>CM046042.1:38222446-39442446 GCA_025215565.1 Flaveria ramosissima
GTTCAAAACATGTTATACATCTGTGTTAGTAACTATTAACATGCATCGTTAGAAATCAGTATATATAAAATTGAGCTACATGGCTTACTCGAACTCATGTCTGGCTGATGTAGGAATGTTGTTATCTGTTGTGTTCCTCAAATGCTGATCCTAGTGGTGTGTTTTAGTAAGCACAAGACAAAAGCTTTGTTAGGGAAGCAGCAGGGAGAGAAAGAATAAACTTCACAGGTGCTATATTATTACAATTAATGACAAAAAGTGTATTTAATTACTTCACATAAGTAAGGCAGATTTTGTTGGATTAATCTTGATCGGGTTAAAATCGGGTCAAATGGGTACGGGTCAAACTTAGGTTTTATTTAAGCATGTGTTTATTTTATTGTTTGGTTATATGTTAGTGGGTCAAAACATGGGATGAATGCAGAAAATTAGGAGATAATGTGCTAGATAGTGGTCATGTAAGCATGAATTTTGGTTTTGTGAGTCTATTTAATGTTTTGCAATGAATGAAAGAATGTTTTATGAGTGTAATCTTGAGCCTGAAACCAACAATTGGTATCAGAGCGCAAGGTTAGAAAAGGGGCTGTTTTGAGAGTCGTTTTTTTTTAAGCGGGAGCAGCCCTTTGCTGCAGGGTTGAAGAACGAGAGGAAGCAGCATGCAATTAAGCAAGAATATAGCAGCAGTGATCATAAGCAACAGTCATTGAGGACCCGATTATTCAAGGCAGCAGCGGAGCGACAGTTTCTGTGGCGGTTATTATTGTTGAGAGAAAGAAAGAAATTGAAGGTCACCGTTGAAGCAGGAAGAAAGAAAATTGAGACGAAGAAGGAAGAAATCATTTTGAGAGGGAGGCGTTACGGTGGAATAAATAGAAAAGGATGAAGCAAACAAGCTATTTGCTGATTTAATTAAAAGAGTTCATCGATGAAACAAGGATGCAGCCTGCCACATCTACTAACCGACATACCTCGAAGAAAAGTAAAAGCAGGAAGAAGCAAGCAACCATCAAACTTGGAGAATTAATTATAGGTTTTAATTGTTGAAAAAGGATATGCGAAGCAATCAAGCAACCTGTTGGTTTTAGTTTTGAGCGAAAGGAAGGAAGTAGGCAAGCAAGCAGGTGAATAAACGCTGAGATTTAAGAAATTAGAGTGCAAGACTGAAAGAAACGATGGGTGTTTCGGGCTCAGTTTCGGGGTTGAAACGGTGACCAACTCGCGCCTGATTACAATGGTAACAACCACAAGAATATGGCAGCAAGTATGACAATAGTTTGGTAATTTCAGGTTCAGAATCAAGGGCGATAGTGGAATCCAAATCGGGTGTTCTTGAGCAGGTTTATGAGAATGAAAGCAAAAAAAAAAGCAAGAAAGAGGCATGCAGCAAGAGCAAGAGCAAGAGCAAGAGCAACAGCAAGAGCAAGTAGCAAGAGAAAGAGCAAGTAGCAAGAGCAAGATGAATCGATTCAATCAAGCAAGAAGATAGCAAGCAAGAATAGAGCAAGAGCTAAGAACTATAAGTTCTTAAAGCAAGTAGCAAGAATCGAACCTATATGGTTCAATCAACGAGCAAGTAGAAAGAATCGTGATCAAGATTAAAGGGGTGAATGTTGGATTAATCTTGATCGGGTTAAAATCGGGTCAAATGGGTACGGGTCAAACTTGAGTTTTATTTAAGCATGTGTTTATTTTATTGTTTGGTTATATGTTAGTGGGTCAAAACATGGGATGAATGCAGAAAATTAGGAGATAATGTGCTAGATAGTGGTCATGTAAGCATGAATTTTGGTTTTGTGAGTCTATTTAATGTTTTGCAATGAATGAAAGAATGTTTTATGAGTGTAATCTTGAGCCTGAAACCAACAGATTTCACTCATATTAGAACAATGTGGATGTAGACATAAAACACACACATGCACAATATAACAGTTTACATCAGATCTATTCGCATCTCAAATCATTTTAACCTTCAGCATGTTGGTTCAGGCCCCACACCACACACAACACTCACTCACGTATGTATGTGAAAGTGAATTTAAGGAAAGAAAATTAGAGACAAAATAATGAAAGCTTACTTCATATTCAATGAACAAAAGAGGCCTATATATAGCCATACATAACACGAAACGTGGGAACATGCAACAATAATAATATAGTAACATAACCTAAAGAACTAATATTAATGAATTACTAATACTTCCACTAAATGTACACCCACGTACGCACTCACATAACTCGGTCAAACCTTAACAAACTTCCTTTATTATTCAACTTTGACACCCCCTACTTTTCTGGTCAACCAAGACCAAGTAAGTTAATCCATACCCATCACCGATGACCCGTATGCTAGACCCGTGACCCGCAAACAATGACCCGTGAACTAAACCCGATTAACCCAACACAGCAAAGCATGCACGATATATCAATTTACCATAAGATCTAGTTGTGTCTCAGTTCAGTTTAACCTTTAGCAAAACATATCAGGTAACACTACATAATTACTGATGCATCAAAAATCAAAAAATATGTAATGCAACTTATGTAAAATGAAATGTCAGAAAATGAACAAGAATTGAACCAACATTCATAAACCTGTAATAGCGCACCAAGGCTGCCAGTAATGATTCCAAGACAACCTGCATAACAACGATATTCATCAAATAGTCACAAGCTATTTGATCAGACAAAAACGAGTAGGCAACACTCAACATTTGAACTCACCACATATGATTCAAAATCTTCCAATGTCATGACTGCATAAACCAACAACAGGCACCAAGACTACCAATAATGTCTCCAAGACAACCTGCATAACAATAGTAAAGATGTTCATAGAATGAAAACAACTTTGACAACAAAAGGGAAACATGAACAATTATGCATAGATGTATGACTGATACGGATAGCAACCAGTCACATTGCAAAGAGGCACACGCACTGGCATGAGATTGATGATATAAGCGTACCCTCCCCAAGAGCAAACCCGGATTGGATAAAGTGTCTAATATAAGAATTTTTGAAAAAATAGTAAAGAAAAAGAACAAATGACTTTTGAAAAGCATAGCAATTTTAACAGAAATCTGACAATTCTAAGCTTATGAAATGGAGTTTATTTTGGCATAGAAGCAGGGGTGTTCACAGTCTACAAATAATATTCGTTGTCAAGAAACAGTTTAATATACAAATCACTGGTTTCATATTTCTATTCCAGCAACAACTACAATACTCGGATATTAAAAGCATGACGCTTACTTTTGTCTATTAAAAGAAAATACTAAACTAGACCAGAAATCTGTGTTTCCTACTAAAGTGCACTAATCTTCAAGATATTTTAATAAATATATGCCAAGATGAAAAACAACATGCCAACAAGGTCTGTCTTATTGAATAATGAATTTTTTATCGGTTCACCAACGGCATCAAGTTTCCTGTACACTTAATATAAAGTCAGAAATGCAGCAGTGAGTCCATCACCGTAAATGAATTATAAAAAGTACCTGTTATGTAATTACCATGTTAAATGAATTATAAAAAGTACCTGTTATGTAATTACCATGGCCAGAAGAACTGCAGCAGTGAGTCCATCACCTGTCCCCTTAACTTCCTATAGCAATTGAGAAGATTGAGGAAACTTCATATAGTTTTATGACAACAATGAATCTAGAACCAACTACTACAACTCAAAAGCACAAGGTCTGTCCCCTTAACTTCCCATATTATTCTCTAATAAACATATGCTTCAAGCAGTCAAAGTCAATATAGGGTAAACAGTTACACCAACAAATCATCCTTACAAGAAGTAATTGATATTGCGTCATGTTTGCTTTATTGAATGATATACTTGATGATATAAAGAAAAAAAACTTATCCATATACCACAATACCAGGTATGCTCATCAATATATTATAATAATAATAATAACAATACAAACAAGCTGATATGCAAGAATTATGAAAATACTACCCTAATTATTAAAGTAAAATAATATACACACAAAAATCATCCCTAATACCCTGCATGTCTAAATCACATCATTAAATACTCAAAGTCAAAACCCTATGAATTATACCATCCTTAATGAATCGTGAAAACCAAACGTGAAGTAAAGTAAATCAAATTAGAAAACATATAAAGTGAAACCTAAATAACACCTTGACACGGCCAAACCAAATAACCTACAACTAAATCTTAACGTATTTAAATTCAAAACAGATCAGTTTACACAAATCACAAATAGGTTATCATGAACATATCAATCGATATGCAAAACATATTAGGCAACATCTATACATCAATCTTCTATTAATGCGTCCAAAATCCTAAAATATGTATGCAACTTGTGTATGTAATGTCAGAAAACAAGCAAGAACTAAACCAACATTTAGACACCTGCAATATTACATTCATAAAGAATAAGTGGTAGCTAAGCTGCAAGAATTAACTAGCTTAAGAATCCATATAAAAAAGAAAATAATAAGACAACAAGACTAATGTAAATTCTAAATCAAACAAGAATCTTCACCAATTGGAGTAAACGATTTTAGATATTCGCTTTAAAAGTACAAAAAAATTTTAGGGATTAATAAAGATAGAACACCAGTTTATTATTATATTATATGGATATTTCCATCCTTAGATCAACAAACTTGTAGAACAAATTTACATGGTAAAGTCACAAATTATTTTATGAGAAAAACAAGTAAGCACCATTCACCATTGGAACTCACCACAAAAGATGCAAAACGTCCTGTTGTTCTTCATGGAATAGATACAACTTTGACAACAAAATGGATGCTAATAATGTTCTTCATGGAACTCACCACAACAGGCACCAAGGATGCTAATAATGCTCCCAAGACAACCTGCATAACAACAAAAACAACAGTAAGAGATGTTCATGGAATAGATACAACTTTGACAACAAAATGGAATTAAGAGATGAAAACTTATGAGTAGATGTTTTTGTGCACGAACAACATGATCCTCTGTTTCAGCAAAAAAAGCCCTCTTGTTCTTCATTTCTGTATGGATTCATGATCAAGATTTATTATACTTACAAGCCAAGCATATGCAATGTATAACTAAGACAAACAGCAACCAGTCACTATGCAGAGAAGCACGTGCATTGGTATGAGATTGATGATAAAAGTGTCCCCTCCCCAAGAGCAAATGTGAATGGATGATGAGTCCAACATAAGAGTTTGCCAAAAAAGAATAAAAGACAAATGAAATGCATAGCAATGTGTACAAGAAACCTGAAAATTCTAGTCTTACTGGTAGAAGTATGAAATGGAACTTTATGTGGCATAGGAGAGGAATCCTGTCTTCAAAATCTGCAATAAAGGTCGCTAACAAGAAACAGTTTAATATACAAAGTACTGGTTTCATATTTGTATTTTAGCAACAAGTACAATACTCGGGGTATTAAATGCCATAACAGTACTTTTGTCTAGTGAGAAATAGAATATGCAGCAATTTGTATCAATAACAAACCGTGATGTAGATATAAAAAGTTAAGATTAAAGCAAAGATAGCAACAGCTTCATTGTCATAGCTCCCCGCCACTGATGTAGATATGCAGGGTGGCACCTGAAAGTATAGAATTAGCAGGTGACTAAATAAACCATAGAAAGTTGTATCCAATCATAAAACTTATTCTCAGTTTATCTTGGAGTGGATACTCACATTATGTAAGAGCTTGACTACAGTAATGTAAATGTATATCTGACACTGAAGTTGTAGTGACAGGAGATTCATGTCTGTCTACTAAAGGAAATACTAAAATAGATTAGAAATCTGTTTCTTCTACAAAAGTTCTCTAAATCTTCAAGATATATATAAATATATGTCAAGATGAAAAGAAACATGCCAACATGATCTGTCATCATATACTCATATATGATAATGAAATTATCAGCCCATCTAAGGCTTTGAGTGATAGACTTGACTTGATTACATAAAGAAACATAAATAGATCCACATACCTGGTACGATCATCAAACCAAATCCTAAAGGAACTGCAATCAGTTTATCAAAAGATGAATATAAACAATACATAGAGGCATACACCATATATAGTATGCACAAGCACTAAAAGGGACTAACAGCTCTTAATATTATAACACATGATAACTTCTTATTTTTTCTTTTGGGTTCCAGGGAGAGAGAGAGAGAGAGAGGGTGAATATATGAACCCCTCAAAAGAGAGTTAAAAATACTAGAACCATTTGAGAGGATATGAATTTTTATAAAAATAAAGGTATTAACTAGGTCACAAATATTCAGCATAACTTCCAACACTGTACATGGGGTCATACACAAGCACTTAATGGTCATAAGTGGGGTTATATAATCCTGACATGAAGCACCTTCTAATGCATGGTTATATATCCACCACAATTGTTCTTAAATGTGTCGTTTAGGTATGTATATATTACAATGTAGTCAGATTATGTGTGTGACTAATATACAGAAGCTACTCTGTATATTATTGTTATTATTTCCTCCAAGTATATTAACAACAAACTTCAATGTACATATAACAAAACATATATATTTAACAACTGATTAAACGATGTGTCTACAAAATCATTGTTACCTGGAATGCTTTTTTTGCTTGTCTTTCAATGGGATTTCTCATAGATGTGTCTACAAAATCATCATTGGAGCTATCTTGTAAACAAGATATGTTTGTTTGGATCACCACCAAACCTGCTGAAATAATAACATCAGAAATCAATATATATAGAATTGGGCTACATGGCTTACTTGAACTCATCAGAAAGCATGCCAACATGGTATGTCACTTTGTCACATATATTTAATAATGAAATTGTATTCAGCCCACCAAAGGCATTGAGTGATAGACTTGATTACATAAAGAAACAAAAGCTTATCCACATACCAGGTACAATCATCAACCAATACCAGAAGTAGTATATCACATTCTCTGTTGGAAACTGCAGTTAGTTAAGTAAAAAAGAAATATAAACAATACACAGAGGCAAACAACATATGCAGTATACATAACCACTAAGAGGTATTAAAAATGTACAGCTATTGAAGAGGGGGGGAGGGTGGAGGGGATCAATAATTTAACCATTTGAGAGGATAAAACTATAATAAAAATAAAGGTATTAACTAGGTCACATATATATTCAGCATAACTTCAAGGATTGTATAGATTGAAACATCATGATATTGGTTTACCTAGAAATCACCTCATGGTTATACTTGTGGCTATATAATCCTGAAATGAAGCACCTTCTAATGCATGGTTATATATCCATCACAAAACATTTACAACAGACTGAAGAAAGAACCACAGCTCTGTTTTTCCTAACCAAATCTACATAGACTATTATTCCAATGATAATTAAAATAACAGCAATGATATACATCTATACTGCAAATATGAAAGTACTACCCTAAATATTGAAGTGAAATAATAGACAAACACAAATCATCCCTGCCTAATTAACATCATGCATGTTTAAATCACATCTTTGACTTCTGAAAGTCAACATACGAATGGTGAAATCCAAAACCTAAAGTAAAGTAAATCAAATTATATAAAGCGGAACTTGAGTAACTCTGTAATTGAAATAACAACTCACAGACAGAAGGATCGAATTCATAAATGTCGTTTTCTTAATTTGAACGTCGAAAGCCTCGGACGCCGGTGGTTTTGTGAGAGAGTTGGAGTGAATGAAGCTAACTAATAACCTGTAAGAAAAACGTAATCATAAGTCACAAAAACGTAATAACTTGTATCAATGGAGGTTTAGATGATCAATTAAGAAAGCAACTACTCCGATCAAAACGCGTAATGCAGAGTCGAAGGCGGTTGCTGAGGTTTTCTCCGACGCCGGTGGTTTTGTGAGATTGCGAGAGACTTAATTGGAGTAAAAAAACCTGCAACAAACACGTATCAGAATGAGAATTCAAAACAAAAAAGTTCATACAAATCACAAATAGACGATCAAGCGATGATTCGATAGACTGAATTCAGTGATAAAAGAGGGATTGAGAATGCAAGTAAAACTCCCAAAGGCGAAATGTAGAATTGAAGAGGTAACACCGTCGAATGCCTCCGACGCCGGTGGTTTAATTTGTGAGAGAGATGGAGTCAATCAACACAGAATGAAGAACACTAACAGAGTCAACGTTTGCTTGTTGACGCTTCTCTGATGACCGCCGGTAACGGCCGTCGAGAGCCTCCGTCTCCGGTGGCATTGCGAGCGACACCTAAATGAGATCGACACCTCCCCTCCGTTTGTATTGATTTACCGTATAATTTGATGTGTCCGCTTATATTGATTTACCTGAACTTTCACGTCTTAAAGATATTTTACAGTTATTGTGATCTTTGCCAATTATGACGTCTAAGATTTTCTTAATGATTCCTATTTTGACTTTTATATTCAATACTTTTTATATATATTTAATACTTTACAGGTGAGATTTAAAATATTTATCTATCAGGTATACTCGTTGATAACTATACAATTGTAACTTGTTTTTTATAAAATTAAGATATCATATAGGCTCATGAGTGATGATTTACAAAAGTATTAAAGCATGAGATACTCACTTTTGTTTTCTTTTCATAATATCGTAAATAGTTTTTAAGATATTTTTATTTCTCACGTAACTTTTTAAAATATAACGTTCTATACATTTTTGAATACGTCGTAGTTTTTGTAATATTTTGTGAATGATATTTCTATAGTTACTTCATTAGTAAAAATCAAAACTGATTACCTAAGTCCAAAACTTATTATAAGTAATTTAAAGGCCCCAAATAAAGTATTGTTGTTCAAAAAGAAATAAGAACATGATATATCATGTACTAGAATCATATCGATGTGGAAACAAGCAATCAAATTGCTCAAAAACGAATAATTCACAAAAGATACCACATGGTTATGTATCACCGGTATCGCCGGCCGGAGATACACCCTTTGCCCCGTATTGCCGGTGATATTTAATTTTAATATTTTGAAATTATTTGCTTTTAATTTTTTTAGAATATTTTGTTATTATTTATTTTATTTAGAAAATTAATAAATTTAACAAAATATAATTTTTAATATATTTTTCTTAATTAAATAATAAAATTACTTAATTACTTAGTAAAATAAAAATAAAGATAAAAATGAAAATAGTTAAAGTTGGATTGCAAAACCAATTAAGTTTGTAATAATATATTTATAAGTGAAGTTAAAATTAGTTAAAATCTTATTATATATTTAAAAGTGAAGTTAAATTAGTTAAAATATCATAAAAGCTTATATTAATTTTTTAAAGATTTAAAATTTGATAAGTAAAGGAAAATTTTTAAAAAGTATAAAAAATAAAAATTTTGAGATACAAGGCACTTGGTGGAGGAGATATGATATTACCTTGTTATCTACTTATCTCTAGTAATAAAAAAAATCTAATTTCAATCTATAAGTAAATTTAATTAATAAATTATTTTTTAATCAACAAGTGAACTTTTTATATGCTATAGATTTGTAGTCATTTTTAAAATTAGCTGCTACAAACATTTATAAAATAAAAATAGTTTAATATTTCTTTTAAACATTTAGTAATTAGCTATTTAATATTTATATATCCATATAAAAAATAAAATAAATATATAACTAAAGACAATAATTAATTATAAGTTAAAATAATTTAGTAGCAGCTTGATAACTAATGCAACTAAATATTAGATTATATATACATATACAATATTAAAATAATGTATTAATATTAAAGCTAATATTCTAAAAAACTTCATAACGTCGGCGATACACAGGTGCCCTCGTATCTCCCGTGTATCTCTGGTGATACATAAGGCCCTCATATCTCTGGCGTATCTCCGGCAAAAAATAAAAAATAAAAATATATGCCACGTGAGCGATATTTCATTGTTTGGTATCGCCACGTGGCGATACACTTGGTCAAATGGCTAAATTAGTAAAACTAAAAGTCAATGGCTATTTTTGTAAAATACTTTAGTCAAATGGTTATTTTTATAATTTTCCCTTGTATTTATATATAGTACACTAGCTTTAGTAAACCCGTGTATTACACGGATTGAATAAATAAAATATTAATATACTAAATTTATTAATTGTAAAATGATATTTTAAGATATGATATAACTTAAATTACGTATGAGAAATGACTATAAATAATAGAACAGTGATATCAACTTTTTAAATTTTATCTTTAAAACTTTTTTTAAATAAATATTTTATTCTAAAACAAATCGTATAAAAATGTATTTTTTTTAATATTTCTTATTGCAACTCCCAAATTTGATTATTTTTTGTTTTTAAAAAATTGACTTTCTAAAAATATCGATTTATTTAGAAATAACCTTAATAAATAGATTTCTTTCTTAATTTATTAAATATTAAAAAGTATTAAAATAATATTATTAGTAATTAAGGTAATTATTTAATAAGAGAGAGAGGCGGGAAAATTTTGGTGAGGATGATTGTAGTGCTGACACGTGGCATTCTCATTTACCCTTTTATTAGAGTAGGAAGATTTCACCCACCCTTAGGTAGGTATAGTTGAGCCTTCTTTTTTGTTACCTCTCTTCCCTTTCCCTCTCGTTCATCCCTCACTCTTCTTCTCGCTGCCATGGCATCCTCATCTTCCCTTGATTCTTCCCTCCCAATGAACCAAATTATGCATACGATCACAAACAAGTTAACCTCGTCAAACTATCTGGTATGGAGAAACCAACTTATCCCTATTCTTTCATTCCAGAACCTACATTCACATATCGACAGCTCATCCACCAACCCTACTGCCAAGGTTGTTAAGTCTGAAAAATCAGTCACCAACCGGGAATATTTGGCCTGGATCTCTGTCGATCAATGAGCCATCATCATTCTTCAAGCCTCTCTCACCGAAGATACCACTATTAAAATTGTTGGGTTATCCACTGCTCGTGATATTTGAGTTTCTCTTGAAACTGCGTACAACTCCTCAACATAACGTATTTAGAATCTTCGGGATCAACTACGCATGTCATCTAAAGGAACTCAGTCTGTTTCAGAATTTGGTCAAAGATATAAAGCCATATGTAATCGGCTTGCGGCTATCGACCATCCAGTCGTTGTATCCGACGAAATTCATTGGTTCTTACATGGCCTTAGGTCCTCCTTTGTGAATTTCCCCATACCAATCCGAACCTCCAGATCTGTGTAAACCCTTCGTGACCTACTTATGCATGTTGGATTAATTCCAATTTACATAAGTATGAGTAGTTAAAATGTCAACTATGTTGACTTGTAAGGGTCAGTTGTGTAAATGTATAGAATTTTAGGGTAGCTTAGTGTAAAAATGTTGTTGATCTTTTAACTACTAAGAGTTGTCGTTTAGTATAAATGTAGGATTGGCGGGATTAGTAGGTATCACCGTAAAATCATACTTCAATAAAAGTGAATCTTGAAGTAATTTGTTCTTAATTTTGATTCATGTTAATTTTAACCTCATTGTTCATATCAATTGGTATCAGAGCTTTGGTGATTTGAACTGAATCTTCATAACGAATTCAAAGAATTGGAATTCGGTGTGTGAATCGATCAATTGTCTCAAAAGGAGAGGAGCAAGTTGATCGGTGAACGATTCAAAGGATCGAATCAAGAACAATCGAGTCATCCAGAAGGACTGGATTCAGATAAGAGATTCGACACCCTTATCGAAGGAAAAACACGAAGATGGTGAATCTCTTATCCTAAGGGTGTCGAATCTCTTATCTGAAAAAACGCCTTGAGTCTGTCGTTTTCATTCGAGCCTTCTTGACACCATGGGCCTAGCTGAGGCAATTGACAGACTCAAGGCATTTGAAGAAAGAACTAGTTGCAGACTCAAGACCCCTCAAGAAAAAGGTGACCAGCTTCTCTTATCCTATTCTGAATGGCCAACAAAACATAGGGAATCTGAACAAAAGAGCAAGTTCAAAGGAAAAAGAGACAACAATGGTGGAAAGCCAAATAGAAGAAGAGGTTAGTCAAATAAGCAAGATCCTCAACCAATGAGCAGGGTAAAACAAGGTTCAAAGGTAAAAGAAATCAAAATATAAATCCAAGATCAAGTTATTAAAGTGTGATGAATTAGGGCACTATGCCTCTGAATGCCCACAAAGGTACCCAAGCCAAGAAGCAAATCTGTCTCATATGTATGATGATGAACAAACCTAGTTATTGGCTGCAGTTGAAAACAACCAAAAGGAAATGGTGTATCTAAACGAGACCAAAGTAATGTCCTCAAGATACTCCAAGGAACCTGTAAGTGATTACACATGGTATTTGGACAATGGTGCATCAAACCACATGACAGGTAACATTCTTTTTTTTCCACAATAGATAAGAATGTAGGAGGGAACAAAAAGTTGGAGATGGATCAACCGTAATAATAAAGGGGAGGGGATCAATCATACTAGCATGAAAAAATGGGGAACAGAGGCTGTTAAGTGATGTATACTACATTCCCATGCTCAGTAGTAATATCCTAAGTCTAGGTCAAGCCAAAGGGGGGGGGGGTGAAATAAGAATGAAAGGTGAGTACCTATGGATGTATTAGAAGTATGGAAAACTGTTAATGAAAGTCAAAAGATCTCCAAACAGGCTTTACAAAATAGACTTACACACAGGATCTCAAATGTGCTTCCAGGCACAACTGGATGATGATGTGTGGAAGTGGCATGGAAGGCTTGGGCATATCAGCTTTGACACAATGAAAAAATGGCAACAAAAGGTGTTGTGAGAGGCTTTCCGGTGCATGACAAGCCTACAAAGTTATGTGAAGCATGCATGGCAGCCAAATTCACAAGAAGTCCCTTCCCTACACACACTGAGTTCAGAGCCAAAGCCCTTCTGGATCTGATCAGTATGGATCTATATGGTCCTATTTCACCCGAAACTCAAGCAGGCAATAAGTACTTTATGCTTTTGGTTGATGACTGCATGAGGTATATGTGGGTGTATATGCTGAAATCCAAAAGCAGTGCCTTTGAAACATTCAAGAACTTCAAGAAGAGGGTAGAAAGTGAATTTGGGCTTACAATCAAAAGCCTAAGATCTAATCGTGGAGGGAAGTTCACCTCAAAAGAATTCAATAAGTATTGCAAAGATCAAGGTGCTAGAAAGCAATTAACAACTCCATATACCCCCAACACAATAGGATGGTAGAAAGAAGGAACAAAACTGTTCTGAACATGACAAGAAGCCTATTTAAGGCTTCGTAGATGCCACATAACCTATGGGCAGAAGCAATGAGGCATTCAGTCTACCTACTGAATAGAATGCCCACAAAACCTCTTAAATGGAGGACTTCCTATAAAGGCCTAAAGGGTAGGAAACCAAGTATAAAACATCTTAGGGTGTTTGGTTGTGTAGCTCATGTTAAAGTGCTTCAGGCTCACCTTACAAAGCTTGAAGACAGAAGTACACCCATGGTTTACTTGGGCCTAGAAGAAGGCACAAAAGGTGAGAGGTGTTACACCAATAAATTGGTGATAGCTAGAGATGTGCTCTTTGAAGAAACTCAGAAGTGGGACTGGTCCACCTACAAACCTGAAGGGAAGGATAATGGAGCATATTGGTCTGAGTTTGAAGTATTCAATGAAAGTCTAGTTGGAAATACTCAAAATGCTGCCCATCTGGAGGCTGAGGATCATCCAACTGGCAGCCTGAGCACACAAAGGTTTAATGTCCCAAGTCAAGAGAATCACACCGCTGACTTAAACTTACAACAAGGCACCTTGAGAAGGTCTAGAAGACAGGTTGTACGACCGGCTAAGTACAATGACTTTGTATTGCCCGAGTCATTTGAAGCCAGTTCAAGTAGTAATGAAGAGATAAGTGAAGATTTGTTAATGCTAATGAAGCCTCTACACTAAAATTCAAGGATGCAATATCCAGTGAAGCCTGGAGACATGCAATGGATGAAGAAGTAAATGCAATTGAAAGGAACAACACATGGAGTTTGGTAGATTTACTAGTAGGTGTAAAGCCAATTGGGTTAAAATGGTTGTATAAAGTGAAGATGGATGCAGCTGGTACTAGGCATAAAGCCAGGTTTGTAGCAAAGGGCTATGTGCAATAATATGGTGTTGACTTTGAAGAAGTATTTGCCTATGTGGCAAGAATGGAAACAATTAGGTTGATACTGGTCATATCAGCTAAATCAGATTGGAAGGTGCATCATCTAGATGTCAAGGCAGCATTTCTAAATGAAGCGTTAAAGGAAGATGGGTATGTTACTCAACCACAAGGTTATGAGGTAAAAGGAGCCGAAGAAAAGGTCTATAAACTATAGAAGACTATTTATGGCTTGAAACAAACGCTTAGAACATGGAATAAGTGTCTAGATGAAGTAAGGAAAGGTTTGGTGTCACACCCTCAAGATCCACGTGCGGAGTTTTACCGCAAGGCGTGTGAACAAATCAGGATCATAGTCACTAGTTACTCAGAATGACACTATATGCCACATTTAAAACAAAACCAATCAAAGTTCAAACTTTAAAACCATGCGGAAGAGTTTTGAAAATAAAACAAACCCAAAGTATGTAAACGTAAACATTTGCCAAAACACGCGCCAACCCAAATACTTAAAATCCATAAATAATATCCAAGAGTTATGTCTTTAAAATAAAGTCTTAGGATGCATGCTGGACCCGTGATGTGCTCCTAATAGCAACCTGAATTATCGACCTGAGAATAGCATACTAAAAATGTCAACACAATGGTTGGTGAGTTCAAGAGTTTGCGTTTAACATAAACAATAATAATTCGTATAACATAAGAAGTGCATTGAAATAGATAGCTAGTCTATATTCATAAGTATTGACCATAGTGATTTCGCGATCGAAGCTGACTGTGTTGCATTTTTTGCCTCCCGTCACGACTTACCAGGTCGTGACGATGTTTGTGTTTAGGACAATATTGCACCCGTTTGACCTCGAGTCGCACAGGTGAGGCTTGTCAAACCCAGTAGTACTACCCAAGATTTCCCCTAGTTACCATTATTAACGATCCGAAAGTGTGAGGACTTTCAAGGTATTATGTACTATGTTAAAACATACACAACTTACAATAATAATATAGCGTTTCGTAAACAAGTATGCTATCTCCACCAGAAGAGAGTTTATAAAATAGTGGGGCATGAACTCACCTAATGTGCAACGAACAATAACAAAGTAAACTGATGATGAACGGAAAGACAACCCTTCAAAGATTACCTAGAACACACAAGTACATAAGTACGTGTACACAGAAAGCTTAACAATTCTAAGAATACCTAGTTGACCCGTTTAACCCGTTAGTGACATATTAGTTGAGATATTGATTAATCAAGCGTAACAACGTAGCATACATGAATATCATACATATTATCCACGCGTATCACATTATCAACCCAAGTCTACCAACATCATCATACAACATTAGATCATCATACAACTCATGCAAATCTCAACAACCAACATGTTCAACACAATTATAAATACATCACAACCAAAAATTAATACGTGGAGTCTAATCATGCACTACATGCCATGTGAAGTCACTCACGACTTCACACCTGCATATCCTACTAAGTAGGGGCCTCAGATTCGCACGCGTGTATGACAATCATAATCACATTCATCAATAAGGTACATCCCAAACAACATACACAACAATGATCAATTCCAAACCCAAACATGATTTCTTAATCACTAACCACAATTCAACATCATGTATGATCACCAAAACCTAGATTCCTTACATGACCAACCAAGCATCCATACAACTCAATCAACACATTCTATCACATTAGACATCATCAACAATCATTCTAACATGATCCTAACATCATAAACATGCCCAAATCATCATATCCAATGTTCTACAAAAATAAAGTTTCCCTTTTTGGAAAGTAACACCCAAAAGCAATCTAGCATCAAATTCAATCATAATTTTATCAACTTTATACCTAATCAAGTTCATAACATTCACCCTAACATGATAATCATCACCAAATCATAAAAATTCTCAATCATCATATATAAAAGTTTCTACTTTTAGTAAGTTATGATCAACACCTCAAATTCATGAATTTTCTTGCACAATTCGATTAAACTAACATCCAAGAATTGTATCTAACATCATAACATCATCAAATCATGAATTCCAATAACAAAAAGTTTCCTCTTAAGGCAATGTATGAACTAGATGATCAATCCATGGATTTCTTGCAGAATCAACATAATCTAGCAATCATACAACCTAACTAACATCATATTAACATCTAACAATCATCAATTTCATGTTTTCATCACCAATTTTGGATTTAGGGTTCATCAAGAACAACCAACATGAAAAACTAATCAAAACTAACCTTTAGGTGTGTAAAAATCAACAATTGAACTTGCTAACACCTTGTAATCTCTTGGAATCAACCAAAATCGAATGTATGTGTGTGTTCTTGATAGAATTTGCAAGGGTGGGGGGTTTGGGTGATGGTTGCGGCCAAAATTGGGTTGGGGGGATTAGGGTTCAATTTTTGGTAATATTTTGTTTAATATTAATTACAAAATAAACCCCTTGATTTTTATTTTATAAAAACCAATCTTTTTAGCACTTTTTAAATAATTTTAACTACAAATTACAGGTATTTTTAGTCAACAATAATAATTATAAACATTTTCAATAAATCACACAACACATGAAATATATATAACACGTTGTCATGTTATCGCGTAAAATTTACAAAATTAATATTTAAAATTCTATAAATTCATGAATAACATAATCACAACTATAATCAATATTATTAATTTGATTATAATTATTAAGTCACCAACATTCAACGACAACTAGTGTGTGCTCAGGACACGTGTATGCAAGACCTAACGGAACTAACAGAGTTTGGTAACGGAATATTACCGGATGTCACATTTGGGTTTTGCCAAGTGTCAAAGAGAGGCTGCAATGTACCTGAGGTTAGCTTACGGAGGGAAAGTTGTGGTTGGAGTCTATGTAGATGACATGATTGTCGCTGGGAGTGATCTGCAAGAAGTAGAGAGTTTTAAGCAAGAGATGAAAGATAAATTTGAAATGATAGACTCGGGCCTTCTCAGTTACTACCTGGGAATTGAAGTAATACAAAGAAAGGAGGGTCTGTTTGTTAAACAAACTAAGTATGCTAAAAAAATTCTTAGTATTGCTGGTTTGGAAGGGTGTAATGACACTAAGATTCCAACGGAACCAAGGTTGAAGCTGGGATCTTTGGATGCAAGTGTAGAAGCTGATGTGACTGTCTATAGAAAGCTGATTGGGTCACTAAGATATCTTATACATACAAGGCCTGATTTGATGTATGTAGTAGGATACTTGAACCGGTTTATGCAAAGTTCAAAGTTGGACCATATGAAAGCACTCAAGCATGTGATCAGATATGTTAAAGGAACTGTGAATTATGGGATTAGATATAGCAGGATAAAAGGTGATGGCTTAATTGGGTATAATGACAGCAACTATGTTGTTGGAGATGGAGATGGGAAGTGTACTTCAGAAATTGTATTTTATTATAACAATTGTCCTATTTCCTGGAGTTCACAGAAACAACAAACGGTTGCACTATCAAGCTATAAGGCTGAGTTTATGGCAGCCACATCTACAGCTTGTCAAGCGATATGGCTGCAAGGACTGTTAAATGAGTTGATGGGTCAAGTGCAAGAAACAGTTGTGTTGAAAGTAGATAATAAGTCAGCTTTGGCTTGGATGAAGGATCATGTGTTTCATGGTAGATCGAAGCACATTGAACCAAAATACTACTTCATTAGAGATTGTATAGAGAAGAACAAGATTTGAGTTGAATTTGTTTGTGGAAGTCTTCAAAAGGGTGATATTTTTACAAAGCCTCTATCACGAATGAAATTTGCAGAAATGAGAAGATGATAGGAGTTGAAGATTATGCCCCTGCTACTAATTCCGACTTGGCCAAAGCCTTCAATGTTCAATGTCATGTCATCACGTCGGGTCCCCGATTGGTTTGTTAATTCGTGTGCGTGTGATCACATGACATCATCCATCGATCATATCTCCAAACTTGAACCCTTCCTGGAACGGTAATGTCCTCCCTATTTCTTATACGGGTCACTCCGCCATTCCTAATAACATTCGTTTACAATATATTTTTGTCATTCCTAATATCACTAAAAACTTATTGTCTGTTAGCAAGTTAACAACTGACAATCATGTGGATGTATTATTTTTGCAACCTTACTTCTATATTAAGGATCGGTCAACAAAGGTGGTTCTATCCCAAGGGAGTGAGCAAGGTCTATATGTTCTCCGGAACAACCCAACTGCCTTTGTTGCATCCTCTCGATCCAAGCCACACGCTTCTTTTGAACTTTCATTCCCATTTGGGACATGTTCCATTTGATATTGTTTCACTTTTGAATACATTGGGACATTTGTCAACTTTTATTTTACCAAAACCATCTATATGCTCACCATGTCAATTGGCAAAAGCACACCAATTCCCATTTGACTTAAATGAAAAACAGGCTTCATACCCATTGGACTTGATACATTATGACATGTGGGGACCCTCACCGGTTCATTCGGTTAATAATTATCATTATTATGTGATATTTAGGATGATTTTTCTCGGTTCACATGGTTTTACCCATTAAAAACAAAAGCTGGATTTTATGATGTGTTTAAGGTCTTCATACAATTTGTTCAAACACAATGCTCTCAAAAGATAAAAACATTTCAAAGTGATGGTGGGACCGAGTTTGAAAACCATAATGTTAGAAACTTCCTGAAAAAATGGCATGTTTCACCGTCTATCGTGCCCATACACACCTCAACAGAATGGACGGGCGGAATGCAAACATCGACGTATTGTCGAGACCGGACTAGCTCTCGAAAGATAAAAACTTTTCCGCCCATTTGCTTGTCGGGTATATCCGTATCTTCGCGACTATGCGGATCATAAAATGGCACCTCGAAGCATCCCTTGTATTTTTATTGGGTATTGTGCTTGTTATAAGGGTTACAATTGTCTTGACCTAACTACATCCCGGGGTTATATTACCAAACATGCCTGGTTTGATGAACTTAATTTTCTATTCAAGGGTAATAAGCCGCTTAAGGATATTTCTTTATTAACCTTATCCACGTTTTTACCTGATGCATTCACTTCTGTCCCTTCCTCCGCAAGTATGACACACCCCACAACACCCTTGTAGCTTATGTGATGATGATCCATCCCACTCAAACCCAAGCAATCAAGCCCACTCTCAGCCCATCATTGATTAGGCCACATTTGAGCCTTTAAATACTATTAGGCCTTTGCCTTCCTTTAACCAGCCCATTACAGAACCTCCTTTGTTACCTTAGCCCATTATTGAATCCACTTAAGGACTATTGCATCGATTTCGGAAAAGAACTCAAACTCGAGGTTGTCCTTCGCTGGAGGTTTGGTACCATTGATGCGGTTTAAGACCTTGTAACAACGAGCATGTAACTGAAAAAGCTTGACCCAGGACGAATAAGAAACCTTGATGCCATCCAAAACCTGTACTTTCTTTTGAATATTAGTGACAATATAAACCAGATGTAAGGATTCCGATTTCATGTAAGGATTCCGATTTCTTGGTAGCAGTGGATGTTGGTGATGATTGGCAAACAACAGGGGGCAGAGAAAGAAAAACATAAGAAAATATCGATGATCGGGACTGGGAACTATGGTTCAGCAGTTCTACCGATCGGAAAAGATGAACATGGTAGCTCTGATACCATGTAATTTGGTATATTTCCTGATGATCTTTCATTGAAACGAGAACAAAATAAATATACAAAGTCCTAACAAACTTTTCTCAAATCAGGAAAGACTATCTAAAAAATCAATTTGAATTCTATCTAAATAAATACAAATATACAGCAGAATATTTCTATCAAATAAATAAGGCATAACTTTTTAAAATAGTAATCTAAAGTTTTAACATTGTTCTAATCAGGTCACTCATAAATTTACTTGTCCTAATCAAGTCACTTATAAACGTTTTAGACTCAATCTGGTCATTTTTTTAAAATTCTTTTCCCTAGTCAGGTCACTAAAGTTTTAGAATTGTTCCAATTAAATCACTCATAAATTATGAAAATATTTTAAAAACAATTATATTATATAAAACATTAACAATATTTATAGAATCGAATCATTTTAAAATTTTGCGAATTACTTAAAATTTTTGAAAAAAATATTAAAAGAGCTAATTGAAACACTCCTAAACTTTAGTGACCTGCTTAGAACAAATAAAAATACTAGTGAACTGATCGGAACAAATAAAAATATAAGTGAACTAATTTGAACACTTTTAAAACTTGCTTACTATTTTATGAAGTTTTCCTAATAAATAATATTTTACATAAATATGTAAGCGTTAATATGCTCCACGTTGACATTCCTCGCAATAGATATGAATGATAGGAATAGTAATTCAACAGGTTGTTCGACTTGATTACAATAGAATAGACTGGCCTGATTCAAGAGGGGCAAAATCTCTAATTGCATAAACCAGTATTGGAAAAACAACATAAAAGAAAAACAAATCCCGTTGGTAATGCTCCATCTTCGGGTATTAATATCTATTAACTGCTCCTATACCCATGTAACCCCCGGAAATTTTCTATGAAGCCGACGAAAGAAGAAAAGAAATAAAGTCCAAAGTCGAGTGACCAAACTTGCCAAAACGGGAAGAAACTTGGATGAGTGGGGGTATAAAAGGGGGAGGGCAGCCCACACCCTCCCCATTCTTACCAAATACTCAGCCAAGGGCGAAGAGAAAAAGAAAAGAGGAGAAAAGCTTGGTTCGGGTGGATTCGAGCGTGAAAATTGAAGTGTAGCGGGTCAAATCGAAGCTCTACTCGACGGGATTGTTTGTGTGAGTTCTAGGACTCCTCTTTTACACGTTTTTGAATGATTTTGGGGCTGGAACACATCTGAAAACCATTTTTCGGGTATTTGGGTGTAAACCCGTTTATGTATGTATGTGTATGTGTATGATTCGTTTGGTGCTTGATTTCGGGCTTGGTTGTGCTTGAATGGTGTCGTGGTATGCTTTCCTAAGGTTTAGAATGGTTGATTTGGGCTTAAAAGAGGTTTGGAAGAGTTTGGAGGTCGAACTTTGCGGCTGCAGTTCGGGATGAACTGCATTCTGCGCCCAGCTAGGGCTATGCGACTGGAGGCCCATGCGTCCGAATGGCATGCGACTGGGTCCATACGCACGAAAGGAGTGCGACTGAGGTTCATTCGCACGAAAGAAAAGCGACTGGATGAATGCGGATGAAGGTCATGCGACTGAATGAAATGCGGATGAAGGTCATGCGACTTAAGGTCATGCGACTGGAGTCCATACGCCTGTGAGTCGTGCGATTGAGGTTCATACGCACGAAAGGTGTGCGACTGAGGGCCATTCGCATAAAGGTCATATGACTGAGGTCCATACGCCCGGATGTCATGTGACTGAGGTTCATTCGCATGGGAAGCATGCGATTGGAGGCTATGCGACTGGAGGTCCATTCGCCTGAGTGTTCTCATACGCATGATAGACCATGCGACCGAATAGGGTCCCTACGCCCGAATGACCATAGTTTTCTGACTTTCGGGAAGTGTGGACGTAGGCTCGGACCTTTGGGGTTGTAAGTGATGTGATGGGCATGGATGATGTAAGATGATTTATGATGATGAGCTGATGATGATGATGATGATGTGATGCATGATGATGTGTGATGGTTTTATATGATGTAATGCGCGTGATTTGTGTGATGTTTGATGTCGTGTGATGTAAGGCCCCGTTCCCGGGACGCCTACAGTTGGTTATTCATCGCACATAAAACATATATTCACATTTGCATTAAGAAAACATTGCAGCGGAATCATTCAAAAATGACATCTCGTTTCATTATAATTACTTTTGCCAAATAATACATCATCATCCGGTTACAAAATACATGTTTGCATTACATCACAAAAGCTTTATAAATGGATGTCATCCCAAAAGAGCTGAGTAGCCTTGTCGTGCCATCCTCAGCAATCATTTACCTGCCAACTGGAAAACGTATAAAAAGTCAGCGTTGCTGAGTGAGTTCTAGTTTTATAAAATAACATACTTTACTTTCATCAAAAACTATTCATTTTATCATGCGATCATTCAACATACGTATACGCAGATAATGTCATTATTATCTTTCTTCTCATTCATTATCTTTCGTTCCTTTCATACATTCTTTCTTCCGAGTCTTTTGCGACAACATAGTCGCTCACCTCAATAGCAATCTCAATGATTGCACGCTATCCGAGTCTTTTGCACCCCTAGGGTTGCTCGCCTCATTGCCCATCTTAATGATAGCGATCTATCCGAGTCTTTTGAAACAACAAGGTTGCTCACCCCAAGGCAACATCACGATAGCACGTTACTCGAGTCTTTTGCAACTACAAGGTTGCTCACCCCATAGGCAATCTCAATGATTGCACTTCATCCGAGTCTTTTGCAACACAAAGTCGCTCACCCCATATATATATATGCTTGCAAGCCTTTCTTCCGTTCATTTATCATTCATTAATGCATGCATTCTTACTTCATGTTCCTCTTTCATTATCTTTCGCTTTACATTACATAATACTTCATTCATTCATTTAACATGACATGTAAAGCCACAAGAAAGATAAGCATACATCATAATAAGAAACATTTCATACACATTCATCATCATCATACAGGGCAAATCATACATTCAAACTATGCATAAATATGCAACATCATCATCATCATGCCCTACATGCTCTCTAAGGCCATAACCGTACTCTTACATGCCCTTACGGGTTACTTTACGTCAAAACTTATATCTGCACCTTCCCCCGAAGGCCAGAAGTCAAACTACACATTCCTTCGAGTGCAACAGCCCTATTCAGGCGTATGAACACCCTTCAGTCGCATGGCCTCCATGCGACTGAACATCATGCGACTGGACTCATGCGGATGATCATCTATGCGAATGAACACTCAATCGTGCGTATGGACCTTGTTCGAATGGGACTACTGCGAATGGGCACCTATGCGACTAACCTCATGCGAATGGACTCATGCGACTAAGCATCTATGTGACTGAACCCTCAGTCGTGCAATCCCCCATGCGACTGGACTCCCAGTCGTGCGACTGAAGCCTTAGTCGTGCGATTGAACCCTCAATCGTGCGAATGAATCCCAATCGTGCGAATGACCCTCAATCGCCTCTCATTCGGCCGTATGGCCTCCATTCGGTCGCCTAGCCCTAGCTGATGCAGAATGGAGTTCATCCCGAACCCAATCTGCCATTTTCGGCCTCCAAGCTCATCCAAACCCATTCTAAGCCTAAATTAATCCTCTTGGACCTTAGGAATGCATACCATAACACCATACAAGCACACACAAGCCTAGAATCATACTCTAAACGCATCATACACATCACACCCAATTGGGTCAAACACATACACACACTAAAAACGGTTTTTAACTTTTTCCAGCCCCAAAATCAGTTGAAAACAAGTAAGAGTGGGGTCCTAGAACTCACACAATCGAGCACAACGACAAGGGCTTCGATTTGGCTTGCTACTCGACGAGTTTGGACACCCGAAACACCCCTTTTTCTCTTTTCCTTCTCCTTTCTCTCTTCCTCTCTCTAGGTTGGCTGAAATTTGGGGGAAATGGGAAGAGTTGGCTGCCCCCTCCCTACTATTATCACCTCATTTCCCGACTTTTCTTCGTTGGCGAGTTTGGTAGCTCGACTTTGAACTTTATTTTCTTTTCTTTCTTCGCCGGCTTCAAAATAAGAAATATCCGGGTGTTACAAGTCCACCCCCCTTAAATAGGTTTCGTTCCCGAAACCTGTTATTTTTCGAATAAACGTGGATAATGCTGTCTCATTTCTTCCTCAGTCTCCCACGTTGACTCGGATCCCTTCCTGTGCTTCCACTGTACACGCACAAGAGGAACCACTTTATTCCTCAGCCTTTTCTCCTTTCGATCGATGATTGCCACTGGTTGCTCCACATAATTAAGTCGTTCATCTACTTCGATATCTTTCAATGGGACAATCATATCTTCATCTGCTAAGCACTTTCTTAGGTGAGATACATGGAATGTTGGGTGAATTCCACCTAACTCATACGGTAACTCCAGTCTATAGGCCACCTCTCCTACTCGAGCAATGATTTGGAAAGGGCCTATATACCTTGGGCTCAACTTGCCCCGCTTTCGGAAGCGAATAATACCCTTCTAAGGTGAGACCTTCAACATAACCCGGTCACCCACCTGGAACTCAATCGGCCTGCGTTGTTTATCAGCATACGACTTCTTTCTGTCTTTGGCTGCCTTCATGAAGGCTTTAATCTTCTCGAGCTTCTCAGTCGTAGCCTCGATTACCTCGACGCTCCCCAATTCCTTCTGACCAATATCACCCCAACAAACGGGTGTTTCTGCATCTCCTACCGTATAGCATCTCATAGGGAGGCATACCAATGTTGGCATGATAGCTGTTGTTGTATGAGAATTCGGCTAACGGTAGGTGGTCATCCCAACTTCCACCAAAATCAATCACACATGCCCGAAGCATGTCTTCCAGCATCTGAATGGTCCTTTCTGACTGACCATCAGTCTGGGGATGATAAGCCGTGCTAATATGCAACCTCGTCCCCATAGCGTCATGGAACTTCTTCCAAAATTTAGATGTAAACCGGGTGTCGCGATCCGACACAATAGACACCGGCACACCATGACGAGTCACAATTTCCTTGATGAACAGATCAGCTAACCTCTCTGATGAATATGTCTCGCAGATCGGTAGGAAGTGAGCACTCTTCGTCAAACGGTCAACTATCACCCATATGGCATCATACCCTTTCGGGGTACGCGGCAGCTTGGTAATGAAATCCATGGTGATGTGCTCCCACTTCCATTCCGGTATATCCAAAGGTTGTATCTTCCCATACGGCTTTTGGTGCTCGGCCTTCACCTGTAAGCAAGTAAGGCACTTACTCACATACTCCACCACATCGCGCTTCATACCCGGCCACCAATAATCTTTCTTCATATCATGGTACATCTTCGTGGCACCAGGATGAATGGAGGATGAATGGAGTACCGAGTCTTGTGAGCTTCATCCATTATCTTCACCCGTAGATCCCCAAAACGAGGAATCCACACACGATCGAACCGGGTTCTAACACCGAGTGTGTTTTCACCCAATTCCCCAACCAGACTCTCATCCTTTTAGAGTTAAGATGATCTTCTTTCAGTGCCTCATCTTGAAACTCTTTAACCTGCTTCATCACATCGGAGGTCATGATCAACTGATATGCCTTCACCCGAATCGGCTCGGGTCTCTCCTTCCGGCTAAGGGCATCAGCCACCACATTGGCCTTGCCCGGATGGTAGTGGATTTCACAGTCATAATCTTTTATAAGTTCCAACCACCGTCTCTGCCTCATGTTCAGATCCTTCTGCTCGAAAAAGTACTTCAGACTCTTGTGGTCAGTGAAAATGGTGCACTTCGTCCCGTACAGATAGTGCCTCTAAATCTTTAATGCAAAGACCACGGCTGCCAGCTCCAAGTCATGAGTAGGATAATTGACCTCATGACCCTTCAACTGTCGGGATGCATAGGCTATAACCTTTCCTCTCTGCATTAACACGCACCCCAACCCCGAGTAAGAAGCATCGGAATAAACCACCAGATCTTCACTTCCATCGGGTAATGACAGAACAGGAGCTTGAGTCAATCTCGCCTTCAACTCCTCGAACGCCTTCTCTTGAGCTTGACCCCATACGAACTTCACATCTTTTCGGGTCAACTTAGTCAGTGGAGAAGCAATCTTAGAGAAGTCTTGGATAAATCTTCTATAATAACCCGCCAAACCCAAGAAACTACGAATCTCGGATGGCGTCTTTGGTGACTTCCATTGCGTAACCGCCTCCACTTTCGCCGGGTCCACCATTATCCCGTCGGGATTCACCACATGACCCAAAAACTGAACCTCGCGCAACCAAAACGCGCACTTGGAGAATTTAGCATACAACTTCTCCCTTCTCAACGTCTCTAGAACCTCCCGAATGTGACCGGCATGCTCAGCTTCGCTCCTCGAGTAAATCAGGATATCATCAGTAAACACGATCACTGATTTATCCAACATCGGCCGACACACTCGATTCATCAGATTCATAAAAGCAGTTGGCGCATTGGTCAAACCAAAAGACATGACGAGGAACTCGTAGTGACCATGCGCGTACGGAAAGCTGTTTTAGGAATATCTTGCTCCTTCACCTTCAACTGATGGTAACCAGATCAAAGATCTATTCTCGAAAACCAACTGGCACCCTGAAGCTGATCGAACAAATCATCTATCCTCGGTAAGGGGTATCGGTTCATCACTGTCAACTTGTTCAGCTCGCGGTAGTCGATGCACATCCTCATACTACCGTCCTTCTTCTTTACAAACAGGACCGGACCACCCCAAGGAGAGATACTCGGTCTAATGAACCCCTTATCCAGCAGCTCTTGCAACTGATCCATCAATTCTTTCATCTCGGTCGGAGCCAACCGATACGGTGCCTTGGCGACAGGTTGGGCACCCGGTATCAGATCAATCTGAAACTCAATCTCTCTGTCAGGTGGCACTCCTGATAAGTCTTCCGGGAACACGTCTGGAAAGTCACACACAACCGGTACATCGGCTAGTTGTGGTGTTGGCGTATCCACATCCTTTACATAGGCCAAGTAGGCACTACATCCTAGCCCTAGCTGATGCAGAATGGAGTTCATCCCGAACCCAATCTGCCATTTTCGGCCTCCAAGCTCATCCAAACCCAATCTAAGCCTAAATTAACCCTCTTGGACCTTAGGAATGCATACCATAACACCATACAAGCACACACAAGCCCGGAATCATACTCTAAACGCATCATACACATCACACCCAATTGGGTCAAACACATACACACACTAAAAACCGTTTTTAACATTTTCCAGCCCAAAAATCAGTTGAAAACAAGTAAGAGTGAGGTCCTAGAACTCACACAATCGAGCACAACGACAAGGGCTTCGATTTGGCTTGCTACTCGACGAGTTTAGACATCCGAATCACCCGAAACACCCCTTTTTCTCTTTTCCTTCTCCTTTCTCTCTTCCTCTCTCTAGGTTGGCTGAAATTTGGGGGAAATGGGGAGAGTTGGCTGCCCCCTCCCCACTATTATCACCTCATTTTCCGACTTTTCTTCGTTGGCGAGTTTGTTCCCTCGACTTTGAACTTTATTTTCTTTTCCTTCTTCGTCGGCTTCAAAATAAGAAATATCCGGGTGTTACATGTGATTGTGCATGATGTACGTTATGTATGTATGATGTTGTCGTGTGTGATGATGTTGTATGTTGTTATGTTTCTTATTGTTATGTGTGATTGTCTTCCCATGATTTGTGTTGAACGTTTATGAATGTAATGAAAGTATTATGTAACGTAAAGTGGAAGATAATGAAAAGAGGAACGTAATGAATGAATGCGAGCATGAACGACTAAATGTGAGTAAGGATAGCTTGCAAAAGAAGAAAGGAGGTTCACGACTCATTAAGATTTGTTAGCTCTACTGTGTGTGTATTATAGCGTGTGATCTTGGATAACTCATAAGAGGACATAGACACAATAGGGAGTTTAGTTTTGGTAACTGCTCCGATACGTGCGACGTGGTATTTACTGTGTGCTATGTAGCGTGCGATTTTGGCTAACTCATGTGGATTATGTAGCGTGCGATCTTGGCTAACCCATGAGATGATGTGCGATTCTGGCTAAACCCCAAGAGTTCTCACACACACAGGGGGAGTCGGTCTTGGTGACCAGTCCGTTTGTGCGATTTGTGCGATACGTAGGATGGATATCATAAGGGACTATAGACAGTGGGGGTTCAGTTTTGGTAACTGCTCTGTTACGTGCGATGTGGTATTTAATGTGTGATATGCAGCGTGTGATTTTGGCTACCTTATGTGTGCGATTCGTGCGATATATACTTTGGGTACAAAGATGCGACGGTGCGATTTGTGCGAAAAGTGCGATATGTATGAAATGAACGAACGAAAGAAAAGATGTTATAAACAAATAAAACGAAAAATAAAGTACCGTGCGATGATTAAAGAATGGAAGAATGTAACGAACGTAATGGAAGATAATAATGATATTATCTATGTGTACGTATGATGAGTGATCATGTAAAAGTAACGAATTGTTTTTAATGAAAGTAAAGTATGTTTTATTATAAAACTAGAACTCACTCAGCAACGCTGACTTTGATGTCTTTCCAGTTGGCAGTTATGTTGCTGAGGATGGCACAGGGCGACTACTCAGTTCCTTTGAGATGGCATCCAATGTTATAATGCTTTTGTAATGAAATGTAAAATGATATTGTAAGGATTCCTGAAGTCTGATGCAACCCAAAAACAGCCTAAGTGTCTCAGCAACATGCACTAAGTACTGAAGTGAAGAATGCTTCGGAAGTTTTACACAAAGCATTAGAAAATACTCTAAGTGTAAAATCTTCCGAAGCCAAGACCAATATCTTCCGAAGCCAAACATGAAGTCTTCCGAAGCTTCAGAGACAAAGTCTTCCGAAGCTTCAACCTATGAAGACAGATTTCTTCCGAAGACTTTTAGTACACATGCTTCATCTGATGTACTGTTCCATAAAGCACCTTTTCCGCTGCATCTCTGTAAAGTCACCAACTTACATGAGTTGGTGAAAAGGGTCTTGCTTTTGGTAACTGTACATTGAGGTCTTGAGTCTTCAACTTTCCACTTTATGTACTTTATCCTTTTTGTATTGTATAAGGATGTGAGCTATGGCATGTCATAGTCACAAGGTCAAAAGGCAGATATGCCTTTTGATCCTACAATTGATTTTGTTAGTGTCTAGTCAATTGTATCCAGCTGGCTTTCAAAGTATAGCCGGCTGTAGGTTGTAGTATAAGTATTTCAAGTTCTTGTATCTTTTCTTTATGCTTTGTAACACTTGTAAAAGAACTTGAGAAAGCAATATACTGCCTCCTTGAAACCCATATTCTCTTGTTCTGTCTCTTGCTTTACTTGTGTTCTTAGTTTCACCTTGGTTACCCAGTTCACTGTTTGATTAGAGCTTAGTTAATCTCCTCATTGTGTTGTTGTGTTGTAATTGTGCTTAAGCCCTTAAACGGTCCTGCAATTGGTATCAGAGCATTCCAGGCTCTTGATATAAGATCTAACCATCTTAAGATCCCTCACACACACAAAAGCTAAACTCTTCAAATGGCTTCCATCTCAAAGACTGATATGGAGACTGGAACCATGAACAAATCCCCACTGATCACTCTTGATGATTTTGACACCTGGTGCATGAGGATGGAAGGCTTCATCAGGTCTCTTGAT
Source organism: Flaveria ramosissima (assembly GCA_025215565.1). Lineage (NCBI taxonomy): Eukaryota > Viridiplantae > Streptophyta > Magnoliopsida > Asterales > Asteraceae > Flaveria > Flaveria ramosissima. The sequence goes on from CM046042.1 coordinate 38,251,932, forward strand.
TCAAGAATGTGGGAATCTGTTGAGAATGGACCTTTCATACCCAGCACCCCCTCTGCTACTGGTGCTGGTATGATTCCTAAAGATGTGGCCAACTACTCAGATGAAGATAGAAAAAGAGTAGAGATTGACAGGAAGGCCATGACTGCTCTTCAGACTGCTCTCCCAAACTCTGTATACAGAGGTTTTAAGAAGTGCAAGACAGCCAAACAGCTGTGGGATGCACTGAAACTGATGTATGAAGGCTCCTCTGAAGCCAAGGAGAACAAGAAAGATCTTCTGAAGCAGCAGTTTGAAAATTTCACCTTCAAAGCAGGTGAGACCATGACCCAACAATACTTCAGGTATGTTGAGATTGTGGATACCCTAGTGGATGGAGGAGTTCCTCTTGAGAACAGGGACATTGTAAGGAAGTTCATGTCCTCACTTCCTAGGCAATGGACACACTATTGTGTGGTGATCAAGAGGACTGAGAACCTTAAGACTCTTACTCTTACAGAGTTGTATGGAATTCTCAGTGGATACCAGATGGAGATGAACATGCAAGGTTCATCTGGCAACTCCAACAATCAAATGGGTTCAGCCCTTCATGTGGTTGAAAGGGACAGCATAGAACCTCAGCATCATCTCTTATGCTACCCTGACAACTCACAAAAGGGTCCTTTCATCACCTTCCCGGAGACACCAAGGGAGAACTTTACTCAAGGAAGCCCATTCCAAGAGACAAGTTCTTCTCAAGCCTTTGTGTCTGCAGATGAAAGCTGTGGGAATTATCTCTTCACTCTTGAAGACCTGGACTGTATCCATCCAGATGACCTGGAATACATGGAGATAGTTCAGCAGATGGCTCTCCTCACTCACAGAGCCAAGAAGTTCTACAAGAGGACAGGAAGAAGATTTCCAAGCAATGCTACCAGTAGTAAGTTTGGGCTGGATAAAAGCAAAGTTAAGTGTTACAACTGTAACCTTATGGGTCACTTTGCCAGGGAGTGTAAGGCACCTAAAGCAAATGGGGGCCAAACACAACCCAGACCAAATTTTACTGACAAAGCTCCTCAGGCTGAGAAGACAAAGCAACATGCTGCTGTTGCTGTTGAAGAAGGAGGCTTTGACTGGAGTTTTCAGGTGGAGGATGCTTCTCTGATCCAAACCAAACACTGATGGCTGACCATGATGAAGCCAAGGTATTGGAACATCTTTGCTCCCCTGAATGCATTGCTAAAGTAAATAGATACAGGTCCTATAACCTAGAGATGAGATCTGATCTTGAGTCACTAAATATATTAAAATCTGATTTTAGAAAGTCTGAAAATGATTACAAGTTAAAGATAGAGGACTTGGAGAAAACCATTTCAGTACTAAAACATGAACATACAGATTTCAGAACTCAGATCCAAGATCTCATCACTAAGTTAACTGAGTGCCAGGCTGAGCTTGTGATCAGCAAAGCCAAGGCAGAGAAGAGTGTTCTTGAAGAAGAGACCTTCAAGAACATGATATCCTCATCCCTGCACAACAAAGATTGTTATCAAAATAGACAGGGACTGGGATCAAATGAGATAGCTCCTCCACACACAATCTTGTCTGTAAGATCTCCTAGGTGTGAAACTTGTGAAGATGAGCTTCCTCTCATAGATCCTGTAAGTGAGGATGATGATGAAGAAGTGATAGTGAAGAATTCCTCTGAGAAGAGTGAAGAAGAGGATTCTTCCAAGGGCCACTATCCTTCTGAGGAGAAGAAATCAACTGTGATGACCAAGTCCAAAAGAAAGAACTTGATCAGAAAGAGCAAAAGGAAGGCAAAGAAGGCTCAAGAAATCAAGGCTACTTTTGATGCTAAGCAGAAACAAGTTTTTATCTCTGCAGGTTTCAAAGTAGTAAGGACTGAAGACATCAACCAAGACTCCTCAGCTAAGAGTCATGGTTCTTGTTCAAATCATCTCAGTGCCAAAAAGAAGATTGAGCTGCTGTGTACCACTGCTGCACAGCCTGGACCATCAAACTCCAAGAACAGTTCACAGCCCAAAGGAACTGTCTCAGCATCTACCAAGATGAAGGTGGAGAAGGGATGTGACCAAAGCCAGTCTTGCTCTCAAAGGGAGACTTCTTTGAAGAAGAAAATGTTATGTGTTATGTGTGAAAGTACTTCTCACATTGCTAAGGATTGCCCATACAATCCTAAAAGTACTGTCCACATGACTAAAACAAAGACTTCAAAGAGTCTCAAGAAGTCTCAAGCTTCGGAAGGAAAGTCTGTTTCCTTCGGAAGCTCCAAATCAAAGAAGAAGGTAAGTGGAAAATTACCTTCGGAAGCAAAGTTGGTCTCGGAAGAAAGGAGTTCTTCCGAAGCACTAAAGTCTGCTGCAGTGACTGTAGATTCTTCCGAAGGATCAGTCATCAAAACTTGTGAAGTTCCAAAAGCTTCTAAGGTTTTGAAGGTCAAGTCCAAGACTCCAAAGGTGGTGTGGAAGTCTAAGAAAGACCAAATGACTGAGGTTTCTCCATCAACAACAGCTGAAGATCCCCATAGTACAACCATAGGATCTATTACTGTTGCATTACCTTCTATTACTATTAATGAGCCCAAGACAAGTAAGGCTTGGGTTTCCAAATGTAACTAATCATTTTCTCTGTGCAGGAACAGCTCAAGACCAACAGGAATGTCTGGATAATTGACAGTGGCTGTTCCAGGCACATGACAGGCAATAGGTCTCTACTCCATAATTTTGAGAGAATTGATGGAGGACCAGTTGCTTTTGGAGGAGATGAAGGTGGTTACATTTCTGGAAGGGGCAAGGTCACAAATGGTAAGCTCAGCATTGAGAAGGTAAACTTTGTTAAGGAGCTTGGGTACAATCTTCTGAGTGTATCCCAATTTTGTGATCAGAGTCATAACATGCTCTTTACTGAGCATGAGTGCATTGTTCTCAAACCTGGTGTGGTCATTCCTCATGAGCATATCCTGCTCAGAGCCCCCAGGAAAGGGAACATGTACAAGATGGATTTGCAAGAAACATCTCCCTCAGGAGAAGTTTCATGCTTTCTATCTAAAGCAAATAGTGATGAGTCTTTCCTATGGCATAAAAGAATGTGCCATGTAAACTTTAAGAACATGAATAAATTAATTAAACATGATCTGGTAACTGGAATGCCAAAGAAAGAGTTTACTAGTGATGATCATTGTGTTGCATGCCTGAAAGGGAAGCAACACAAGGTATCTCACAAGCCTAAGGAAAAGAACTCCATCACTACTCCCCTACACTTGTTACATATGGATCTCTTTGGCCCCACCAGTGTAATGAGTTTAGGAAGGACCTCTTACTGTCTGGTGATCACAGATGATTTTACAAGATTCACTTGGGTCTTCTTCCTTAGAACTAAGGATGAAACCCCTGAGATTCTGAAGAATTTCATCTTAAAAGTTGAGAATCAATGTGATCACAAGGTCAAAACCATAAGATGTGATCAGGGAACTGAATTCAAGAACCAAATCCTTGATGCATTTTGTGATGAAAAGGGTATTACAAGACAATATAGTGCTCCCAGGACTCCTCAGCAAAATGGAGTTGCTGAAGGAGAAACAGGACACTTATTGAAGCTGCAAGAACTATGTTGTCTGACTCTAAACTGCCTATCACCTTCTGGGCAGAGGCAGTCAATACTGCTTGCTATGTGCAAAACAGAGTTTTAGTAGTTAAGACACATGGTAAGACTCCTTATGAACTTTGGCACAAGAGGAAACCTTTCATTGGTTTTCTCAGGTCATTTGGATGTCCCTGCACCATCTTGAATACCAAAGATCAAATTGCCAAGTTTGCTGAGAAATCAGATGATGGACATTTCATTGGATACTCTTCTCAAGCTAAAGCTTATAGAGTATACAATCTCAGAACTAGAATTGTTGAGGAGTCAGCCAATGTGACTTTCAATGAGCACACTCCTTGTGTGGCTGGTTCTGGTCCGGATTGGCTGTTTGATCTTGATTTAGTTACCAACTGTTTTAACAAATCTTGTGAGCATGTTTCAGGATCTGCAGAAAATCTAAATACAGGTGATCCTGATCCAAGATTTGAGCTAGGAAGACCTTCAACTCATACATCTTCAGCTCCAGTTGGAACTACTTCAGCAAATGAGGTTTCTATCAGCACAACAATGACAAATTCAGCTGATACATCTGGCATGCCTTCAAATTCCAGCTCAGAGGCCTCTCAACCAGATAAAGACACCTCACTTGTAGAAGACAACAATGGTGATGGTGATAGTGATCAGGAATTTCTTGATGCTAATAACCATACCATAGATGACAACATCAATGATGTCTCACACTCATTGGATCAAGTTAATCTTGATAAGTGTGATAATGTGGAGGGTGAATCTTCAAGACCAGATTTAAATTTCTCAAATTTAGATCTTTCTCAACAACTTGCTGTGATCCCTCAGCTAAGGATCCACAAGTCTCACCCCACCACAAACATCATTGGAGATGTTGTCACAGGGGTAAGAACAAGAGGACAAACCCATGAAGCAAATGTTTGTCTTCACTCTTGTTTCTTATCTCAGATAGAGCCCAAGAAAGTTGATGAAGCTCTAAAGGATGGAAGTTGGGTTGAAGCTATGCAACAAGAGCTGCTTCAATTCAAAAGGCAGAAAGTTTGGAACCTTTGTCCTCTTCCTCATGGGAAGACTACCATTGGAACCAAATGGGTTTTTAGAAACAAGAAGGATGATAGAGGAATCATCATCAAGAACAAGGCAAGACTAGTTGTTCAAGGATACACACAAGAAGAAGGGATTGACTACACTGATGTCTTTGCTCCTGTAGCAAGACTAGAAGCTGTTAGGATATTCCTGGCATTTGCTGCATCCAAGAACTTCAAGGTCTACCAACTTGATGTAAAGTGTGCTTTCTTATATGGAGTGATTGATGAGGAGGTTTATGTCAAACAGCCACCTGGTTTTGTAGACCCTGATCATCCTGATTATGTCTGCAAGCTTGACAAAGCTCTTTATGGGCTGCATCAGGCACCCAGAAGTGGTATGAGACACTATCTGAGTATCTCTGTAAGCATGGATACAGAAGAGGTACTATAGATGGAACTCTCTTCATCAAAGGACAGGGAAATGACTTATTGCTGGTTCAAGTATATGTTGATGACATCATCTTTGGTTCAACTAATCCAAAGCTCTGCAAAGACTTTGAGAAGCTGATGAAAGACAGATTTGAGATGAGTTCAATGGGAGAACTCAACTTCTTTCTGGGAATTCAAGTGAAGCAGGTTGAAGATGGCATCTTCATAAGTCAGTCAAAGTATGTTCAAGACATACTCAAGAGGTTCAATATGACTGATTGTAAGATTGCTAAGACACCCATAGCCAGAAACCACTCCCTTGGTCCAGATCTTGAGGGGGAGTGTGTAGATGAGCACTTATACAGGGCTATGATTGGGTCTCTTATGTATCTTACAGCTAGCAGGCCTGATATCATGTTTGCTACATGTATTTGTGCAAGATATCAAGCCAACCCTAAGATGTCTCACTTAATCACTGTGAAAAGGATTTTAAGATACCTCAAAGGTGCTTCAACACTTGGTCTATGGTATCCAAAGAATCCAAATTTCAATCTGTATGCCTATACAGATAGTGATTATGGTGGTTGCAATATGACTGCAAAGTCTACATCTGGGGGATGTCAATTCCTTGGTGGAAGGGTGGTCTCATGGCAATGCAAGAAACAATCCTGTGTGTCTGCATCAACTGCTGAGGCTGAATACATTGCTGCTGCAAGCTGCTGTGCTCAAGTGCTTTGGATTCAAAATCAGATGCTGGACTATGGATTTAACTTCAAAGAGACTCCTATCCACATAGACAACAATAGTGCTATCTCTATCACTGAGAACCCTGTGCAGCACTCAAGGACCAAACACATCAACATCAGGTATCATTTAATAAGAGATAACTATGAAAAAGGATTAATTAAACTAGTCAAAGTTCATACAGATGAACAATATGCTGATCTGTTCACAAAAGCTTTTGATGAACAGAGATTTAAGTATCTGATATCAGCTATTGGGATGATTAACTTTGAGTAGACTTTTTAAAACTAATTCTAATTATTTCTTCTTAAAATATGTGTGTCCTAAGTTGTCTAGTTCATCACTTTCATAAGCTCATGTTTTCTTTGGATGTAAAATTCTTTTTGAAGACTTTCCTTAGATTCTTGAAAATTTTTGATACTTCGGAAGATAAAATTTTATCTTCGGAAGAAAAACATGTCTTCAAAATAAATAACTGTCTAAGAGATTTTACCTTCGGAAGAAGTCAAATTCATCTTCCGAAGCTTAAAATTCTTATCTCAGACACTTATTTATTTTCAAGAACCTTTTCCTTCCGAAGCAAAATTAACCTTCGGAAGCTTTGTTTATTTTCATACAAAGCATTCAAGGGTTTATTTCTCTTCCGAAGCATAAATTATCAAGACTCTCAGGAAAATCTTCCGAAGCCATTTTAGCTTCGGAAGCTTTTTAAATCAAAACTTCCGAAGACAAATAAACTTCGGAAGCTTTTCGAATTCCAAGAAAACTACTTTTTGAGCAAAAGTAAACTACCTTTTCAGAGGTGGGACCGACTTTCGGATTTCAAAGTTTATCCTCTTTCATTAACTTTGGTTCAAATCCCTTTTCATATAAATACCCAACGGTTCCCCCTCTTTCCCACTATCTTCCTCAATTCTACTGTTTCTCTAACCTAATTCTCTAAACCGCCTTTGCTTTCTACCTTTCTTCACCCTTAAGCTTCTGAAATGGCCAACCTTAACCGCAGAAACAACCCTGATTTCTCCATGCAACTACACAGGCAACATAATCAAGTTGCTCTGTTAAGCTCTGAGAAAGATGCAAGTTTCTCAGAGATTTGCCAATTCTTGACTCTGTCAAATTATTTCACCTCCCTAACCATTGATCCTACTCTATATGAGGATCATTTGCTTGAATTCTGGAAGACCTGCCAAGAGGTCATTATGGATGGGGAGAAGGCACTGTCTGCCACAGTGCAAGGGAGGACAATCTTCATCACTCCGGCCATCATTAACCAACATCTACAGCTGGATGATGAAGAAGGTGAGGTGTCCTTCCCAAAAGAAGCTGTTAATCATTCTTTTGAGCAGATGGGCTATGAGGGAGATTTCTCTGTAAAGACCTTTAGGAAAGGGAAGGTCTCATCCCAATGGAAATTCCTGCTCCATGTGGTTATCCACAGCTTGTCAAACAAGCATGGTGGATGGGACCAGATTCCTGAGGATCTCTCCTTTATAGTTCATGGAATGGTTCAGGGGGTCAAGTTCAGGTATTCACAATTTGTCTATACTAATTTACTTGCAAACTTAGACTCCTTAGAGTATTACATGTTTCCTAGATATGTTCAACACATTCTCAACTGTGAACTGGGCTCACAGTTGAGGGAAACAGGTAATATTCTTAAATTGGGACAGATGAAGCCCGGCATCTTTAAAATAATGAAGAAGCCAACTGTAGGCTTCTCTGGGGTAGAAACAGCCCTAGTCCCAAAAATGTTAGAGCTCATTGCTCAAGGTGACAACCTAGCAACACAAGCTAGTGTTGAACCCACACCTCTTTTGTCCCTACCATTAAAAAGACCAGAAATCACCCTCACCTACCAAAGAAAATCCAAACGAACCCCTGCTCAGGCTATTGAGTCTGTGCAGGCCCCCAAATACTCAACCTTACAGGAAGAAGTGGACACTAGAGCTCCCACTTCTCCTGAGGAGCAAACCACTCCCATTACTTCACCTATCAGGGCTGAGGTTCCTCAAGCTCACCCTGATGAGCTCAATAGCCCAACAACCTTAAGCCTTCACTCTGAGTCTCAACACTCAAGTGGACAACCTTCAGGGGACAGCTACCATCCCCAGCCTTTGGATCTCAACCAACCAATTCCCAACCTATCCTTTTACACTGATGAAGACTTAGGATTCAGTGAGTACCATGAGTCTCTCTTCTCCTCCCCTACTCAAAGAGAGATGAGTACCTCTGACTCTCCTCAGTCTATCCCCCATCAGTCACCTATTACTGAGGTGGACACTTCTGAACCTGTTCAGGATGTCCATATGGAAGAGGCTCTCACTTTTGAAAGTGATTACATCATTAAGACCTCAACCATGGCAACTCAGCCCATTGGCATCTCAACTGAGGCTGCCAGTGAGCAGAGGAAAACCAGCAGCCAAGAAACTCAAGCTGGTGGTGAGAGAGAGGACTTTGGTCCAATCATCTCATCCCCCAATGAATCTTCTGATGAAGATGAGGGGAATTTGAGACTAAAGGTGCAAAAACTGTCAAAAACATGCACCTACTTAGTCTCTAAGGTTAGTCACTTGGAATCTCAGGTGACTACCCTGCAAAACAGGGTCAATGATCAGCAACTCCAGATTTCATATCTGCAGGAAAAACTAGCTGGGAGACCTTTAAGGAGAGCTCAACCAGGAACACAAGAACCTGTGGAAGTGATTGACTTATCCTCCAGCTCACCTATGCAAGTGGGTGATGCTACCAAAAAGGGGGAGAAAGTTGTTACAACCACAGAACCTGGGAGTTCTTCAGAGAGAATGGACATAGAGGACTCACCATCCTCACTTGCTGTTGTGCATTCTCAGCAACTTCCTCAAGTTCACATTAATGTGGACTCTATAGACTCTCTCATCAGGAGTCTCTTTGAGGAAGGTATACCAAGGGCTGTCTCATCTCCACCACTAGGAACTGGCAATCACATCATAAGGTGGAGGTATGATGATGACAGGAGAGCCCTCATACTTCAAAGAGTTCAAGGCCAACAAGAAGTTTTTCAATTCCAAAGCCTGAGCTTTTATGAAAGACTGGATTTAGTCAACTTGCCACTTGTCAATCCAAGCAATTCAAGACAAGCTGACAGGCTGGCTCAAAGAATCCAAGACAGGATCCTTGCAGAGTTCTCTCTAAGAAGGAGACTTAGGCAATCAGGCAATGTCATCGGTCAACTGGATGTTGAGGTGGACCCTAAGATTAGTTTCATAGGGGAAACCTTGACTGAAGGCCCAGTGACAGAACCTGAGACCCCTGTCTCATCATCAACAACTGCTGCTGAGGTCCAAACTCCATCTGAGACACCTGCTGGTGAAGGTGTTTCTCAGCCTCTCTCTGGCCAGAGCATGGAAGCTACTCCAAGCAATGAAGGCCAAGCTTCAATCCACCCTGAGTCACAAAGGTCTGTTGGTGACAAAGGAAAAAGGATAATGACTCCTGAGGAAATTGAGGAGGAAGAGAGAGAGAGGAAAAGGAGACTAAGGGGAGAAAGTTCCACTGGGTCATCTAGCTTCATGCAAGCTGCAATCAGGGCTGCTCCCAGACCAAATACTCAAGATGATGAGTTAAGGGCAGTCAGGATTACCTACTTACAGACCAGGAACTATGACATTGATGAGATCATCTCCCTCCCCTTAGAAGAACTAAATGAACTGGCTGACAGAGAAGTGTCAAGAGAGTTGAAGGAGAAAGAGGATGCAATGATACTTCTCCAACTCAAAGAGGAGAAGAGACAGAAAAGACTTTACAAGCATGCTCCTACTCTCTCACCAGTTCAAGAAAGTCCTGCACAGGAAGATGTGGCTCCACAAGAACCTCAGGTAGATAAAGAGGAAGATAGGATCAAAATGATCAACTACCTGAGTGCCACAGGCTTCTATCAGGCAGATGCACTTCTCCCTTTGTCCTATGACTTCATTGAGTTCGAGTATTTAAAGCAACTTGAGCTTGAGTTAGTCGAGGAAAGAAAGACAACTAAAAGGAAACTAAGGGAAGAAGCTGCAAAGTCAAGGGCCATCATTCAAAAGAATGCAAAGAAGTCTGCTGACAGACAAAGAATGGTGAGCTTCTTGAAGCTGTATGGATTCTCCGGAAGGAGACTTGGCCCCATGTCTCTATCCACCATGGATGAGCATATTAGGGTGATCAAGCAGAAGATTAAAAGTGGAGAACTCATTGACTTGCACTCTCTTCCAAGTCAAGTCCCACCTGAAGTGGAGGTCAAGTTTGAACAACCAGAGACACCTCAACCAGCACCTCCAGCTGAGCCTCAGCAAGCTTCATCTTCTGATCCTAGGCAGGGTCAAACTCCCTCCCTTCTGAACTTGTGAGGGAGGAACACCCAACTGAGAAAGACACTGATGATCAACATGGTGCTGCAGACCAGTCTTCTCAGTTAAAGACATCCAAGAGGAAGAAGAGGATGGCTTCTAAACCAAAGACTAAGAAGAAGAAGCCAAAGTCATCTACCTCTGCACCTCAGGCTGAATCAGATCAACCTGAGGAAGTGCATGATGAGGCAGCCCAATCAACTCCTATTCAAGTGGCTCCTCTAACTAGTGAGACACCCATCTTGTTCTGGACTTACTCTACCAATCCAGAGAGATGGACTGTTATCAGAGATCAAGGTGTTGAGAATGTCTACTCATGGCAAGACATAATCAACTTACCTCTGCATGATCTCTTTGAGATGAGAAGATACTATGAAAGTCTTGATGATCCTGACCATCTCATGAAGAAAGGAATGGTCCTGATTGTACTGAAGACTACCAACATTTGAAGATCTTCCAAGTGTTTTGGTAGCATCAGCCTAGGGGGAGTTTGTAAGGATTCCTGAAGTCTGATGCAACCCAAAAACAGCCTAAGTGTCTCAGCAACATGCACTAAGTACTGAAGTGAAGAATGCTTCGGAAGTTTTACACAAAGCATTAGAAAATACTCTAAGTGTAAAATCTTCCGAAGCCAAGACCAATATCTTCCGAAGCCAAACATGAAGTCTTCCGAAGCTTCAGAGACAAAGTCTTCCGAAGCTTCAACCTATGAAGACAGATTTCTTCCGAAGACTTTTAGTACACATGCTTCATCTGATGTACTGTTCCATAAAGCACCTTTTCCGCTGCATCTCTGTAAAGTCACCAACTTACATGAGTTGGTGAAAAGGGTCTTGCTTTTGGTAACTGTACATTGAGGTCTTGAGTCTTCAACTTTCCACTTTATGTACTTTATCCTTTTTGTATTGTATAAGGATGTGAGCTATGGCATGTCATAGTCACAAGGTCAAAAGGCAGATATGCCTTTTGATCCTACAATTGATTTTGTTAGTGTCTAGTCAATTGTATCCAGCTGGCTTTCAAAGTATAGCCGGCTGTAGGTTGTAGTATAAGTATTTCAAGTTCTTGTATCTTTTCTTTATGCTTTGTAACACTTGTAAAAGAACTTGAGAAAGCAATATACTGCCTCCTTGAAACCCATATTCTCTTGTTCTGTCTCTTGCTTTACTTGTGTTCTTAGTTTCACCTTGGTTACCCAGTTCACTGTTTGATTAGAGCTTAGTTAATCTCCTCATTGTGTTGTTGTGTTGTAATTGTGCTTAAGCCCTTAAACGGTCCTGCAGATATTGTGTAATGAACGGTAGTATTATTTTACAAAAGCATTTTGATAAAATGAAAATGTTGTTTTTAATGTTTCTGCTACAACGCTTTTATGTAAGATGATGAAAATATATGTTTTATGTGCGATGAATGACCAGGAGTAAGCGTCTGGGGAACGGGGCCTTACAAGTTGGTATCAGAACCAAAGTTTAAGTGAAATAGGTAAATTTTCAAAATAAACCTTAACTTAAACTGAGAATGGGACGGAAAGGGAATGGGATACCAATCTGAGTAGCTGCGTGCCATCAGGTATTTTCGTAATGTTAACCGGTATTACGTGCGCATGTTATATGGTTTATGTGTTGTATGTAGATTTAGATACTGATGTAGTCAGGATAGGTAATGCTCGGGGTATGAAGAGTAAAGTAAGTGGCTAATCACAGCTGGCCACTGTAATTAGGAACTTACTATACTTGACATAAACTGAGTTCCCTTGAATGACCGTGTTGGTGTTTGAATCTTTCAGTGTGTTAGAGAATGGCCGGTGGTAGATCTTCAAAAGCTTCGAGGGGTGGAGGTCGTGGTGGGCCTGGTGCTGAACCGCGACCCAAAAAGGGAAGTCCTAGAGTTGAAAAGGTGGTCCTGAAGAACCTGAGACCCCTCATCCGAAGGCTGGGGATGAGAGTGCGAACTTGAGGGCCTCAGTAAAGGAGGCTGTTGTTGAAGAGGTGCATGAGGTCATGCAGACAATCTTACCGTTTGTAGTGACCGAAGTTATCAAGGCTGTAAAAGGAAGGAGAAAGAAAGGAGAGAAACATGTCATCGGGAGGACGGGAGCAACCGGAGCCTAAAACGATTCTCTCTGATAATGAAGAAGAGGAAGAAGAGGAACATGCGCCAAAGGCGGCACGAGGCTGTAACTATGGGGCGTTTCAACGATGCAAGCCCCCTACTTTCGATGGAAATAGCACCGCTGCTGCTGCTCACCGGGGGGTGAGAGAAATGGAAGTTGTTTTGAACATCAGCGAATGCCGGGTGGATCAGAAAGTAAAGATTGCTGCCCACTCTTTTGTGGACTCAGCTCTGTGTTGGTGGGACAATATTGTCCAAGTTGAGGGAAGCAGGGCTATCGGGAGGATGAGGTGGAAAGAGTTGAAGAGGCTGGTGATTGAGGAGTTCTGTCCTCACCATGAGATGGACAAAGTTGAAAGAGAGTTCCTGCAGCTGGAGGCGGGAACGATGACACATCAGCGATGCACCACCAAGTTCAATGAAATGGCACGGTTGGTGCCGGATCAGGTGACACCCCTGTCGCGAAAGATCAAGATGTATGTATATTCAGGGCTTGCCGGCAGATATTTGTAGGCACATGATCGCTGCCCGACCAAGCACCTTTAGGTCGGCAGTTGATTTGGCGGGGAGGTTGTACGATGAAAGAACTGTAGTGGTGGTGGCTGAAGACAGCGAGAAAGGTGATGGAGACCAGAACTGGAGGGGGAAGAGAACTAGACGGGGTGGTGTCCGAACGAATAATAAGCACGCACGGGGGAATGACTATCGTGTGGTCACACCCGGTGTGGAGTCGAGTAGATGTGGTAAATGCGGGATGGAGCATTCGAGAGAATGCAAAATGGGACCAAACACTTGCTTCAAGTGTGGGAAGCCTGGTCATGTGGCTAGAGAATGTGAGACTGTGAGATGTTATAATTGTGGAGAAATTGGCCACATGAGCAGGGACTGTAAGAAGAAAATGGCGAAAGGTTCGGGAGTGAAGAGGACCGGAGGAGGACAGAGGGCGAACGCAGCGCTACACGATGATGCAGGAGGAGGCTAGGGCGGACTCTGATGTTGTGTCAGGCATGTTTCTAGTAAATCAATCCTTAGCCCTTGTGTTATTCGATGCTGGCGCTAGTAAAAGTTTTATTCCTGCTGCTTTCTGTGCTAAATTGTCTGTTAGTGGTAAGAATATAGATACGCTCTTCGATGTGATCCTAGGAGTGGATTATTTGGCAGACTACGAAGCGAACACTGTGTGTCGCAAAAAGATGATACGGTTGACAGCGTCTGACGGGATCACGGTGACGGTTTAAGGTGATTGAGTCACGACGATTCCGAAGGTGATTTCGATGGCAGTGGCGAGAAAGTGCATGAGGCGTGAAAGTATTGCCTACTTGGCCAATGTAAGGTGTGTGGATACACTAATATCCCAACTGTCAGATGTACCGAGACCCGAGTAAAGATTATTGGTGGTCGGGTATGAAGCGTGATATGGTGGAGACGAGAGTAAATGCCTTACTTGTTTATAAGTGAAGGCCGAGTACCAAATGCCATATGGGAAGTATTGAGGTGATCGAGGCCACGACCGAGAAGCTCGAAAGGAATAAAGCCTCGATGAAGGTAGTCAGAGATAAACAAAAAGCCGTGTGTGGATAAACAACGTAGACCGATTGAACTCCAGGTGGGAGACTGGAAAAGAGATGAGACAGTATTGCCCGCGATGGTTTAAGGAATAACAGGTTTCGGGGACGAAACCTATATAAGGGGGGTGGACTTGTAACACCCGGAAATTTTCTTTGAAGCCGACGAAAGAAAAAAAGAAATAAAGTCCAAAGTTGAGGGACCAAACTTCCCAAAACGAGAAGAAACTTGGATGAGTGGGGGTATAAAAGGGGGAGGGCAGCCCACACCCTCCCCATTCTTGCCAAATACTCAGCCAAGGGAGAAGAGAAGGAGAAAAGATGAGAAAAGCTTGGTTCGGATGGATTTGAGCGTGAAAATTGAAGTGTAGCGGGTCAAATCGAAGCTCTACTCGACGAGATTGTTTGTGTGAGTTCTAGGACCCCTCTTTTACACGTTTTTGAATGATTTCTTGGCTGGAACACATCTGAAAACCATTTTTCGGGTATTTTGGGTGTAAACCCGTTTATGTATGTATGTGTATGTGTATGATTCGTTTGGTGCTTGATTTCGGGCTTGGTTGTGCTTAAATGGTGTCGTGGTATGCTTCCCTAAGGTTTAGAACGGTTGATTGGGCTTAAAAGAGGTTTGGAAGAGTTTGGAGGTCGAACTTGGCAGCTGCAGTTCGGGATGAACTGCATTCTGCGCCCAGCTAGGGCTATGCTACTGGAGGCCCATGCATCCGAATAGCATCCGACTGGGTCCATACGCACGAAAGGAGTGCGACTGAGGTTCATTCACACGAAAAAAATGCGACTGAATGAATGCGGATGAAGGTCATGCGACTGAATGAAATGCGGATGAAGGTCATGCGACTGGAGTCCATACGCCTGTGAGTCGTGCGATTGAGGTTCATACGCACGAAAGGTGTGCGACTGAGGGCCATTAGCATAAAGGTCATACGACTGAGGTCCATACGCCCGGATGTCATGCGACTGAGGTTCATTCGCATGAGAAGCATGCGATTGGAGGCTATGCGACTGGAGGTCCATTCGCCTGAGTGTTCTCATACGCATGTAGACCATGCGACCGAATAAGGTCCCTACGCCCAAATGACCATAGTATTGTCTGACTTTTGGGGTTGTAGGTGATGTGATGGGCATGGATGATGTAAGATGATTTATGATGATGAGCTGATGATGATGATGATACGATGCATGATGATGTGTGATGTCGTATGGTTTTATATGATGTAATGCGCGTGATTCGTGTGATGTTTGATTTCGTGTGATTTTGCATGATGTACGTTATGTATGTATGATGTTGTCGTGTGTGATGATGTTGTATGTTGTTATGTTCCTTATTGTTATGTGTGATTGTCTTCCCGTGATTTGCGTTGAACGTTAATGAATGTAATGAAAGTATTATGTAACGTAAAGTGGAAGATAATGAAAAGAGGAACGTAATGAATGAATGCGAGCATGAACGAACAAATGAGAGTAAGGATGGCTAAGAAGAAAGGAGGTTCACGATCATTGAGAGTTATTAGCTCAACTGTGTGTGTATTATAGCGTGCGATCTTGGCTAACTCATAAGGGGACATAGACACAGTAGGGAGTTAAGTTTTGGTAACTGCTTCGATACGTGCGATGTGGTATTTACTGTGTGTTATGTAGCGTGCGATTTTGGCTAACTCATGTGGATTATGTAGCGTGCGATCTTGGCTAACCCATGAGATGGCGTGCGATTCTGGCTAAACCCCAAGAGTTCTCACACACACAGGGGGAGTCGGTCTTGGTGACCACTCCGTTGGTGCGATTTGTGCGATACGTACGATGGATATCATAAGGGTCTATAGACACAGTGGGGGTTCAGTTTTGGTAACTGCTCCGATACGTGCGATGTGGTATTTACTGTGTGCTATGTAGCATGCGATTGGCTACCTTATGTGTGCATTCGTGCGATATGTACTTTGGGTACGCAGATGCGACGGTGCGATTTGTACGAAAAGTGCGATATGTATGAAATGAACGAACGAAAGAAAAGATGTTATAAACGAATGAAACGAATAATAAAGTATCGTGCGATGATTAAAGAATGGAAGAATGTAACAAACGTAATGGAAGATAATAATTATATTATCTATGTGTACGTATGATGTGTGATCATTCAAAAGTAACGAACGGTTTTTAATGAAAGTAAAGTATGTTTATTATAAAACTAGAACTCACTCAGCAACGCTGACTTTGATGTGTTTCCAGTTGGCAGGTATGTTGCTGAGGATGGCACGAGACGACTACTTAGTTCCTTTGGGATGACATCCAATGTTATAATGCTTTTGTAATGAACTATAAAATGATATTGTGTAATGAACGGTTGTATTATTTTGCAAAAAGCATTTTGATGAAATGAAAATGTTGTTTTTAATGTTTCCGCTGCAAAGCTTTTATGTAAGATGATGAAAATATATGTTTTATGTGCGATGAATTACCAGTTGTAAGCGTCCCGGGAACGGCCTTACAACACATGCTTGAAAACTACTCATCATTATTTCAGTTCCCTATCATTGTGCTGACCAAATTGAACGACCAATGACTCGAGAATGGATTGGAACCGACCCATGACTCGAGAATGGACTGGAACCTACCCATGACTCAAGAATGGACCGAACCGACTCAAATCAACACCCAAACCAAACGCCCTAACCCATCTCTTTTTTTTGTGTAGACCTTTGGTGAGTCGTATCAACCACTCTATATTATCACTATGAAAAGAAGTCTTATTTGTATAACAGAAATACCGGCAATAGTGGTTTTACTAACCATATCAATGAAGTCAAGTGTCATAAGATGTGTTGTATATAATTGCTAAATGTGAGTTTACTTTCTACTCTACACTCTCAAAAACTATATAAAAGTAAGCAAGTTGTAATGCTTAAAGTTAGTATTCAAAAGAGAGAAGCTAGAAGAGATCCAAGGAAGACTCGGTATTAAACTCAAATGAAGGTACTTCAGGTTTCAAACCAGAGAGTATGATGATAGCTTAAAGATCTTAGATTTTTTAATGAAGGCTCAATATCGACATTAAAGGTTGAAGTATATGCATCTAGCTTAGAGGGGTGTTGTAAAATAGTAATCTAGACATCATTATCTAAGTTACACTCATGATAACTAAGTTAGTTAATGGGTTAGACAGTTGGTGACATCCAATTGCATCTTCAAGAGGTGCAATAGTCGGATATGTCGTTAACATTTGTATGTATTACTATGCAATCGGATCATATGTGTGTGGCTAATATGCGATAGCAACTCTGTCTATTATTGTGATTATTTGTTCCAATTATATTGACTACAAACATCAACATACATATAACATAACATATATCTCCAACATTGGATTAAACGGATCATATTACTTACCTGGAATGCTTTTTTTTGCTTGTCTTCAATGGGATTTCTTAAGGTTGTGTCTACAAAATCATCATTGGGGATGTCTTGTAAACAATATATATTTGTTTGGATCTTCAACAAACCAACAGAAAGAGGTACCCAATGCTATTCTATGGTTTTTACGCCCGATTTAAAACATATTATAGATCTGCATTAGTAACTATTAAAATGCATCATTAGAAACCAGTATACAGAAAACTAAGCTACACTAAATCCTAATGTTGTTATCTATTGTGTTCCTCAAACGTGGTTCCTAGTGGTGCATGTTAGTAAGCATAAGGCAATATCTTTGTCAGGCAAGCAACATGGAGAGAGTGTATAACCTTCACAGATGTTGTATATATAGTGATTGAAAAATATAGCGTATATTATAACTTCACATAATAAGGCAGATGTCATTCATATCCTAACATGTGGATGTAGACATAAAACACACACAAGTACAATATAACAGTTTACCATCAGATCTATTCGTATCTCAATTCAGTTTAACCTTAAGCAAAACATGCACAATATATCAATTTACTCTTAGATCTAGTCGTATCTCAATTCAGTTTATTAGCGAAACATATTAGGTGACAACAATACATCAATCTAATATTGATGCATTCGAAATCATAGAATATGTATGCAACTTATGTAAAATGTAATGTTAGAAATAAACAAGAACTGAACTAACATTTATAGACCTACAATGTGCCTTAAACATCCATAAAAAAGAATATAACATGATGATTGTTGGATATCTGTAATCAAGAAATTAGTCATTTAAAAGTCAGATTAGAAAAGTCAAAACAGAAAAAGTCAAACCTGTAAACTAGACGGGAATTAAAGGGTTAAATATGCTAGTTTTGTTAGTTGTTAACCGCCATTGTAAGGGTACAAATACCTTATTTGTATGTCAAGTTATGTGTGGAATAACAAAAGTATTGTGTGTTTAATTTTGTTCTTGTTTGACCCTGTTCTTCCACTGGGTTCCCTGCACAAATCTGTGCAGTACCCATTGACTGTTCATCCAATTCGATCATCGATCCAGGGCCTCAACATGGTATCAGAGCAAAGGTTGGAAAAGATCGATTGAAAAGTGCAGTCCCTATCAAAATGAAAGGAATGCAATCCAAGTAAGAAATAAATGTTTCTTCAACAGAAGGAAAAGAATAGAAGTGTACGCATGTTGTTTGATACCCCCGCACAAGTTCGAAGTGTGTTCGGTGTGTGTTTGTGTTCCAAAAGTTTATCAAAAAATGGAAAACGAGATTTGAAGAACGAAGAAGAAACAAAGGGATAGAAATGGACAAGGAATTCTCTTTTATAAAATAATCAAAGATTAATCATGGCGACACTAACACCGTTGGAATCCGATTCATATAGCAACCGGAAAGTCATGATAAATCAAGGAAGAACCAATTTCAATTCGACAAAGACTGCGCTAACCCGCTTCAATCTTGATCAAAGCATCCGGAGAGTCCAAGTCAAATTGAAGATAGAATACCAAGCAAAGAAGGAGAAGATGGATTGCATGTGTCTGGGACATAGGATGAACAACAGCAAATCTTAAGAATATATTAAGAATTTCTTGATTAGGGGAGTGATTGTTGGATATTTGTAATCAAGAATTTAGTCATTTAAAAGTCAGATTAGAAAAGTCAAAACAGCAAAAGTCAAACCTGTAAATTAGGCGGGAATTAAAGGGTTAAGTGTGTTAGTTTTGTTAGTTGTTAACCACCATTGTAAGGGTATAAATACCCTATTTTTATGTCAAATTATGTGTGGGATAACAGAAGTATTGTGTGTTTAATATTATTCTTGTTTGACCCTGTTTTTCCACAGGGTTCCCTGCACAAATCTGTGCAGTACCCATCGATTTTTCATCCAATTCGATCATCGATCCAGGGCCTCAACAATGATTACTCATATGTGACGGGGAGACTAAGCCTCATATAAATTCCAAATCAAACAAGAACCTTTACCGGTTTGGACTATAAGATTTTGGATCTTCTCCTTAAAACAACAAAACTTTTTTATGCATTTATAAAAATACCATTTTGTTATTTTATTGTTCTTTCGATCTTTAAATTAATATATGTGTAGAATCAAGTTAAAAGCATATCTTCATACTTCTAACTCCACACTTCATACTAAAAGCCATACTTTTAATTATTCAATCAAGAAAAGACGAGTACCAAAAAACTATAAAAGTATGGCTTAAATTGATATATGTGTAGAATCAAATAATAAACATATCTTTATACTTCATACTCTACACTTCATATTAAAGCCATACTTAATTTAAATTATTTTTATTAAGAAAAAAATGAGTACTTACCTTAAAGAAGCCCAAATTGGCACCATTCGCTATTGAAACTCACCAAGAAAGATGCAAAATGTTTTGATGTCATCAACAACAGGCACCAAGGCTGGCAATAATGTTCACAAGGCAACCTGCATAACAACACTAAAGTGTAAAGATGTTCATGGAATGAAAAAAACTTGGATAGCAAAATGGAAACAAGAGATGACCAGTTATGCATAGATGTTGAGTCCAAACAAGATGACTACCGGTCTGTGTCACCTTACGTGTAATGAGACGAATAGCGGCCGGTCACAATGCCAAGAAGCACATGCATTGGCCGGTATGATACTTATGATAAGGTCTACTCTCCCCAAACCTGAATGGATGATAAGTCTGATATAAGAATTTGCCAACAAAAAAGGAATAGAATACAAGTGAAAAGCATAGAAGTTTTAACATGAAATTTGGAAATTATAGTCTTACGATGTAAAAGTATGGAATAAAATTTAATATGGCATAGAAGAGGCACAATACTTGGATATTATAGTCCAAGTCTAAAAGCAAAGCTAGTTGTCAGTTATAGTATAATATACAAATCACTGTTATCATATTTGTATTCCAGCAACAACAGACACAACAATACTTGGATATTAGAAGCATTAACACTCACTTTTGTGTAATAGAAAATTAGAATATGCAGAAATTTGTATCGATAACAAACCCTGACGTAGAGATAAAGGGTGAAGTTTAAGCAAAGATAGCAACAACTTCATTGTCATAACTCCCCGCCACTGATCAAGATACGTAAGATGGCACATGGAAGATATAAAATTTAGCAATAACTAAATAGAGCATAGAAAGTTGTATCCAAACATAAAACTTGTTCTCATTGTACACTGTACTTGGAGTGGATACTCACATTAATGTAACAACTTGACTACAGAATTGGATATCCACAAATTTAAAAAAATGAATTTGTAGTGACAGGAGATTCATATTTGTCTACTAGAAGAAAATACTAAAACAGACTAGAAATATGTGTTTTTCCTACAAAAGTTCACTAAATCTTCAAGATATTTAAGTAAACATATATCAAGATGAAAAAAATAAAACATGCCAACATGGTCTGTTATATTGAGTAATGAAATTATATTAATCAGTCCACCAAAGGCATTGGTAAAATATATTGTGACATGTTTACTTTATTGAATGATAGACTTGATAACATAAAGAAAAAAACTTATCCACATACCTGGTACGATCATCAAACCAAGAAGTCGTATACTCCATTATTTGTATGGAAATGCAATCAATTGATCTAAAGAGAAGTATTGATGCATCTGGAATCATATAATATGTATGCAACTTGTGTAAAATGTAATGTCATAAAATGAGTAGGAAACCGACCCAACCTTCATAGAGATGCAATACCACATTAATTAAGAATAAGTGGTAGCTAAGCTACAAAGAATCAACAGGCCTTAAGCATCCACATATATAAAAACAGAATATAATAATAAGAAGATTACTCATAGGGTGAGGGGGGTACACTAAAGCCCTATGTAAATTTCAAATCAAACAAGAAGATTACTCGTTGGACTAAGAGATTTTGACCTTTTATGCATTAATGAAGATAGAACACCAGTTTGTTATTATATTGTTCTTTCCACCCTAAATTTAATTTATGTGTAGAATCAACTTACAATTATATCTTCATACTTCATAGTGAAGAATCAACTTGCCAAATAAACTTAAACTATTTGATCAAGAAAAACCTTACCAAGAACGATGTAAGATGTTTGATGCCATGACTGCATTAAAACCAACGTACAACAGGCACCAAGGCTGCCAATAATGTTTTCAAGATAACCTGCATAACAACAGTAAAGAAGTTCATAGAATAAAAACAACTTTGACAACAAAAGGGAAAGGAGAGATAAAAAAGTTTACGCATAGATATTTTGTGCAAGCATAGCACGATCTTTCAATCCAGTAAAAAAAACCTCCTGCTCCTCATTTCTTTATGGATTCATGATCAAGATTTGACATACTATAAGCAGGGCATATGCAGTGTATAAACAAGACACCTAACGACCAGTGACAATGCAAAGAAGCACATCATCGATACAAGATTGATGATAAGTGTACCCTCCCCAAGAGAGCAGACCTGAATGTGTGATCAGATATAAGAGTTTACAAAGAGAAAAAAGGAAAAGAACAAAAGACTAGTGAATAGCACTTGTAACAAGAAATCTGAAAATTCTTAGCTTACCATGTCGAAGTATGAATAGAATTTATTATGGCATAGAAGAGGGAGTGTTCAAAGTCTGAAAATACAGTTCATTGTCAGGAAGCAGTTTAATTATACGAATCACTGGTTTCATATTCGTATTCCAGCAACATGAAACAATTTGTATCAATAACAAACCTTGATGTAGTGATCATAAGTGAAGATTAAAGCAAAGATAGCTACAGCTTCATTCCCATAGCTGCCTACCACTGATCAAGATATGTAGGATGGCACCTGGAAGTCAGAATTATCAATAACTAAATAACCATGTAAAGTGTATCCAAACATAAAACTTGTACTCACTTTATCTTGGAGTGGATACCCACACTTATGTAACAACTTGACTACAAAATTGCATACCTGACAAATTTGGTTAATGTAAACTATTATTTGTCCTCTTTGACCCGTCCATATTTGACATCTTTGACCTTTTAAACTTGCCCATTTTTTGCCCCCGGTGATGAGAAATCTTGGATCCGCCACTTGTTCTTCTAGATAGGTATGTATATATTACAATATAACCGGATTAAATGTGTGGCTAATATACATACACTATTCGGAATTATTGTGATTATTTCCTCTTAATAATATTGACTGCAAACTTCATCATATATATAACAGAACATATATCTCCAACAATGGATTAATTGAAGTCATATTAGTTACCTGGTATACTTTTTGCTTGTCTTCAGTGGGATCCCTTAAAGATGTGTGTACAAAATCATCATTGGAGCTTAAAGCAAAGATAGCAAAAATCATATGTTTGTTTGGATCTCCAACAAACCTGCTGAAAGAGGTTCTAAACACTATTCTATGGCTTTTAAGCCCAGTTTAAAACATATTATACATCTGTATTAGAAACTATTAACAAGCATCATTACAAATCAATATATATGGAATTGAGCTACATGGCTTACTTGAACTTATGTGTGGTTGATGTAGGAATGTTGTTATCTGTTGCGTTCCTTAAAAGCTGTTCCTAGTGGTGCATGTTAGCAAGCACAAGGCAAAAGCTTTGTTAGGGAAGAGCAGGGAGAGAGTGAATAAAGTAATAAACTTAACAGATGCTATAAATATTGCATTTGACAAAAATATTGCAATTAATTACTTCACATAAATAAGGCAGATTTCACTCATATCAGAAAAATGTGGATGTACACATATAACACACACACACGCACAATATAACAACTTACCATCAGATATGTTCTTATCTCAATTCAGTTTAACCTTCAACAAAACATGCACAATATAATTCAGTGTAACCTTAACACTAATACATGAAACTATTATTGATACATCCAAAATCATGATATATGTATGCAACTTATGTAAACAAACAAGAACTGATCCAACATTCATAACCTGTAATAGACCTTAAGCAGCCATAAAAAAGAATACAATAAGATGACTACTCATATGTGAGGGGGTGACAATAAGCATCATGTAAGTTCCAAATCAAACAAGAATCTTATTGGTTGGACTATGCAATTTTGGATCTTAGCCTTAAAAACGTTTTTTTGATTAAATAAACATAGAACATCAGTTTCTTATTCTATGGATTTTTCCATCCTTAGATTAATATGTAGAATCAATTTACACGTTAAGGTCACAAACTATTTGATATAAAAAACGAGTAGGCACCATTCGACATTGGAACTCACCTCCCATGATGCATAATGTTTGGATGTCATGACTGCATTAAAACCATCAACAGGCACCAAGGCTTAATGTTTCCAAGACAACCTGCATAAAAACAGTAAAGATGCTATTTTATCAGAAAAAAACGAGTAGGCACCATTAAATATTGGAACTCATCACACATGATGCAAAATTTTTCGATGTTATGACTGCATTAAAACCAAGAAATGCAACAAACTCATGTTAAAGAGTACAAGAAACACAACTTTAGGCCACATTTCACACTGAAATTGACGTCAACTAATAAATACACTCCTGCATCCTGATGAATGTGTATGACATGTATCCCATGTGAGTATATTTATGTAAATCAGAAAGAAGGCAAACGAAAAGAGAAAATAAGAAAAGATGCCTATGTCCTTGTGAAATTGAGCAAGTAAAGAAACCAAGCTATCATCCAGAGAAGCACAGAAAAAAGCAGATAATGTAAAATCCTAGGAAGTTTAGCTTGTATATACAAGTCGGTAACATGGTATTGCATAGAAAAATACACACTTAAATTAATACAAAACAGAAAATGAATTATAAAAAGTACCTGTGATGTAATTACCATGGCTAGAAGAAAAAAGCAGTCAGTCCATAATGTATATACAAGTCACCTGTTTTATAACAGCAATGAATCTAGAACCAGCTACTACAACAGAAAAGCACAATAGATTTCATATGAAAAAAAACAAACCTTAGTCAAGAGATACGCTAGCTATGCAGCAAAGGCAGATAATACAAGAGCAGTAAATATGCTCATAGTTTCCACAGACAGGGAAATATTCAAAGAGTAAAGCACCCTGACGTCAATAACATAAAGCTTGAATAAAACTTTCAAACCTAATAACCTGCACCCAAAACGTGTTAAAATTAAAACATATCAGTGTATACAGATCACAAATAGGCTATCATGAACATATCAAACGGCATGTAGATGATTAGATCCACTGAATTTACCGTGAAACGACGTGGAGGATTAGATCTACTCATATCTCAACTCAGTTTAACCTTTAGCAAAACATATCAGGTAACATCAATACATCAATCTGCGATTGATGCATCCAAAATCCTATAATATGTATGAAACTCGTGTAAAATGTAATGTCAGAAAACAAGTAAGAAATAAACCAGCATTCATAGGCCTGCAATACTACATTCATCAATAATAAGTGATAATTATGCTACAAAGAATCAACAGCTTGTTTCTTTGTATTAATAAAAAATAGAAGCACCACTTCGTTACTCGATGGATCTTTCCATCAGTAAATCAATAAATGTGTAGAATCAATTTACATGTTAAAGTCACAAACTATTTGATCAGAAAAAAAAAGAGCAGGCACCATTAAACATTGGAACTCACCACACATGATGCAAAATGTTCCGATATCATGACTGCATTAAAACCAACAACACGCACCAAGACTGCCAATAATGTTCCCAAGACAACCTGCGTAACAACAGTAAGAGATGTTCATGGAATGTAAAAAACTTTACAACAAATAGAATGATCCTCCGTTTCTGAAAAAAAAATCCCTCCTGTTCTGATTTCTTTATGGATTCATGATCAAGATTTATCATACTTACAAGCGGAACATATTCGATGTATAACCAAAATGAACAGCACCCAGTCGCAATGCAAAGAAGCACGTGCATTGGTATGAGATTGATGATAAAAGTGTCCCCTCCCTAAGAGCAAATGTGAATGGATGATGAGTCCAACATAAGAGTTTGGCAAAAAAGAATAAAAGACAAATGAAAAGCATAGCAATGTTGACAAGAAATCTGAAAAATCTAGTCTTACATGTAGAAGTATGAAATGGAACTTAATGTGGCATAGAAGAGGAATCCTGTGTTCAAAATCTGCAAATAAAGGTTGTTGTCAATAAACAGTTTAATATACAAACTATTGGTTTCATATTTGTATCTAACAACAAGTACAATACTTGGGTATTAAAAGCAATAACAGTACTTTTGTCTAGTGGAAACATAGAATATTTAGCAATTTGTATCAATAACAAACCGTCATGTAGATATAAAAGGTGAAGATTAAAGCAAAGATAAGAACCGCTTCATTATCATAGCTCCCGCCATTGATCTAGATTAAAGCAAAGATGTTAAAGTCACAAATTATTTTATAAGAAAAATGAGTAAGCACAATTCACCATTGGAACCCGCCACAAATGATGCAAAATGTTCTGTTGTCACCAAGGCTGCTGCCAATAATGTTCCCTGGACAACCTGCATAAGAACAACAACAGTAAGAGATGTTCATGGAATGAGAAAAACCTTGACAACAAAATGGAAACAAGAGATGAACACTTATGAATAAATGTTTTTGTGCACGAATAGCATGATCCTCTGTTTCAGCAAAAAGAAAAGCCCACCTGTTCTTCATTTCTTTATGGATTCATGATCAAAAAGACAAGTGAAAAGTGTAGCAATGTTAACAAGAAATCTGAAAATTACAGTCTTACATGTAGAAGTATGAAACAAAACTTAATGAATCCTGTGTTCAAAATCTGCAAACAAAGTTCGTTGTCAGAAACAGTTTAATATGCAAATTATTGGTTTTATATTTGTATTTCAGCAACAAGTACAATTTATAGTGAAAAAGATTCACGTTTGTCTACTAGAAGGAAAGACTAAAATCAACCATCAATTTATATAACTATAAACATATAACACAAAACCTGAGTGACTCTGTAATTGATATAACTCAATAAAGATTGGATTCATGAATAAAACTTTCATACTTAATAACCTGCATTAAAAATGTATCAAAATTCAAAACAGATCAGTTTATACAAATCACAAATAGGCAATCATGAAAGTATCAATCAATATGTAGGCTATATAAACTCAACATGAAGCAGGCTTTAAGATGTGGTTATACACCCACCATATTTGTACTTAAATCCACTAAAACATTTATACATGACCAGATGAGGTAGCTTCAAGAGAGATCAGGGATCAATGGAAAAACATGAAGAATGAACCACCGAAACTAAGTTACCTTGGTTACATGAAATCCACGTTTACTCCAACTTGCCTTATGATACAAATATTATAGACCATGAGTTTGTTCTTTAAAATTCAACTGGTACAGTAATAAACACAGAATGTTTTTCCAATGAGAGAAAACTCTACAATTAGCTTCTGCTGAGATTTCCTAACCAAATCTGTATATTCTTGTTTTAAACTTATTGTCTCTCAAAGGGAGTATAACTTAATTCTAAGTTAAATGATAACAGTAATAATAACAACAATGACATACCATAGTTATGAAATTGCTTCCCTGATTATTGGAGTGAAATGATAAACGAACAAAAAATCATCCCGAACATCCTGCACGTTTAACTCAAACCTTTGAATACTTAAAATCAAAACCCTGTGAAATACTTGACAAATCATGAATACCAAAACCTGAAGTAAAGTAAATCAAATTAATAAAATGTATAAAGTGAAACCTGAGTGCCTCTGTAATTGAAATACCTCAGATTAGGATCCAATTCATGAATAGCATTCTCATACTTAATAACCTGCAACAAAACGTGTCAAAATTGAAAACAGAGCGAGCAGTTTATACAAATCACAAATAGACTATCATGAACTTATCAATCGATATGTAGATAACGGATTGATAACGCTTCCAAAGGCGAAACACAGAGTAGAAGACGCCTCGCTTGCTTGCCGCCGGTGATGGCCGTGGAACGCCGATGGTTTTGTGAGATTGCGAGAGTCAATCAACCTAATAAGCTGCAACAAAAAAAATCATAATCAAAATTCAAAACAAAAGAGTTCATACACTGATAAAAGACGGATTGAGAACACAAGTACTCTGATCAAAAGTAGAATTGAAGACCCCTGCGTTTTGTGGCTAAGGTTTTCTACTATGACCGCAAGTACTCCGCTCAACTGGAAAATGAAGAAGCTAAGAATTCATACGACACCGGTGGTTTTATGAGAGTGCGATAGACTTCGATTCAATAGCCTGCAACAAACACGTATCAAAACAAAAGAGTTCATACAAATCAGAATTGAAATAGACTATATATCATGAACATATCAAACGATGATTAGGTCGACTGAATTCAGTGGTAAAAGAGGGATTGAGAACGCAAGTAAAACTCCGATCAAAAGGAGAATGAATGACGACGTTTCCAAACGCAAGTACTGAGGTTTTCTACGATGACGACCGCCGATAACAACCGTCGAAGGCCGCCGACGCCGGTGGTTTCGTGAGAGTGATAGAGACTTGAGTTAATCAACCTAATTAATAATAAACCTGCAACAAACAAATAGATTAGATTAGATGATTGGATCGACTGAATTCACTGATAGAAGACGGAGAATGAACTTATCATGAACGTATCAAACGTTTCCAAATGCGAAATGTATCAATGGACGTTTAGATGCACAGAGAGAAGAACGCAAGTGAAACTCCGATCAACAGAGTCAACTAGTCAACGTTTGCTTGACGCTTCTCCGATGACCGCCGGTAACGGCCGTCGAGAGCCTCCGTCTCCGGTGGCATTGCGAGAGACTTGGAGTTAATTTACACATAAGTCAGATCGACGCCTCCCCTCCGTTTATACTGATTTACCGTATTATTTGATGTGTCTGATTTGAGGTGCTGCTACACGTGGACTTGCTTTATTGGTTCTCATACCTGAATTTTCGGGTCTCAAAGATATTTTACCGTTATCGTGATCTTTACGAATCATGACATCTGAGATTTTCTTAAAGATTCTTATTTTAAGCCAAATATCGTGAAATGGGAGAACGTGATATCACCCTTGGTTTATTCTTTTTATTATTTAATCACTCTTATGGTCAAATCATAGCAAGAATATACATAGTGAACAAAAAAATGATGCTAATAATAAATATGTTACATACCACTACATATATTAGTAAAAGAGAACTCGAAAGCTACAAGGCATTAAGTTTTTAACGGGTTTCAAACACAACTTTGACTACACTATTACATCAATAGGGTTTTACATGACACTTAGACAA
This sequence comes from Flaveria ramosissima, assembly GCA_025215565.1. Lineage (NCBI taxonomy): Eukaryota > Viridiplantae > Streptophyta > Magnoliopsida > Asterales > Asteraceae > Flaveria > Flaveria ramosissima. The sequence continues at coordinate 38,280,503 of CM046042.1, forward strand.
CATTTTAATTAAACAAACATTACATATGTCTAAGAAATAATTCTAATCACTTATCTTTGATTGAAGGGGGATAAAATGTTTATGTCTAGCATCTATTTGTGTTAACGATTAACTATTATACGTAATTTTAACTATTTTATCTCAAATAAATTATTTTTTAATTTTTAAATATTAATAAATAACTATTAATTTAGTATTTATATTTGGCTTGTGTATTACATATAGGTTACTAAACTAGTATCACAACAAAACAAGATTATAATATTTGTTACGTGTATACTTCAATTGAACTTCATTCAAGTACTGATCTTTCGGATTTTTCTGTTCTAATTATACGTGTTCTTTAATGATTATAAAAATCATATCATATAATGGGTTTTAATTAAATGTCATTCTAGTAGGATTTCATTACACTTGCTTAATTTTCTATTCAATATTGTACATATATTTAATACTTTACGGGTGAGATTTAAAATATTGACCTATCATGAGGTATACTCGTCGATAACTATACAATTGTAACTAGTTTTTTTATTAAATTAAGATATCATATATACAAAAATATTAAAGCATGAGATAGTCACTTTTGTTTTTTTACATAATATCGCAAATAGTTTTTAAGATATTTTATTTTTCTCATGTAACTTTTTAAAATATAGTGTTTTATACATTTTTTGAATATGTCGTGGTGTCATGTTTATTTATATGTATTTTCCGGTATTGATTTTATTTAAAATGGAGTCGTATAAACACTCAACAATATCTGTGAAAAGATTACTTTTTAAACGCTTTAAATCTTTTTACAAACAACACATTTTTTACCAAACTCATACAAAGAAAAATGAAGTTTTATTAGGAAACTATAACAAATTACAAAAAAATAATGATTGGGTAATAATTTATAAAATTAAGTAAACCAGGCTTTTAATGCTTATATAACAATTAATAAATGATTTAAGGGTTTATGAAGAGTTAAATTTATTTCGAACAACTAATTGGAACACTGATAGTTCAATGTCTCACTCGATTATCTTCATTACTCATATATGAAAACATAGGACACTACGTTGGAGCGTCTATGAAGAGAAACCCATACTTATCCTTATTCTTTCATTCCAGAACCTACTTTCACATATCGACGGCTCATCCACCAACCCTGCTGCCAAGGTTGTTAACACTGAAAAATCATTTGGCCTGGACCACTGTCGATCATCGGTCCACCATCATTCTTCAGGCCTCTCTCACCGAAGATACCACTACTAAAATTGTTAGGTTATCCAGTGCTCGTGATATTTGAGTTTCTCTTGAAACTGCTTACAACAACTCCTCAACAGAACGTATTTGGAATCTTCGGGATCAATTACGCATGTTATCTAAAGGTACTCAATCTGTTTCAGAATTTGGTCAAAGATTTAAAGCCATATGTAACCGGCTTGCGGCTATCGACCATCCCGTCGTTGTATACAAAATTCATTGGTTCTTACATGGCCTTGGGTCTTCCTTTGTGAATTTCTCCACATCAATTCGAACCTCCAGGTCTGTGGAAACCCTTCGTGACCTACTTATGCATGTTGGATTAATTCCAATTTACATAAGTATGAGTAGTTAGAATGTCAACTATGTTGACTTGTAAGGGTTAGTTGTGTAAATGTATAGAATTTGAGGGTAGCTTAGTGTAAAAATGTTGCTGATCTTGTAACTACCAAGAGTTGTTGTTCGTTTAGTATAAATATAGGATTGGTGGGATTAGTAGGTATCACCATAAAATCATACTTCAATAAAAGTGAATCTTGAAGTAATTTGTTCTTAATTTTGATTCATGTTCATTTTGATCTCATTGCTCATATCAATTGATATCAGAGCTTTGGTGATTTGAACTGAATCTTCACAACGAATTCAAAGAACTAGAATTCGATGTGTGAATCGATCAATTGTCTCCAAAGGAGAGGAGCAAGTTGATCGGTGGAACGATTCAAAGGATTGAATCAAGAACAATCGAGTCATCCAAAAAGGACTGGATTCAGATAAGAGATTCGGCACCCCTTACCGGAGAAAAAACACGAAGATGGTGAATACATAGAAATCCAGTTCATCCACCAACAACAACCAAATAGTCACCATTAAGGAACAACCATACCCCTTCAATGCCCAACGCTCACATAAACGGATTATTCAATTTGGGCGATCAAGTTGAAAGCGATTTTTAACGTTCATGGGTTGTGGGAAGAAATCGAACCAACCCCGGAGACCGCAGTAGACCCGAAGAAAAACAATCAAGCGATTCCTTACTTGTATCAAGCAATGCCTGAAGAGATGATCATGCAAGTCGCCGGTATGAAAATGGCTAAAGTTTAGGATGCGATGAAAACCCAATTCATGGGCATTGATAGGGTAAAGAAGGCTCGAATGGCGTCTCTAAGAAACGAATTCAAGAGACTTACGATGAAGGATACAGAAAGCATAGATGATTTCGCTGGTAAACTCAGCGCTATCGCGACAAAGGCAACACAGTTAGGCGAAGCTTTTCAAGAAGCAACTCTCGTCAAGAAACTGATGAGCTCAGTTCCAAACATATACATCCAAATAGTGGCCTCCAGCGAACAATTTCTTGATCTTGACACCATGGGGCTAGCTGAGGCAATTGGCAGACTCAAGGCGTTTGAAGAAAGAACCAGTTGTAGACTCAAGACCCCTCAAGAAAAAGGTGACCAGCTTCTCTTATCCTACTCTGAATGGCAAACAAAACATAGGGAATCTAAACAAAAGAGCAAGTTCAGAGGCAAAAGAGACAACAATGGTGGAAAGCCAAATAGAGGAAGAGGTTGGTCAAATAAGCCAAGATCCTCAACCAATGAGAAGGGTAAAACAAGCTTCAAAGGTGAAAAGAAATCAAAAGATAAATCCAAGATCAAGTGCTTTAAGTGTGATGAATTAGGGCACTATACCTTTAAATTGTAACATCCGCCTATTTTCAAACTATAAACCCAAAACCAAACGTATTATGAATCTTCATTCGTGTAACACCCGATTATTTATTATCTTGAAGCCGACGAAGGAAGAAAAGGAAATAAAGTTCAAGTCGATGGACCAAACTCGCCAACGAAGGAAAGTTGGAAATGTGGTGATATAAGTAGGGAGAGGGCAGCCATACTCTCCCAACACACTCACATTTCAGCTATCAAAGAGAGGAGAAGAGAGAAAGAAGAAGAAAAGAGGAAAAAGGGGTCGGTTCGGGTGGTTTGGGTGGCCAAACTCGTTGTGTAGCAAGCCAAATCGAAGCCCTTGTCGTTGTGCTCGTTTGTGTGAGTTCTAGGACCCCACTTTTACTTGTTTTCAACCAATTTTGGGGCTGGAAAGCATGAAAAACCCGTTTTTGTATGTGTATGTGTTTGACCCATTTGGGTGTGTTGCGTGTAATGCGTTTAGAGTATGTTTCCGGGCTTGTGTGTGTTTGTATGGTGTTGTGGTATGCATTCCTAAGGTCTAGGATGGTTGATTTAGGCTTAGAATGGGTTTGAATGAGCTTGGAGGCCGAAAATGGCAGATTGGGTTCGGGATGAACTCCATTCTGCATCAGCTAGGGCTATGCGACCGAATGAAGGCCATACGGCCGATTGAGAGGCGATTGAAGGTCATTCGCACGATTGGGATTCATTCGCACGATTGAGGGTTCATTCGCACGACTAAGGTTTCAGTCGCACGATTGGGAGTCTAGTCGCATGGGGAGTCATACGACTGGATGTCCATTCGCATAGATGTTCATCCGCATGAGTCCAATCGCATGATGTTCAGTCGCATGGAGGCCATACGACTGAAGGGTGTCCATACGCCCGAATAGGGCTGTTGCACTCGAAGGAAAATGTAGTTCGACTTCTGACTTTCGGGGGAAAGTACAGATGTAAGTTTTGACGTAAAGGTTCCCGTAAGAGCATGTAAGATGATTGTTATGACTTTAGGGAGCATGTTAGGCATGATGATGATGATGATGATGTTGCATGTTTTTACATGTTATGTATGTATGATGTTGCCCTGTATGATGATGATGAATGTGTATGATATGTTCCTTATTATGATGTATGTTTATCTTTCTTTTGGCTTTACGTGTCATGTTAATAAATGAATGAAGTATTATGTAACGTAAAGTGAAAGATAATGAAAGAGGAACATGAAGTAAGAATGCATGCATTAATGAATGATGAATGAACGAAGGAAAGGCTTGCAAGCACATATATGGGGTGAGCAACTTTGTGTTGCAAGAGACTCGGATGACGTGCAATCATTGAGATTGCCCATGGGGTGAGCAACCTTGTTGTTGCAAGAGACGCGAGTAACGTGCTATCGTGATGTTGCCATGAGGTGAGCAACCTTGTTGTTGCAAGAGACTCGGATAGCTTGCTATCATTAAGATTGGCAATGAGGTGAGCAACCCTATGGTTGTAACAGACTCGGATAGCGTGCAATCATTGAGATTGCTATTGAGGTGAGCGACTCTGTCGTCGCAACAGACTCGGAAGAATGAACGTATGAAAAGAACGAAAGATACGAATGAGATGAAAGATAATAATGACATTATCTGTGTATACGTATGTTGAATGATCGCATGAGAAAATGAATATTTTAATGAAAGTAAAGTATGTTTTATTATAAAACTAGAACTCACTCAGCAACGCTGACTTTTTATATGTTTTCCAGTTGGCAGGTAATGATTGCTGAGGATGGCACAGCAAGGCTACTCGGCTCTTTTGGGATGACATCCATTTATAAAGCTTTTGTGATGTAATGCAAACATGTATTTTGTAATCGGATAATGATGTATTATTTGGCAAAAGTGTTTATAATGAAATGAGATGTCATTTTTGAATGTTTCCGCTGCAATATTTTCCTAAGGCAAATGTAATTGTATGTTTTATGTGCGATGAATGACCAACTGTAAGCGTCCCGGGAACGGGGCCTTACAATTCGTTAAAAAAAATTCATTATTTAATACATTTAGTGCATTTTGATTCATCAAAATGAATAAATAATTAAATAATGATTTTTTTAACGAATGAAGATTCATAATAAGTTCGTTTTTGGGTTTATAGTTTGAAAATGTGCGGATGTTACAGTCTCCCCTACTTTAAGAAATTCCGTCCCGGAATTTAATCACGAGAAGACTGATTTCAAGGATATGAGGAGACTTGGATTTCATTTTATGTTTGCAAGTTTGATGAATCAAAATGCACTAAATGTATTATTTAACTTATTTTGTGAACAATTTTAACCCTCACATCTCGACGATTCCGTCGTTAAGGTTGGGGTGTGACATGAATGCCCACAAAGGTACCCAAGCCAAGAACCAAACCTGTCTCAGATGTATGATGATGAACAAATCTTGTTAATGGTTGCCATTGAAAGCAACCAAAAGGATATGATGTATCTAAACAAGACCAAAGTAATGCCCTCAAGATACTCCAAGGAACTTGTAAGTGATCAAACATGGTATTTGGACAATGGTGCATCAAACCACATGACAGGTAACATTCTTTCTTTTTCCACAATAGATAAGAATGTAGGAGGGAATGTAAAGTTTGGATATGGATCAACCGTAATAATAGAGTGGAGATCAATCATACTAGCATGCAAGAATGGGGAACAGAGGCTGCTAAGTGATCTATACTACATTCCCATGCTCAGAAGTAATATCCTAAGTCTAGGTCAAGCCACAGAGGGGGGGGGGAATAAGAATGAAAGGTGAGTACCTATGGATGTACGAGAAGTCTAGAAAATTGTTAATGAAAGTCGAAAGATCTCCAAACAGGCTTTACAAAATAGACTTACACACATGATCTCAAATGTGCTTCCAGGCATAGCTGGATGATGATTTGTGGAAGTGGCATGGAAGGCTTGGGCATGTCAGCTTTGACACAATGAAAACAATGGCAACAAAAGGTGTTGTGAGAGGCTTGCTAGTGCATGACAAGCCTACAAAGTTATGTGAAGCATGCATGGCAGCCAAATTCACAAGAAGTCCCTTCCCTACACACACTGAGTTCAGATCCAAAGCCCCTCTGGATCTGATCAGTATGGATCTATATGGTCCTATTTCACCAGAAACTCAAGCAAGCAATAAGTACTTTATGCTCTTGGTTGAAGACTACACGAGGTATATGTGGGTGTATATGCTGAGATCCAAAAGCAGTGCCTTTGAAACATTCAAGAACTTCAAGAAGATGGTGGAAAGTGAATTTGGTCTTAAAATCAAAAGCCTAAGATCTGATCATGGAGGGGAGTTCACCTCAAAAGAATTCAATAAGTATTGCAAAGATCAAGGTGTTATAAAGTAATTAACAGCTCCATATACCCCCAACACAATAGGATGGTAGAAAGAAGGAACAAAACTGTTCTGAACATGACAAGAAGCCTATTGAAGGCTATGTAGATGCCATAGAACCTATGGGCAGAAGCAGTGAGGCATTCAGTCTACCTACTGAATAGAATGCCCACAAAACCTCTTAAATGGAAGACTCCCTATGAAGGCCTAAAGGGCTGGAAACCAAGTATAAAACATCTTAGGGTGTTTGGCTGTGTAGCTTATGTTAAAGTGCTCCCATGGTTTACTTGGGCCTAGAAGAAGGCACAAAAGGAGAGAGGTGTTATAACCCTATCACCAATAAATTGGTGATAGCTAGAGATGTGCTCTTTGAAGAAACTCAGAAGTGGGACTGGTCCACCTACAAACCTGAAGGGAAGGATAATGGAGCATGTTGGTCTGAGTTTGAAGTATTCAATGAAAGTCTAGTTGGAAACACTCAAAATGCTACCCATCTGGAGGCTGAGGATCATCCAATTGGCAGCCTGAGCACACAAAAGTCTAGTGTCCAAGTCAAGAGAATCACACTGTTGACTTAAACATACAACAACAAGGCACCTTGAGAAGGTCTAGAAGACAGGTTGTATGACCAGCTAAGTACAATGACTTTGTATTGCCCGAGTCATTTGAAGCCAGTTCAAGTAGTAATGAAGAGCTAAGTGAAGATTTGTTAATGCTAAATGAAGCCTCTACACTAAAATTTGAGGATGCAATATCCAATGAAGCCTGGAGACATGCAATGGATGAAGAAGTAAATGCAATAGAAAGGAACAACATATGGAGTTTGGTAGATTTACCTATAGGTGTAAAGCCAATTGGGTTAAAATGGTTGTATAAAGTGAAGATGGATACAACTGGTACTAGGCACAAAGCCAGGAAATGTGTTTTATTATAACAATTGTCCTATTTCCTGGAGTTCACAGAAACAACAAAGGATTGCACTATCAAGCTGTGAGGCTGAGTTTATGGCAGCCATATCTGCAGCTTGTCAAGCGATATGGCTGCAAGGACTGTTAAATGAGTTGATGGGTCAAGTGCAAGAAACAGTTGTGTTGATAGTAGATAATAAGTCAACTTTGGCTTTGATGAAGGATCCTGTGTTTCATGGTAGATCGGAGCACATTGAACCAAATACTACTTCATTAGAGATTGTATTAAGAAGAACAAGATTTGAGTTGAATTTGTTTATGGAAGTCTTCAAAAGGGTGATATTTTTACAAAGCCTCTATCACGAATGAATTTGTAGAAATGAGAAGCATGATAGGAATTGAAGATTTGACTGAGGAGAATTGGAATTAAGAGGGGAGAATGTTGGATTAATTCCAATTAACATAAGTATGAGTAGTTAGAATGTCAACTATGCTGACTTGTAAGGATCAGTTGTGTAAATGTATAGAATTTGAGGGTAGCTTAGTGTAAAAATGTTGTTGATCTTGTAACTACCGAGAGTTGTTATGTAGGATTGGTGGGATTAGCAGGTACCACCATAAAATCATACTTCAATAAAAGTGAATCTTGAAGTAATTTGTTCTTAATTTTGATTCATGTTCATTTTGATCTTATTGCTCATATCAATGCAAAGCCGAAAGTCATGAAATGTTCATTAGTTCTATGCAGGGAACATCCACTCCTACTATGGCTTTTAACAGCCAATCTGGCATGTCTAATTTTAATACTCGTGGTTGCCGATCCCTACACTGTCAACTGTGTCGCACCGAGGGGCACTATGCTAATGATTGCCCAAATCTTGCTACGTATGCTCATAATGCCCCTGCTACTAATTCCGACTTAGCCAAAGCCTTCAATGTTCAATGTCATGTCACCACGTCGGTTCCCGATTGGTTTGTTAATTCGGGTGCGTCTGATCACATGACATCACCCACCGATCATATCTCCAAACTTGAACCCTTCTTGGGAAATGGCAAGGTTACTTTTGGAAACAGTATTGTTCTCCCTATTTCTTGTACAGGTCACTCCACCATTCCTAATAACATTCATTTACAAGATATTTTTGTCATTCCTAATATCACTAAAAACTTATTGTCTGTTAGCAAGTTAACAACTGACAACCATGTGGATGCATTATTTTCACAACCTTACTTCTATATTCAGGGTCGGTCAACAAAGGAGGTTCTAGCCCAAGGAAGTGAGCAAGGTCTATATGTTCTCCGAAACAAGCCAACTGCCTTTGTTGCATCCTCTCGATCCAATCCACACGCTTCTTTTGAACTTTGGCATTCCTATTTGGGACATGTTCCATTTGATATTGTTTCACTTTTGAATACATTGGGACATTTGTCTACTTTTATTTTACCAAAACCATCTATATGCTCACCATGTCAATTGGCAAAAGCACACCGATTTCCATTTGACTTAAATGAAAAACGGGCTTCATACCCATTGGACTTGATACATTGTGACATGTGGGGACCCTCACTGGTTCTTCGGTTGATAATTATCATTATTATGTGATATTTGGGATGAAAACATTTCAAAGTGTAACGCCCGAAATAAAGTCAAAACGAGCCAATTAATAATAATGGACTTAGACGGGATTATTTAATATACATAAGATCAAAATGAGTTATAGACCGAGTTAACCTTTCGGGTTATGTGTTCGACGAGTGTAAGGTCCCGGGAACGCCCGGTATATATAAACGGATCAGCAAGAGTCACTCTCATTTGCATCTCAACACCCAACTTTTAGAGAGAGAGTGTAGAGAGAGAAAGTGAAGAGAAAGTGGTGATCCAAGGCTAAGTTGATCAAGAGATTGAAGATCGGTGTTTGCGGGCACCCAAACAACAAGAAAAGACCAAGAATCCATGTAAGAAACACCGTTTAATCGTTTCTTTAAGAGTAAATTCGGATTCTAGGATTTGGGGTTTTTGAAAGTGGCAAAGAATCACCTAAAACTCACATTTTTATGTAAGAAAACATGTAAGAAGCTTAGATATAGCTTCTTGGGTGATAAACCAAGGGTTTGGGTGTAAAAGATTGAATTTTTGGGTGAAAAATGGGCTGATTCGTAATTTCAGCCCGTTCTTCGAAATTGCATGTTCATGTAGCGAAATTATGCAGTCGTCCGGCGAAACTATGGATCTTCCAGCGAAACTATAGTTTTGCAGGTAGATTAGCAGACTTGAATTCCCAATGAAAGTTGGGCGAAATTGACAGCGAAACTGCTGGCGAAACTAGCAGCGAAGCTGCTGATCTTGTAGCGAAATTAGCAGTGAAATTAGGCAGAAATTAACCACTTTGAGTGTTAACTTATCTGCAGGTTGCGTAGTGTGACCCTTGCTTAGAAAGCTTGATTGAGAAGCTACTCATTGGTCCAGGTGAGTTCTAGATCTCCTATTTTAAAGGTTTTAAACTCGTTTGGGACTGGAAATGCATACCAAATATATGTTTTAAATGACCAAGATTTTAAGAGGTTTTAACAGCACGACCCCAGCCAGGGGCGTTGCCCCTTGGACCCCACTAGGGCTGCTGCCCCTAGGACCCCGCTGCAGGGGCTGCCGCCCCCGAACCCCCGCTGTCCCGCGGAGGGTCAGTTATGTTCTGATGACTTGTACTTGTTATGTATGTGTATGGGAGTGAATGATGTGTGATGATTATATGAGGTTGCATGATGATGTGTGATGATGATATGTACGTTCATGTTATGCCTTCTTTATGTTCCTTATTACGTATTATTCCGTAACTTTACGTGGGATGGTTATGAAATGAATGTAAAGTATTATGTAATGAAAGCGGAAGCTAATGATAATGAAAGAGGAACGTAAAGAATGAATGAGTACATGCATAAATGAAAGGATGAATGTAAAGACTTGCAAGCATATGAAAGGAGGTGCACAACTCTAAAATGTTGTTAGCTCAACTGTGTGTGATTTAGCTAACCCGTAAGGATACACACATGGGTCTAGTCTTTGTGACTGACCAAACGTATGGAATCCTTATCGCTTGCCCCGGTACTGGTGCCAGACTATGTGCGTAATGTTAGGGGTCTATTTATAGACTTCGGCCCAGTACCCGCTTCGTGCCTACGTTTGGGGTGTAGCTTATGACATTGGTCCGGATGAGAAGTAAAGGTTAATGAATGAACGAATGATAATGAGTAACGTGCGATGAAGTATGATAATGAAAGATAATATTAAGATTATCTATGTGTACGTATGATGCATGATCGCAAACGAAAGAGATGAACGGTTTTAAACGGATCTAAAGTATTTTTATTTATGAAACTAGAACTCACTCGGCAACACTGACTTTTTATTTATTTTCCAGTTGGCAAATAATGATTGCTGAGGATGGCACGGGCGCAACTACTTAGCAAGTTTTTGGATGGCATCCATTTTATGATAAATGACATTTTTGTGATGTAATGCAAACAATGAGATTTTTGTAATAGTTAACAATGGTTGTATTGTCTTGCAAAAGTGGTCATTAATATATGAAATGGTTAATTTAGTATTCCGCTGCGATGTTTTTTGGCAAATTTAAATGTATGTTTTATGTTTTATGTGCGATGATTGTTCAACTGTGAGCGTCCCGGGAATGGGGCCTTACACAAAGTGATGGTGGGACCGAGTTTGAAAACCATAATGTTAGAAACTTCTTGAAAAAATAGCATGTTTCACCGTCTATCGTGCCCATACACACCTCAACATAACAAACGGGCGGAACGCAAACATCGACATATTGTCGAGACCAGACTAGCTCTCAAAAGATAAAAACTTTTCCGCCCATTTGCTTATCGGGTATATTCATATCTTCGCGACTATGCGGATCATAAAGTGGCACCTCCAAGCATCTCTTGTATTTTTATTGGGTATTGTGCTTGTTATAAGGGTTGTAATTGTCTTGACGCAACTACATCCCGGGGCTATATTACCAGACATGCCTGGTTTGATGAACTTAATTTCCTATTCAAGGGTAATAACTAATAAGCCGCTTAAGGATATTTCTTTATCAACCTTATCCACCTTTTTACCAGATGCATTAACCCATTCCATTGTTCCGACTTCTGTCCCTTCCTCCTCAAGTATGACACACCCCACAACACCCTTGCAGCTTATGTGATGATGATCCATCTCACTCAAACCCAAGCAATCAAGCCCACTCTCAGCCCATCATTGATCAGGCCACATCTGAGCCTTTAAATACTATTAGGCCTTTGCCTTTCTCTAACCAGCCCATTACAGAACCTCCCTTGTTACCTTAGCCCATTATTGAATCCACTTAAGGACTATTGCATCAATTTCGGAAAAGAACTCAAACTCGGGGTTGTTCTTCGCTGGAGGTTTGGTACCATTGATGTGGTTTAAGACCTTGTAACCACGAGCATGTAACTGAAAAAGCTTGACCCAAGACGAATAAGAAACCTTGATGCCATCCAAAAATTGAACCTTGTTTTGAATATTAGTGACAGTATAAACCAGATGTAAGGATCCGATTTCTTGGTAGCAGTGGAAGTTGGTGATGATTGGCGAACAATAGGGGGCAGAGAAAGAAAAACATAAGAAAAGATCGGTGATTGGGACTGGGAACCGTGGTTCAGCAGTTCTGCCGATCGGAAAAGATGAACAGGGTAGCTCTGATACCTTGTAATTTGGTATATTTCCTGATGATCTTTCATTGAAACAAGAACAAAATAAATATACAAAGTCCTAACAAACTTTCTTCAAATAAGGAAAGACTATCTAAAAAATCCATTTGACTTCTAGCTAAATAAATACAAATATACAACAGAATATTTCTATCAAATAAATAAGGCATAACTTTGTAAAATAGTAATCTAAAGTTTTAAGATTGTTCTAATCCGGTCACTCATAAATTTACTTGTCCTAGTCAGGTCACTTATAAATTTTTTTGTCCCAATCTAGTCACTTATAAAAAAATTTCCCAATCAGGTCACTAAAGTTTCAGAATTGTTCCAATTAGATCACAAAAAAAAAATAAATTTAAATTCTATCTAAATAAATACAAATACATAGCAGAATATTTCTATCAAATAAATAAGGCATAACTTTGTAAGATAGTAATCTAAAGTTTTAAAATTGTTCTAATCAGGTCACTCATAAATTCACTAATTGGAACACTTTTAAAACTTGCTTACTATTTTATGAAGTTTTCCCAATAAATAATATTTGATAGAAATATGTGTGCGTTAATATGCTCCACGTTGACATTCCTGGCAATAGATATGAATGATAGGAATAGTGATTCAACAGGCTGTTCGACTTGATTACAACAGAATAGACAGGACTGATTCAAGAGCGGCAAAATCTCTAATTACATAAACTAGTATTGAAAAAACAATATAAAAGAAAAACAAAACCCGTTGATAATGCTCCATCTCCGGGAATTAATAGCTATTAACTGCTCCTACACACATGCTTGAAAACTACTCATCACTACTTCAGTTCCCTGTCATTCTGCTGACCAAATTGAACGACCCATGACTCGAGAATGGACTGGAACCGACCCATGACTCGAGAATGGACTGGAACCGACCCATGACTCGAGAATGGACTGGAACCGACCCATGACTCGAAAATGGATTGGAACCGACTCAAATCAACACCCAAGCCAAACGACCTAACCCATCTCTATTTTTTTGTGTAGACCTTTAGTGAGTCGTATCAACCACTCTATATAAATCACTATCAAAAGAAGTCTTATTTGTATAACAGAAATACCAGCAATAGTAGTTTTACTAACCATATTCATGAAGTCAAGTGTTAGAAGATGTGGTGTATATAACCGCTAAATGTGAGTTTACTTTCTACACTACACTCTCGGAAACTATACAAAAGTAAGCAAGTTGTAATGCTTAAAGTTAGTATCTTGTATTCAAAAGAGAGAAGCTAGAAGTGATCCAAGGAAGACTCAGTACTAAACTCAAATGAAGGTACTCCAGGTTTCAAACCAGAGTGTATGATGATAACTTAAAGATCTTAGATTTACAATCAAGGCTCGGTATCAACATTGAAGCTTGAAGTATTTGAAGTCTAGCTTAGAGAGGTGTTGTAAAATAGTAATCTAGACATCATTATCTAAGTTATACTCATGATAGCTAAGTTAGTTAATGGGTTAGGCAGTTGGTGACATCTAATCGCTTCTTCAAGAAGTGCAATGGTTGGATATATCATTAACATATGTATGTATTACTATTAATCAGATCATATGTGTGTGGCTAATATGCAGGAGTAACTCTGTCTATTATTGTGATTATTTGTTCCAAGTATATTGACTGCAAACGTCAACATACATATAACAAAACATATATCTCCAACATTGGATTAAATGAATCATATTACTTACCTGGAATGCTTTTTTTTGCTTGTCTTCAATGGGATTTCTTAAGGTTGTGTCTACAAAATCATCATTGGGGCTGTCTTGTAAACAATATATATTTGTTTGGATCTCCAACAAACCTACAGAAAGAGGTACCCAACGCTATTCTATGGTTTTTACACCCGATTTAAAACATATTATAGATCTTTATCATTAGAAACCAATATATAGAAAACTGAGCTACACTAAATCCTAATGTTGTTATCTATTGTGTTCCTCAAACGATGTTCCTAGTGGTGCATGTTAGTAAGCATAAGGCAATAGCTTGATTAGGCAAGCAACATGGAGAGAGTGTATAACCTTCATTGATGTTGTATATGTAGCAATTGAATAATATAGTGTATATTATAACTTCACATAAATAAGGCAGATGTCATTCATATCCTGACATGTGGATGTAGACATAAAACACACACAAGTACAATATATATAAGTTTACCATCAAATCTATTGTGTTCCTCAAACGATGTTCCTAGTGGTGCATGTTAGTAAGCATAAGGCAATAGCTTAGTTAGGCAAGCAACATGGAGAGAGTGTATAACCTTCATAGATGTTGTATATGTAGCAATTGAATAATATAGCGTATACTATAACTTCACATAAATAAGGCAGATGTCATTCATATCCTGAAATGTGGATGTAGACATAAAACACACACAAGTACAATATATCAGTACCATCAAATCTATTCGCATCTCAATTCAGTTTAACCTTAAGCAAAACATGCACGATATATCAGTTTACTCTTAGATCTAGTCGTGTCTCAATTCAGTTTATTAGCAAAACATATTAGGTAACAACAATACATCAATCTAATATCGATGCATTTGAAATCATAGAATATGTATGCAACTTATGTAAAATGTAATGTCAGAATTAAACAAGAACTGAACCAACATTTATAGACCTACAATGGGCCTTAAACATCCATAAAAAATAATATAACATGATGATTACTCATATGTGACAGGGAGACTAAGCCACATTAAATTCCAAATCAAACAAGAATCTTTACCGATTTGGACTATATGATTTTGGATCTTCATCTTAAAACAACAAAACTTTTTCATGCATTTATAAGAATACCATTTTGTTATTTTATTGTTCTTTCGATCTTTATATTAATATATGTGTAGAATAAAATTAAAAGCATATCTTCATACTTCTAACTCCACACATACTAAAGCCATACTTTTAAATTATTCAATCAAGAAAAGAGACGAGTACCATAAAACTATAAAAGTATGGCTTAAATTGATATATGTGTAGAATCAAATAATAAACATATCTTTATACTTCATACTCTACACTTCATATTAAAGCCATACTTAATTTAAATTATTTGACCAAGAAAAAATGAGTACGTACCTTAAAGAAGCCCAAATTGGCACCATTCACCATTGAAACTCACTAAGAATGATGCAAAATATTTTGATGTCATTACCGAAAACCAACAACAGGCACCAAGGCTGCCAATAATGTTCTCAAGGCAACCTGCATAACAGTAAAGTGTAAAGATGTTCATGGAATGACGAAAACTTGGACTGCAAAATGGAAATAAGAGATGACCAGTTATGCATAGATGTTGAGTCCAAACAAGATGACTACCACTCTGTGTCACCTTACAAGTAGTGAGACGAATAGCGACCGGTCACAATGCAAAGAAGCACATGCATTGGTATGAGACTGATGATAAAAGTCTACTCTCCCCAAACCTGAATAGATGATAAGTCTGATATAAGAATTTGCCAACAAAAAAGGAATAGAATACAAGTGAAAAGCATAGAAGTTTTAACATGAAATTTGGAAATTATAGTCTTACGATGTAAAAGTATGGAATAGAATTTAATATGGCATAGAAGAGGGCACCTGTGTCCAAGTCTGAAAGTAAAGTAGTAGTCAGTTAATAGTATAATATACAAATAACCATTTTTATATTTGTATTCCAGCAACAACAGGCACAATACTTGGATATTAGAAGCATTAACACTCACTTTTGTGTAATGGAAAATTAGAATATGCAGAAATTTGTATCAATAACAAACTTGACTTAGAGATAAAGGGTGAAGTTTAAGCAAAAATAGCAACAACTTCATTGTCATAACTCCCCACCACTGATCAAGATACGTAAGATGGCACATGGAAGATATAAAATTTATCAATAACTAAATAGACCATAGAAAGTTGTATCCAAACATGAAACTTGTTCTCACTGTACTAGGAGTGGATACTCACATTAATGTAACAACTTGACTATAGAATCGGATATCCACAAATTTGAAAAAATGAATTTGTAGTGACAGAAGTTTCATATTTGTCAATTAGAAGAAAATACAAAAACAGACTAGAAATATGTGCTTTTCCTACAAAAGTTCACTAAATATTCAAGATATTTAAGTAAACAAATATCATGATGAAAAAAATAAAACATGCCAACATGCTTTGTTATATTGAGTAATGAAACTATATTAATCAGTCCACCAAAGGCATTATTGTTCATGGACACTTTGTACCTTATTGAGAAGTAAAATATATTGTGATATGTTTACTTTATTGAGTGATAGACTTGATAACATAAAGAAGAAAAAAAACTTATCCACATACCTGGTACGATCATCAAACCAATTCCAGAAGTCGTATACTCCATTCTTTGTATGGAACTGCAATCAATTGATCAAAAGAGAAGTATAAATACATAGAAGCATACATAATAGCATACACAACCACTAAGAGGTATTAA
The DNA here is from genome assembly GCA_025215565.1 of Flaveria ramosissima. Taxonomy (NCBI): domain Eukaryota; kingdom Viridiplantae; phylum Streptophyta; class Magnoliopsida; order Asterales; family Asteraceae; genus Flaveria; species Flaveria ramosissima. The sequence goes on from CM046042.1 coordinate 38,296,952, forward strand.
AATAAATTTTTTGCAGCTCTTGAACTTTATAAGACATGATAATTTCTTTGGTTGGGGGATGGGGTGGGGGTGGGATCAATATATGAACTCCGCAAAAGATAGTTTAAAAATACTAGAACAATTTGAGTTGAAGCAATTATTAACAAAGCAAAGATGCTAAAGTCACAAATTATTTTATAAGAAAAATGAGTAAGCACCATTCACCATTGGAACCTGCCACAAATGATGCAAAATGTTCTGTTGGTATGACTGCATTAAAACCAACAACGGGCACCAAGGCTGCTGCCAATAATGTTCCCAAGACAACCTGCATAACAACAACAACAGCAGTAAGAGATGTTCGTGGAATGAAAAAAACCATGAAAACAAAATGGAAACAAGAGATGAACACTTATGAGTAGATGTTTTTGTGCACAAATAGCATGATCCTCTGTTTCAGCAAAAAGAAAAGCCCTCCTGTTCTTCATTTCTTTATGGATTCATGATCTAAAAGATAAGTGAAAAGCTTAGCAATGTTAACAAGAAATCTGAAAATTCTAGTCTTACATGTAGAAGTATGAAACAGAACTTAATGTAGCATAGAAGAGGAATCCTGTGTTCAAAATCTGCAAATAGAGTTCGTTGTCAGAAACAGTTTAATATGCAAATTACTGGTTTTATATTTGTTTTCCAGCAACAAGTATCAAAATTCAAAACAGATCAGTTTATACAAATCACAAATAGGCTATCATGAGAGTATCAATTGATATGTAGGCTATATAAACTCGACATCAAGCAGGCTTTAAGATGTGGTTATACACCCACCATATTTGTACTTAAATCCACTAAAATATTTATACAAGACCAGTTGAGGTAGCTTCAAGAGAGAGCAAGGATCAATGGAAAAACATGAAGAATGAACCACCCAAACTAAGTTACCTTGGTTACATGAAATCCACCGTTTACTCCAACTTGCCTTATGATACAAATATTATAGACCATGATTTTGTTCTTTAAAATTCAATGGGTGCAGTAATAAACACATAGAATGTTTTTCCACCGAGAGAAAAATCTACAATTAGCCTCTCCTCAGATTTCCTAACCAAATATGTATATTCTTGTTTTAAACTTATTGTCTCTCAAAGTGAGTATAACTTAATTCTAAGTTAAATGATAAAAATAATAATAACAACAATGACATACCACAGTTATGAAATTGCTTCCCTGACATACCTCAAAGAACGATGTAAGATGAAAAACCTTACCAAGAACGATGTAAGATGTTTGATGCCATGACTGCATTAAAAACAAGGCTGACAATAATGAAACAATTTGTATCGATAACAAACCTTGATGTAGTGATCAAAAGTGAAGATTAAAGCAAAGATAGCTACAGCTTCATTCCCATAGCTGCCTACCACTGATCAAGATATGTAAGATGGCACCTGGAAGTCAGAATTATCAATAACTAAATAGACCATGTAAAGTGTATCAAAACATAAAACTTGTTCTCACTTTATCTTGGAGCGGATACCCACACTTATGTAACAACTTGAATACAAAATTGCATACCTGACAAATTTGGTTAATGTAAACTGTTATTTGTCCTCTTTGACCCGTCCATATTTGGCATCTTTGACCTTTTAAACTTGCCCATTTTTTGCCCCCGGTGATGAGAAATCATGGATCCGCCACTTGTTCTTCTAGATAGGTATATATATATTACAATATAACCAGATTAAATGTGTAGCTAATATACATACACTATTGGGTCTATTATTGTGATTATTTCCTCTGAATAATATTGACTGTAAACGACATCATATATATAACAGAACATATATCTCCAACAATGGATTAAATGAAGTCATATTAGTTACCCGGTATACTTTTTGCTTGTCTTCAGTAGGATCCCTTAAAGATGTGTTTACAAGATCGTCACTGGAGCTTAAAGCAAAGATAGCAAAAATCATATGTTTGTTTGGATCTCCAACAAACCTGCTGAACGAGGTTCTAAACACTATTCTATGACTTTTAAGCCCTGTTTAAAGACACATTATACATCTGTATTAGAAACTGTTAACATGCATCATTACAAATCAATATATATAGAATTGAGCTATGTGGCTTACTTGAACTTATGTGTGGTTGATGTAGGAATGTTGTTATCTGTTGCGTTCCTTAAAAGGTGTTCCTAGGGGTGCATGTTAGTAAGCACAAGGCAAAAGCTTTGTTAGGGAATAGCAGGGAGAGAGTGAATAAACTTAATTGCTATATGTATTGCATTTGACAAATATATTCACATAAATAAGGCAGATTTCATTCATATCAGAAAAATGTGGATGTACACATATAACACACACATGCACAATATAACAACTTACCATCAGATATGTTCTTATCTCATTTCGGTTTAACCTTCAGCAAAACATGCACAATATAATTAAGTGTAACCTTAACACCAATACATGAAACTATTATTATTGATACATCCGAAATCATGAAATATGTATGCAACTTATGTAAACAAACAAGAACTGAACCAACATTCATAACCTGTAATAGACCTTAAGCAGCCATAAAAAAAGAATGCAATAAGATGACTACTCATATGTGAGGGGGTGACAATAAGCCTCATGTAAGTTCCAAATCAAACAAGAATCTTTATTGGTTAGACTATGCGATTTTGGATCTTAGCCTTAAAAACGTTTTTTTGATTTAATAAATATAGAACACCAGTTTCTTATTCTATGGATCTTTCCATCCTTAAATTAATATGTAGAATCAATTTACACGTTAAGGTCACAAACTATTTGATATAAAAAAACGAGTAGGCACCATTCGACATTGGAACTCACCTCCTATGATGCATAATGTTTGGATGTCATGACTGCATTAAAACCATCAACAGGCACCAAGGCTTAATGTTTCCAAGACAACCTGCATAAAAACAGTAAAGATGCTATTTGATCAGAAAACAACGAGTAGGCACCATTAAATATTGGAACTCAACACACAAGATGCAAAATTTTCCGACGTCATGACTGCATTAAAACCAAGAAATGCAACAAACTCATGTTAAAGTATACAAGAAACGTAACTTTAGGGCACATTTCACACTGAAATCCTGCATCCTGATGAATGTGTATGACATGTATCCCATGTGAGTATATTTATGTAAATCAGAAAGAAGGCAAATGAAAAGAGAAAATAAGATAAGATGCCTATGTCCTTGTGAAATTGAGCAAGTAATTAAAGAAACCAAGCTATCATCCAGAGAAGCACAGAAAAAAGTAGATAATATAAAATCCTAGGAAGTTTAGCTAATTGTAAATACAAGTCAGTAACATGGTATTGCATAGAAAAATACACACTTACATTCATACAAAACAGAAAATGAATTATAAAAAGTACATGTGATGTAATTACCACGGCTAGAAGAGCTGCAGCGAACACCTGTTAATTTATAACAACAATGAATCTAGCACCAACTGCTACAACAGAAAAACACAATAGTGTTCATATGAAAAAAACACAAACCTTAGTCAAGAGGTATGCTAGCCATGCAGCAAAGGCAGATAATATAAGAGTAAAGCACCATTTACCATTGGAACCTGCCACAAATTATGCAAAATGTTCTGTTGTCATGACTGCATTAAAACCAACAAGAGGCACCAAGGCTGCTGCCAATAATGTTCCCTGGACAACCTGCATAATAAAATCAACAGTAAGAGATGTTCATGGAATGAGAAAAACCTTGACAACAATGGAAACAAGAGATGAACACTTATGAGTAGATGTTTTTGTGCACGAATAGCCCTCCTGTTCTTCATTTCTTTTATGGATTCATGATAAAAAAGACAAGTGAAATGCGTGGCAATATTAACAAGAAATCTGAAAATTCTAGTCTTACATGTAGAAGTATGAAACAGAATTTAATATAGCATTAAAGAGGAATTCTGTGTTCAAAATCTACAAACAAAGTTCGTTGTTAGAAACAGTTTAGTATGCAAATTACTGGTCTTATATTTGTATTCCAGCAACAAGTACAATTTATAGTGACAGAAGATTCATGTTTGTCTACTAGAAGAAAGACTAAAATCAACCAGAAATTTATATAACGATAAACATATAAAGCAAAACCTGAGTGACTTTGTAATTGATATAACTCAATAAAGATTGGATTCAGGAATAACACTTTCATACTTAATAACCTGCATTAAAAACATATCATAATTCAATTCAGATCAGTTTATACAAATCACAAATAGGCTATCATGAGAATATCCATCGATATGTAGGCTATATAAACTCGACATGAAGCAGGCTTTAAGATGTGGTTATACACCCACCATATTTGTACTTAAATCCACAAAAACATTTATACAAGACCAGTTGAGGTAGCTTCAAGGGAGATCAGATCAATTGAAAAACATGAAGAATGAACCACCAAAACTAAGTTACCTTGGTTACATGAAATCCACCATTTACTCCAACTTGCCTTATGATACAAATATTATAGACCATGAGTTTGTTCTTTAAAATTCAACTGGTATAGTAATAAACACATAGAATGTTCTTCCAATGAGATAAAACTCTACAATTAGCTTCTCTTGAGATTTCCTAACCGAATCTGTATATTATTGTTTTAAACTTATTGTCTCTCAAAGTGAGTATAACTTAATTCTAAGTTAAATGAAACAATAATAATAACAACAATGACATACCACAGTTATGAAATTGCTTCCTTGATTATTGGAGTGAAATGATAAACGAACAAAAAATCATCCCGAACATCCTGCAAGTTTAAATCAAACCTTTGAATACTTAACATCAAAACCTTGTGAAGTATACGATACTTGACAAATCATGAATACCAAAACCTGAAGTAAAGTAAATCAAAATAAAAAATGTATAAAGCGAAACCTGAGTGGATGATGAGTCCAACATAAGAGTTCATTAGTATCTGTTTTTGTGCATGAATAGCATGATCCTCTGTTTCAGCAAAAAAAAAAGCCCTCTTGTTCTTCATTTATGTATGGATTCATGATCAAGAAGCGCGTTCATTGGTGAGATCGATGATAAAAGTGTCCCCTTCCCAAGAGCAAATGTGAATGGATGATGAGTCCAACATAAGAGTTTGCCAAAAAGGAATAAAAGACAAATGAAAAGCATAGCAATATTGACAACAGAAATCTAAAAATTCTAGTCTTACATGTAGAAGTATGAAATGGAACTTAATGTGGCATAGAAGAGGAATCTTGTCTTCAAAATCTGCAAATAAAAGTCGTTGTCAAGAAACAGTTTAATATACAAGCTACTGGTTTCATATTTGTATTCGGGTATTAAAAGCATTAACGGTAATTTTGACATACCGTGATGTAGATATAAAAGCATTAACGGTAATTTTGTCTAGTGGAAAATAGAATATGCAGCAATTTGTATCAATAACAAACCGTGATGTAGATATAAAAGGTGAAGATTAAAGCAAAGATAGCAACAACTTCATTGTCATGGCACCTGAAAGTATAGAATTAGCAAGTGACTAAATAAACCATAGAAGTTGTATCCAAACATGAAACTTATTCTCAGTTTATCTTGACTACAGAAATGTATATCTGACTCTGAAGTTGTAGTGGCAGGAGATTCATGTCTGTCTACCGAAGAAAATACTAAAATAGACTAGAAATCTGTTTTTCCTACAAAAGTTCTCTAAATCTTCAAGATATATATAAATATATGTCAAGATGAAAAGAAACATGCCAACATGATCTGTCATCATATACTCTCATATATGATAACAAAATTATCAGCCCACCTAAGGCTTTGAGTGATAGACTTGACTTGATTACATAAAGAAACATAAACATATCCACATACCTGGTACGATCATCAAACCAAATCCTAAAGGAACTGCAATCAGTTGATCAAAAGATGAATATAAACAATACATAGAGGCATACACAATATATAGTATGCACAAGCACTAAAAGGGACTAACAGCTCTTAATATTATAACACATGATTACTTCTTATTTTTTTCTTTTGGGTTCCAGGGAAACTAAAGGTATTAATTAGGTCACAAATATTCAGCATAACTTCCAACACTGTACATGGGGTCATACACAAGCACATAATGGTCATAAGTGTGGTTATATAATCCTGAAATGAAGCACCTTCTAATGCATGGTTATATATCCACCACAATTGTTCAATTGTTCTTAAATGTGTCGTTTAGGTATGTATATATTGTAATGTAGCCAGATCAATGTGTGTGACTAATATACAGAAGCTACTCTGTATATTATTGTTTTTATTTCCTCCAAGTATATTAACAACAAACTTCAATGTACATATAACAAAACATATATATTCAACAATTGATTAAACGAAATCATATTAGTTACCTGGAATGTGTTTTTGCTTATCTTTCAATGGGATTTCTCAAAGATGTGTCTACAAAATCATCATTGGAGCTATCTTGTAAACAAGATATGTTTGTTTGGATCTCCACCAAACCTGCTGAAAGAGGTTTTCAAGCCTACTAACATAAAAACATCAGAAATCAATATATATAGGATTGAGCTACATGGCTTACTTGAACTCATCAGAAAGCATGCCAACATGGTATGTCACTCTGTCACATACTCATATTTAATAATGAAATTATATTCAGCCCACCAAAGGCATTGAGTGATAGACTTGATTACATGAAGAAACAAAAGCTTATCCACATACCAAGTACAATCATCAACCAATTCCAGAAGTAATATATCACATTCACTGTAAGAAACTGCAATTAGTTAAGTAAAAAAGAAATATAAACAATACACAGAGGCAAACAGCATATACAGTATACACAAGCATAAGAGGTATTAAAATGTACAGCTCTTGAAGAGGGGGGAGGGTGGAGGGGATCAATAATTTAACCATTTGAGAGGATAAAATTATAATAAAAATAAAGGTATTAACTAGGTCACATATATATTCAGCATAACTTCAAGGATTGTATAGATTGAAACATCATGACATTGTGTTACCTAGAAATCACCTCATGTTTATATTTGTGGCTATATAATCCTGAAATGAAGCACCTTTTAATGAATGGTTATATATCCACCACAAAACATTTACAACAGACTGAAGAAAGAACCACAACTCTGTTTTTGTCTTCAAAACAATACAACTACTGCAGTAATAAACACATATACTCTAATATTAATGAGATGAATAGCTTCTCCAGAGATTTCCTAACCAAATCTACACAGATCACTATGTTCAATGATAATTAAAATAACAACAATGATATACATATATACTGCAATTATGAAAGTACTACCCTAAATATTGAAGTGAAATAATAGACGAACACAAATCATCCCTGCCTAATTAACATCATGCATGTTTAAATCACATCTTTGACTTTTGAAAGTCAACATACGAATGGTGAAATCCAAAACCTAAAGTAAAGTAAATCAAAAATTATATAAAGCGGAACTTGAGTAACTCTGTAATTGAAATAACTCACATAAGGATCAATTCATGAATGTCGTTTACATAATATGAGCGCCGGTAACACCGTCGAAAGCCTCGGACGCCGTTGGTTTTGTGAGAGAGTTGGAGTGAATGAAGCTAACTAGTAACCTGCAAGAAAAACGTAATGATAAGTCACAAAAACGTAATAACTTGTATCAATGGAGGTTTAGATGATCAATTAAGAAAGCGGTTGCTGAGGTTTTCTCCGACGCCGGTGGTTTTGTGAGACTTAATTGGAGTAAAAAAAACCTGCAACAAATTAACACGTATCAGAATGAGAATTCAAAACAAAACAATTCATACAACTCACAAATAGACGATCAAGCGATGATTCGATAGACTGAATTCAGTGATAAAAGAGGGATTGATAACGCAAGTAGTCCGATCAAAAGGAGAATGAATGACGTCGTTTCCAAAGGCGAAATGTAGAGTTTAAAATATTAGAACCATTTGAGAGGATATGGTTTTTAATAAAAATAAAGGTTAACTAGGTCACAAATATTCAGCATAACTTCCAACACTGTACATTGGGTCATACACAAGCACATAATGGTCATAAGTGTGGTTATATAATCCTGAAATGAAGCACCTTCAAATGCATGGTTATATATCCACCACAATTGTTCTTAAATGTGTCGTTTAGGTATGTATATATTACAATGTAGTCAAATCAATGTGTGTGACTAATATACAGAAGCTACTCTGTATATTATTGTTATTATTTCCTCCAAGTATATTAACAACAAACTTCAACGTACATATAACAAAACATATATATTCAACAATTGATTAAACGAAATCATACATTCCAGTAGTAGTATATCATATTCTCTGTTGGAAACTGCAGTTAGTTAAGTAACAAAGAAATATAAACAATACACAGAGGCAAACAGCATATACAGTATAGATAGCCAGTAAGAGGTATTAAAAATGTACAGCTCTTGAAGAGGGTGGAGGGGATCAATAATTTAACCATTTGAGAGGATAAAACTATAATAAAAATAAAGGTATTAACTAGGTCACATATATATTCAGCAAAACTTCAAGGATTGTATAGATTGAAACATCATGACATTGGTTTACCTAGAAATCACCTCATGGTTATATTTGTGGCTATATATATAATCCTGAAATGAAGCACCTTCTAATGCATGGTTATATATCCACCACAAAACATTTACAACAGGCCAGTCATGGTGATACACTATCAATCGAGTAACATGAAGAAAGAACCACAACTCTGTTTTTGTCTTAAAAAAATACAACTACTGCAGTAATAAGCACATATAGACTGTTATTCCAATGAGATGAATAGCTTCTCCAGAGATTACTAACCAAATTTACATGGAATAACAGCAATGATATACATATACTACAATTATGAAAGTACTACCCTAAATATTGAAGTGAAATAATAGACGAACACAAATCATCCCTGCCTAATTAACATCATGCATGTTTAAATCATATCTTTGACTTCTAAAAGTCAACATACGAATGGTGAAATCCAAAACCTAAAGTAAAGTAAATCAAATTATATAAAGCGGAACTTGAGTAACTCTGAAATAACTCACATAAGGATCGAATTCATGAATGTCGTTTACATAATATGACCGCCGGTAACACCGTCGAAAGCCTCAAACGCCGGTGGTTTTGTGAGAGAGTTGGAGTGAATGAAGCTAACTAGTAACCTGTAAGAAAAACGTAATCATAAGTCAAAAAAACGTAATAAATTGTATCAATGGAGGTTTAGATGATCAATTAAGAAAGCAACTACTCCGATCAAAAAGCGTAATGCAGAGTCGAAGGCGGTTGCTGAGGCGGTGGTTTTGTGAGATTGCGAGAGACTTAAATGGAGTCAAAAGACCTGCAACAAACACGTATCAGAATGAGAATTCAAAACAAAACAGTTCATACAAATCACAAATAGACTGAATTCAGTGATAAGAGAGGGATTGAGAACGCAAGTAAAACTCCGATCAAAAGGAGAATGAATGACGTCGTTTCCAAAGGCGAAATGTAGAATTGAAGAGGTAACACCGTCGAATGCCTCCGACGCCGGTGGTTTAATTTGTGAGAGAGATGGAGTGAATCAACCTAATAATTAACCTGTAACAAAACACGTAATCATGCATAAGTCACAACAGAACAGAAGAGTTTACATTACACAAAGAACAGGAGAATGAAGAAATATCAATCGGCGTTTATATCATGATCAGGATCCACACAGATCGACAAGAACGCAAGTAAGTAAAACTCCGATCAACAGGAGTCAAGTAGTCAACGTTTGCTTGGTAACGGCCGTCGAGAGCCTCCGACTCCGGTGGCATTGCGAGAGACTTGGAGTTAATTTACACATAAGTCAGATCGACACCTCAACTCCGTTTATACTTTATATTGATATTGATTTACCGTATTATATGATGCGTACGTCTGATTTGAGGTGGACTTGCTTTATTGGTTCCCATACCTGAATTTTCACGTCCTAAAGATATTTTACCGTTATATGGATCTTTACGAATTATGACGTCTAAGATTTTCTAAATGATTCTTATTTTAAGCGAGATATGGTCAAATCAGAACGTGATGTCACCACTTGGTTGATTTTTTTTTCCTTATTATTTAAACCACTCTTATGGTCAAATCAGAGCCGATAATTATAATTAATAAGAATATACGTAGTTGACAAAAAAAACGATGCTAATAATAAGGATGTTAAATACCACTGCATGTTAGTAAAAGAGAACTCCAAACCTATGAGATGTTAAGGGTGTGTTTGGTTGGAAGGAATGGAATGGAATGGAATTGAGAAACTAGTATAATTTTCAAGTAATTTATGTTTGAGTGGATAATGAAATATATAATCTAAGGGAATTTTAGGTGAAACATTCCTTTGGATTTTATATTTTATTACCAACTCAAACATAATTTACTTGAAAATTATACTAGTTTCTCAATTCCATTCCATTTCATTCCATTTCTTCCAACCAAACACAACCTAAGTTTTTAACAGGCTTCAAACACAACTTTGGCTACCAGTTAGGGGTTGTTTGATTTGCTTCTGACCCGGTCAAAATGTCTAACCCTCGGTCAGACATTTTGCTCGGTCAGCGTGTTTGATTAGCATTTTTTCGCGTCTGACCCGGTCCGACACTACTGGCTCATGCCTATTTTTCCCCTTACCCGGTCAGTTTTGGAACAACATCTTACTCGGTTACCACCTTCTGACCGAGTAAGGGAAATCAAACAACCCCTTAGCCACTACATTTGATATAAAGGGATTTTAATGAAATGATTTTGTTTACATCACACCTATGCGACATTTTAATTAAACAAACATTACATATGGTCTAAGGTATAATTCTAATAATTTATCTTTAGATTATAGGGGATTAAGATGTTAATGTATAGCATCTATTCGTGTTTATGATTAACTATAAATTAAGCTCGTGTGCTGCATTGTGTCTACAAACTTTGTTACGTGTGTTACGACGGTAACATTAACGTGATTAAGCTAGTCTATAAAAGAAACAGAGTTGTTGCATCTACTTTGTGAAAATTGAAACATATTTAGATTGTAGGGGAGTATGATAGAATGCATTTATATAACGTACCTATATTATATTGCTAGTCACTTCTGCTTATATCTTATATCATAAATCAAATAATGGTTGCACTAAACATTCACGGTTTTTATGTAGGAGATTTAAAATTTGATCATATGCAATTAAGAAAAGAATGATCATCCGGATAAAAAGAAGACGTGTCGCTATCAAATGCAAAAAATTTGAAAGTGTTAATACCTATCCTGATTAGTCGTAAGTCGGCCGAGTGATGAATACGATCTCAAAGGGTGGTTGGACAAAGGGTGGTTGGAGGAGATTATAACTCAAGTGACTAAATGTTGATAAGTAGTAGTTCTAAATTAGTTATACCAGTCTCTATAATTAATTGTTTATGTTTATCTTAGTTTCTAGTTTTTGGTATTAGAGTTGTTTTTACTTTTTAGTTTAGGATTTGTTCTCCTATTTAAACCTTATAACATGCTTACTGTTTAATCAATATAAATAGAATCGATCATTGTGACGAAGGCTGTTCTTGCTATTCTAGTTTACAAACTAGTATCTATTAATCACACTTAATGTATTTTATTATAGTGACTTTTCATATTTTCATATATGTCATCCGTTAGTATCCTTTGTATTTTGAGAAAATTACTCAAATAACCATTTGACTAATCATTTTTACTTAAATAGCCACGGACTTTTGATTTTACAAGTTTGTTTCACCAATCAGACGTTTCCATGTGGCAATATATCTCTGGTCGGCGATACCAAGACATGTTGTATCGCCTGTACCGCTGGCCGGAGATACACACACATGTTGTATCGCTAAAAAGAAAAATAAATAAATTCAATATTGCCATAAAAAGATACCACATGGTTATGTATCGCCGGTATCGCTGGCCGGAGATACCCCATGAGTGTCGTATCGCCCCGTATCGCCAGTGATATTTAATTTTAATATTTTGAAATTATCTGCTTTTAATTCTTTTAGAATATTTTGTTATTATTTATTTTATTTAGAAAAATAATAAATTTAACAAAAAAATAATTTTTTATATATTTTTCTTTGTTAAATAAGCAAATTACTTAATTACTTAGTAAAATAAAAATAACGAAAAAAATGAAAATAGTTAAAGTTGGATTGCAAAACCAATTAAGTTAGTAATAATATATTTATAAGTGAAGTTAAAATTAGTTAAAATCTTATTATATATTTAAAAGTGAAGTTAAATTAGTTAAAATATCATAAAAGCTTATATTAATTTTTTAAAAATTTAAAATTTGTAAGTAAAGGAAAAAATTTAAAAAATATAAAAAATAAAAATTTTGAGATACAAGGCACTTGGTGGAGGAGATATGATATTATCTTGTTATCTCTAATATTAAAAAATCTAATTTCAATCTATAAGTAAATATAATTAATAAATTATTTTTTAATCAACAACTGAACTTTTTATATGCTATAGATTTATAGTCATTTTTAAAATTAGCTGCTACAAAGATTTATAAAATAAAAATAGTTTAAATATTTCTTTTAAACATTTAATAATTAGCTATTTAATATTTATATATCCATATAAAACTTAAAATAAATATATAACTAAAGACAATAATTAATTATAAGTTAAGATAATTTAGTAGCAGCGTGATAACTAACGTAACTAAATTATTAGATTATATATACATATACAATATTAAAATAATGTATTAATATTAAATCAATAATACTATAATAATATTCTAAAAAACTTCATAACGTCGGCGATACACAGGTGCCCTCGTATCTCCCGTGTATCTCTAGCGATACATAAGGGCCCTCATATCTCTGGCGTATCTCCGGCAAAAAATAAAAAATAAAAATATATGCCGCGTGAGCGATATTTCTATGTAAACCCTTCGTGACGTACTTATGCATGTTGGATTAATTCCAATTTACATAAGTATGAGTAGTTAAAATGTCAAGTATGTTGACTTGTAAGGGTCAATTGTGTAAATGTATAGAATTTGAGGGTAGCTTAGTGTAAAAATGTTGTTGATCTTGTAACTACCGAGAGTTGTCGTTCGTTTAGTATAAATGTAGGATTGGTGGGATTAGTAGGTATCACCATAAAATCACACTTCAATAAAACTGAATCTTGAAGTAATTTGTTCTTAATTTTGATTCATGTTCGTTTAGATCTCATTGCTCATATCAATTGGTATCAGAGCTTTGGTGATTTGAACTGAATCTTCACAACGAATTCAAAGAACTGGAATTCGGTGTGTGAATCGATCAATTGTCTCAAAAGGAGAGGAGCAAGTTGATCGGTGGAACGATTCAAAGGATCGAATCAAGAACAATCGAGTCATCCAGAAGGACTGGATTCAGATAAGATATTCGGCACCCTTACCAGAGAAAAAACACGAAGATGGTGAATACAAAGAAATCCAGTTCATCCACCAACAACAACCAGATAGTCATCATTAAGGAAACAACCATACCCCTTCAATGCCCAACGCTCACAACAACGAACTATTCAATTTGGGCGATCAAGTTGAAAGCGATTTTTAACGTCCATGGGCTGTAGGAAGCAATCGAACCGGCCCCGGAGACCATAGTAGACCCGAAGAAAAACAATCAAGCGATTGCTTACTTGTATCAAGCAATGCCTGAAGAGATGATCATGCAAGTCGTCAGTATGAAAACGGCTAAAGAAGTCTGGGATGCGATGAAAACCCGATTCATGGGCATTGATAGGGTAAAGAAGGCTCGAATGGCGTCTTTAAGAAACGAATTCAAGAGACTTACGATGAAGGATACAGAAAGCATAGATGATTTCGCTGGTAAACCCAGCGCTATCGTGACAAAGGCAACACATTTAGGCGAAGCTTTTCAAGAAGAAACTCTCGTCAAGAAACGGATGAGCTCAATTCCAGACATATACATCCAATTAGTGGCCTTCATCGAACAATTTCTTGCTCTTGACACCATGGGGCTAGCTGAGGCAATTGGCAGACTCAAGGCGTTTGAAGAAAGCACCAGTTGTAGACTCAAGACCCCTCAAGAAAAAGGTGACACCATGGGGCTTCCAGGCACAACTGGATGATGATATGTGGAAGTGGCATGGAAGGCTTGGGCATATCAGCTTTGACACAATGAAAACAATGGCAACAAAAGGTGTTGTGAGAGGCTTGCCAGTGCATGACAAGCCTACAAAGTTATGTGAAGCATGCATGGAAGCCAAATTCACAAGAAGTCCCTTCCCTACACACACTGAGTTTAGATCCAAAGCCTATTTGGATCTGATCAGTATGGATCTATGTGGTCCTATTTCACCATAAACTCAAGCAGGCAATAAGTACTTTATGCTTTTGGTTGATGACTGCACGAGGTATATGTGGGTGTATATGCTGAGATCCAAAAGCAGTGCTTTTGAAACATTCAAGAACTTCAAGAAGATGGTAGAAAGTGAATTTGGTCTTAAAATCAAAACCTAAGATCTAATCGTGGAGGGGAGTTCACCTCAGAAGAATTCAATAAGTATTGCAAAGATCAAGGTGTTAGAAAGCAATTAACAGCTCCATATAGCCCCCAACACAATGGGATAGTAGAAAGAAGGAATAGAACTGTTCTGAACATGACAAGAAGCCTATTGAAGGCTATGTAGATGTCACATAACCTATGGGCAGAAGCAGTGAGGCATTCAGTCTACCTACTGAATAGAATGCCCACAAAACCTCTTAAATGGAGGACTCCCTATGAAGGCCTAAAGGGCAGTAAACCAAGTATAAAACATCTTAGGGTGTTTGGTTATGTAGCTCATGTTAAAGTGCTTCAGGATCACCTTAAAAAGCTTGAAGACAGAAGTACACCCATGGTTTACTTGGGCCTAGAAAAAGGCACAAAAGGTGAGAGGTGTTACACTAATAAATTGGTGATAGCTAGAGATGTGCTCTTTGAAGAAACTCAGAAGTGGGACCGGTCCACCTACAAACCTGAAGGGAAGGATAATGGAGCATGTTGGTTTGAGTTTGAAGTATTCAATGAAAGTGTAGTTGGAAATACTCAAATTTTGCCCATCGGAGGCTGAGGATCATCCAACTGGCAGCCTGAGCACACAAAAGTCTAATGTCCCAAGTCAAGAGAATCACACCACGAACTTAAACTTACAACAAGGCACCTTGAGAAGGTCTGGAAGACAGGTTGTACGACCAGCTAAGTACAATGAGTTTGTATTGCCCCAGTCATTTGAAGCCAGTTCAAGTAGTAATGAAGAGCTAAGTGAAGATTTGTTAACGCTAAATGAAGTGTCTACACTAAAATTTGAGGATGCAATATCTAGTGAATCCTGGAGACATGCAATGGATAAAGAAGTAAATGCAATCGAAAGGAACAACACATGAAGTTTGGTAGATTTACTAGTAGGTGTAAAGCCAATTGGGTTAAAATGGTTGTATAAAGTGAAGATGGATGCAACTGGTACTAGGCACAAAGCCAGGTTAGTAGCAAAGGGCTATGTGCAATAATATGGTGTTGACTTTGAAGAAGTATTTGCCCCTGTGGCAAGAATGGAAACAATTAGGTTGATACTGGCCATATCAGCTAAATCAGATTGGAAGGTGCATCATCTAGATGTCAAGGCAGCATTCCTAAATGGAGTGTTAAAGGAAGATGGGTATGTTACTCAACCACAGGGCTATGAGGTAAAAGGAGCTGAAGAAAAGGTGTATAAACTACAGAAGGCTCTTTATGGCTTGAAACAAACGCCTAGAACTTGGAATAAGTGTCTAGATGAAGTAATGAAAGGTATGGGTTTTGCCAAGTGTCAAAGAGAGGCTGCAGTGTACCCGAGGTTAGCTTAAGGAGGGAAAATTATGGTTGGAGTCTATGTAGATGACATGATTGTTGCTGGGAGTGATCTGCAAGAAGTAGAGAGTTTTAAGCAAGAGATGAAAGATAAATTTGAAATGACAGACTTGGGCCTTCTCAGTTACTACCTGGGAATTGAAGTAATGCAAAGAAAGGAGGGTCTGTTTGTTAAACAGACTAAGTATGCTAAAAAAATTCTTAGTATTGCTGGTTTGGAAGGGTGTAATGACACTAAGATTCCAATGGAACCAAGGTTGAAGGTGGGATCTTTGGATGCAAGTGTAGAAGCTGATGTGACAGTCTATAGAAAGTTGATTGGGTCACTAAGATATCTTACACATACTAGGCCTGATTTGATGTATGCAGTAGGATACTTGAGCAGGTTTATGCAAAGTCCAAAGTTGGAGCATATGAAAGTAGTCAAGCATGTGATCAGATATGTTAAAGGAACTGTGAATTATGGGATTAGATATAGCAGGATAAAGGGTGATGGCTTAATTGGGTATAGTCACAACAACTATGCTGTTGGAGATGGAGATGGAAAGTGTACTTCAAAACATGTGTTTTATTATAACAATTGTCCTATTTCTTGGAGTTCACAGAAACAACAAACGGTTGCACTATCAAGTTATAAGGTTGAGTTTATGGCAACCACATCTACAGCTTGTTAAGTTATGGGTCAAGTGCAAGAAACAGTGTGTTGAAAGTAGATAATAAGTCAGCTTTGGCTTTGATGAAGGATCTTGTGTTTCATGGTAGATCGAAGCACATTGAACCAAAATACTACTTCATTAGAGATTGTATTGAGAAGAACAAGATTCGAGTTGAATTTGTTTGTGGAAGTCTTCAAAAGGGTAATATTTTTAGAAAGCCTCTATCACGAATGAAATTTGCAGAAATGAGAAGCATGATAGGAGTTGAAGATTTGACTGAGGAGAATTAGAATTAAGAGGGGAGAATATTAGATTAATTATAATTTACATAAGTATGAGTAGTTAGATGTCAACTATGTTGACTTGTAAGGTTCAGTTGTGTAAATATATAGAATTTGAGGGTAACTTAGTGTAAAAATGTTGTTGATCTTGTAGCTACCGAGAGTTGTTATTCGTTTAGTATAAATGTAGGATTGGTGGGATTAGTAGGTACCACCATAAAATCATACTTCAATAAAAATGAATCTTGAAGTAATTTGTTCTTAATTTTGATTCATGTTCATTTTGATATCATTGCTCATATCAATGCAAAGTTGAAAGTCATGAAATGTTCATTAGCTCTATGCAGGGAACAACCACTCCTACTATGGCTTTTAACATCCAATCTGGCATGTCTAATTTTAATACTCGTGGTTGTCGATCCCTACACTGTCAACTGTGTCACACCGAGGGGCACTATGCTTATGCTTGCCCAAATCTTGCTACGTATGCTCATAATGCCCCTGCTACTAATTCCGACTTAGCCAAAGCCTTCAGTGTTCAATGTCATGTCATCACGTCGGGTCCCCGATTGGTTTGTTAATTCGGGTGCGTCCGATCACATGACATCATCCACCGATCATATCTCCAAACTTGAACCCTTCCTGGGAAATGGCAAGGTTACTTTTGGAAACGGTAATGTTCTCCCTATTTCTTATACGGGTCACTCCACCATTCCGAATAACATTCATTTACAAGATATTTTGGTCATTCCTAATATCACTAAAAACTTATTGTCCGTTAGCAAGTTAACAACTAACAAGCATGTGGATGTATTATTTTCACAACCTTACTTCTATATTCAGGATCGGTCAACAAAGGAGGTTCTAGCCCAAGGAAGTGAGCAAGGTCTATATGTTCTCCGAAACAACCCAACTGCCTTTGTTGCATCATCTCGATCCAAGCCACACGCTTCTTTTGAACTTTGGCATTCCCATTTGGGACATGTTCCATTTGATATTGTTTCACTTTTGAATACATTGGGACATTTGTCTACTTTTATTTTTACCAAAACCATCTATATGCTCATCATGTCAATTGGCAAAAGCACACTGATTTCCATTTGACTTAAATGAAAAACGGGCTTCATACCCATTGGACTTGATACATTGTGACATGTGGGGACCCTCACCGGTTCATTCGGTTGATAATTATCATTATTATGTGATATTTGGGATGATTTTTCTCGGTTCACATGGTTTTACGCATTAAAAACAAAAGCTGGATTTTATGATGTGTTTAAGGTCTTCATACAATTTGTTCAAACACAATGCTCTCGAAAGATAAAAACATTTCAAAGTGATGGTGGGACCGAGTTTGAAAACCATAATGTTAGAAACTTCCTGAAAAAATGGCATGTTTAACCGTCTATCGTGCCCATACACACCTCAACACAATGGACGAGCGGAACGCAAACATCGACATGTTGTCGAGACCGGACTAGCTCTTAAAAGATAAAACTTTTCCGCCCATTTGCTTGTCGGGTATATCCGTATCTTCGCGACTATGCGGATCATAAAATTGCACCTCAAAGCATCCCTTGTATTTTTATTGGTTATTGTGCTTGTTATAAGGGTTATAATTGTCTTGACCCAACTACATCCCGGGGCTATATTACCAGACATGCCTGGTTTGATGAACTTAATTTTCTATTCAAGGGTAATAACTAATAAGCCGCTTAAGGATATTTCTTTATTAACCTTATTCACCTTTCTACCTGATGCATAACCCATTCCACTGTTCCGACTTCTTTCCCTTCCTCCTTAAGTATGACACACCCCATAACACCCTTGCAGCTTATGTGATGATCATCCATCCCACTCAAACCCAAGCAATCAAGCCGACTCTCAGCCCATTATTGATCAGGCCACATCTGAGCCTTTAAATACTATTAGGCCTTTGCCTTCCTCTAACCAGCCCATTACAGAACCTCCGTTGTTACCTTAGCCCATTCTTGAATCCACTTAAGGACTATTGCATCGATTTCGGAAAAGAACTCAAACTCGAGGTTGTCCTGCGCTGGAGGTTTGGTACCATTGATGCGGTTTAAGACCTTGTAACAACGAGCATGTAACTGAAAAAGCTTGACCCAAGACGAATAAGAAACCTTGATGCCATCCAAAACCTGAACCTTGTTTTGAATATTAGTGACAGTATAAACCAGATGCAAGGATCCGATTTCTTGGTAGCAGTGGAAGTTGGTGATGATTGGCCAACAACATGGGGCAGAGAAAGAAAAACATAAGAAAAGATCGGTGACCGGGACTGGGAACCGTGGTTCGGCAGTTCTGCCGATCGGAAAAGATGAACAGGGTAACTCTGATACCATGTAATTTGGTATGTTTCCTTATGATCTTTCATTGAAACAACAACAAAATAAATATACAAAGTCCTAACAAACTTTCCTCAAATAAGAAAAGACTATCTAAAAAATCAATTTGAATTCTATCTAAATAAATACAAATATACAGCAGAATATTTATATGAAATAAATAAGGCATAACTTTGTTAATTAGTAATATAAAGTTTTAAGATTGTTCTAATCTGGTCACTCATAAATTTACTTGTCCTAGTCAGGTCACTTATAAATTTTTTTGTCCCAATCTAGTCACTTATAAATTTTTTTTCCCAATCAGGTCACTAAAATTTCAGAATTGTTCCAATTAGATAAAAAAATTGAATTCTATTTAAATAAATACAAATACACAGCAGAATATTTCTATCAAATAAATAAGGCATAAATTTGTAAAATAGTAATCTAAAGTTTTAAGATTATTCTAATCAGGTCACTCATAAATTTATTTGTCCTAATCAGGTCACTTATAAATTTTTTTGTCTCAATCTGGTCACTTATAAAAAAAATTTCCCAATCAGGTCACTAAAGTTTCAGAATTGTTCCAATTAGATCACTCATAAATTATGAAAATATTTTAAAAACAATTATATTATATAAAACATTAACAATATTTATATAGAATCAAATCATTTTAAAAATTTGCGAATTACTTAAAATTTTTGAAAAAAATATAAATGAGCTAATTGGAACACTCTTAAAACTTTAGTAACCTAATTAGAACAAATAGAAATATAAGTGAACTAATTGGAACACTTTTAAAACATGCTTACTATTTTATGAAGTTTTCCTAATAAATAATATTTGACAGAAATATGTGTGCGTTAATATGCTCCACGTTGACATTCCTGGCAATAGATATGAATGATAGGAATAGTGATTCAACAGGCTGTTCGACTTGATTACAATAGAATAGACAAGCCTGATTCAAGAGCGGCAAAATCTCTAATTACATAAACTAGTATTAAAAAAACAATATAAAAGAAAAACAAAACCCGTTGATAATGCTCCATCTCCAGGAATTAATAGCTATTAACTACTCATCACTACTTAAGTTCCCTGACATTCTGCTGACCAAATTGAACGACCCATGACTCGAGAATGGACTGGAACCAACCCATGACTCGAGAATGACTGGAACCGACCCATACTCGAGAATAGATTGGAACCGACTCAAATCAACACCCAAGCCAAACGACCTAACCCATCTCTATTTTTTTGTGTAGACCTTTAGTGAGTCGTATCAACCACTCTATATAAATCACTATCAAAAGAAGTCTTATTTGTATAAGAGAAATACCAGCAATAGTAGTTTTACTAACCATATCCATGAAGTCAAGTGTCACAAGATGTGTTGTATATAACCACTAAATGTGAGTTTACTTTCTACACTACACTCTCGGAAACTATACAAAAGTAAGCAAGTTGTAACGCTTAGAGTGAGTATATTGTATCCGAAAGAGAGAAGCTAGAAGAGATCCAAGGAAGACTCAGTACTAAACTCAAATGAAGGTACTTCAGGTTTCAAACCAGAGTGTATGATGATAGCTTAAAGATCTTAGATTTACAATGAATGCTCGGTATCAACATTGAAGCTTGAAGTATTTGAAGTCTAGCTTAGAGAGGTGTTGTAAAATAGTAATCTAGACATCATTATCTAAGTTATACTCATGATAGCTAAGTTAGTTAATGGGTTAGGTAGTTGGTGACATCTAATCGCTTCTTCAAGAAGTGCAATGGTTGGATATGTCATTAACATATGCATGTATTACTATGTAATCAGATCATATGTGTGTGCCTAATATGCAGGAGTAACTCTGTCTATTATTGTGATTATTTGTTCCAATTATATTGACTGCAAACGTCAACATACATATAACAAAATATATATCTCCAACATTGGATTAAATGAATCATATTACTTACCTGGAATGCTTTTTTTTTTTGCTTGTATGGGATTTCTTAAGGTTGTGTTTACAAAATCATCATTGGGGTTGTCTTCAATGGGATTTCTTAAGGTTGTGTCAACATATATATATATTTGTTTGGATCTCCAACAAACCTACAAAAGGAGGTACCCAACGCTATTCTATGGTTTTTACGCCCGATTTAAAACATATTATAGATCTTTATCATTAGAAACCAATATACAGAAAACTGAGCTACATTAAATCCTAATGTTGTTATCTATTGTGTTCCTCAAACGATGTTCCTAGTGGTGCATGTTAGTAAGCATAAGGCAATAGCTTGGTTAGGCAAGCAACATGGAGAGAGTGTATAACCTTCATAGATGTTGTATATGTAGCAATTGAATAATATAGCGTATATTATAACTTCACATAAATAAGGCAGATGTCATTCATATCCTGACATGTGGATGTAGACATAAAACACACACAAGTACGATATATCAGTTTACCATCAAATCTATTGTGTTCCTCAAACGATGTTCCTAGTGGTGCATGTTAGTAAGCATAAGGCAATAGCTTGGTTAGGCAAGCAACATGGAGAGAGTGTATAACCTTCGTAGATGTTGTATATGTAGCAATTGAATAATATAGCGTATATTATAACTTCACATAAATAAGGCAGATGTCATTCATATCCTGAAATGTGGATGTAGACATAAAACACACACAAGTACAATATATTAGTTTACCATCAAATCTATTCGCATCTCAATTCAGTTTAACCTTAAGCAAAACATGCACGATATATCAGTTTACTCTTAGATCTAGTCGTGTCTCAATTCAGTTTATTAGCAAAACATATTAGGTAACAACAATACATCAATCTAATATCGATGCATTTGAAATCATAGAATATGTATGAACCAACATTTATATACCTACAATGGGCCTTAAACATCCATAAAAAATAATATAACATGACGATTACTCATATGTGACAGGGAGACTAAGCCTCATTAAATTCCAAATCAAACAAGAATCTTTACCGGTTTGAACTATATGATTTTGGATCTTCTTCTTAAAACAACAAAACTTTTTCATGCATTTATAAAAATACCATTTTGTTATTTTATTGTTCTTTCGATCTTTATATTAATATATGTGTAGAATCAAATTAAAATCATATCTTCATACTTCTAACTCCACACATACTAAAGCCATACTTTTAAATTATTCAATCAAGAAAAGAGACGAGTACCATAAAACTATAAAAGTATGGCTTAAATTGATATATGTGTAGAATCTCAAATAATAAACATATCTTTATACTTCATACTCTACACTTCATATTAATGCCATACTTAATTTAAATTATTTGACCAAGAAAAAATGAGTACGTACCTTAAAGAAGCCCAAATTGGCACCATTCACCATTGAAACTCACCAAGAATGATGCAAAATATTTTGATGTCATTACCGAAAACCAACAACAGGCACCAAGGCTGCCAATAATGTTCTCAAGGCAACCTGCATAACAGTAAAGTGTAAAGATGTTCATGGAATGACAAAAACTTGGATTGCAAAATGGAAATAAGAGATGACCAGTTATGCATAGATGTTGAGTCCAAACAAGATGACTACCACTCTGTGTCGCCTTACAAGTAGTGAGACGAATAGCAACCGGTCACAATACAAAGAAGCACATGCATTGGTATGAGACTGATGATAAAAGTCTACTCTCCCCAAACCTGAATGGATGATAAGTCTGATATAAGAATTTGCCAACAAAAAAGGAATAGAATACAAGTGAAAAGCATAGAAGTTTTAACATGAAATTTGGAAATTATAGTCTTACGATGTAAAAGTATGGAATAGAATTTAATATGGCATAGAAGAGGGATCATGTGTCCAAGTCTGAAAGTAAAGCTAGTTGTCAGTTAATAGTATAATATACAAATAACCATTTTCATATTTGTATTCCAGCAACAACAGGCACAATACTTGGATATTAGAAGCATTAACACTCACTTTTGTGTAATGGAAAATTAGAATATGCAGAAATTTGTATCAATAACAATCCTTGACGTAGAGATAAAGGATGAAGTTTAAGCAAAAATAGCAACAACTTCATTGTCAATAACTCCCCACCACTGATCAAGATATGTAAGATGGCACATGGAAGATATAAAATTTATCAATAACTAAATAGACCATAGAAAGTTGTATCCAAACATGAAAGTTGTTCTCACTGTACTTGGAGTGGATACTCACATTAATGTAACAACTTGACTACAGAAT
The DNA here is from genome assembly GCA_025215565.1 of Flaveria ramosissima. NCBI lineage: Eukaryota > Viridiplantae > Streptophyta > Magnoliopsida > Asterales > Asteraceae > Flaveria > Flaveria ramosissima. The sequence continues at coordinate 38,320,414 of CM046042.1, forward strand.
TGGATATCCACAAATTTAAAAAAATGAATTTGTAGTGACAGGAGTTTCATATTTGTCTATTAGAAGAAAATACTAAAACAGACAAGAAATATGTGTTTTTCCTACAAAAGTTCACTAAATCTTCAAGATATTTAAGTAAACATATGTCAAGATGAAAAAAATAAAACATGTCAACATGATCTGTTATATTGAGTAATGAAACTATATTAATCAGTCCACCAAAGGCATTCATGGACACTTTGTACCTTATTGAGAAGTAAAATATATTGTGACAAGTTTACTTTATTGAGTGATAGACTTGATAACATAAAGAAGAAAAAAAACTTATCCACATACCTGGTACGATCATCAAACCAATTCCAGAAGTCGTATACTCCATTCTTTGTATGGAACTGCAATCAATTGATCAAAGAGAAGTATAAATACATAGAAGCATACATAATATATAGCATACACAACCACTAAGAGGTATTAAAATAAATTTTTTGCAGCTCTTGAACTTTATAAGACATGATAATTTCTTTGGTTGGGGGGTGGGGTGGGGGTGGGATCAATATATGAACTCCTCAAAAGATAGTTTAAAACTACTAGAACAATTTGAGTTGAAGCAATTATTAACAAAGCAAAGATGCTAAAGTCACAAATTATTTTATAAGAAAAATGAGTAAGCACCATTCACCATTGGAACCTGCCACAAATGATGCAAAATGTTCTGTTGTCATGACTGCACTAAAACCAACAACGGGCACCAAGGCTGCTGCCAATAATGTTCCCAAGACAACCTGCATAACAACAACAACAACAACAACAACAACAGTTCGTGGAATGAAAAAAACCTTGACAACAAAATGGAAACAAGAGATGAACACTTATGAGTAGATGTTTTTGTGCACGAATAGCATGATCCTCTGTTTCAGCAAAAAGAAAAGCCCTCCTGTTCTTCATTTCTTTATGGATTCATGATCTAAATGATAAGTGAAAAGCTTAGCAATGTTAACAAGAAATCTGAAAATTCTAGTCTTACATGTAGAAGTATGAAACAGAACTTAATGTAGCATAAAAGAGGAATCCAGTGTTCAAAATCTGCAAATAAAGTTCGTTGTCAGAAACAGTCTAATATGCAAATTACTGGTTTTATATTTGTTTTCCAGCAACAAGTACAATTTATAGTGACAGAAGATTCATGTTTGTCTACTAGAAGAAAAGATTAAAATCAACCAGAAATATATATAACTATAAACATATAAAGCAAAACCTGAGTGACTCTGTAACTCAATAAAGATTGGATTCATGAATAACACTTTCATACTTAATAACCTGCATTAAAAACGTATCAAAATTCAAAACAGATCAGTTTATACAAATCACAAATAGGCTATCATGAGAGTATCAATTGATATGTAGGCTATATAAACTCGACATCAAGCAGGCTTTAAGATGTGGTTATACACCCACCATATTTGTACTTAAATCCACTAAAACATTTATACAAGACCAGTTGAGGTAGCTTCAAGAGAGATCAGGGATCAATGGAAAAACATGAAGAATGAACCACCGAAACTAAGTTACCTTGGTTACATGAAATCCACCGTTTACTCCAACTTGCCTTATGATACAAATATTATAGACCATGATTTTGTTCTTTAAAATTCAACTGGTGCAGTAATAAATACATAGAATGTTTTTCCACCGAGAGAAAAATCTACAATGAGCTTCTCCTGAGATTCCTAACCAAATATGTATATTCTTGTTTTAAACTTATTGTCTCTCAAAGTGAGTATAACTTAATTCTAAGTTAAATGATAACAATAATAATAACAACAATGACATACCACAGTTATGAAATTGCTTCCCTGACATACCTCAAAGAACGATGTAAGATGAAAAACCTTACCAAGAACGATGTAAGATGTTTGATGCCATGACTGCATTAAAACCAATGTACAACAGGCACCAAGGCTGACAATAATGAAACAATTTGTATCAATAACAAACCTTGATGTAGTGATCAATTGTGAAGATTAAAGCAAAGATAGCTACAGCTTCATTCCCATAGCTGCCTACCACCGATCAAGATATGTAAGATGGCACCTGGAAGTCAGAATTATCAATAACTAAATAGACCATGTAAAGTGTATCCAAACATAAAACTTGTTCTCACTTTATCTTGAAGTGGATACCCACACTTATGTAACAACCGGAATACAAAATTGCATACCTGACAAATTTGGTTAATGTAAACTGTTATTTGTCCTCTTTGACCTGTCCATATTTGACATCTTTGACCTTTTAAACTTGCCCATTATTTGTCCCCGGTGATGAGAAATCTTGGATCCGCCACTTGTTCTTCTAGATAGGTATGTATATATTACAATATAACCGGATTAAATGTGTGGCTAATATACATACACTATTGGGTCTATTATTGTGATTATTTCCTCTTAATAATATTGACTGCAAACGACATCATATATATTGAACATATATCTCCAACAATGGATTAAATGAAGTCATATTAGTTACCTGGTATACTTTTTGCTTGTCTTCAGTGGGATCCCTTAAAGATGTCTTTACAAAATCATCATTGGAGCTTAAAGCAAAGATAGCAAAAATCATATGTTTGTTTGGATCTCCAACAAACCTGCTGAACGAGGTTCTAAACACTATTCTATGACTTTTAAGCCCTGTTTAAAGACATATTATACATCTGTATTAGAAACTGTTAACATGCATCATTACAAATCAACATATATAGAATTGAGCTATATGGCTTACTTGAACTTATGTGTGGTTGATGTAGGAATGTTGTTATCTGTTGCGTTCCTTAAAAGGTGTTCCTAGGGGTGCATGTTAGTAAGCACAAGGCAAAAGCTTTGTTAGGGAAGAGCAGGGAGAGAGTGAATAAACTTAACAGATGCTATATGTATTGCATTTGACAAATATAGTGCAATTAATTACTTCACATAAATAAGGCATATTTTATTCATATTAGAAAAATGTGGATGTACACATATAACACACACATTAACAATATAACAACTTACCATCTGATATGTTCTTATCTCATTTCAGTTTAACCTTCAGCAAAACATGCACAATATAATTAAGTGTAACCTTAACACAAATACATGAAACTATTATTGATACATCCAAAATCATGAAATATGCATGCAACTTATGTAAACAAACAAGAACTGAACCAACATTCATAACCTGTAATAGATCTTAAGCAGCCATAGAAAAAGAATGCAATAAGATGACTACTCATATGTGAGGGGGTGACAATAAGCCTCATGTAAGTTCCAAATCAAACAAGAATCTTTATTTGTTGGACTATGCGATTTTGGATCTTAGCATTAAAAACGTTTTTTTATTTAATATATATAGAACACCAGTTTCTTATTCTAAGGATCTTTCCATCCTTAAATTAATATGTAGAATCTATTCACATGTTAAGGTCACAAACTATTTGATATAAAAAAACGAGTAGGCACCATTCGATATTGGAACTCACCTCCCATGATGCATAATGTTTGGATGTCATGACTGCATTAAAACCATCAACAGGCACCAAGGCTTAATGTTCCCAAGACAACCTGCATAAAAACAGTAAAGATGCTATTTGATCAGAAAAAACGAGTAGGCACCATTAAATTTTGGAACTCATCACTCATGATGCAAAATTTTCCGACGTCATGACTGCATTAAAACCAAGAAATGCAACAAAATCATGTTAAAGAATACAAGAAACGCAACTTTAGGCCACATTTCACACTGAAATTGACTTCAACTAATAAATACACTCCTGCATCCTGATGAATGTGTATGACATGTATCCCATGTGAGTATATTTATGTAAATCAGAAAAAGGCAAACAAAAAGAGAAAATAAGATAAGATGCCTATGTCCTTGTGAAATTGAGCAAGTAAATAAACCAAGCTATCATCCAGAGAAGCACAGAAAAAGGAAGATAATATAAAATCCTAGGAAGTTTAGCTAATTGTATATACAAGTCAATAACATGGTATTGCATAGAAAAATACACACTTACATTCATACAAAACAGAAAATAAATTATAAAAAATACCTGTGATGTAATTACCGTGGCTAGAAGAACTGCAGCGGTCACCTGTTTTATAACAACAATGAATCTAGAACCAACTACTACAACAGAAAAGCACAATAGTGTTCATATGAAAAGAACAAACCTTAGTCAAGAGATATGCTAGCCATGCAGCAAAGGCAGATAATATAAGAGTAAAGCACCATTTACCATTGGAACCTGCCACAAATGATGCAAAATGTTCTGTTGTCATGACTGCATTAAAACCATGAGTTTTTTTTTTAAAATTCAACTGTTACAGTAATAAACACATAGAATGTTCTTCCAATGAGATAAAACTCTACAATTAGCTTCTCCTGAGATTTCCTAAACGAATCTGTATTTTCTTGTTTTAAACTTATTGTCTCTCAAAGTGAGTATAACTTAATTCTAAGTTGAATAATAATAATAATAATGACAACAATGACATACCAAAGTTATGAAATTGCTTCCTTGATTATTGGAGTCAAATGATAAACGAACAAAAAATCATCCCGAACATCCTGCACGTTCAAATCAAACCTTTGAATACTTGAAATTTAAAACCCTGTGAAGTATACGATACTTGAGGAATCGTATTAACCAAAACCTGAAGTAAAGTAAATCAACTTACAAAACATATAAAGCGAACCTGAGTGTCTCTGTAAATGAAATACCTCAGATAAGGATCCAATTCATGAATAACACTTTCATACTTAATAACCTGCAACAAAACACATCAAGATTCAAATTAAAACAGAGCAGTTTATAGAAATCACAAATAGGCTATCATGAACTTATCAATCGATCAAACGCAAAACACAGAGTAGAAGACACCTCGTTTGCTTGCCGCCGGTGGTTTTGTGAGATTGCGAGAGTCAATGAACCTAATAAGCTGCAACAAACAAGTAACAGAATAAAAATTCAAAACAAAAGAGTTCAGACACTGATAAAAGATGGATTGGGAACACAAGTACTCCGATCAAAAGTAGAATTGCTAAGGTTTTCTACTATGACCGCAAGTACTCCGCTCAAGTGGAAAATGAAGAAGTTAAGAATATGATGATGTTTCGATTTGAAAAAGCGTAATGTAGAGTCGAAAGCCTCCGACACCGGTGGTTTTGTGAGAATGCGAGAGACTTGGATTCAATAAACCTAATAACCTGCAACACAAACGTATCAAAATTGACAAATCAGAATTGGAATAGGATATCAAGAACGTATCAAACGATGATTAGATCGACTGAATTCACTGATAAAAGAGAAATTGAGAAGGCAAGTAAAACTCCGATCAAAAGGAGAATGAATGACGCCGGTAAAACCGTAGAAAGCCTCCAACGACGGTGGTTTTGTGAGAGGCTTGGAGTCAATCGATCAACCTGATGATTAACCTGTAACAAAAGACGCCGGTAATCATAAGTCACAACCGTCGTTTGCTTGCTGAGGTTTTCTACGATGACGACCGCCGATAACAACCGTCGAAGGCCGCCGACGCCGGTGGTTTCGTGAGAGTGATAGAGACTTGAGTTAATCAACCTAATTAATAATAAACCTGCAACAAACAAATAGATTAGATTAGATGATTGGATCGACTGAATTCACTGATCAAAAGGAATGTAGAATTGAAGACGCCTGCGTTTGTCAACTACGTAATGTAGAGTCGAAAGCCTCCAACGCCGTCAATCAACAGCTTACATCAGAACACGCCTGCAACAAAACACGTAATCATGCATAAGTCACAACAGAACAGAAGAGTTTACATTACACAAAGAACAAGAGAATGAAGAAATATCATCAACTTATTAATCGGCGTTTATATCATGATCAGGATCCACACAGATCGAGAAGAACACAAGTAAGTAAAACTCCGATCAACAGGAGTCAAGTAGTCAACGTTTGCTTGTTGACGTTTCTCCGATGACCGCCGGTAACGGCCGTCGAGAGCCTCCGTCTCCGGTGGCATTGCGAGCGACACCTAAATGAGATCGACACCTCCCCTCCGTTTATATTGATTTACCTGAATTTTCACGTCACTTTGCCAATTATTGTGATCTTTGCCAATTATGACGTCTAAGATTTTCTTAATGATTCGTATTTTGACTTTTAAGCGAAATATATGGTCAAATAGGAGAACGTGATATCACCACTTTGTTTATTTTTTCTATTATTTAATTACTCTTATAGTCAAATCAGAGCAAGAATATACGTAGTGGGAAAAAAAATAATGCTAATAATAAGGATGTCAAATACCACTACATATTAGTAAAAGAGAACTCCAAGTATGTATGCAACAAGAATCTACTACTCCTGATGAGTCTAAAGATGAGTTTGAAATCATAAAGTATGTATGCAACTTATGTAAGATGTAACGGCATTAAACAAACAAGAACCGAACCAACATTCATAGTTTATACACATATACACTTACACATATACAAACATAGATACATATATACATAAATAAAAGTAAAAAGATTGAAAGGACGTACCTTATAAATAAAATCTCTATATGAATAAATCACATGTACTCAAGCGCCGTAAGATCCTCAATTATTACAAAATAAAATCAAATCAGACTAAATAAAAAGGTAATGCTCTTTCAACAAGTTTGTAATTTATAACATAAGTTATTTACATATACATACATACACACGTATACACACAAAAACTACTATAATTAATAACTAAAATCACTATAGTTTCAACTAATTAAAATCAATAATTTCAATCAAGTTTCACAATTATTTTCAAACATGATTCAAGTTTAACATAAGTCTAAATAAGTTTCATATAATCACATCTAATTCCGGTATCATTGAAGTTAAACAAGAAGAAACTTGAAATAACTAACCTAGTAACATGGATCCTAAACCAAAAATCACTATAGTTTCAACCTAAACTTTTTATGTGATATTTACACATACATACACATATATATGCACACATACACATACACCTATACATATACAAACATATAACTATACACATACATATACATGCACCTACAAACATATAAACATAAGTAAAGATACACACATATACACATGCATACACATACATAGACATACAAACTAAGATATACACAACTTCATCATATATTGAAACTTAAATAATATAACTTCAAGATTAATCAAAATAAGGACAAAATAGGTTTAAATCATTTACCTATGGGAATGACGTCTGATTCAAACCGAGAAGGGTCACCGGAGAGAGGTGGTCCGAGCTTTTGCCCGGTTAGTAAATTAAACTATAAACATATAAAGCAAAACGTGAGTGACTCTGTAATTGAAATAACTCAATGAAGATCGGATTCATGAATAACACTTTCATACTTAATAACCTGCAAGAGAAACATACCAAAATTCAAAACAGATTAGTTTATACAAATCACATACAGGCTATCATATATAAACTCAACATGAAGCGGGCTTTAAGATGTGGTTATATACCCACCATATTTTTCTTAAATTCACTAAAACATTTATAAAAGACCAGTTGAGGGGTGGCTTCAAGAGGGATCAGGAATCAATGGAGAAAAAATGAAGAATGAACCAACCAAACTAAGTTAACTTGGTTACGTGTAATCCACCATTTACTCCGACTTGCCTTATAATACAGATATCATAGACCTTCATTTTATTAAAATTCAACTAGTGTAGTAATAAACACATAGACTATTTTTTGAATCAGAGAAAAATCTACAATTAGCTTCACCTGAGATGTTCTAACCAAATTGGAATATTCTTGTTTTAAACTTATTGTCTTTGAAAGTGAGAATTAATTAATTCCAAGTTGAATGGTGATAAAATAACAACAATGATATACCACAGTTATGAAATTGCTTCCCTGATTATTGGAGTGAATGATAAACTAACAAAAATCATCCCTAACATCCTGCACGTTTAAATCAAACCTTTGAATAATACGTAAAATCAAAACCACCTGTGAAGTATACGATACTTGACGAATAAAGGGGTACTTGAGGTAAGTAAACCAAATTACAAAACATATAAAGCGGTACCTGAGTGTCTCTGTAATTGAAAATTGAAATAGCTCAAATAAGGATTGAATTCATGAATAACATTTTCATACTTAATAACCTGCAACAAAAAAAGTATCAAAATTCAAAACAGAGTAGTTTATACAAATCACAAATAGACTATCATGAACTTATCAATCAGTATGTAGATGACAAGATGGATTTAGAATGCAAGTGCACCGATCAACAGGAGAATGAAGAACGTGATGACATTTCAAAACGCGTAACCGCCTTCTATTGCCTCCGACACAGGTGGTTTTGTGAGAGTGCGATAGACTTCGATTCAATAAACCTAAAAGCCTGCAACAAACACGTATCAAAACAAAATTCAAAACAAAAGAGTTCATACAAATCAGAAATAGACTATCATGAATGTATCAAACGATGATTAGATCAACTGAATTCACTGATAAAAGACGGATTGAGAACGCAAGTAGTCCGATCAAAAGGAGAATGAATGATGGTGGTTTTGTCAGAGACTTGGGAGTCAATCAACCTAATAATTAACTTGTAACAAAACACGTAATCATAAGTCACAACAGAGCAGTTTACATTACACAAATAAGAAATAGGCTTAAATATCATGAACGTGTCAATGGACGTTTAGATGATCAGGATCCACAGAGAGAAGAACGCGAGTAAAACTCCGATCAACAGGAGAATGAAGAACATTAACATAGGGTTGGGTGTTGGTGGTTGTGTTTCATGAAAAGCAGCAGCAGCAACAAGAGGTTTAGTTTCTTGGGTTGCTTGTCGTTGTTCTTCAGGTTGAAGCATACTACAAGTAGTTTCCCAAGAAGGCATAGATTGATGCAGATACGTACTTATGTTATAATATTCGCGTGGGAGGCCACATACCAATTGTAAAACAAGCCCGCTTTCACTGATGGGACTATTGGCAGTAAAGTTTCAAAGATGGCATTGATTTCAGCTTCAAATTTGTGAAGGAATTCTCGAGTGTAGCGGCTCTAAAGCCCTTATTATTCAAGAAAATATTTTTAGGCGATTCAAAGCTTCTAGAGTAGTGGAGTCTGGAACCAGGACACGAACGAGAAGATCATCAAATAGTGTTCCGTAGATCCACTATAGCACGATGGCATCAATCTCACTCCACTGGTCAAACGTTGGGTCTTCAAGAGCATGTGGCTTGGTTCCGTTGATGTGATCAAGTACCTTATAACCACAAGCATGTAGGTGAAATAATTCCCAGGAGGAGTATGCGACTTTTGTTCTGTCTAATACCCGGGTGGAGAGAAGTTATCTGAGTTTTGCTATAAGGTGCTTCTGTGTAGTCAGCCATGGTGTAGATCAAAGAGTGATGGCTGGGTGTCGAAGGACAGGAGCAGGGGAAAAAAAGAAAGATGATGGCTGGGTGTCCGTAGAACAGGGGCATTGGCTGATTTTTCTAGGGTATAGAGCAGAGAACTCTGATACCATGATAATTATAGAATTCTCCTTGATCTCCAGAATAGAATACAAGGGGTATAACACCAAGACTGCCTAACTTCTAATAGAATCCCTAAATGTATAAAAAATATATTTCGGCTAATAATATATAGTCACGATAACTAAGTTAGTTAATGGGTCAAACAGGTGGTGGCATCCAATCACTTCTTCTAAGATATGCAATGTCGTTTAGATATGTATATATTACAATGTAGTCAGATCAATGTGTGTGACTAATATACAGAAGTCATATTATATAATGACAACAAACTTCAATATACATATAACAAAACATATATATTCAATAACTGATTAAACGAAATCATATTAGTTACCTGGAATGCTTTTTTGCTTGTCTTCAATGGGATTTCTCAAAGATGAGTCTACAAAATCATCATTGGAGCTATCTTGTAAACAAGATATGTTTGTTTGGATCTCCACCAAACCTGCTGAAAGAGGTTCTCAAGCCTATTAACATACAACATTAGAAATCAATATATATAGAATTAAGTTACATGGCTTACTTGAACTCCGGTTGATATAGAAACAAACTTTGTTAGGGAAGCAATAAGGAGGGAGGGAATAAACTTCAAAGATATGCCATATATAATGCAATTGACAAAGATAATGTATTTAATTTCTTCACATAAGGTAGATTTCATTCATATAAGGTATACTCGCATTTCAATTCAGTTTAACCTTTAGCAAAACATGCACAATATATCAGTTTACCGTCGTGCGTCAATTCAGTTCAACTTCTACCAAAACATAACATATGTATGCAACTTACGTAAAATGTAATGTTAGAAAATGAACAATACTTGAACCAAAATTCTTTAGACCTGCAATAAGCCTTAAGCATCCATAAAAAGAAGAATATAATAAGATGACTACGCATATGTGAGGGGGGAGACAATAAGCCTCATAAATTCCAAATCCAACAAGAATCTTTAACAGTTGGACTAAATGATTTAGGATCTTTATCTTAAAAGTGCAAACTTTTTTTATGCATGAATAAAGATAGAACTAATCATATGAATCTATCCATCCTTTAAACAATAAACGTGTAGAATTAATTTAAAAGTACACCTTCATAGTTCATATCTAAGCCATGTGAAAGTCACAAATTAATTGATCAGAAAAAACGATTATGCATAGTTCACCATTGTAACTCACCACAAATGATGCAAAACGTTCTATGTCATGACTGCATTATAACCAACAACAGGCACCAAGGCTGCTGCCAATTAATAATGTTCCCTGCACAACCTGCATAACAACAGTAAGAGATGTCAATGGAATGAAAAGAAATATTTGACAACAAAATGGAGACAAGCTGATATGCAAGAATTATGAAAATACTACCCTAATTATTGAAGTGAAATAATATACAAACAAAAATCATCCCTAACACCCTGCATGTCTAAATCACATCATTGAATACTCTAAGTCAAAACCCTATGAATTATACCATCCTTAACGAATCGTGAAAACCAAACGTGAAGTAAAGTAAATCAAATTAGAAAACATATAAAGTGAAACCTAAATAACACCTTGACACGGCCAAACCAAATAACCTACAACAAAATCTTAACGTATTTAAATTCAAAACAGATCAGTTTACACAAATCACAAATAGGTTATCATGAACATATCAATCGATATGCAAAACATATTAGGCAACAACAATACATCAATCTTCTATTAATGCGTCCAAAATCCTAAAATATGTATGCAACTTGTGTATGTAATGTCAGAAAACAAGCAAGAACTAAACCAACATTTAGACACCTGCAATACTACATTCATAAAGAATAAGTGGTAGCTAAGCTGCAAGAATTAACTAGCTTAAGAATCCATATAAAAAAGAAAATAATAAGACAACAAGACTGATGTAAATTCTAAATCAAACAAGAATCTTCACCAATTGGAGTAAACGATTTTAGATATTCGCTTTAAAAGTACAATAATTTTTAGGGATTAATAAAGATAGAACACCAGTTTATTATTATATTATATGGATATTTCTATCCTTAGATCAACAAATTTGTAGAACAAATTTACATGGTAAAGTCACAAATTATTTTATGAGAAAAACAAGTAAGCACCATTCACCATTGGAACTCACCACAAAAGATGCAAAACGTCCTGTTGTTATGACTGCATTAAAACCAACAACATGCACCAAGAATGCCAATAATGTTCCCAAGACAACCTGCATAACAACAAAAACAACAGTAAGAGATGTTCATGGAATAGATAAAACTTTGACAACAAAATGGAAATAAGAGATGAACACTTATGAGTAGATGTTTTTGTGCACGAACAGCATGATCCTCTGTTTCAGCAAAAAAAGCCCTCTTGTTCTTCATTTCTGTATGGATTCATGATCAAGATTTATTATACTTACAAGCCAAGCATATGCAATGTATAACTAAGACAAACAGCAACCAGTCACAATGCAGAGAAGCACGTGCATTGGTATGAGATTGATGATAAAAGTGTCCCCTCCCCATGAGCAAATGTGAATGGATGATGAGTCCAACATAAGAGTTTGCCAAAAAAGAATAAAAGACAAATGAAATGCATAGCAATGTTGACAAGAAATCTGAAAATTCTAGTCTTACAGGTAGAAGTATGAAATGGAACTTTATGTGGCATAGGAGAGGAATCCTGTCTTCAAAATCTGCAATAAAGGTCGCTATCAAGAAACAGTTTAATATACAAAGTACTGGTTTCATATTTGTATTTTAGCAACAAGTACAATACTCCGGGTATTAAATGCCATAACAGTACTTTTGTCTAGTGAAAAATAGAATATGCAGCAATTTGTATCAATAACAAACCGTGATGTAGATATAAAAGGTGAAGATTAAAGCAAAGATAGCAACAGCTTCATTGTCATAGCTCCCCGCCACTGATCTAGATATGCAGGGTGGCACCTGAAAGTATAGAATTAGCAGGTGACTAAATAAACCATAGAAAGTTGTATCCAAACATGAAACTTATTCTCAGTTTATCTTGGAGTGGATACTCACATTATGTAAGTGCTTGACTACAGAAATGTATATCTGACACTGAAGTTATAGTGACAGGAGATTCATGTCTGTCTACTGAAGGAAATACTAAAATAGATTAGAAATCTGTTTCTTCTACAAAAGTTCTCTAAATCTTCAAGATATATATAAATATATGTCAAGATGAAAAGAAACATGCCAACATGATCTGTCATCATATACTCATATATGATAATGAAATTATCAGCCCATCTAAGGCTTTGAGTGATAGACTTGACTTGATTACATAAAGAAACATAAAACAGATCCACATACCTGGTACGATCATCAAACCAAATCCTAAAGGAACTGCAATCAGTTGATCAAAAGATGAATATAAACAATACATAGAGGAATACACCATATATAGTATGCACAAGCACTAACACATGATAACTTCTTATTTTTCTTTTGGGTTCCAGAGAGAGAGAGAGAGAGAGAGGGGGGGGGGGGGATATACGAACCCCTCAAAAGAGAGTTTAAAATACTAGAACCATTTGAGAGGATATAGATTTTAATAAATAAAGGTATTAACTAGGTCACAAATATTCAGCATAACTTCCAACACTGTACATGGGGTCATACACAAGCACATAAAATGCATGGTTATATATCCACCACAATTGTACTTAAATGTGTCGTTTAGGTATGTATATATTACAATGTAGTCAGATCAATGTGTGTGACTAATATACAGAAGCTACTCTGTATATTGTTGTTATTATTTCCTCCAAGTATATTAACAACAAACTTCAATGTACACATAAAAAAACATATATATTCAACAATTGATTAAAACGAAATCATATTAGTTACCTGGAATGCTTTTTTGCTTGTCTTTCAATGGGATTTCTCAAAGATGTGTCTATAAAATCATCATTGGAGCGATCTTGTAAACAAGATATGTTTGTTTGGATCTCCACCAAACTTGCTGAAAGAGGTTCTCAAGCCTATTAACATAAAACATCAGAAATCATGGCTTACTTGAATCATCAGAAAGCATGCCAACATGGTATGTCACTCTGTCACATAAGCCCACCAAAGGCATTGAGTGATCGACTTGATTACATAAAGAAACAAAAGCTTATCCACATACCAGGTACAATCATCAACCAATTCCAGAAGTAATATAATCACATTCTCTGCAAGAAACTGCAATTAGTTAAGTAAAAAGAAATATAAACAATACACAGAGGCAAACAACATATACAGTATACACAAGCACTAAGAGGTATTAAAAATGTACAGCTCTTGAAGAGGGGAGAGAGGGGGGGGGGGGTGGAGCTGTGGAGGGGATCAATAATTTAACCATTTGAGAGGATAAGTTTATAATAAAAATAAAGGTATTAACTAGGTCACATATATATTCAGCATAACTTCAAGGATTGTACAGATTGAAACATCATGACATTGGTTTACCTAGATCAATGTGTGTGACTAATATATATAGAAGCTACTCTGTATATTATTGTTATTATTTCCTCCAAGTATATTAACAACAAACTTCAATGTACATATAACAAAACATATATATTAAACAATTGATTAAACAAAATCATATTATTTACCTGGAATGTTTTTTTGCTTGTCTTTCAATGGGATTTCTCAAAGATGTGTCTACAAAATCATCATTGGAGCTATCTTGTAAACAAGATATGTTTGTTTGGATCTCCACCAAACCTGCTGAAAGAGGTTTTCAAGCCTACTAACATAAAAACATCAGAAATCAATATATACAGAATTGAGCTACATGGCTTAGTTGAACTCATCAGAAAGCATGCCTACATGGTATGTCACTCTGTCTGGAGTGATTACATAAAGAAACAAAAGCGTATCCACATACCAGGTACAATCATCAACCAATTCCAGAAGTAGTATATCACATTCTCTATTGGAAACTGCAGTTAGTTAAGTAAAAAAGAAATATAAACAATACACAGAGGCAAACAGCATATACAGTATACATAGCCACTAAGAGGTATTAAAAATGTACAGCTCTTGAAGAGGGTGGAGGGGATCAATAATTTAACCAATTGAGAGGATAAAACTATAATAAAAATAAAGGTATTAACTAGGTCACATATATATTCAGCAAAACTTCAAGGATTGTATAGATTGAAACATCATGACATTGGTTTACCTAGAAATCACCTCATGGTTATACTTGACAACAAAATGGAGACAAGAGATGAACACTTATGAGTAGATGTTTCTGTGCATAAATAGCAAGATCCACATAAAGAAACAAAAGCCTTTCTGTTCTCTGTAACAACAGTAGATGTTTCAGCTAAAAGAAGCCTTCCTGTTTTCTGTCAGAAACTGCTATTAGGTACAGGGTCTGTCACATAAAGAAACAAAAGCTTATCCACATACCAGGTACAATCATCAACCAATTCCAGAAATAATATATTACATTCTCTGTAAGAAACTGCAATTAGTTAAGTAAAAAAGAAATATAAACAATACATAGAGGCAAACAGCAGCATATACAGTATACACAAGCACTAAGAGGTATAAAAAATGTACAGCTCTTGAAGAGGGTGGAGGGTGGGGGGGATCAATAATAGAATCATTTGAGAGGATAAAATTCTAATAAAAATAAAAGTATTAACTAGGTCACATGTATATTCAGCATAACTTCAAGGATTGTATAGATTGAAACATCATGACATTGGTTTACCTAGAAACATTTACAACAGACTGAAGAAAGAACCACGTTCTGTTTTTCCTAACCAAATCTATACAGATCACTATGTTCAATGATAATTAAAATAACAACAATGATATACATATATACTGCAAATATGAAAGTACTACCCTAAATATTGAAGTGAAATAATAGACGAACACAAATCATCCCTGCCTAATTAACATCATGCATGTTTAAATCACATCTTTGACTTCTGAAAGTCAACATACGAATCATGAAATCCAAAACCTAAAGTAAAGTAAATCAAATTATATAAAGCGGAAGTTGAGTAACTCTGTAATTGAAATAACAACTCACAGACAGAAGGATCGAATTCATGAATGTCGTTTTCTTAATTTGACCGTCGAAAGCCTCGGACGCCGGTGGTTTTGTGAGAGAGTTGGAGTGAATGAAGCTAACTAATAACCTGTAAGAAAAACGTAATCATAAGTCACAAAAACGTAATAAATTGTATCAATGGAGGTTTAGATGATCAATTAAGAAAGCAACTACTCCGATCAAAACGCGTAACGCAGAGTCGAAGGCGGTTGCTGCGGTTTTCTCCTACGCCGGTGGTTTTGTGAGATTGCGAGAGACTTAATTGGAGTAAAAAAAAACCTGCAACAAACACGTATCAGAATGAGAATTCAAAACAAAACAGTTCATACAAATCACAAATAGACTGAATTCAGTGATAAGAGAGGGATTGAGAACGCAAGTAAAACGCCGATCAAAAGGAGAATGAATGACGTCGTTTCCAAAGGCGAATGTAGAATTGAAGAGGTAACACCGTCGAATGCCTCCGACGCCGGTGGTTTAATTTGTGAGAGAGATGGAGTGAATCAACCTAATAATTAACCTGTAACAAAACACGTAATCATGCATAAGTCACAACAGAACAGAAGAGTTTACATTACACAAAGAACAGGAGAATGAAGAAATATCAATTGGCGTTTATATCATGATCAGGATCCACACAGATCAACAGGAGAATGAAGAACATTAACAGAGTCAAGTAGTCAACGTTTGCTTGTTGACGTTTCTCCGATGACCGCCGGTAACGGCCGTCGAGAGCCTCCGTCTCCGGTGGCATTGCGAGCGACACCTAAATGAGATCGACACCTCCCCTCCGTTTATATTGATTTACCGTATTATTTGATGTGTCCGCTTATATTGATTTAACCTGAACTTTCACGTCTTAAAGATATTTTACAGTTATTGTGATCTTTGCCAATTATGACGTCTAAGATTTTCTTAATGATTCGTATTTTGACTTTTAAGCGAAATATATGGTCAAATAGGAGAACGTGATATCACCACTTTGTTTATTTTTTCTATTATTTAATTACTCTTATAGTCAAATCAGAGCAAGAATATACGTAGTGGAAAAAAAAATAATGCTAATAATAAGGATGTCAAATACCACTACATATTAGTAAAAGAGAACTCCAATACTATTAATTTAGTATTCTATGTATTATATAGATTTCTAAATTAGTATCACAACAAAACAAGATTACAATATTTGTTATGCGTATACTTCAATTGAACTTCATTCAAGTACTGATCTTTCGGATTTTTTCTGTTCTAGTTATACGTATTCTTTAATGATTATAAATATCATATCATATAACGGGTTTTAAATGTCGTTCTAGTAGAATTTCATTACACTTGCTTAATTTTATATTCAATACTTTACATATATTTAATACTTTACAGGTGAGATTTAAAATATTTACCTATCAGGTATACTCGTTGATAACTATACAATTGTAACTTGTTTTTTATAAAATTAAGATATCATATAGGCTTATGAGTGATGATTTACAAAAGTATTAAAAAATGAGATAGTCACTTTTGTTTTCTTTTCATAATATCGTAAATAGATTTTAAGATATTTTATTTCTCGCGTAACTTTTTAAAATATAACGTTCTATACATTTTTGAATATGTCGTAGTGTCATGTTTATTTATATGTATGTTCTGGCATTGATTTTATTTAAATGGAGTCGTATAAACACTCAACAATATCTATGAAAAAATCACTTTTTTTAAACGCTTTAAATCTTTTTACAAACAACACAATTTTTTTTACTAAACTCAAATACAAAGAAAAATGAAGTTTTACTAAGAAACTATAAAAAAAATTACAAAAAATAATGATTGGGTAATAATTTGAAAAATTAAGTAAACCCGGCTTTTAATGCTTATGTAACAATTAATAAATGATTAAGGGTTTATGAAGAGTTAAATTTATTTCGAACAACTAACTGGATCACTCAATTATCTTCATTACTCAACTATGAAAACATAGGACACTAGGTTGCGGCGTCTACGAAGAGGAACTCATACATCAATACATATTCATCAGTATCTAACCTAAGTGTTATGAAGAGTTAAATACGTGTTTCAACCAATGGTTTACAGAAATGAGATGTTTCAACTTATTTTCAAATATAAATGCCCAGGTAAGCCTTTGTTGAAAGATGCATCAAAACCACATACACACTCTTTTTTATTCTCTTTTTTTCTTCCTCTAAAGAATTTCTAACAACTTTTTGATTATCTTTTTCCCTTTTCTTTGAGATACATTCTGGGTTATTGACTTCACCCGATGATACTAACTATTTCAATTGTTGTACACTAAGAAACAAACAAGTTATTTTAAAAGATTTGAAATTTATGTTAAAAGACACGTGTTAAACATGAATCATCGGCCATATTATTTACCTTTATAATCTACTTCATCTATTTTCTTGTGATTTGTTTATTTGAGTTGTAATTGTTATGTAATGTATTGTTGTTCTGACATTTTTTATATTGTAATTATATAGTAAAAGTGTTTGTAATATTTACAAACAATATTTCTACAGGTATTTTATTAGTGAAAATCAAAGACTTTTTGAAGATTACCCAAGTTCAAAACTGATTATAAGTAATTTAAAGGCCCCAAATAGAGTATTGTTGTTCAAAAAAATAAGAACATGATATATCATGTACTAGAATCATATTGATGTGGAAACAAGCAATGAAATAGCTCAAGAACAAATAATTCACAAAAGTTTGAAATGAAAATTAATGATTAAACACATTCAACAAATAAAGATAACTAAAAGAATTTAGATTAGAGATAAATAAAAAGAATAGTAAATAGAAATAAATAATAACTTATCCCCCGAGCACATCAACAATATTTAGGCCTGTCAGGATCAGGTCTAGATCCAGTTTTGGGTCGGGTTCTTCTTCACATCCTTGATAGGAAATACAAACTGAGGTTGCTCCTGGATCATGCATCCCAGGTTAGAAAAAAAAGTCTCGTCCTCGAGTCTTGCAAAACCATTGGGATCAAAATGGAACCCTCTTCTCGTGTCTACCACTAATATAACCACCTCAAATGATTTACTTTGATGGCTCAATGATTCTAGAGTTATCGGCTCGTGAATGTAGTCAACAATTTCAGATGTATTTATTTTCGAGAAGTTCGTATCATCTCCATTTAGTTTTTCTTCTAGGGAACATCTTGTCACATTCCAATCTCTTTCGTGTGACTTGGAAATTAGAAATCTCTTAAAAAGCTTGATTGAGTTTCCAAATCTTTGTTTTTACAAGTTTCTTTTACCAAAATGGTGTATGTGAAATTTTATTTACCTAAATAGTATAATTTGAAAAACTATTTACTAAAATGGTGTAGATTGAATTTTTCTTGTTTCTCACACTTCAACGCTCGTTTCCTCCTTCAAAACTTCAACAAATACACCCGAAGAAACCATAAATTATCATGAACGTTGTCGTTCTCCTCTTGAGTGGATAATCCATTAAAAACTTGTTTCACAACTAAACAATCATATTTTTCTAAATCACCAC
The DNA here is from genome assembly GCA_025215565.1 of Flaveria ramosissima. Classification (NCBI taxonomy): domain Eukaryota; kingdom Viridiplantae; phylum Streptophyta; class Magnoliopsida; order Asterales; family Asteraceae; genus Flaveria; species Flaveria ramosissima. Next base: position 38,339,589 of record CM046042.1, read on the forward strand.
CATCATCATCAAACCTCGATCCTCCAATGAACCAGAGCTCATTATGTAAGTCGCCCTAAGGATAAGTCTGCTCATGTAAGCGGAGGTAGAAATAGTACAAAAGATGCTCCGCCTCGCATGTTCTCATCATCAAACTACTTGGCTCTCTTCTTGCTTGGCTAGTGGCCAGAATGTGTTCATGCCTTGATGGACGCAAGGCGCTTTTGTTGTGCTTGACTGCGCCTTAATCACTTTTGATTATTATGATTTAGATAATTCACACTTAAGACCATGAAAATGCATGATTGAAATGCACATAGTATAACTATTTTCAAGGTTTCAACCTAATACTAGTGATGGTTTTTCTTCTCTGTGTTATTCAGTAATATACAACTTATATGTGATTACGTGAACAAAATTGAACTTTATTTGGTCCTCCTAAGGCCCTACCTCCTTTGTGTTTTAGTTAGTTGCTACTTTGTTACAACTTTATTTACTTAATTACTTTCATAGTTTATTATGCATTAGCTGCATTTGTTTGTATGATGGTATTATTACATGAGCACTTTGCTTGTTGTCAAGACACTAATTTTATGCCAAGTTATCCAAGTGTTGTTTTGGGCAATCCCAAGATGATCAAGACTGATGCTATTGTCTCGTGGCCTGCCCTTGTTAATGTTCGCGAAGTACGGGGGGTTTTTGGGACCAACCGAGTATGATCGTTGTAACACCCTAGGGGAATCCCACATCGGCCGTGGACGGGAGAGATTTCTGGTTCATAAAGAATCCCTGGTCTTTAATACCATCAACGCGTTTTGGGCGTATTGGCTGTGGATGAGAGGACAACTCCACAGTTAAGCGTGCTCAGGTGGAAGCAATCCAGGGATGGGTGACCTCCCTGGAAAGTTTTAACCCGGGCAATCAAAAACAAATTCGTGAGCTCCTCGTGGGCAAAGCGGACAATATTGGTGGTACGAGAGGTCGGGTGTTACAATCGCGATTTGTATGCAACTATGGGGTGATTGCCTGGGCCCTCACGGTAAAGACTAAAAAAGATGGTTTAAAGGGGGTGGCGATCGCCCAAGCCTTTAATAAGCAAATTCTCGTGACAACCCCTGTTTTGAAACTTCCGGACTTTTCTTAGCCATTCACGGTGGAATGCGAAGCATCCTCCGAGGGGGTGGGCGCAACTCTCACTAAGATGACTACCTGGTTGCATATGGTAGTAAGGGTTTCTCACCAAATTGTCGCATGAAGTTTGCATATGACCATGAACTACTAGCCCTGGTCCTCGGAGTGCAAAAATAGAATCATTATCTTCTTAGTCAACATTTTTTTTCTTAAAAAGGGCCTTTACGCTCTTAATTTTTTATTAGAGGAGTGGGTAACCACAACAGAGCAACAACGGATTTTATTAAAACTCATCCTTTATGATATTTTTAATTATATGCAAGCAAAGAATACTGATGGACGGATGCATTTACCGCTAAACTATTTACATTGGTTATACCTTACTTTCCAGAGGGCCTCAAGTTATATCCTTACATCGACAAGATATCCGAGCCTTCGTAATCAATCCTTCTGCCTATCTGGGCTTATCTATGATCCTTTTTGAAGCTCATAGTACCTGATAGCAGGTCATGGTGGATTTCTGAAAACATTTAAATGGGTCACACCTTAGTTTTATTGGACCACAACTTAAGCGGGGTGTTCGTCTCTTTGTCCAGACTTGTCTCATTTGTCAATAGCAGAAGTATGAAACTCTCTCCACAAATAACCAGTTGTAGCTGCTACCCATCCCATAAAACCTTTGGAAGAAATCTCGCTTGACTTTATTTTCGGGCTGCTTCCAACTGTTTGATACAATTTTTGTGGTGGTCTATAGACTAATCAAATACGTCCACGTATTGACCTTAACACATCCGTTTACAACCAAGGGTGTAGTTGTTCTGTTTTGTAAAAAAGTTGTCAGACTGAATGGGTTTCCTCGGTCCATTGTTTCGGATAAGGATGTTATTTTTTAAGCAAATTCTGGAGGAGTTATTTCGGTCGGGCAAAACTTTACTCAAGATAAGCCCCCGCTACCACCCCCAAACCGATGACCAAACCAAAGTATTAAATCGTTGGCTGGAGGCTTATTTTCATTGTTTGCCCGGTACAAGCCAACCAATTTGAGTTCCTTTCTATCCTAGACTAAGTCCTCTTACAACACAAGCGACCATTCTTCCACAGGAACCACCCCCTTCATAGACGTCTATGGCAGGGATCCTCCCCCTCTTTACCCATATGCTTACGCTATAATAATAAAAGACCCAAGATAGGATGGAAGCAATGGTCAATTCTAAACTTCGAGAACTGTTTATTGAAATTAATAATGGCCTCTACATTCAGCCCTATCGACAAAAGAGTTTAGCACAACATCATTGTGAAGAAGTTATCGCCTCGTTTCTTTGGTCTTATCAACTTACTCGCGAGGTACGCTAGGTCACATGTGAATAGGAGTTACTAGGAGTTACCCCTAGGTTACCGTGTGCATTTGTTTTTTCATGTTTCTTTCTTGAAATCAGCCCATGGATCACTTCTAGCTACTCCAGTTACACCGTTACGTATTATTAAGGATCGAGGCATTTATAGGCAAGTATGGAGCAATGGGTCACAACCCACCTAGACAAAGTTGGGTAGGGACAAAGGAAACAAGCCACCACATGCCCAAATAAGGATCCTAGAGGTGAAAAATTACTATTTGAATGGCAACTATAATTTTCCATGAACTGATGTTGCTAATGCTGGTTGTTGAGGTCGGGGCATGTTGAACACAATGACTAGGTGGCTGATTGGAATGGACTGTTGCGGCAGCGGTTATCGGCGTAACGAGCTTGTCTCGAGCACTTTGTCAAAGTTAGGCCTCAAACTAGTAGTAGAACAAGTCATTTTTCGTTAAATGAACAATCAATATCATTCAATTAGTCGGATAGTTCCTTTAATAATTCAAAGTTAGCTTCAAGGCTCGGCATGAATCGTAAAGTAATATTGGATCGTAGGTAAACTTTGATGTTAAGAAATATATTCTTGATTTTCATCCATGCTTCAAAGGCGATGGAATCGGGTATAAGAACTCGTACCACATTGACAAGGTTTTATTGATCTATTCTAAACCAATGCCATCAATCTCTTTCCAAGATTCAAACTCAGGATCATCTTTGGTCTGGTGTCCTGGTGTCATGAATTTATGAAAGAACTTTGTATCCATGAGCATGTAGATTGAATAGTTTGACCCATGACGAATAGGTTACATGCGGAGGGACTTAGCATTCGCCTTCTTGTTGTCTGCCATCGAGATAACTGAAATATAAAGACTAAATCATAGACCGGTCAAAGAATAAAGGACCGGTGTAGCTAACTAAATAGGACTGTAACCCTGGTAGAAGATCGTTGATAGAGAGCAAGGGTTTGCCTAGTTCTGATACCATGATAATAGGAGAATCGATCACCTTTCCTATTAAAATTGGAATAATTAACAGGGAGGGAGTGAACAAACTTCACACACACATTTTTCATTTTGATTAAAGTAACCATTTTTTTAAAACATGTAGTATGTACGCTCTTAAAAATGCATAATTAATCATATGACCGGTTGAGTTGCTTAGCAGAATACACCCCGAATTGCTTAACATAAGTGAGTTTTTTTTTGTAAAAAAACTCACTTTTTCTAATAATTGAAGGGGTATATCTAAGTATTCAGTATATAAATGAATGATTTTTCTATAGTAATGTGCAGCAACAAACGATTCAAACTTACATGCCATCAGATACTACAAGGGTAGCAGCAACTTCAAACACTTTTTGGGTAGAGAATCCAGTTGATACAATATGCAAGAACCACCATGTGGATAACAATGAAAACCTGCAATGTATATTACAATAGCAAAAATAGTGTATGTAATTACTTCATAAAACACACACAGACACAATATATCAGTTACCATTAGAGCTACTACTGATGCATCTGGAATCATAATATACATATGCAACTTACGTAAAATGTAATGTCATAAAATGAGTAAGAAACTGACATTCATAGAGTTGCAATACCACATTCATTTAAGAATAAGTGGTAGCTGCTCAAGCTACAAAGAATCAACAAGCCTTAAGCATCCATATTAAATAGAATATAATAATAAGACTACTCATAGGGTGAGGGGGAGACAATAAGCCCTATGTAAATTCCAAATCAAACAAGAAGATTTACTTGTTGGACTAAGAGATTTTGGATCTTCACCTTAAAAGTATAAACCTTTTATGCTTAATAAAGGTAAAACACAAGTTTGTTTTTATATATTTCTTTTCACCCTAAATTTGATTTAAGTGTAAAATCAAATTAAAATTATATCTTCATACTTATAGTGAAGCTAACCATATAAACTTAAACTATTTGATCAAGAAAAACCTTACCAAGAACCATACAAAATGTTTGATGTCGTTCTGCATAAAACCAACATACAACAGGCACCAAGGCTGCCAATAATGTTTCCAGGACAACCTGCATAACAACAAGAGATTAACAGGTATGCAAACATGGTTTGTGCAATAATAGCACAATCATCTGTTCCAGTAAATTAAATAAAAAAAAACCCTCCTATTCTTCATTTTTTTAAGGATTCATGATCAAGATTTGATATACTATAAGTGGAGCATATGTAATGTATAACCAAAACGCCTAACGACCAGTCACAATCCAAAGAAGCAAATCACTGGTATGAGATTCATGATAAAAGTGTACCCTCCCTAAGAGCAGACCTGAATGCCTGATCAGATATAAGAAAACTAACAAGGGGGAGTACGTGTTCAAAGTCTGCAATAAAGTTCATTGTCAGGAGACAGTTTAATATACGAATCTCTGGTTTTTCGTATTCCAGCAACAGGAAACAGTTTGTATCGATAGCAAACCTTGATATAGTGATGGAAGGTGAAGATTAAAGCAAAGATAGCAACAGCTTCATTACCATAGCTCCTACCACTGATCAAGATATGTAAGATGGCACCTGGAAGACAGAATTAACAATAACTAGTTTGACCATATAAAGTTGTATTAAAACATAAAACTTGTTCTCACTTTATCTTGGAGTGGATACCCGCATTAATGTAACAGCCTGCATACCTGACAAATTTGGTTAACGTAAACTGTTATTTGTCCTGCTTTAACCCGTCCAATATTTGATATCTTTGACCTTTTAAACTTGCCCATTTTTTGCCTCAGGTGCGAGAAATCTTGGATCCGCCAATGGCTTCTTCTAGATATAAGATATGTATGTATATATGGCAATATACATAAGCTATTCAGTCTATTATTGTGATTATGTCCTCTTAATAATATTGACTGCAAACTTCATCATACATATAACAAAACATATATCTCCAACAATAGATTTCATATTAGTTACCTGGTATATTTTTTTTGCTTGTCTTCAATGGGATTTCTCAAAGATGTGTCTACAAAATCATCATTGGAGCTATCTTGTAAACAAGATATGTTTGTTTAAATCTCCAACAAACCTGCTGAAAAAGGTTCTCAATGCTATTCTGTGGCTTTTATGCCCAGTTTATAACATGTTATACATCTGCATTAGTAACTATTAACATGCATCGTTAGAAATCATTATATATAAAATTGAGCTACATGGCTTACTCGAACTCATGTCTGGCTGATGTAGGAATGTTGTTATCTGTTGTGTTCCTCAAATGCTGATCCTAGTGGTGTGTTTTAGTAAGCACAAGACAAAAGTTTTGTTAGGGAAGCAGCAGGGAGAGAAAGAATAAACTTCACAGGTGCTATATTATTACAATTAATGACAAAAAGTGTATTTAATTACTTCACATAAGTAAGGCAGATTTCACAGATATTAGAACAATGTGGATGTAGACATAAAACACACACATGCACAATATAACCGTTTACATCAGATCTATTCGCATCTCAATCATTTTAACCTTCAGCATGTTGGTTCAGGCCCCACACCACACACAACACTCACTCACGTATGTATGTGAAAGTGAATTTAAGGAAAGAAAATTAGAGACAAAATAATGAAAGCTTACTTCATATTCAATGAACAAAAGAGGCCTATATATAGCCATACATAACACAAAACGTGGGAACATGCAACAATAATAATATAGTAACATAACCTAAAGAACTAATATTGATGAATAACTAATAATTCCACTAAATGTACACCCAAGTACGCACTCACATAACTCGGTCAAACCTTAACAAACCTCCTTTATTATTCAACTTCGACACCCCTACTTTTCTGGTCAACTAAGACCAAGTAAGTTAATCCATACCCATCACCGATGACCCGTATGCTAGACCCGTGACCCGCAAACAATGACCCGTGAACTAAACCCGATTAACCCAACACAGCAAAGCATGCACGATATATCAATTTACCATAAGATCTACTTGGGTCTCAGTTCAGTTTAACCTTTAGCAAAACATATCAGGTAACACTACATAATTACTGATGCATCAAAAATCAAAAAATATGTAATGCAACTTATGTAAAATGAAATGTCAGAAAATGAACAAAAATTGAACCAACATTCATAAACCTGTAATAGGGCACCAAGGCTGCCAGTAATGATTCCAAGACAACCTGCATAACAACGATATTCATCAAATAGTCACAAGCTATTTGATCAGAAAAAAACGAGTAGGCAACACTCAACATTTGAACTCACCACATATGATTCAAAATTTTCCAATGTCATCACTGCATAAACCAACAACAGGCACCAAGACTGCCAATAATGTCTCCAAGACAACCTGCATAACAACAGTAAAGATGTTCATAGAATGAAAACAACTTTGACAACAAAAGGGAAACATGAACAAATATGCATAGATGTATGACTGATACGAATAGCAACCCGTCACAGTGCAAAGAGGCACACGCACTGGTATGAGATTGATGATATAAGCGTACCCTCCCCAAGAGCAAACCCGGATTGGATAAAGTGTCTAATATAAGAATTTGCAAAAATAGTAAAGAAAAAGAACAAACGACTTTTGAAAAGCATAGCAATTTTAACAGAAATCTGACAATTCTAAGCTTATGAAATGGAGTTTATTTTGGCATAGAAGCAGGGGTGTTCACAATCTACAAATAATATTCATTGTCAAGAAACAGTTTAATATACGAATCACTGGTTTCATATTTCTATTCCAGCAACAACTACAATACTCTGATATTAAAAGCATGACGCTCACTTTTGTCTATTAAAAGAAAATACTAAACTAGACCAGAAATCTGTGTTTCCTAATAAAGTGCACTAATCTTCAAGATATTTTAATAAATATATGCCAAGATGAAAAACAACATGCCAACAAGGTCTGTCTTATTGAATAATGAAATTTTTATCGGTCCACCAAAGGCATCAAGTTTCCTGTACACTTAATATAAAGTCAGAAATGGTTTGTAGAAATTGATGATCTTCCACAGATCACTTATTGGGTTCTTCACGAACAGAAATACACACAGTTGTCTAGTGGAAAAATAAAATATACAGCAATTTGTATCAATAACAAACCTTGATGTAGTGATCGAAAGTGAAGATTAAAGAAAAAATAGCAACAGCTTCATTATCATAGCATGCTCCTTGCCATTAATCAAAATATGTGGGGTGACACCTGAAAGATACAGAATTATCAGTGACTATATATGACCATATAAAGTTGTATCCAAACATAAAACTTGTTCTCACTTCATCTTGTAGTGGATACTGACATTTATGTAAGAATTTGACTGCAGAATTGCAAATCTGAAAGATTTGAATACTGATTACTGAATTAGTAGTGACAAGATATTCATGTTTGTATACAGAAGAAAATACTAAGATAGACTAGAAATCTGTGTTTTCTACAAAAGTTATCTGGATCTTTGAGTGACTCTAGGGTAATTAAAATAACTCAAGTAAGGATCGAATTCATGAATAACATTTTGATACTTAATAGCCTGCAACAAAAAGGTATCAAAATTTAAAAACAGACTAGTTTTTACAAATCACAAATAGGCAATCATGAACGTATCTGTCAACAGGAAAATGAAGAAACTAGTAAAGAACACAATGACGTTTCAATAAGCGTAATAACCTGCAACAGGCGTCGAATTTTGTGAGAATGCGAGAGACTTGGAGTCAATAAACCTAATAACCTGCAACAAAAATTGTCAAAATTCGCAACAGAAACAGAACAAAAATCATCATAGAAATCAGAAATAGAGTATTATGAACGTATCAAACGATGATTAGATCGACAGAGGAGAATGAAGAACACGATGACGTTTCCAAACGCGAAATGTAGAGTCGAAGACGCTTGCGTTTGCGTGCTAAGGCTTTCTCCGGTGGTTTAGTTTTGTGAGAATGCGAGAGACGATCAACCTGCAACACAAAATTCAAAACAGAACTCGAAATCGAGAGTAGACGGATTGAGAATCCACTTATCTCCGATTAACAGGAGAATCGAAACAAAGCAAAATCGAGAGCCTCCGGCGCCGGTGGTTTTCTCCGATGACCGCCGGTGACGGCCGTCGAGAGCCTCCGGCGCCGGTGGTGTTGTGAGACTTCAAGTCAATAACAAATGCATGAACGGGTATCTTTAATAGGAGGTGGGTATGTTAATTTAATCAAGGTTAAAACGAATAACTAAATTCTTATTTTCTTTAATTTCTTTTAGTAAACATGAGTTCTGCTTATAATTGATATATTTATATTATACTAATTACCAATCTTTCTATACAGAATGGTGTTCTATCTTATGCATAGAAGGTTTTTCAAAAAAATAAAATGTTTGGCTTTTCACTTTTAACCCAAAGGTTTTCATATTTTGCAAAGTCTCCTTTCAAATTTGATTATTTTTACTTTAAACCCAAAACTCTTTATCTTTTGTAATTTAATCTCATAAATTTTATACTTTTAACTTTGGTTCCCTATACTTTTCATATTTTGTAAATTTTTGTCTTACGTTTGTTGTAGGTTTTGCAAGTTAACACGACAGAAACATGCATGTGCCATTCACAAATTTTACGTTTAGTTCTAAATTCTGTGAGTTGACACAACACAACTTGCGTGCGCGGTTTATCGTTTTTACATCTATTTTCCCCCTTTAACAGGTTCGTCGCAACGCATAAGTCTTAAATCGACTTGGTTATATTTTTATATGTTTTACACTTTGGTCTTATTTATTCGTATTAACACACCGCAATTTCAATGTTGATTGTCATTATTGGTGGTATGACATTGGTGTTATTTTACACGGTTTACGCCCCACACAACGTGGGGACTTTAATTCTAGTTATTAATAAGAGTTAATTACATAAAAAGTCCCTATGCTTTGGTCTGTTTTCACTTTCGGTCCCTAGGTTTGTAAAATTACAAGATCGGTCCACAGGTTTAACAAAATATAACACAAATGGTCCCCAACTTGGATGGACGTTATATTTTTCCGTTAAATACCTATAAAATTACCAACATACCCCTTAGCTATTAAAAAACTAATGGTCAGAATACTTAATTAAGAAAGGTGGGACCCATCCTCTAATATATCTTCAACCTTCAACTTTTATAACTTTACAAGTCCACCACCCCCAAAAGTTCCACCGCCACCACCATGACGTGATGATTGTACCATCACCTTACCATCGTGACCATCCCCCTAAACCTGGAAAACACCATTGAACCTGTTGGATTTTAGTCTCATGGAGTAAGGGTTTGAGACATTGTAATGGAGGTGTTAGCACTCAAAAATGGGATGAATAGAGCAAAGCCACAATCGCAATAGAGAGGAAGAAAGAACTTTTCACGTAATGGTCGACATCGATGACGGTATCGATGGCAGAGAAGAAGAAAGAACTTTTACAAACAGAAACAGGGGAGATGGAGAAGAAGATGAAGGGAAGGGGAGGGGGAGGCTGCGATGGGTTGCGGTAGTGGCCGGTGGTGGTTAAGGGGCAGTAAAGGCCCGCGGTGGTGGCTGACGGTGGTGAGGGGCGATGGTGAACCTGCTTATGTTTCGAGTGAACTAGTGGACCAAGTCAATCTAGTTTGTGGCATCAACGACTTGGTCATATGAGTGAGAAAGGCATGAAGATGCTAGTAGAGAAAGGTAAATTCCCAGATTTAAAGAAAGTAGAACTTGAAACCGGATTATGCGAACCATGTGTGCTTGGTAAGAAGAAACGTGTTACTTTTGTGAAGACGGGAAAGACACCTAAGGCTGAGAAACTTGAACTTGTCCACACTGATGTGTTTGGACCAACTCCGGTGACATCATTAGGAGGCTTCAGCTATTATGTTACCTTCATTGATGATGCGACGCGCAAGGTATGGGTTTATATCCTCAAGAACAAATATGATGTGTTTGATGTTTTCAAAAAATGGAAAGCAGCTGTTGAGATGGAAACCAATCTGAAGGTGAAGTGCATAAAGTTAGATAATGGAGAGGGAATGCAATGAATTTGTGAATTACTATGCTGAAAGAGGAATCAAAACGGTTCCTGGTACTCCCCAACAAAACGGAGTAGCTTAGAGAATAGATAAGACGTTTAATGAACGAGTCGGGAGCATGAGATTGAATGCAAGGATTCCTAAAACCTTTTGGGCTAATACAGTTAACACTGCTGCATATCTGATAAATAGAGGACCTTCGGTTCCTCTTGATTTCAAAATACGAGAAGAGGAATGGCTTGGACGAGAGGCTAGTTACAAACATCTAAAGGTATTTGGTTATGATGCCTACACAGGTATGAAAGACTTTGAGAGGGATAAGCTTGATCCCAAGGCAAAGAAATGCACCTTCATTGGCTATGAATTTGAATTGATGGGATATAGGCTTTGGGATTTTAAAGCCAGGAAAACTATTAAGGAGTCGAGGTCAAGTCTTTAATGAAACTAAACTCTACAAAGACAAGGATTCAACCATATCAGAAACTCGTAAAGATCAGGTGGTGTTTGAAGATGACAACTAGAGTTCAGAAAGACATGGGTCAAAGACAAAAGGTCAAAATACAAAAGAAGAAAGTTCAAAAAACTAAAGATAATGATTGGGAAGAATTTGGTGAACAAGAAAATCTGTTTAGTAGTGGGAGTTCAGATCCTGTGGATGAACAATCCCCACCAGCAAATGATTCAGTAAATCCAAATACTTCACATTGGGTTAGGAGGTCTACTCGAACGTCTGTACCTCCTCAACGATATTCTCCATGAGTTAACTATCTTCTTCTCACTGAAAATGGTGAACCATCGTGCTACTCACAGGTTGTCAATGTGAAAGATTCGTCTTAATGGGAACGACCAATGAAATAAGAAATTGGTTCACTTGAAAAGAACCGGACTTGGGTTCTTACTTAACTTCCCGCACGGAAGACGGCTCTTCAAAACATACAGGTATACAAAATCAAGGATGAAAGTGATGGAACTAAGAGATACAAAGCACGATTGGTAGTTAAGGGATTCCAATAAAAACATGGGGTTGATTACAATGAAATATTTTCCCTTGTGGTTAAAATGACTACAATCAGACCGGTGCTTAGTATCGTGGCTGCAGAAAACTTACATATAGAGCAGCTAGATGTAAAGACGACTTTTCTACATGGCGACCTTGAAGAGGATATCTACATGGCACAACTAGAGGGTTTGCAGACAGCCGGTAAGGAAAATATGATGTGCAAACTAAAGAAGAGTCTTTACAGGTTAAAACAGGCACCCAGGCAATGTTATATCAAGTTTGATGATTTTATGGGCAGAAATGGGTATAGGAGATATGAGATGGATCACTACTACCATGTCAAGAAATTCAAGAATTCCTATATCATCCTTCTCCTTTATGCGGATAATATGTTAATAGTTGGTTCAGACATGTCAGAAATCAACAAATTAAAACGATAGATGTCTGAAGAGTTTGACATGAAAGATCTAGGTCCAGCTAAGCAGATACTCGGCATGAGCATCACCAGGAATTAGAAGAACGGTTCTTTAATATTGTCTCAAGAAAAGTATATTAAGAAAATATTAGAGAAGTTTAAGATGAATCATGAGAAGCCAACTACCCGAAATACACCACTGGGTAGTCATATTAAGCTTTCTAAAGATTAGTCTCCAACGAAAAATGAAGACAAGGCTGACATGGCAAAGGTTCCTTATGCATCAGTTGTGGGCAGTCTTATGTATGCAATGGTATGCACAAGGCCCGGTATTGTTCATGCAGTGGGAGTTGTTAGTAGGTTTATGTTCCAGGGAGAGAACACTGGGAAACAGTTAAATGGCTGCTTAGATACTTGAAGGGTACTTCAAAGATGGCTTTATGTTTTAGGGGTAGAGATGCAATTCTTAAGGGTTATTCTGATGCAGATTTGGGTGGATGTAAAAAGGCCTACAAGAGTACAATAGGGTATGTGTTTACTATTGGGGATACTGCAATATGTTGGATGTCTAGGCTCCAAAAGAGCGTGCACTTTCAACTACAGAGGCTGAGTATATGGCAGCCGCTGAGGCTAGTAAAGAGCTTGTTTAGTTGACTTTTCTAGGTGAATTAGACAGAAAACAGGCAGAGTATCCGTTGTACTATGATAATGAAAGTGTTGTGAAACTTGCAAAGAATCCAATTTATCATGGGAAGACTAAGCACATTCATATGATATATCATTTCATAAGGGGGCTAATCAGTGATGGTATTATCCAGTTGAATAACATCAAAGGGGACAAGAATCCAGCTGACATGTTCACTAAAGTTGTCACGTTGGATAAACTGAAGCCATGCATGGCTTCAGTTGGCCTTCAGGGTTAATTGCAGATGAAGGCGGCTACGGATCAGGTGATATGAAAGGGTCTTTTCATAAAGGTTCAAGATTACAGAAGTACGAGACAAGTGTAGGTGCAAATGTTTCACGCATCCGGGGGGAGTAGGTTGAAGTGTTTGACGCATTGATGTGGAGGGCTAGTAAAGATGTTTTGAAGCGCAAGTGGGCGATTGTTGTGTTGTGCTCCGATCCATCTTGGGTCGGGCCCTGAAACAAGGCTTAGACAAGTTGTAGAAAGGGGTTAGGGGAAGCCGACCCTAATCCTAATCTGCCTCAACTTATTTATATTTAGTTTTAATTTGTCTTTTATTATAAATACTCACATATTGTACTTGTAATCTTAGTCTTGAAAGTAATAAAAAGAAACCCTGGTTCGTAGCCCGTGGACGTAGGTCAATTCTTGACCAAACCACGTTAAATCTTTGTGTTCTTTACTGTTTTGATTATTGTGCTTGTGTGTTGTGTGTTTGCTAATCGCTATTGAATCACTACTGCTGCCGCCAACCTGCAATCAACAAGGCTGCTCATTGCCATCGATAACCACAAGCAGCCACCATTACAGCCGCCGCAAAGGCGCTGTGTTTTCTGCCGAGAACAGACTGATGTTCTGTTTTGTTTTGTGCACTATTGCTGCTATTTTCTGCTCTGTTTCTGGTCAAAGAACAGCCTTCAAACAGGTTCTGTTTTGGGTATTTGTTTAATTTGATTAGTTCGATTTATTGAGGTAAACTAATAAATAACAAAAGATGTGTATGTCCTTGTGAAATTGAGCAAGTAAAGAAACCAAGCTATCATTTAGAGAAGCACAGCAAAAGAAGATAATATAACATCCTGGGAAGTTTAGCTAATTGTATATAGAAGTCGATTACATGGTACTGCATATAAAAAAGACACTTAAATTCATACAAAACCGTAAATGAATTATAAAAAGTATCTGTTATGTAATTACCATGGCCAGAAGAACTGCAGCAGTCAGTCCATCACATGTTCCCTTAACTTCCTATAGCAACTGAGAAGATTGAGGAAACTTCATATAGTTTTATGACAACAATGAATCTAGAACCAACTACTACAACTCAAAAGCACAATAGTGTTCATATGCAAAAAGACAAACCTTACAAGAGATATGTTGGCCATGCAGCAAAGGCAAAGAATACAAGAGCAGTAAATATGCTTACAGTTTCCACAGACGGGAATATTCAAAGAGTGAAGCAGCCTGACGTTAATAACATTGCCACTATTCTTTAGCTAGAACAAAATGTGTTAAATCAAAGCCCAGATTATTCTCTAATCTAGGGTAAACAGTTACACCAACAAATCATCCTTACAATAAGTAATTGATATTGCGTCACGTTTGCTTTATTGAATGATATACTTGATGATATAAAGAAAAAAAAACTTATCCATATACCACAATACCAGGTATGCTCATCAATATATATAATAATAATAATAACAATACAAACAAGCTGATATGCAAGAATTATGAAAATACTACCCTAATTATTGAAGTGAAATAATATACAAACAAAAATCATCCCTAACACCCTGCATGTCTAAATCACATCATTGAATACTCTAAGTCAAAACCCTATGAATTATACCATCCTTAACGAATCGTGAAAACCAAACGTGAAGTAAAGTAAATCAAATTAGAAAACATATAAAGTGAAACCTAAATAACACCTTGACACGGCCAAACCAAATAACCTACAACAAAATCTTAACGTATTTAAATTCAAAACATATCAGTTTACACAAATCACAAATAGGTTATCATGAACATATCAATCGATATGCAAAACATATTAGGCAACAACAATACATCAATCTTCTATTAATGAGTCCAAAATCCTAAAATATGTATGCAACTTGTGTATGTAATGTCAGAAAACAAGCAAGAACTAAACCAATATTTAGACACCTGCAATACTACATTCATAAAGAATAAGTGGTAGCTAAGCTTCAAGAATTAACTAGCCCTATAAAAAAGAAATAATAAGACAACAAGACTGATGTAAATTTTAATCAAACAAGAATTTTCACCAATTGGAGTAAACGATTTTAGATATTCGCTTTAAAAGTACAATAATTTTTAGGGATTAATAAAGATAGAACACCAGTTTATTATTATATTATGTGGATATTTCTATCCTTAGATAAACAAATTTGTAGAACAAATTTACATGGTAAAGTCACAAATTATTTTATGAGAAAAACAAGTAAGCACCATTCACCATTGGAACTCACCACAAAAGATGCAAAACGTCCTGTTGTTATGACTGCATTAAAACCAACAACATGCACCAAGAATGCCAATAATGTTCCCAAGACAACCTGCATAACAACAAAAACAACAGTAAGAGATGTTCATGGAATAGATACAACTTTGACAACAAAATGGAAATAAGAGATGAACACTTATGAGTAGATGTTTTTATGCACGAACAGCATGATCCTCTGTTTCAGCAAAAAAAGCCCTCTTGTTCTTCATTTCTGTATGGATTCATGATCAAGATTTATTATACAAGCCAAGCATATGCAATGTATAACTAAGACAAACAGCAACCAGTCACAATGCAGAGAAGCACGTGCATTGGTATGAGATTGATGATAAAAGTGTCCCCTCCCCATGAGCAAATGTGAATGGATGATGAGTCCAACATAAGAGTTTGCCAAAAAAGAATAAAAGACAAATGAAATGCATAGCAATGTTGACAAGAAATCTGAAAATTCTAGTCTTACAGGTAGAAGTATGAAATGGAACTTTATGTGGCATAGGAGAGGAATCCTGTCTTCAAAATCTGCAATAAAGGTCGCTATCATGAAACAGTTTAATATACAAAATACTGGTTTCATATTTGTATTTTAGCAACAAGTAGTCAAGTACAATACTCCGGGTATTAAATGCCATAACAGTACTTTTGTCTAGTGAAAAATAGAATATGCAGCAATTTGTATCAATAACAAACCGTGATGTAGATATAAAAGGTGAAGATTAAAGCAAAGATAGCAACAGCTTCATTGTCATAGCTCCCCGCCACTGATCTAGATATGCAGGGTGGCACCTGAAAGTATAGAATTAGCAGGTGACTAAATAAACCATAGAAAGTTGTATCCAAACATGAAACTTATTCTCAGTTTATCTTGGAGTGGATACTCACATTATGTAAGAGCTTGACTACAGAAATGTATATCTGACACTGAAGTTATAGTGACTGGAGATTCATGTCTGTCTACTGAAGGAAATACTAAAATAGAATAGAAATCTGTTTCTTCTACAAAAGTTCTCTAAATCTTCAAGATATATATAAATATATGTCAAGATGAAAAGAAACATGCCAACATGATCTGTCATCATATATACTCATATATGATAATGAAATTATCAGCCCACCTAAGGCTTTGAGTGATAGACTTGACTTGATTACATAAAGAAACATAAAATAGATCCACATACCTGGTACGATCATCAAACCAAATCCTAAAGGAACTGCAATCAGTTGATCAAAAGATAAATAGATCCACCGTTGGTTTTGTGAGAGAGTTGGAGTGAATGAAGCTAACTAGTAACCTGCAAGAAAAACGTAATGATAAGTCACAAAAACGTAATAACTTGTATCAATGGAGGTTTAGATGATCAATTAAGAAAGCAACTACTCCGATCAAAACGCGTAATGCAGAGTCGAAGGCGGTTGCTGAGGTTTTCTCCGACGCCGGTGGTTTTGTGAGATTGCGAGAGACTTAATTGGAGTCAAAAAAACCTGCAACAAAACAGAATGAAAATTCAAAACAAAACAGTTTATACAAATCACAAATAGACTATCAAACGATGATTCGATAGACTGAATTCAGTGATAAAAGAGGAATTGAGAACGCAAGTAAAACTCCGATCAAAAGGAGAATGAATGACGTCGTTTCCAAAGGCGAAATGTAGAATTGAAGAGGTAACACCGTCGAATGCCTCCGACGCCGGTGGTTTAATTTGTGAGAGAGATGGAGTGAATCAACCTAATAATTAACCTGTAACAAAACACGTAATCATGCATAAGTCACAACAGAACAGAAGAGTTTACATTACACAAAGAACAGGAGAATGAAGAAATATCAATCGGCGTTTATATCATGATCAGGATCCACACAGATCGACAAGAACGCAAGTAAGTAAAACTCCGATCAACAGGAGTCAAGTAGTCAACGTTTGCTTGGTAACGGCCGTCGAGAGCCTCCGACTCCGGTGGCATTGCAAGAGACTTGGAGTTAATTTACACATAAGTAAGATCGACACCTCCCCTTTTTATTGATTTACCGTCGAGAGCGTACGTCTGATTTGAGGTGCTGCTACACGTGGACTTGCTTTATTGTTTCACATCTTAAAGATATTTTACCGTTATATGGATCTTTACGAATTATGACGTCTAAGATTTTCTAAATGATTCTTATTTTTAGCGAGATATGGTCAAATCAGAACGTGATGTCACCACTTGGTTGATTTTTCTTTTTATTATTTAATCCACTCTTATGGTCAAATCAGAGCCGATAATTATAATTAATAAGAATATACGTAGTTGACAAAAAAAAACGATGCTAATAATAAGGATGTTAAATACCACTACATATTAGTAAAAGAATGATCATTTGGACAAAACATTCACGGTTTTTATGTAGGAGATTTAAATTTTGATCATATGCAATTAAGAAAAGAATGATCATCCGGATAAAAGAAGACGTGTCGCTATCAAATGCAAAAAAATTGAAAGTGTTAATACCTATCCCGATTAGTCGTAAGTCGGCCGAGTGATGAATACGATCTCAAAGGGTGGTTGGAGGAGATTATAACTCAAGTGACTAAATGTTGATAAGTAGTAGTTCTAAATTAGTTATACCAGTCTCTATAATTAATTGTTTATGTTTATCTTAGTTTCTAGTTTTTGGTATTAGAGTTGTTTTTACTTTTTAGTTTAGGATTTAGGATTTGTTCTCCTATTTAAACCTTATAACATGCTTACTGTTTAATCAATATAAATAGAATCGATCATTGTGACCAAGGCTGTTCTTGCTATTCTAGTTTACAAACTAGTATCTATTAATCACACTTAATGCATTTTATTATAGTGACTTTTCATATTTGCATTTATGTCATCCGTTAGTATCCTTTGTATTTTGGGAAAATTACTCAAATAACCATTTGACTAATCATTTTTACTTAAATAGCCACGGACTTTTGATTTTACAAGTTTGTTCCACCGATCAGGCGTTTCCATGTGGCAATATATCTCTGGTCGGCGATACCAAGACATGTTGTATCGCCTGTACCGCTGGCCGGACATACACACACATGTTGTATCGCTAAAAAGAAAAAAATAAATTCAATATTGCCATAAAAAGATACCACGTGGTTATGTATCGCCGGTATCGTTGGCCGGAGATACCCCATGAGTGTCGTATCGCAGTTATCGCCGGCCGGAGATACACCCTTTGCCCCGTATCGCCAGTGATATTTAATTTTAATATTTTGAAATTATCTGCTTTTAATTTTTTTAGGATATTATGTTATTATTTATTTTATTTAGAAAAATAATAAATTTAACAAAAAAATAATTTTTAATATATTTTTCTTTGTTAAGTAAGAAAATTACTTAATTACTTAGTAAAATAAAAATAAAGATAAAAATGAAAATAGTTAAAGTTGGATTGCAAAACCAATTAAGTTTGTAATAAGTGAAGTTAAAATTAGTTAAAATCTTATTATATATTTAAAAGTGAAGTTAAATTAGTTAAAATATCATAAAAGCTTATATTAATTTTTTAAAAATTTAAAATTTGGTAAGTAAAGGAAAAATTTAAAAAGTATAAAAAATAAAATTTTTGAGATACAAGGCACTTGGTGGAGGAGATATGATATTATCTTGTTATCTCTAATAATAAAAAATCTAATTTCAATCTATAAGTAAATATAATTAATAAATTATTTTTTAATCAACAACTGAACTTTTTATATGCTATAGATTTATAGTCATTTTTAAAATTAGCTGCTACAAACATTTAAAAATAGTTTAAATATTTCTTTTAAACATTTAATAATTAGCTATTTAATATTTATATATCCATATAAAATTTAAAATAAATATATAACTAAAGACAATAATTAATTATAAGTTAAAATAATTTAGTAGCAGCGTGATAACTAATGTAACTAAATTATTAGATTATATATACATATACAATATTAAAATAATGTATTAATATTAAATCAATAATACTATAAAAAATATTCTAAAAAAATTCATAACGTCGGCGATACACAGGTGCCCTCGTATCTCCCGTGTATCTCTGGCGATACATAAGGGCCGTCATATCTCCAGCGTATCTCCGGCAAAAAAAAAAATTATGCCACGTGGCGATACACTTGGTCAAATGGCTAAATTAGTAAAACTGAAAGTCAATGGCTATTTTTGTAAAATACTTTAGTCAAATGGTTATATTTATAATTTTCCCTTGTATTTATATATAGTACATTTCACCCACCCTTAGGTAGGTATAGTTGAGCCTTCTTTTCTGTTACCTCTCTTCCCTTTCCCTCTCGTTCATCCCTCGCTCTTCTTCTCTCTGCCATGGCATCCTCATCTTCCCTTGATTCTTCCCTCTCAATAAACCAAATTATGCATACGATCACAAACAAGTTAACCTCGTCAAACTATCTGGTATGGAGAAACCAACTTATCCATTTTCTTTCATTCCAGAACCTACTTTCACATATCGACGGCTCAACCACCAACCCTGCTGCCAAGGTTGTTAACTCTGAAAAACCAGTCACCAACCGGGAATATTTGGCCTGGATCTCTGTCGATCAACGGGCCATCATCATTCTTCAAGCCTCTCTCACCGAAGATACCACTACTAAAATTGTTGGGTTATCCACTGCTCGTGATATTTGAGTTTCTCTTGAAACTGCGTACAACTCCTCAATAGAAGGTATTTAGAATCTTCGGGATCAACTACACATGTCATCTAAAGGTACTCAATCTGTTTCAGAATTTGGTCAAAGATATAAAGTCATATGTAACCGGCTTGCGCCTATCGACCATCCAGTCGTTGTATCCGACAAAATTCATTGGTTCTTACATGGCCTTAGGTCCTCCTTTGTGAATTTCTCCACATCAATCTGAACCACCAGATCTGTGAAAACCCTTCGTGACCTACTTATGCATGTTGGATTAATTCCAATTTACATAAGTATGAGTAGTTAAAATGTCAACTATGTTGATTTGTAAGGGTCGGTTGTGTAAATGTATAGAATTTGAGGGTAGCTTAGTGTAAAATGTTGTTGATCTTGTAACTACCGAGAGTTGTTGTTCGTTTAGTATAAATGTAGGATTGGTGGGATTAGTAGGTATCACCATAAAATCATACTTCAATAAAAGTGAATCTTGAAGTAATTTGTTCTTAATTTTGATTCATGTTCGTTTTGATCTCATTGCTCATATCAATTGGTATCAGAGCTTTGGTGATTTGAACTTAATCTTCACAACGAATTCAAAGAACTAGAATTCGGTGTGTGAATCGATCAATTGTCTCTAAAGAAGAGGAGCAAGTTGATGGGTGGAACGATTCAAAGGATCGAATCAAGAACAATCGAGTCATCCAGAAGGACTGGATTCAGATAAGATATCCGGCACCCTTACCGGAAAAAAAACACGAGGATGGTGAATACAGAGAAATCCAGTTCATCCACCAACCACCAGATAGTCACCATTAAGGAAACAACCATACCCCTTCAATGCCCAATGCTCACAGCAACAAACTATTCAATTTGGGCGATCAAGTTGAAAGCGATTTTTAACGTCCATGGGCTGTAGGAAGCAATCGGACCAGCCCCGGAGACCGTAGTAGATGATGCAGTCGGAAACAGAGAGATAGATAATTGAACCTGTTGATTCAACGAGAATACCAGGAACTATTCTTCTAACTATCGTTGATTCACAAAGAATACCGATAATCAGGGTTTACACTAACACACACAGTGACAGAGAGAAAAACAGATTTTTCATAAACTTCAATAATTCTTTCACCCATCTCTTATAAGTATTGATAGATTGATAGATATTATTAATAAGAGTTAATTAAATGAAAGTTCCATGTGCTTAGGTCTGTTTTCACTTTCGATCCCCAACTTGAATGGACGTTATCTTTTTCCGTTAAATACCTGTAAATTACCAACATACCCCTTAGCTATTAAAAAACTAATGATCAGAATACTTAATTAAGAAAGGTGGGACCCATCCTCTAATTTATCTTCAACCTTCAACTTTTATAACTTTACAAATCCACCACCACCACCCTAATAGTCCCACCACCACCACCCCCAAAAGTTCCACCGCCACAACCATGACGTGATGATTGTGCCACAATCTGAAACCCTCTACCACCCCCCACCTACCCTTCTCTCCACCACCACCGTAACCTTCCCTCCATCACCACCACCTTACCATCGTGACCATCCCCCTAAACCTGGAAAACACCATTGAACCTGTTGGATTTTAGTATCATGGAGTAAGGGTTTGAGACATTGTAATTGAGGTGTTAGCACTCAAAAACGGGGTAAACAGAGCAAAGCCACAATTGCAATAGAGAGGAAGAAAGAACTTTTCACGTAATGGTCGACATCGATGACGGTATCGATGGCAGAGAAGAAGAAAGAACTTTTACAAACAGAAACAGGGGAGATGGAGAAGAAGATGAAGGGAAGGGGAGGGGGAGGTTGCGATGGGTTGCGGTAGTGGCCCGCGGTGGTGGCTGACGGTGGCGAGGGGCGGTGGTGCCCGGCGGTGGTGAACCTGCTTAGTTAGGTTAAAGATGAGATTGGGGTGGGACCACTCATTTGTTAATGTATTAGTTATGTTGAATATCAGCCTCAATAAACAATAACAAAAATGATTTGATCAAAAACTAATGATCGACTAAGTTTGAAATTAGAAATCACAGTATATCAAAGAAACTCATAGACCTAAACCCACTACCTACGTGAACAGAAAATAACTCCTACAAACTAGTAAACATGACCATGATTTAAATCCACTACTTTGACCCAATAAACATAAAATAAATGTGATAGAAATAAACTTTTGCTGTAACCTGTCTGACCCGTTTGATTACCCGAACAAGAAGCTCCAACTTTATGACCCGTGACCCGTCAAGATTAACCCAATAAGTTATAGATATTAATTTTCTTTTTATGTTTTATTCAACGGTGTTTTGGTTATTTAGTAAAATTTAATTGAAAAGTTAACCCTCCATTCATGTTGGGGACCAATTATGTTACGTTTTGTCAAATTTGTGGACCGACTTTGTAGTTACCTTTTTATACAAAGTTTCAATTCATTACATACATATTAATCAACCCATTATTTGCTATTAAAAAATAAAACATAATAATTTCTCTAAGATAACTTAATAATGATTTAAGAATAAATAAAATATATAATTTTATATATCAAATAGTTTATTAGAAATAGAGTTAATTACATGGAACGTCTCTGTGATTAGTTCCGTTTTCACTTTCGATCCCCAGATTTGAAAATCTACAATGTTTGTCCAAAAGTTTGCCAAAACATAACACAAAAGGTCCCTATCATAGATGGTCTTTATCTTTTTCCGTTAAATTTTTTTATAATGATGATTATACCCTCGTAATATTATATAAAAATAATAATAAGTTGTATGGGTTTTAATAAGAGTTAATTACATGAAAGGTCCCTATGCTTTGGTCTGTTTTCACTTTCGGTCCCTAGGTTTGTAAAATTACAATGTCGGTCCACAGGTTTGACAAAATATAACACAAATGGTCCCCAACTTGGATGGACGTTATCTTTTTCCGTTAAATGCCTGTAAAATTATCAAAATACCCCTTAGCTATTAAAAATTTAATGATTAGAATACTTAGTTAAGAAAGGTGGGACCCATCCTCTATTTTATCTTCAACCTTCAACTTTTATAACTTTACCAATCCACCACCACCACCCCCCAAAAGTTCCACCGCCACAACCATGACGTGATGAATTGTGGTTGTAGTCGATCTTTGTAGAAAATTTGAAATCAAATATTGGATAATCTTAGGGTCGTGTGATCACACTTTCAGATCGAACTTATTCGATGGTTCACCAGAATATCTCAATCAGATTCAACTTAGATGTTGATCAAGATCAAAGTATGAATTTTGTATGTGTTTTGTGAACTAGAAGAAAATTCGAGAGTGACCAAAATTTTTTTATAGACAATTCGATTTTAGGGAAGGTGAAAACTACCGTTTGGTGGTTATTATTTTGAATTCAAAATGATTGAAATTGCACCTTTTTCATTCGCCTTGTTTCCTAAACTCTTCCTAGGTTTGCTAGCAACCTTTGTTAGCAACCTTTGATGCAAGGTGCTACATTTGCTATAAGGTGTTGTATGCAGAAGATTGTCCGATAGGATGGAGACTTAGACCAATGTCGGCTGAAGAGGTTGTAGGTTAGCTTTCCTAATCTCTTCCAAGGCTTCATAAAAATTCAACAAAGGGTGAGTCTGCTAGGTCATTGGGGTAATACCCTCCTAAGATTCAGTTAAGCGTGTAATTAGTTGGAGAACTAGTCGCTAACTTGTCACCGGGTTTAAGGATGGCATGTACGAGATCACTAGATGTTGTATTGTAGATCTAGTGAATAATAGTGGCATCTAAAGTTTTGTATCAATGGATTTTAGAAGGGAGGAGGAAGAGATTGTAGTATTAGGTTTAGCTTTGGGTGTAATATAATTGATAACCTAAAAAGCACGACAATGTGTTTTAAAATTATAAATGTTAGTCACATAATAGCTAGATGATGTTTAGAATCCATGTAGAAAAGAAAAAAAGAAGTAGCAGAGACAACATGTTATTGTATAACAAAAAGGAGAATAAGCAGAGATATTGGTTATCACCGAAGGAGACATAATATCGCTAGAAAAGGATGGCTAATTTAGGGCAGTAGGCACCTAGGGTTTAGGTGATCAGAGAAGGCTCTGATACCATGTTGGTTTACAAAATGATTCTTAATAAGTTATTCCTTAATCTCAACCGTGTGTGCGACCCGACTGAAGAAATGGAACCCATTTTCATTCCCCACAATTATCTTGTTAAACAATGAGACGAGACTTTGCCCCAATATCCATATACTACCGAGAGTCGTCAGATTCTAGGATGGTAACTTGAAGTGCAACAAGCAAGTTTGATAGTTCAAATGGGTCACATCTACGAGATAGACATGATGGAAAGATTGCATATGAGTGGCTCTAGGCAAGTATGGTGCTGTGGGCCGAGAAGTGCCTTGCCATGGGCTAACCCACCCAGACTAAGTTGCCTAAGGACAAGGAGGAACAAGCCACCACAAGACCCACTAAGGCGTCTGAACACGGAAAGCCTAGGTGGGTCAACAGGAGCCTCCTATGCTAGCAAGAGAACCTTTATGTTGATTAGGACAAGATCCATGATCCTTGATCCTGAAGGTGGTCGATTACTAATTAGGTCGTGACAATGGTTTACCCTACCTCGAGGCTGCTAATGCTGATTGTTAGGTGGTGAATCGGAATGGACTGTTGGGGCTGCAATTTTCGGTGGGTGTTTCCCGAACACTTTGTCAATGTTGTTTTAATTCTATCATACTACATTTCGCTAGGGTAGAAGATCATAGCCTTGGTAGAAGATCGCTGGTAGAGAGCTAGGGTTTGTCTAGCTCTGATACCATGATAATAGGAGATTCAGTCGTCGTTTTTATTAGAATTGGTAAACAAAAATACAATTAGAAGACAACCAACACTCTTTTCCTGTGTGGAGCTTCTTTAAACGCAGCAGGCCCTACGAGTAGTCGAACAAATGAGAGGTTGTCGACGAAGGGGTCAAAGGTCGCGCTTGCGACAATCCTTTGACCCTTTTTCCGATATATTAGTGTTGTCCCCCTTGCGTTCCCTCCCTTTATGAAGAATTCCATTTAGGCGTAACTATATGAACCCATAAATACAAAGCAGCAAACAAACAAACATACCTTGTGAATTTCATTCAAATAGTAGGGTCTAAAGAAGGTGTGATGAAGGCAAACATTTTTTCTCTATCTCACGAGATAAAAAGGTTGCTCCTAACAAGACCCTTGACATAACAAAACTAATAACATGTCTAGAGTAACAAGTATGATAACATAAATTATTTGCAATAGAAGGTACAAAGCAAAATGTCAGGCATAATAATATGTGACATTAATTAAAGGAAGGCTTACGCTAAGTCTCTAAGTTTACAGGGCCCTTTAAAAGTAAAAGAACGATTAAAGGCAAACATAGAGCATGGCTATTCTCCCCCTATAACTACAATAAACCAAATATATGAGACCCTAGCTTAGTCCTACTCTACACATACCCCTATTAATCTATATAATTTATTTTGCATCTCTTAGAACTCCTATAACCGATCATGTCCTTGGATAGGTACAAGTATAGGAGGTTTTGTCTAACCTTCTCCTCCCACATCACCCTTGGTTTGCCTTTGCTTATATTCTCCTCCATTATCAAGGCCTCACACTTCTTAAGTGACAAAAACAAAGGAGTACAATTAATAAATATAACAAATATTATGCAGAAATTTGTTTGGTTAATATTGCCAAATGCATAAAGCTTGTTTATCAGAAATAAGTGTGTGATCAAATTGTGTTTGTCATAAATGAAGAAACCCAAATTACATGAGGTAATTTAGTGAGCACTAGTGTTAAAAACAAAATGGAAGGTGAGAGATGATCATTGTTAAAAAAGAAAGATGCTACAAGATTTCCAAGAAAAACTCGATACTTAACTCAATTAAAGATACTTCAGGTTTTAAAACCAGAATCTCTTGTTGGTAATCAAGAACTAATCAAACATACATAAAATGTTTTCAATTTATTTGAGAATAAGG
This sequence comes from Flaveria ramosissima, assembly GCA_025215565.1. Classification (NCBI taxonomy): domain Eukaryota; kingdom Viridiplantae; phylum Streptophyta; class Magnoliopsida; order Asterales; family Asteraceae; genus Flaveria; species Flaveria ramosissima. The sequence goes on from CM046042.1 coordinate 38,365,374, forward strand.
ATTTGATAAACTTTCAATATACATAGATCGATACACACACTAACTCGATTGTCCGACCCCCTATTCAACCATTGTGAACCTGCACCTTCTAATCGATGCAACGATTAGAGTATAATTGTTCTAAGATAATAAGTTTACATAAAGAACCCTTATTAAATTACAAGTACATGAGAGACTCCACTAGACTTTCTAATAATAGCTTAAATCCCCCCCCCCCCCACACTTAATATTTAGTTTAAACCTTCATGTAGGATGATAGCTTAAAGATCTTAAATTTAAAAAAAAATGCTTTCGCAATGTGATGCTCCGTTGACATTGAAGCTTGGAGTGTATAAATTCTAGCTTAGGAGAGTGTGATAAAATAGTAATCTAGACATCAATTTCTTGGAGTGTATAAATTCTAGCTTAGGGAAGTGTGATAAAATAGTAATCTAGACATCAATATCTAAGTTATATTTAGTCATGACAGTATGTTACTAAATAGTTTTGACATTGGTGACCAATCACTTTTGTTGGGTGTAGGCTTCGTATGGATAAAATTGAAGCAGTTGGGCTCGATCGACCCAAGCTCTAAATAGGACCAGTTTAGTTAGATAGTTAACCAAAGAGATTAACTCTAATTGTATCCTATAAATATATCTCTTTGTACTTGTAACTATTATCACTCAATAAAATTGAAGCAGTTGGGCTTGACCGACCCAAGCTCTAAATAGGACTAGTTTAGTTTGATAGTTAACCAAAGAGATTAACTCTAATTGTATCATATAAATATATCTCTTTGTACTTGTAATCATAATCACTCATAAGTCCAAAAAAACTATTTAACCGACCTTAGTCATGTCAATGACCTTAGGCTTGGGGTTTCCACAACCCTATGCTATCATTTCTTATCACCACTCATGACTGACACGCGTCGAAAAGCTAGGGTTCACGCATACGTCTAACACAGTACCTATACGAACTTATCTTATCAATACCCAAAATCCTTTACATATTCTATTTTTTGTGTCAACCACAAGGTTAAGACACCAACATTAATTATCCGTTTCTCATAATACCCAGACTTCGTCCCGTGACAAATTACTTCTAACAACCCCAGTTTACCCGAGATGATGCATAACGTGAAGGTTTCAAAACCTGACCATGGCAAATCTGAGCTCACGATCATTCTTTAACGACAATGAATACACCACCGAGCGATTCAACACTATAGTTCGGTTTCACATGCCATTCACATGCTTATAACGGGCAATAAGTCGTATTTATAAGGATTTGGGACTTACCAAAGCAAACCGAGCTCCCAAACTCGTTCAAAGTCAAACAAATGTTTATGGGTGTTTCTACGAACCCCAATCGTCACACCGAGCCTTATATCACGCCAAGATCTTATAAAGAAAGTTAGGATCATTTAGAGAGAGAGAGAATCGATAGGAGTGAGACGAGTAAAAATGGGGAAACTCAGGTTTTAGGGTTTAAATACCAAATATGCCCGAACGACTTCATCGCGAACCTTTACGCCAGCCTTGAAGGTCCCCTACCGTCCTAGAAACGGAGTATTCTCATCTTTCAAATGGAAGATTCGCATCATGAAAAGGAATATTCCTTGCAGACCGTTAAGCCCAACCATGGTGGTTCGCAACCACCATGGTGAACCGTCACCTCGAACCCTTGACGGCCCGCTATGAAACCCACTCTCCTGGTCTCGATCCACGATCAACGTGGTGGACCATTACGGTCAACCAATAGGACCCATAGCGGTTTGCTATGGTCCTTTGTTCCCGTTGCCTTAGGAAATTTTCATCCTTGACCCCTTTATACGTGTTCCCGGTTTGTTTATTCACATGTTAACCCACCCATTAAGCTGAGGGGTCACATGTTGAGATTTTGAAAGAAGAAAAGTTGTTAGAAACAAGTATGCTATGTTTAATGAGAATTGATTTATACAAAGACATAAGCATAACAAACTCACATGTTTAGAAAGAGCTGGTCGTATCTAAAGTTACTTCTAAGAAACAAACAACAAAGCTAGTTACTGAACCAAATACTAAAACTAAAGTTTCCGAGTTAGAAACTGATGATATAAGTAGAGATGAAGAAGCTGTGGGAAACAAAGGAAAAGAAAGTCCAAATTTTGACTTTTTTCTAACAGTATTTCTTCCTAAAAGGACAAAAATTAGGATTGTTCATTTAAAATAGTTTGTTTGTATAAATATGCATCTAAAAATATTTTAAGTCAATTTTGTAATATTTTGTGTCAAAACTAAAATGTAAAACCGATTCCGTATAATTATTAACAATTCAAAAATGTTGAAAGATTTTCAATAATAGCAAGTGAAAATCTAAATAATTCATCTAGCAAGTCACTCAAACATGTATGGTTTATAGCACGCAACTCCTGTATGGCAACCTAAGACAAGTGTGGCAATATAGTAAGTCACTCAAACATGTATAACTCGTAACAAAAAGCAAGCAATCGTGTGTGGCAACCTAGACGTGTGTGGCAATCTAGACGTGTGTGGCAATATAGGAAGCCTAAACCTATATGGTACAATCTAAGCCTGTGTGGTGTTTATAGAAGAAGACATGTATGACAAAGTAAGAAAGAAAACCTGTGTGGCGAAGCAAAAGCAAGTTAGCAAGAAGTAAGAAAGCCAGACGGTTCATCATTTGAATAAATTAACATGTATTAAATTTTTAATGATGAAAGGAGCATAAAGAACATGTTTCAGGTGAAGGTTATTCGGGAGAGTAGCACAACTAGATCCAAGAATTGGTAGTTGTCCGTCACTGACAAATATGTGCTTAATAGATGCGACAGAAGGAAAGTTGGAATACATACCTGCATCGGCTAAAAGATGATGAGTAGCTTCTTTATCCATAAACCATGATGGTTCACAACAGTCTAGAAACATAGCCTGGAAGGCAGCACCTAATTTAGTGGGCTCCAGCGGATTTGCATCAGCTAAATTGGCATATGGTTATTGGCGGGAGGCTACCGGAACAGGGGGTTTGGTGGGCTGAGTGGGCTGCCACTTGTTATTTTGCCAAGGAGCCCAAGGGGATGCATAGCCTGGTTGGGTAGGATATGAGCAGGGTGGGGGTGCAGACCATCAGGGAGCCTATTATGGTGGCTGAGTTGGGCCAGAAAACGCAGCCCACTGATTTTAAGTGGGGCCACGAGACTGCTGTGGGCCAGGACACTGCTTTGATAGACCATGTCGAGTGCTCATTGGAACATGGGGTAGGGTTAGGTGTTGGTGGAGTCTGTGATTCATGAAAAGCAACAACAGCAACAAGAGAAACAAGAGGTTCAGTGTCTCGGGTTGCTTGTCGTTGTGCTTCAAGTTGAAGCATACTACAAGCAGTTTCCCAAGAAGGCATAGATTGATGTAGATACGTACTTATATTATAAAACAAGCCCGCTTTCATTGACTATCGACATTTGAAAGCTGATCCATTAACTCTTTTAAGTTTTTGGCAGTAAAGTCCCGGAGATGGCATTGATTTCAGCTTCGGATTTGTGAAGGAATTCTCGAGTACAGCGGCTCTAAAGCCCTTATTATACAAGAAAATATTTTTAGGCGATTCAAAGCTTCTACATCAGTAGAGTCTGGAATCAGGACACGAATGAGAAGATCGTCAATAGTGTTCCGCAGATCCACTGTAGCACGATGGCATCAATCTCACTCCAATGGTCAAACGTTGGGTCTTCACGAGCAGGTGGTTTGGTTCCGTCGATGTGATCAAGTACCTTATAACCACAAGCATGTAGGTGAAGTAGTTCCTAGGACGAGTATGAGACTTTCGTTCCGTCTAATACCCGTGTGGAGAGAAATTATCTGAGTTTTGCTAGAAGGTGCTTCTGTGCCGTCAGCCATGGTGTAGATCAAAGAGTGATGGCTGGGTGTCGATGGACAGGAGCAAGGACAAAAAAGAAACATGATGGTGAATTGGGTGTCTGTAGAACAGGGGCATCGGCTGATTTTTCTAAAATATAGAGCAGAGAACTCTGATACCATGATAATTATAGAATTCTCCTTGATCTCCAGAATAGAATACAAGGGGTATAACACCAAGATTGCCTAACTTCTAATAGAATCCTGAAATATATATAAAATATATTTTGGCTAATAATCTATAATCATGATAACTAAGTTAGTTAATGGGTGAAACAGGTGGTGGCATCCAATCACTTCTTCTAAGATGTGCAACGTCGTTTAGATATGTATATATTAGAATGTAGTCAGATCAATGTGTGTGACTAATATACAGAATCTACTCTGTATATAATTGTGATTATTTCCTCCAAGTATATTGACAACAAACCTCAATATACATATAACAAAACATATATATTCAACAATTGATTAAACAAAATCATATTAGTTACCTGGAATGCTTTCTGCTTGTCTTCAATGGAATTTATCAAAGATGTGTCTGCAAAATCATCATTTGAGCTATCTTGTAAACAAGATATGTTTGTTTGGATCTCCACCAAACCCTGCTGAAAGAGGTTCTCAAGCCTATTAACATACAGCATCAGAAATCAATATATATAGAATTGAGCTACATGGCTTACTTGAACTTATGTGTGGTTGATGTAGGAATGTTGTTATCTGTTGCGTTCCTTAATAGCTGTTCCTGGTGGTGCATGTTAGTAATCACAAGGCAAAAGATTTGTTAGGGAAGAGCAGGGAGAGAGTGAATAAACTTAACAGATGCTATATATATATATATATATATATATATATATATATATATATATTGCATTTGACAAAAATAATGCAATTAATTACTTCACATAAATAAGGCAGATTTCATTCATATCAGAAAAATGTGGATGTACACATATAACACAGACATGCACAATATAACAACTTACCATCAGATATGTTCTTATCTCAATTCAGTTTAACCTTCAACAAAACATGCACAACATAATTCAGTGTAACCTTAACACCAATACATGAAACTATAATTGATACATCCGAAATCATGATATATGTATGCAACTTATGTAAACAAACAAGAACTGAATTGAACCAACATTCATAACCTGTAATATAACTTAAGCAGCCATGCATAAAAAAAGAATGCAATAAGATGACTACTCATATGTGAGGGGGTGACAATAAGCCTCATGTAAGTTCCAAATCAAACAAGAATCTTTATTGGTTGGACTATGCGATTTTCGATGTGAGGAGGTGACGATAATCCAACAATTAAGTATCTTTACCGGTTGGACTAAATGATTTAGGATCTTTGTCTTGAAATCGCAAACTTTTTTTATGCATGAATAAAGATAGAACTAATCATATGAATCTTTCCACCCTTTAACCAATAAACGTGTAGAATTAATTTAGAAGTATATCTTCATACTTCATATTTAACCCATGTGTAAGTCACAAATTATTTGATCAGAAAAAACGATTAGGCACCATTCACCAATGCAACTCACCACAAATGATGCAAAATGTTCGATGTCATGACTGCATTAAAACCAACAACAGGCAGCAGAGGCTGCTGCCAATAATGTTCCCTGGACAACCTGCATAACAACAGTAAGAGATGTTAAATGATGCAAAATGTTCGCTGTCATGACTGCATTAAAACCAACAACAGGAACCAAGGCTGCTGCCAATAATGTTCCCTGGACAACCTGCATAACAACAGTAAGAGATGTTCATGGAATGAATAAATCTTTGACAACAAAATGAAAACAAGAGATGAACAAGCATGACATATAGTTTGTTTACCAAATAAGAATTTACCAAATATATGAAGAAACAATTTCTGAAGATTTCTCTCGTGAAATATATGAAGAAGAATTTACCAAATAAAGCCCAAGAGAAAATCGAGAGAAAGGGAACAAGCATGACGTTCCGTGCCAGGATAAACAGGATCAATTCCAATTTGCAGATGCTGATCGAACCAAACTATTGGGTTTAACGGGTTTTGCAGCGACATCATCATACGAGTAGCTAGAAATTCCGCCCGATCCTAGTGTTCAAGCGGCCTTTCAGTTCACAAGAGATATGTGGTCTTACATGTTTCAAAAATCTAGCTGGTTTTCGAAAGCAAGTCCACGGGCCTCGGAATTGAATCTGTTTTTGGGTCGCCGACCATTGGAAGAAGACACCTGGGAGCCTTATGATTGGGAGGAGATGTTTCTGAAGTACACCATCAATGGCAAAGATAACACATTCGAGGTGCACACCAGCTCCGTTTTTTGATATCCGACTTGAGGACAAGTCGGATTTTGGGGCAGGAAGTATTGATACAAACCCGAATCCAATATTGGGTCAAACTGGGTCGGGTCAGCTGCTGAAAGGAGGGAAACAGGGCAGTGGGAAATGAGGGAAACAGGGTAGAGGGAGAAATTGCAGGAAGTAGGGGAAAACTGTCAAGATGAGGCTGCTGTCTTTAAGTTTAGATATTCATGTTTTAGTTAAGATTAGGTTATCTTGTTTATGTTAAAGTTGGACTTGAATTGTACCTGGAGATCTAATCCTTCTCTTGGATTAAAATCTATAGCCGACTAGTTATCAATCCATCTTTGTTTCCTTTGACTTACTGGGTTCTATCATCATAGCTCCCAACCACTAATCTAGATATGTAGGATGACACCTGGAAGATAAAGAATTAATCATTAACTAAATAGACCATAGAAAGTTGTATCTAAACATGAAACTTGCTCTCACTTTACCTTAGAGTGGATACCTACCTTCATGTAACAGATTGACTAGAGAATTACATATCCAAGTGGCTGCTTATGTCTGACTTTATAGCGACAGAAGATTAATCTTTGTCTATTAGAAGAAAATACTAAAATTGACCATAAATTGTGTTTTCTACTAAACTCCACTGATCTTCAAGATATTTTAATAAATATATGCCAAGATAAAAAAACATGAGACATGGTCTATCATATTGAATGATGAAATTACATTTATCAGTCCAGCAAAAGCATTGAGTTTCTTGTACACTTGATATAAATTCAAAAATGGTTACTAGAAATAATTATATGGCTGTATGATATAGATATCCTCCTCAACAAACTCATGGGAATACAAGAAATGCAACTTTAGGCCACATTTCACACTGAAATTGAGGTAAACTAATAAATAACAAAAGATGTGTATGTCCTTGTGAAATTGAGCAAGTAAAGAAACCAAGCTATCATTTAGAGAAGCACAGCAAAAGAAGATAATATAACATCCTGGGAAGTTTAGGTAATTGTATATACAAGTCGATTACATGCTACTGCATATAAAAAAGACACACTTAAATTCATACAAAACCGTAAATGAATTATAAAAAGTACCTGTTATGTAATTACCATGGCCAGAAGAACTGCAGCAGTCAGTCCATCACATGTTCCCTTAACTTCCTATAGCAACTGAGAAGATTGAGGAAACTTCATATTGTTTTATGAAAACAATGAATCTAGAACCAACTACTACAACTCAAAAGCACAATAGTGTTCATATGCAAAAAGACAAACCTTACAAGAGATATGTTGGCCATGCAGCAAAGGCAAAGAATACAAGAGCAGTAAATATGCTTACAGTTTCCACAGACGGGAATATTCAAAGAGTGAAGCAGCCTGACGTTAATAACATTGCCACTATTCTTTAGCTAGAACAAAATGTGTTAAATCAAAGCCCAGATTATTCTCTAATAAACATATGCTTCAAGCAGTCAAAGTCAATCTAGGGTAAACAGTTACACCAACAAATCATCCTTACAAGAAGTAATTGATATTGCGTCACGTTTGCTTTTGTGAATGATATACTTGATGATATAAAGAAAAAAACAAACGTATCCATATACCACAATACCAGGTATGCTCATCAATATATATAATAATAATAATAACAATACAAACAAGCTGATATGCAAGAATTATGAAAATACTACCCTAATTATTGAAGTGAAATAATATACAAACAAAAATCATCCCTAACACCCTGCATGTCTAAATCACATCATTGAATACACAAAGTCAAAACCCTATGAATTATATCATCCTTAACGAATCGTGAAAACCAAACCTGAAGTAAAGTAAATCAAATTAGAAAACATATAAAGTGAAACCTAAATAACACTTTGACACTGTCAAACCAAATAACCTACAACAAAAACTTAACGTATTTAAATTCAAAACAGATCAGTTTACACAAATCACAAATAGGTTATCATGAACATATCAATCGATATGCAAAACATATTAGGCAACAACAATACATCAATCTTCTATTAATGCGTCCAAAATCCTAAAATATGTATGCAACTTGTGTAAAATGTAATATCAGAAAGCAAGCAAGAACTAAACCAACATTTAGACACCTGCAATACTACATTCATAATAAGTGGTAGCTAAGCTGCAAGAGTTAACTAGCTTAAGAATCCATATAAAAAAGAAAATAATAAGACAACAAGACTGATGTAAATTCTAAATCAAACAAGAATCATCACCAATTGGAGTAAATGATTTTAGATATTCGCTTTAAAAGTACAAAAATTTTTTAGGGATTAATAAAGATAGAACACCAGTTTATTATTATATTATATGGATATTTCAATCCTTAGATCAACAAATTTGTAGAACAAATTTACATGGTAAAGTCACAAATTATTTTATGAGAAAAACAAGTAGGCACCATTCACCATTGGAACTCACCACAAAAGATGCAAAACGTCCTGTTGTCATGACTGCATTAAAACCCAACAACAGGCACCAAGGATGTCAATAATGTTCCCAAGACAACCTGCATAACAACAAAAACAACAGTAAGAGATGTTCATGGAATAAATACAACTTTGACAACAAAATGGAAATAAGAGATGAACACTTATGAGTAGATGTTTTTGTGCACGAACAACATGATCCTCTGTTTCAGCAAAAAAAGCCCTCTTGTTCTTCATTTCTGTATGGATTCATGATCAAGATTTATTATACTTACAAGCCAAGCATATGCAATGTATGACTAAGACAAACAGCACCCAGTCACAATGCAGAGAAGCACGTGCATTGGTATGAGATTGATGTTTAAAGTGTCCCCTCCCCAAGAGCAAATGTGAATGGATGATGAGTCCAACATAAGAGTTTGCCAAAAAAGAATAAAAGACAAATGAAATGCATAGCAATGTGGACAAGAAACCTGAAAATTCTAGTCTTACAGGTAGAAGTATGAAATGGAACTTTATGTGGCATAGGAGAGGAATCCCGTCTTCAAAATCTGCAATATAGGTCGCTATCAAGAAACAGTTTAATATACAAAGTACTGGTTTCATATTTGTATTTTAGTAACAAGTATAATACTCGGGGTATTAAATGCCATAACAGTACTTTTGTCTAGTGAAATATAGAATATGCAGCAATTTGTATCAATAACAAACCGTGATGTAGATATAAAGGGTGAAGATTAAAGCAAAGATAGCAACAGCTTCATTGTCATAGCTCCCCGTCACTGATCTAGATATGCAGGGTGGCACCTGAAAGTATTGAAAGTATAGAATTAGCAAGTGACTAAATAAACCATAGAAAGTTGTATCCAAACATGAAACTTATTCTCAGTTTATCTTGGAGTGGATACTCACATTATGTAAGAGCTTGACTACAGAAATGTATATCTGACACTGAAGTTGTAGTGACAGGAGATTCATGTCTGTCAACCGAAGGAAATACTAAAATAGACTAGAAATCTGTTTCTTCTACAAAAGTTCTCTAAATCTTCAAGATATATATAAATATGTGTCAAGATGAAAAGAAACATGCCAACATGATCTGACATCATATACTCATATATGATAATGAAATTATCAGCCCATCTAAGGCTTTGAGTGATAGACTTGATTACATAAAGAAACATTATATCCACATACCAGGTGCGATCATCAAACCAAATCCTAAAGGAACTGCAATTAGTTGGTCAAAAGATGAATATAAACAATACATAGAGGCATACACCATATATAGTATGCACAATCACTAAAAGGGACTAACAGCTCTTAATATTATAACACATGATAACTTCTTATTTTTTCTTTTGGGTTCCAGGGAAGGGGGGTGAATATACGAACCCCTCAAAAGAGAGTTTAAAATACTAGAACCATTTGAGAGGATATAGTTTTTAATGAAAATAAAGGTATTAACTAGGTCACAAATATTTAGCATAACTTCCAACACTGTACATTGGGTCATACACAAGCACATAATGGTCACAAGTGTGGTTATATAATCCTGAAATGAAGCACCTTCTAATGCATGGTTATATATCCACCACAATTGTTCTTAAATGTGTCGTTTAGGTATGTATATATTACAATGTAGTCGGATCAATGTGTGTGACTAATATATAGAAGCTACTCTGTATATTATTGTTATTATTTCCTCCAAGTATATTAACAACAAACTTCAATGTACATATAACAAAACATATATATTAAACAATTGATTAAACGAAATCATATTAGTTACCTGGAATGTTTTTTTTTGCTTGTCTTTCAATGGGATTTGTCAAAGATGTGTCTACAAAATCATCATTGGAGCTATCTTGTAAACAAGATATGTTTGTTTGGATCTCCACCAAACCTGCTGAAAGAGGTTTTCAAGCCTACTAACATAAAAACATCAGAAATCAGAAATCAATATATACAGAATTGAGCTACATGGCTTAGTTGAACTCATCAGAAAGCATGCCTACATGGTATGTCACATACCAGGTACAATCATCAACCAATTCCAGAAGTAGTATATCACATTCTCTATTGGAAACTGCAGTTAGTTAAGTAAAAAAGAAATAATCTAAACAAATACCACAGAGGCAAACAAACCATATTGCAGTATACATAACCACTAAGAGGTACTAAAAATGTACAGCTATTGAAGAGGGGGGGGGGGGGAGGGTGGAAGGGATCAATAATTTAACCATTTGAGAGGATAAAATTATAATAAAAATAAAGGTATTAACTAGGTCACATATATATTCAGCATAACTTCAAGGATTGGATAGATTGAAACATCATGACATTGGTTTACCTAGAAATCACCTCATGGTTATACTTGTGGCTATATAATCCTGAAATGAAGCACCTTCTAATGCATGGTTATATATCCACCACAAAACATTTACAACAGACTGAAGAAAGAACCACAGCTCTGTTTTTCCTAACCAAATCTACATAGACTATGTTCAATGATAATAAAATAACAACAATGATATACATATATACTGCAATTATGAAAGTACTACCCTAAATATTGAAGTGAAATAATAGACGAACACAAATTATCCCTGCCTAATTAACATCATGCATGTTTAAATCACATCTTTGACTTCTGAAAGTCAACATACGAATCATGAAATCCAAAAGCTAAAGTAAAGTAAATCAAATTATATAAAGCGGAAGTTGAGTAACTCTGTAATTGAAATAACAACTCACAGACGATTCATGAATGTCGTTTTCTTAATTTGACCGTCGAAAGCCTCGGACGCCGGTGGTTTTGTGAGAGACTTGGAGTGAATGAAGCTAACTAAAAACCTGTAAGAAAAACGTAATAACTTGTATCAATGGAAGTTTAGATGATCAATTAAGAAAGCGGTTGCTGAGGTTTTCTCCGACGCCGGTGGTTTTGTGAGATTGCGAGAGACTTAATTGGAGTCAAAAAAACCTGCAACAAATTAACACGTATCAGAATGAGAATTCAAAACAAAGCAGTTCATACAAATCACAAATAGACGATCAAACGATGATTCGATAAAAGAGGGATTGAGAACGCAAGTAAAACTCAGATCAAAAGGAGAATGAATGAATGAGACGAAGTTTCCAAACGCAAGTACTGAGGTTTTCTACGATGACGACCGCCCGAGGTAACGGCGTCGAAGGCCTCCGACGCCGGTGGTTTCGTGGAGAGTGATAGAGACTTGAGTCAACAAACAAATAGATTAGATTAGATGATTGGATTGACTGAATTGGAACAACAAGAGGTTCAATGTCTCGGGTTGCTTGTCGTTGTGCTTCAAGTTGAAGCATCCTACAAGCAGTTTCCCAAGAAGGAATAGATTGATGCAGATACGTAATTATATTATCATATTCGCGTGGGAGGCCACGAACCAATTGTAAAACAAGCCCGCTTTCATTGACTATCGATATTTGAAAGCTGATCCATTAACTCTTTTAAGTTTTTGGCAGTAAAGTTCCAAAGATGGCATTGATTTTAGCTTCAGATTCGTGAAGGAATTCTCAAGTGTAGCGGCTCTAAAGCCCTTATTATTCAAGAAAATATTTTTAGGCGATTCAAAGTTTTTAGAGCAGTAGAGTCTGGAACCGGGACACAAACGAGAAGATCATCAAATAGTGTTCCGTAGATCCATTGTAGCATGATGGCATCAATCTCACTCCATTGGTGAAACGTTGGCTCTTTGCTAGGTGAATAGTTCCCAGGAGGAGTATGAGACTTTCGTTCCGTCTAGTACCCGTGTGGAGAGAAGTGATCTGAGTTTTGCTAGAAGGTGTCAAAGGACAGGAGCAAGGGAAAAAAAGAACAGGGGCATCGGCTTATTTTTCTAGGGTATAGAGCAGAGAAACTCTGATAACATGATAATTAAAGAATTCTCCTTAAAATAGAATACTCTGATAATATGATAATTATAGAATTCTCCTTGATCTCCAAAATAGAATACAAGCCAGAATAGAATACAAGGGGTATAACACCAAGATTGCCTAACTTCTAATAGAATCCCGAAATATATATATAAAATATATTTCAGCTAATAATATATAGTCACGGTAACTAAGTTAGTTAAATGGTTCAAATAGCTGGTGGCATCCAATCACTTCTTCTAAGAATTATAGAATTCTCCTTGATCTCCAACATAGAATACATGCCAGAATAGAATACAAGGGTATAACCACCAATATTGCCTAACTTCTAATAGAATCCCGAAATATAATATAAATATATTTCAGCAATACTATATAGTCAAACTAATGTTAGTTAAATGGTTCAAATAGCTGGTGGCATCCAATCACTTCTTCTAAGATGTGCAATGTTGTTTAGATCAATGTGTGTGACTAATATACAGAATCTACTCTGTATATTATTGTGATTATTTCCTCCAAGTATATTGACAACAAACTTCAATATACATATAACAAAACATATATATTCAACAATTGATTAAACAAAATCATATTAGTTACCTGGAATGCTTTCTGCTTGTCTTCAATGGAATTTCTCAAAGATGGGTCTGCAAAATCATCATTTGAGCTATCTTGTATTACAGGATATGTTTGTTTGGATCTCCACCAAACCTGCTGAAAGAGGATCTCAAGCCTATTAACATACAACATCAGAAATCAATATATATGGAATTGAGCTACATGGCTTACTTGAACTTATGTGTGGTTGAGGTAGGAATGTTGTTATCTGTTGCGTTCCTTAAAAGCTGTTCCTGGTGGTGCATGTTAGTAATCACAACGCAAAACCTTTGTTAGGGAAGAGCAGGGAGAGAGTGAATAAACTTAACAGAAGCTATATATATTGCATTTGACAAAAATAGTGCAATTAATTACTTCACATAAATAAAGGCAGATTTCATTCATATCAGAAAAATGTGGATGTACACATATAACACAGACATGCACAATATAACAACTTACCATCAGATATGTTCTTATCTCAATTCCGTTTAACCTTCAGCAAAACATGCACAATATAATTCAGTGTAACCTTAACACCAATACATGAAACTATTATTGATACATCCGAAATCATGACATGTATGCAACTTATGTAAACAAACAAGAACTGAACCAACATTCATAACCTGTAATAAGATGACTACTCATATGTGAGCGGGTGACAATAACCCTCATGTAAGTTCCAAATCAAACAAGAATCTTTATTGGTTGGACGATGCAATTTTCGATGTGAGGGGGTGACTATAATCCAACAATTAAGTATCTTTACCAGTTGGACTAAATGATTTAGGATCTTTGTCTTAAAATCGCAAACTTTTTTTATGCATGAATAAATATAGAACTAATTCATGGAATGAAAAGAAATCTTTGACAACAAAATGGAAACAAGAGATGAACACTTATGAGTAGATGTTTCTGTGCATGAATAGCATGATCCCCTGTTTCAGCTAAAAAAAGGCCTTCCTGTTCTCTGTAAGAAACTGCAATTAGGTACATGGTCTGTCACATAAATAAACAAAAGCTTATCCACATACCAGGTACAATCATCAACCAATTCCAGAACTAATATATCACATTCTCTGTAAGAAACTGCAGCATAAGAGGTATTAAAATGTACAGCTCTTGAAGAGGGAGGAGGGTGGAGGGGATCAATAATTTAACCATTTGAGAGGATAAAATTATAATAAAAGTAAAGGTATTAACTAGGTCACATATATATTCAGCATAACTTCAAGGATTGTATAGATTGAAACATCATGACATTGGGTTACCTAGAAATCACCTCATGGTTATAATTGTGGCTATATAATCCTGAAATGAAGCACCTTCTAATACATGGTTATATATCCACCACAAATCATTTACAACAGACTGAACAAAGGAACCACAACTCTGTTTTTGTCTTAAAAAAATACAACTACTGCAGTAAAAACATATAGACTGTTGTTCCAATGAGATGAATATGTTCAATGATAATTCAAATAACAACAATGATATACATATACTACAATTATGAAAGTACTACCCTAATTATCGATCGGTGAAATAATAGACGAACAAAAATCATCCCTAATTATCATCATCCATGTTTAAATCACATCTTTGACTTCTGAAAGTCAATATACGGATCGTGAAAACCAAAACCTAAAGTAAAGTAAATCAAACTAAATAAAGCGGAATTTGAGTAACTTTGTAATTGAAATAACTCAATTAATAAGGACTGAATTCACGAATAAACTGCAACAAAAACGTATCAAAACTGAAAACAGATGAGTTTATACAAATCACAAAGAGGCTTAATGTATCGATGTTTAGTCATTAGATCGACAACATTTACCTAGAAAAGACGCATTGAGAACGCAAGTCCTCCAGTCAATGTTTTCAACGAGAACGAAGAACACGATGACGTTTTAAACGCAAGCCTCCTGTAACAAATAACAGAACAGATTATACAAACATACTCATAAGTCACAACAAATAACAGAATAGTTTAATCGTAAGTCACAACAGAACAGTTTATATATGGAGAGAAGACGGATAAAGTACTCCGATCAAAACGCGTAATCACAACAGATCGAGAGCCTCCGACGCCGGTGGTTTTCTCGTGTGAGTCAATCAACCTGCAACAAAAACGTATCAAACTTCACAACAGATCAGTATGAATAGATGATAAGATCCACTGTGGAAAAACGGATTAATGAAGAACACAATGACGTTACCAAACGCGTAATGTAGGGTCGGAGACTGTTGCGTTTGCTTGCTAACGTTTTCTCGATGAAAACCTCCGACGCCGGTGGTGTTAATTGAGAGAGTGAGAGAGACTTCAATCGAGTCAATCGAGTATACAAAGACACCACCGGTGATATTGAGAAGGTGGAGGTGAAGTGAATTTTTACGGTGAAGGCATCATCATCCTGTATATATTGATTTACTGATTGGAGGAGGTGTACACGTGGATACGGTTTATCGGTTCGATTAATTGAATTTTAACCATGTTCAAAATATTACCGTTATCGTCATCATTATGAATTATGATCTAAGATTTACTAAGGGATTCGTTCGTATTTTAAGCAATCATGTTCACTCCGTTGATATTTATAGAGTATTTTAACAAATATTTGTTAGAAATTAATTTTAATTTTAACAAAATAACTCTTATTTAATGTATTTTTAATGAAGCATCTTATTTATATATATTTAGAACACAATTAATTTAATTAACATAACAGTAAATGAACATTTATTAAGAAAACCATATTTTTAACTTTTATTGTAGTGAAAATATGTGTTTAAATCCAAAAGACAGTCTAGGTGAACACTCTTAAAAAATATCACGAGCCTTCTAGAGATTTTGATTTATTAAAATACATCAGTGTTTCACTTACTACTATATAATACAAAACCTTGATACAAATTAGTAATTTTCTCTTTATTTTAAAACACCATATGAAAAGTTATAGTGTATCCTTGTTTCTCTCTCTCTAGATTTCTTCTATATTTGCCCTTTTTTCATAGGAGTTTTTACTTTTAACATATTGGTTTTATTGATAAGGGTTTTTTACTTTTTATTTTAATTGATATTCATGCCATATCAAATACCATATATTCAGTAATAGTATCATAACGATATAATAATGAATCGTCAAAGCATGTGTAAATATCAACTATCATTGTTACATGTCTATGTCACTAAAATCACCAAAACCAAAATAACCTAAAAAAACTATAATTGTAATGTTCCCGTATACATTCAAAACCGAACCGCGGCAAAGCGCGGGTCTAACCCGCTAGTAATTTATGAAGAGTTAAATAAGTGTTTCAACTAATGGTTTCCAAAAAATAAGATGCTTTGACTCATTTCCAAGTATAAATTTCAGCGAAGGTCTTAGTTGAAAGATGCACGAGAACCACAAACTCTTTTGAGTTCTCTCTTTCTTTTTTTACCAAAATTTTTAACTATTTTTGGATCATCTTCTTCCTTTTTCTTTGAGATACATTTTGGGTTTTTGTGTCCACCCGACGGTACTAATTGTTTCAACTATTGTACATTGGGAATCAAACGAGTTATTTTGAAAGACTCGAATTTTTTTAAGAGACCCGTGTTAAAAACGAATCATCAGCCATTTTAATTATGGTCATAATCTACCTTATCTTTTAAGAGACCCGTGTTAATGTACTTTACTTGTTGCATAGACATTTCTTATATCGTAACTGGCAGCGAAACTGCAAGCGAATCTACTTATCTGGCAGCGAATTTGGCATCGAAATTAGCAACGAATTTAGGCAGAAATTAACCCCTTTGAGTGTTAAATTATCTGCAGGATGTGAATTGTAATCCTAGCTTAGAAAGCTTAGTTTAGAAGCTACTCACGGTATCCAGATGAGTTCTAGATCCCCTTGTTTATAAGTTTTTCCATGTTTTGGGGCTATTATGCATACTAAAGCTTAGTTTAGAAGCTACTCGTGGTATCCAGCCCAACCCCAGCCAGAGGCGTTGCCCCTTGGACCCCACTAGGGGCCCCGCTGTCAGGGGCTACCACCCCTGAACCCCCGCTGTTTCGCGGAGGGTCGGTTATGTTTTTATGATGGATTGTACTTGATATGTTGTGTACTCAATAAGCTAAGTATTATATATTAAAGTGGAAGATAATATTAATGAAAAGTGGAACTTAATGAATGTTACCCCAGGCCTGTTTAATGATGAAAAGTCTTGCAAGCACTATGATAGACTTCACCTATGTGAGTCTGATGTATGATATTGATCTGTATTCATGAGTGGGCTATGTGCCTTGAAGTGTGGATCAACTGTCGGGGGTTAGCTACCATGATGATGTGTACCGACAGGGATCGACATTCGTTGTCGATCAAGAAGGAGCTCTTGCTTTGTGCAATCTCGTTCATGATGAAGTGAAATATAATGAAAGAAGGAAAGATAATGAACATGCTTATTAAGATGCAAAATGTTAAGCATTATGATGTATGCATGGTCATTATATGAAGGATAAAGTTTATATTTTCTTATATTAACTAAAACTAGAACTCATTCAGCAAAGCTGACTTTATGCATGATAGTTGGCAGGTAAATGCTGATGTTGAGGATGACACAAGGTTAGGAGCTACTTGGAAGGCAATGGATGGCATTCCTGTTTATGAAATCTTTTATTGTAATTTAAGAAAAAATACTATGTTTTTATTACAATTGAAAGACAAATGTATGATTACAATATGAACTGCAAGTTTTAAGTGAATGTTTATTTTATTCCGCTGCATTGTTTTGTTGTTAAAATGGTTTTATGCTATGATTAACCAACTGTGTGGCTTTCCGGGAACAGGGTCTTACAACCTCCAAGCCTTCGGACCCTCACTCCTCTTCCCCTCGTGGACGGAACATGGGTCGTGAATCTTGGAATCATCTGGGTGGCAGGGGACGAGGCCATAACCGACCCCTTTACACACCATGGCCTGGTCAGCAACAACAGTCTAGGTACCCTAACTGGGCTTGGTGGACACCATCCCCATGCCCCTATCCTACCGAACATCAATGGTTGCCCAACAGCAACTCAGTTCTATAGCCCACAGCCCCTACCCAAGCCCACTTTTCTGGTTTTCCACAGCAGTAGTTCAGCAGATACAATCCATCACCACAGGTAGTTTACAACGCCCTGAGCCTTTCGGATCTCATCACTGCTTTCAGCAACATGAAGATGAATCAACCATCTTCTTCTTGGGCTTCTAACATCATGGATACACTGGCCAAATCCCATGTCACTATTGATCAGATAAGTTACTAATCCCATATTCTTATCCTGTTTGTAGTAAATTATTCATGGGCAATGGCAATTTTTTACCAATACACGAATAGGGAATGCGTTTCCACTCCCTGGCCAACCGCACCTATGTTCTACCCAATGTCCTTTATACCCACAAGTTATAAAATATCTTAAATCTGTTAGACATTTGACCCTTTTGGTTTTTCCCTGTTATTCGCGTAAATACAAGTCTTAAGATTTCCCACTTCTACCAACTTTCACCGTCTTATTGAAACACAATTTCATCATAAAATTAAAACTTTTCAATGTGACCTAGGGGTAAATTTAACAATTTGTCCTTTAAAACTTTTGCACACCAACATGGCCTTCTATTTCAGTTTGTGTCCCCAAACCTCTTCCTAAAGCGATCGGGCTGAACAAATGATTCGCCGCCTCAACGACATCACCTACAATAGGTGCCCTCGAATCCCATCAACCCCCATAACAACCTGCCCAACACACACAACCCTTAGCTCAAGCCCTAAACATTCCTTGCCCGAACCTAATAATCCCACCAACCTTACTACCCCAACCCTATCCAAACCAGCCCAATCCACCACAACTTATGAGGTTGGGTGGCAGAGGTGTTTGGGTAACAAGCACTACCCCAGCCCTATCCAAACCAGCCCAATCCACCACAACTTATAGGGTTGGGTGGCAGAGGGGTTTGGGTAACAAGCACACCCAAACACCCGGAAATGGTTGTATGTGAGGTGGCGGAGATATAAGGCAAAGGTTGGGTTAAAGAAATTAAGGCGTTTAGTTAGGAGAATGTTGTAGAGGTAGGTTGTCATGTGGGATACCTCCACCCAAAAAGGCAAGGGCAATCGGGCATGGATAAGAAAGGAGTGTATAATGTCGCTAAGGCAACAAATCATACACTCCTTTCGGGAAGATGATTGTGGGAAGGAGAAACGAATTAGTAGGCCATGTTGGTTTGCAAAGTTCTTGAAGGCATGGTTATCAAATTCTCCTCTATATCATATTGAAATGTTTTGATATGGCGGTTAAATTGTGTGGCTATGAGCTTGTGAAATTTGGAAAATGTAGTGAACGTTTTGGATTTGTATTTAAGAGGGTAGACCCATACAAAGTTTGAGAAATTATCAATTAAAACCATGTAATATTTATGTTCGATTAAGCTAAGTATGGGCGATGTCCACAAGTCACAATGTATGGTATCAAACGGTGAAACCGTAAAAGAACTGGATTAATAGAAAGGTAAACATTTGCTATTAGAAAAATGACATGAATTTTAAAAAGATCGTGTATTCGAATTACAAGAAAAAACAAAATGTCTAGTTAAAACATCTAAAACTTGTGTACTAGGATGTCCGAGGCGGTCATGACATGGTAAAGTTGAAAATGTAACGGAGCAAGCTTGTTGCAGAGGGATACATGACGAGACTGGATAAAGATCACCCGTACTATTGTGACGGGAAAGTAGCAATAATGTGAGGAATGTAAAGGATATTGGGTAGGATAAATGTTTGATGGTGAATGGGAAGGTATCCTATTCCTGAACCCTCAATTGTAAACAATGTCTATTGTGTTTTAGTATTTACTATAAATTATTAAGTGTGTTTAAGTTGCATGGTGCTCAAGGCTTGGTTGAGATCCAATAGGCATAGAGCATAATACCTATGGATTGATCCACAAGAATGTGAGCTCAGGATAGTAGTGTAATGGGCTGCGAGAGTGTTTAGGGGATGATTGGGCCGCCAAGTGGATTGGGTTGGATAAGGGCAAGGTGGTGTGTTCCACCAAGCCTATTGTGTGTAAGATATGTGGTTTTGGAAGGCCCACGATGACCCCGGATGGCTCCTCCAAAAGCCGCTGACCGCGGTCGTCTCTTTCACGGAAAGATTGGCCGGTGCGACCGCGACCCCGTCCCCGATAGCTGGCTGAAGCGGGTCATGGGATTGGGCAATGGTGTTTTTAGATGTCGGGGAAGTGTTGGGGGTTTATGGATAGGGGTTCGGTGAAGGATGTGTTATTGGTGCAACCAAAACAGAGGAGTTCTGCTGCTAATGTGCCTCTTGTCGGAGAACTTCATCGGTTAACATAGCGCGAGCCAAATCCACAATCTGCCTTCTGGGAATTGATTAAGGAAGCGATACTGTTAAACTCGACGAAGAGACCACGAACAAGTTGAAGAACGAGTCGTGATTCAAGGACAGGTTGGTCGACATCAGTCAGTTGATTGGCAAGATCTTTCAATTGTTTACAATAGTCGTCGACCAAGCTACAAGCTATGAGTGTGATGTTCATGATTAGAGACGGTGTTGTATATCCACGATCAAGGATGCGGGTGAGCAGGTGATTAGAGACGATGTTGTATATCCACTGCAAGTTCAGGGCGTCCACCTCTTCCAGGTCGGGTATGCGGGATCCTTAGCATCCGGGGGTGAGTGTCTTCGATTTGATTAACAACTCGATACATGAGCAAGTGAAACTTGAATAGCTTCACCTTGGAGGAGTACGTTACCAAAGTGCCGTCAAGGGTGTAGATTTTGAATTGCATGTTTGTTATAGTGTAGGCAGGATGTAGGTTGGTAGGCGGCTTTGAGGTGGTTGGTGGGGAAGGTAACTCGTCGGTTATGGTCATTGTGAGGCCAAAGCTGACAGGAAAAAAGGTAGGATAATAATTAGAATGAAGCTCTGATACCATAAAAGTGTTTATGGTTTAGAATTCTTGATTATCTAGTATATAGATCAATGCTCTTTAAATAGGGAGAATATAATAACTAACTTGCTACTAATTTAGGAAACCCATAAAACACTTATAAGAGATCATGTATTATCTCATCACAAGATATAATTCAAATCTAAACCAATATTATTCATAATAATATATGTCGGCTAAAATTCATAACCTTCATTTTTAAGGGCCTTAGTAGATGAAGATTTTAAAGAAAGACATGAAAGGTGATTCTATAAAAAGTATCATTAGAAGAAAGTTTTGATGGTTTTGACAAGGATCTTTATAACTGATTTTGAACAATGATCGTTTTAACCTTTAGTGTTTAGTTTTGAACTTTTGGTATTCAATTTTTAAAATTGCTTTCCACCTTCTAGTACTACCTATATGATATTAAAAATACAACTATAAAAGCTTTATTATCAGGAAAAAACTTCATAGAACCATGTGTGCTTTCTTTATCCCTACTTATGCCTAGGCCCCAGCCCCCAAGCAAGGCCTAAGCATCTTAAATGCGCTCAACGCCTTTGACAATATACAACTAAATATATAAAACATATGATGAATAAAGTATTTTCATATGAAACATAAAAAGAGTGAAGAAAATATGAACAAAGTAACAACATATTAAAAGTGACATACCTTTGTTGGTTTATTCTCCTCTAGTATAATATAATGATACATTTCCGTCATCTGAGAAGAATAACTAAGTATGGCACAACCATAGTTAAACACGTGAAGTGAGAAAAATGATATGGAATCAAATTTTTGCTCATCTAAAATTATGTGCACGACCAAACAAGATGCATTTTAGAGTCTATCTTATGTGCACAACTGTTTAAACTTCAAATGACATAACGTTTACGCCTATTCAATTTTAACCTTTTTATCCATAAAACTATGAAAAAAATTTCAATTTTCAATTATCAACCTCGTTATATTACTACATATGTGATTACATTAGGTGGTCTATGTGATGCTAATTTAATTATTGATGAAAGTTAAGAGTGAAGATCGAAAGCCAAGAAAAGACAGAAAACCATATGATAATAAACCACAATCGATTATGCATAGTGATACAACCATGTTTGATTATGTCTAACGCGTGGTACGACAATAATATATCCTTTTTGGCATGTGAGACAATACAAAAAACATATAATGATATAAGATGGAAAACCAACAATGCTAACATAGACAATTAAAGTAATAATGTTTAAAATTAAACAAACCTAAATAGTGATGATTACTGTTTAAGAGGAAATGGTCAGTTTAATTAGATCAACCCCCCACCCTCTAAACAATTTAGAAAAAGCAGATAAAGTAATCATACCTATAAAGAATGGGCTCCCTTCATGAGAGGCCACTTATGAAAATTGACCTGGCATGCTATGATCTAACAACAAATGTCTCTCCTTGGTTCACAAGGCATAGTGGGAATATAGTTAGGCGATACACCAAAAAATAGCACACTTATTATGAAAAACTAAGGGCAAAATTATATAAAGATACGTACCGGGAAATTGAATCGTAGGTAGAAGTTGCGTAATTATTATTTGTCTCCAACACAACCGGTAGCAAAATTGTCACGCTAGCTACAAAAGAGTCACATTAGCATGACATTATTTGGAATATATACGGCAAAAAGATATTTGAAATCATATGTTTCAGGATTCCAAAAACCTAATAATTTCTTAAGGATGGGAAAGGAAACCAATAATGATATTTAAGAATGGTGAACTAATAAACCAAAAAATGGCGATCATGATCACAATATCAAACCTAACAGAAAAGCATAATAATTGTATGTGTGATATCTAATGCATAAAGAATAACCGATTTGATTGTTACATGAATCACGAAGAAGGGCGAATCGGAAATCAATCAGAATTGTTAGGTCACTTAACTCCATTTTCAAATCCACATTACTTCCTAAAAGCCGATGTCTATCTTACTTGATCAAAGTGGAAGTCATTAATTAATAGAAAAATCATTGAAATATGAAATAAATGTTGTTTTAGATTCATACCATAGCTCCTAAATCCACCTGCACCAAGCCTCTTGTCAATTGCTTGTACAGCATGTAATTCCTTCAATGAGGATATCCTTCACATTGATTCATTCTTCCCTTTCTCTATCCTGTTAATTAGCAATAAACTAACACAATTAGCACATAAAACCCCTTTTATTTGTGTACATCTATTTGTGTAAATCAATTAATAAACCACAATCAAAAATCAATAACAAGAACCATAGGCCAGAAAATCAATATATAGGCTGGGAATTTACAAATTGATTACAATTATTCTGCATATAACCCACATATCAAGAACACATTCAATAATTTATATTACTAGCTAAAGTATAACAGTAACCCTCAAGTCAAAAAAAAAACCATTAACAAAAAGATACATAATTGAACAATAAATCTCCCTACTTACAATTGCAATCAACCCACTGTAAAAGTGACTTGACTGGCCAAATACAGCAATCATATAAGTGGAAGGATTAAAAAAAAGAATAATGACACTATAATATTTAAACAAATTGCATTTTAGAATCTGTCTTATGTGCACGACAACTTTTTAAACTTCAAACGACATAACGTTTACGCCAAATTTAACCTTTTTATCCATAAAATTGTGAAAAGAATTTCAATTTTCAGTTATCAACCTCGTTACATTACTACATATGTAATTACATTAGGTGGTCTATGTGATGCTAATTTAACTATTGATGAAAGTTAAGAGTGAAGATAGAAAGCCAAGAAAAGATGGAAAACCATATGATAATAAAACCACATTCGATTAAGCACAGAAACATGATGTGGTGAAGTATATATATACAGAAACATGCTAGACTCAAGCACTTATCTGGGAATCAATTGCTGAAAATACGGTGCACTAAACAAGGACGCGTTGTTGTTGAATGTCTCCAGTTTTCTGATCGGGACACTCATTCGTATCAGAGACAAATTAGTCAGCTGCTGCATCTGCATCAAAGTGAAAGTAATAATAGTAAAGTGGATGTATTAAGAAAACTTATGCAATAAACACAAAAAACAGATAGCTCCACAGCTATGCAAGATGCCATTTGAGAAGACGTCCTGAAAATTTGACAACTCAAATAAACAAAATATATGCATCAAATCATATATGAGAAGTATTAGGGACAAAAACCAACTAACAAGAATGGAAGAGAATCCTTTAATGTCACAGGGGCACTCCTGATTCTGGTGAAGAATTCCATACACCTCATAATCCTAGAAGAGTGAGAAAGACATGAAGAAAACAGTTGTTTTAATGTTATATTGCTTTTCATACATATGCAAAAGAAAATAATAGTACTCTTCTTGTTTTCCTCGATAGTGTACTTAAAGCACACCATGACTCCCACTAGAGTGTTTTTGACCAAAAGGACATCGATGTTACTTATAACTTCAAGTGAAAACTACTGTAAGCATGACTGTGATGGATCAAAAAATAAACACATAACTGTAAGCTTGACAGTTGCCACTATAATGTAGAATTAATAACTGCAACCTTGAATATTTCTGTACTCAAACTAAAGAGCTACCTGATACAAAGAGAATCAGGGAATATAAGTTGGTTAAAATCTGATTTAATACAAAAAAAATGCTATTGTACCATCCAAACTCGATTGATTGGTAAAAGAATCATATACCTCCATGGCCCAAGGACCTGAAATCCATTCAGTTCCACCAGAAACATGACGACCTACACATACCTGACTAAATCCACCTTTGCCTAGATCCCTCTCAACCTTATGTTGTGGTGACCCACCCACTTGAACCTAAAGATCAACCAACAAAATGATCAAATAACTGAGCTAGTACTGTATTCAAATTATCAGTTGGAATATTCAGAAAACTTGGCAGTTGAAACTCCAAGAACACCTTACAAGATATAACTTGTAGTGTCACATCAACCTCTTGTGATAAATTATAAAAAGTGGAAGTTGTTATAGAATGTAGTAATTAAGCGGGTTAGCTAATGATCGATATCTTCAATCATTTTCTGACATGAATCTTATAGTCCAATAATATTTAGGGCATTCAAGACAATTTACCAATTATTAAAGTAATTATGATGTGGTGAAGAATATATATACAGAAACATGCTAGACTCAAGCACTTATCTGGGAATCAATCGCAGAAAATACGGTGCACTAAACAAGGACAGAAGTACCAATGATCTAAGCACGCGCTGTTGTTGAATGCCTCCAGTTTTCTGATCGGGACACTCATGCAAAATCAGAGACAAATTGGTCAGCTGCTGCATCTGCATCAAAGTGAAAGTAATAATAGTAAAGTGGATGTATTAAGAAAACTTATGCAATAAACACAAAAATCAGATAGCAAATTCAATGTTGTGTAATCCATAAAGGTCAAGTTTATAGGATGTAAAGCACAATCACGATTTGAGGAGTTTAATTTCATAAGGTAATAATTATAACTTTGGTTGTGTTGTTATATGGTGTCCCTGAAACCAAATTAGGATGATGAACTTTACCCAAGTATTTGATAAACCAAAAAAACTTGACACAATTTCAAAATACTGACTAATCTTCACTAAATCAACTCACAGCAGCCCACAATAACATCTACAAGCCAGAAATCAAATAGAAGGTCAATGAATCAACAATAAAAACAAGATAAGAGGATCAATGACTAAAACCAACTTACAAGAGAGAGAGAGAGAGAGAGGGAGACTTTTCATGTCACAAGCTTAAGGACTCATGATTATTGTGAAGAATTCCATACACTCCATAAACCTGGAAGAGTGAGAAATACATGAAAACAATAGATTGTTATAATGTTGTATCGCTTTTCATATAGATACAAAAGAAAATTGACAATCATACCATACATAATACTCTCCTTGTATACCTTTATAGTGTACTTTAAGCACACCATGACTGCCACCTAGAGTGTGGTTTGACCCAAAGGAGCATCAATGTCACTTCTAACTTCAAATGAAAACTACATTTAACAATTAACATGACTGTGATAGATTAGAAAATAAACACATACTAGTAAACCTGCCACTCATATTGTAGCTTAACTGCAGCCTTTTGCTATTTCTGTGCTCAAATTAAAGAGCTACCTGATACAAAGAGAATCAGGGAAAATAAGTTGGCTAAAATCTGATTTAATACAAAAAAAAATGCTATTGTACCATCCAAACTCGATTGATTGGTAAAAGAATCATATACCTCCATGGCCCAAGGACCTGAAATCCATTCAGTTCCACCAGAAACATGACGACCACACATACCTGACTAAATCCACCTTTGACTAGATCCCTCTCAACCTTATGTTGTGGTGACCCACCCACTTGAACCTAAAGATCAACCAACAAAATGATCAAATAACTTAGCTAGTACTGTATTCAAATTATCAGTTGGAATATTCAGAAAACTTGGCAGTTGAAACTCCAAGAACACCTTACAAGATATAACTTGTAGTGTCACATTAACCTCAGTTGTGATCAATTATAAAAAGTGGAAGTTGTTATAGAATGTAGTAATAAAGCGGGTTAGCTAATGATCGATATCTTCAATCATTTTCTGACATGAATCTTATAGTCCAATAATATTTAGGAGGGCATTCAAGACAATTTACCAATTATAAAAGTAATTATGATGTGGTGAAGAATATATATACAGAAACATGCTCAAGCACTTATCTGGGAATCAATGGCTGAAAATACAGTGCACTAAACAAGGACAGAAGTACCAATGATCTAAGCACGCGCTGTTGTTGAATACTTGAATGCCTCTAGTTTTTTGATCGGGACACTCATGCAAAATCAGAGACAAATTGGTCAGCTGCTGCATCTGCATCAAAGTGAAAGTAATAATAGTAAAGTGGATGTATTAAGAAAACTTATGCAGTAAACACAAAAATCAGATAGCAAATTTAATGTTGTGTAATCTATAAAGGTCAAGTTTATAGGATGTAAAGCACAATCACGGTTTGAGGAGTTTAATTTCATAAGGTAATAATTATATCTTTGGTTGTGTTGTTATATGGTGTCCCTGAAACCAAATTAGGATGATGAACTTTACCAAGTATTTGATAAACCAAAAAAACTTGACACAGACTAATCTTCAATAAATCAACTCACAGCAGCCCACAATAACATCTACAAGCCAGAAATCAACTAGAAGGTCAATGAATCAACAATAAAAATCAGATAAGAGGATCAATGACTAAAACCAACTTACAAGAGAGAGAGAGAGGGAGATTTTTCATGCCACAAGCTTAAGGACTCATGATTATTGTGAAGAATTCCACACTCCATAAACCTGGAAGAGTGAGAAATACATGAAAACAATAGATTGTTATAATGTTGTATCGCTTTTCATATAGATGCAAAAGAAAATTGACAATCATACCATTACATAATACTCTCCTTGTATACCTTTATAGTGTACTTTAAGCACACCATGACTGCCACCTAGAGTGTGGTTTGACCAAAAGGAGCATCAATGTCACTTCTAACTTCAAATGAAAACTACATTTAACAATTAACATGACTGTGAAAAAACACATACTAGTAAACCTGCCACTCATATTGTAGCTTAACTGCAGCCTTTTGCTATTTCTGTGCTCAAATTAAAGAGCTACTTGATACAAAGAGAATCAAGAAAAATAAGTTGTCTAAAATATATTTTAAGAGAAAACACGACTATGGTAGCATCCTAACTAGATTAATTGGTAAAAGACTCATTTACCTCCATGGCCCAAGGACCTGAAATGCGTTCAGTTCCACAAAGAAACAATATGACGACCTACACATACCTGACTAAATCCACCTTTGCCTAACTCCCTCTCCTTATATTGCGACCACCTGTCCATTTGAAGCTAAAAATCAACCAGCAAATGATCAAAGAAATTAGCAAGTACATTATTCAAATGATCAGTTGGGATATTTAGACAGCTTTGAGGTTAACTCCAAGAACATATTACAGAATATAACTTGCAGTGTCACATCAGATCAACATTAATTACCTCAGTTGTAATCAATTATGGAAAGTGGGAATTGTTATAGAATGTAGTAATTAAGCGGGTTAGCTAATGATCGATTCTTTCAATCGTTCCTGACATTATATAATCTTATAGTCCAATGAGATTAGGAGAGTAATCAAGAGAAATTACCAGGCATAAAAGTAATTAATATGAGGTGGCCGAAAATACGGTTTATTTAACAAGGAAAAAGATATCAACAATCTAAGCGCCAAGACCACCAACTGTTGGCAAATGTCTCTAGTTTTTCCCACGTGCTGCATGCCTGCATCTGCATCTTTGAAAACTACTAAGACGTGCATCAAAGTGAGAATAATAATAGTAAACCAGATGCACAGCGGTTTGTGAAGCATAATAAACATAATAATAATCTAGGATGATGAACTTTACCCTACAATTTTGATAAACCGAAATAAACAAAACACAATTTCAAAATACCAACTAATCATCAATAAATAATTAACTCACAGCAGCCTCCAATAACATCTATTGCAGTAAGGAATCGATGCCAAAATCAATTAGAATGTCAGGAAATCAACAACAAACACCAAAATAGATACTCGCAAAAACTCCAACAACAAACACCACAAAATAATGAAAGGTAAACGAGGATTATATAGATTTGGAGAAAACCTGTGATTGCAGAAGCCAGAAAACGATTTGTGATTTGCAGAACAACATATATACGCCAGAAGTACTTAAAGAGCAACCAGTTGCAAAAGGGAATAAACACCAAAACAGATACTGTGGTGGAGGATATAATCAATTAGAAGGTCAGGAGATGAACCTCCGACACGGTGATTGTGCGAAAATGCGAGAGACTTCAAGTCAATCAACCTAATAACCTGCAACAAACACGTATCAAAAGTCAAAACAGAGCAGTTTATACTAAAATGACAAATATGCTATCAGGAACTTATCAATCGCTATGTAGATGACGGGAGGGATTGAGAATGAAGAACGCGATGACGCCCAGTCGAACTTTCTTGAGAATGCGAGAGACTTGAGTCAATCAACCTAATAACCTGCAAGAAACACATATCAAAATCAAAATTCTAAACATATCAGTTCATACAAATCACAAATAGACTATCATGAAGGAATCAAACGATGATTTGATAAACAGGAGAATCAAGAGCACGATTAGGTTTCCAAACAGAACAGCATTCAAAACAGAGCAGTTGATATAAAACACAAATAGGCTATCAATCAAATGATCAGGATCCACTTATCTACAAATTGAGAACGCAAGTACTCCGATCAACAGGATGACCGTCGAAAACCGGTGATTGTGCGAAAATGCGAGAGACTTCAAGTCAATCAACCTAATAACCTGCAACAAACACGTAACAAAATCAAAAACAGAACAGTTCATATATACTTAAAATCACAACTATACAGAACCTATAATCAATTGAACCGTAGAGTTGACGACGCTTGCGTTAGCTTGCCGTCGAAAGCCTCAGACGCCGGTGGTTCTGAGAGAGTGATCAGAGAGAATCAACCTAATAACTAACCTGCAACTGCAACAACATCGAATCATTCAAAACAGAAGGTATCAATCAATGTTTAGAATATGAATTCACAGAGAAAAGAGGGATTGAGAATGCAAGTGCTCCGATCATGAAGAACGCGATGTCGTCGGTGGATGAGCGATTCGTCTGCTACGATGACCGCCGGTGACGGCCGTCGAAAGCCTCCGACGCCGGTGGTTTTGTTGCCATTTGTGAGAGTTACTGAATACTGATGGAGAGAATGGTGAATGCATCCGGTGGTTTATATTGGATTTACCCTTGATATGGACCATATGGTGATGTGTACGATTGATGTGTTTGATTGGAGGAGGATGTACACGTGTAGGAGCTTTATTGGTTGGGCTAGGTGAATTTTCACCGAATAAAAGATATTACCGTTGTGAGAATTATTGGCTGAAGATTTTCTGAATGATTCGTATCTTGAGCAACGTTCGTGGTATTTATTACAGTCATTTTATGTTTTTGTTTGTCAAATAAAATAAAAAGGTGATATCACTATTTGGGTTAAACACTTCTAAAAACTACTTAGATACAAACCAGTATTAAGCCCCCGCGTTGCGGCAGGGCGTAAAATCGTTTCAAATAATACTATGTTAAATTATCGTCAGCGACCACTAATACCGGAGAAACTCGTATTAAAAAAAGAAAAAATAAAATCGAATGAAAAGTAACGTAGAAATGTAAAACATTAAAAACAATAACTTAGTCGATCTAGGACCCGCACGTTGCAACAGAGCGGTTAAACGGAAAAAAAGTGTAACAACGTTGAACCACACACACATGGTGCGATGTGTTAACTCTCAAAATTTAGACCGAAATGTAAAACGAAAATTTTGTAAAAACTAAATTTATAAGGGGCTAAAGCTGAAAGTGAAAAATTATAGGGGTTAAGTTGTAAGGATGTAAAAGTATTGGGTTTAAAATAAAATGTTAAAAAAACAAAAGATGTATACAACTTTTAATGCTTAAAGTACAACAATATATGCAAACTTGAGTTGGTAATTAGTATATATTAAATATGAACCAAGAGTAATTTAAAATGTCCTGACATGACAGGTATCATTATTAAAAAAGTATAAAAATGGTTGTCATGTATTGGTATTATGATATTATCTGGTTTTTATCTTTTACTTGATCTAACTTTTCAAGATATTCGTAGATATACGTTAAATTTCTTTTTGGTCTGTTGTTTATCTTACAAAAGAATCGGTACAGTCATTTGATTAAGTGACAATTTTCATAAAATGAATTGATAAAAATGTTCTTTCAAGCGATTTTTAAATAATGACATGGTTTAAAGTTGGAAAACAAAGAGTGTTGAACGTTAAATCATATTTCTTTTAAATATTATTTATATGAGACATTGGGAAATAAACAAATAATAAAGATACTTAACATTTTCAAAACCGGAACAAACATCCAAGTGGACATATACTGACTGGTTCATATGTTGGGTCAAATATAAAATCGAAAAATGTCTTGAGAACTTAAAAACTTTAATGCATAAACGTATAAACAATTTAAAAGATTATATAAAACAAACATAAATTTTAGTGAGTATATACAATACTTATAAATTATGAAGTATTAAATAAGTAAATTATGAAGTTTAAATTAGTAAATAGATCATTAAATGATATTTGGGGGAAAAAACAAAATAAAAGAAACTGAAATTCGGTTCAATCATCCGTTCTGACCAATAACCCAAGCTATTCAAATTAAAAATGTTAAACTACAAACAAACCGACCGGTTACACATCCAACTAGTCAATTGTCTAGCTCCGAAAATACTATTAGCACCTCGTAAAAAAAACAAATATCATAAAGCTCAAAACAAGATGTCTACGAAAAAAAATATTTATGCAATCATACAGCTTACCAGTACGTTACATCATGTGACCAAAATTCATTGGTCAAATACAATATAATTTTTTGTTATAATAATTTATTGTTTTTTCTAATTTCAAATATATTGTTATAGTGTGCTTACATATACATATATTTCGATCTACATTCCACATAAATTTTATGCAGAACAAACCGTATTAAATAAAATATGTTCTTACGTTTTGTATTTTTAGTTTCGTTATCGTATCTGTAATGCTCGTCCAAAATATCAATTGCAGCGTGCTTATTTTTAATTGTTTTTTTGTATAAACTTTATTCAAACCAAGTCTTCTTAAACGAAAGCTCTCTTAAAACATTCACAATGCATCCACCATCCTAATCCTTATAACTAAAATAATATTATTTTCTAAATATACTCATTTGTTTCTAAAATCTTTCGCCTATCCCCATATCATTCTCTATATTACTTATATAATACTAACTAGAAATTTTCCACGCACGTTGCAACGTTAAAACACCAAAATGAATTTAAAAGTTATGCACTTATGCAAACACAAACTTAAATTTGCGAGCTTTAAAATTACGTATGTTGAAACATTTATTCCGATAGGAAACCATTGTATTTTAAAAGTTTTAAAATGATACAATAAAATTATATTATATTTGACCCGACTCGTTTTCAAATAAAACTTATATTTAAATGTAAACAAAAATAAGAACAATGCAACAATTTATTTGAAATTTAAAAAAATATTATAATTTAGAAGTCATAAGAAAAGTGAAAAAAAATGTTCCAAACTAACAAATACAAAAGAACTAAGATATAAAAAAGTAACCCTAAAATAAAAAATGCTACTCATACTATTAAACAATGTTATTCACTTTAGAAGAACGCAACCTAATAATCAAACTATCAGAGACATCCATTAATCTCGTAAAAGTAAAAGAAATAAATATAGAAAATTTGAAACATGTTTTTGTATTCACAATGTTAACAACAATAACAACGATTAGTGCTATGTTAACAACAATAAATGTTATTCAGTAAAAACCAATGTCGTGAAAATGATTGTTAGTGGGTTTCGAACACAAAGCAATTGATTTATCTATAAAAAATTAAAAACTATAACCAATCCATCTACCAAACTACTTGTTCTTATTCTTACCACCATATTACTTAAACTAAAGGAAAACCTGATAATAAAAAATATATATTTTACTGTAAACACCAACATAGGTTATTAATAATATATATAATTTATTTATTTTCTAATATTATTTTTCATTTCACTCACATCCACCTCTAAAAACAATATAAATGAATATGGTGATTAATAGTGAGCCAGAGCCCAGAGATATAATTATTTTTTGTTAAAAATACGAATATCGATTGAGATACAACTATACAAAAACAAGAAATGAGAGAATGTTTTAATGATTTTTTTTTTAATTTATGGATGAAAATTAAGATGTGAAATGATGAATGCTGATCCTCAAACGTAATCAAACATATATAAAGACACCGATTTTGCATCTTTTTTATCCCCAAAATCAGATAAATTGCATCGAACCCTAGAATTGCAAACGGGAATCACGATCCCCAATTTCATTCATACAAGTGAAAGACGTAATTCTATACCGATTGATTGTTAATCTTCCGTCAGTTTCCTCTATTCAAACTACATAAATCTCAGGTTTGTCGAATCTTTCTCCTTCCAATCACTACTTTTTGCTGCATCCGATTTATTGAATTTCCCCTTTTTATCTTTCACGTAGGTTGCTAACTGTTAGCAAATCCTTTAAAAGTAGATCATGCTTGTTGTAGTTGATGTATGGTGTTCATAATTTTCTCTTTTGATTTGTTTTGATTTTTGACGTCAGAAGATCACCGGTGTGTAAAGAATGCTTTAATTGTTGTGTCTTTCAGTTATTACTTGTAATTAGTGACTATAACCATTATAATTTAGTATTGATTTAGTGAGAAATCAACTCAGGTCTTTGGTCTCTACTGTAATCCCAAATCCCACTCTTGTAAGAAGATTGTCATGTATTTCAATGAAAATACATGATTGAAATGCACACACCATAACCAATTCCAAAGGCATTGGTGCTCTCAAGGTGTGCCTTGAGCGCCTAGGGGTAGGGCGTCTAAACTGGGAAGGCTTTTTTAAGCAAGACACAATATAAACATGCCATTTTTAAGGTTTAGACATGTTTTAGGTTAGTTTAGACATGTTCCGGACTTCCGGGTAGATTTAGATGTTTCACACCATTTTTGGATGTTTCTGACCCGTTTTAGATGTTCACACCATTTTGGCCGGAATGTGCACGCGCGCCTCTTAGCCATGCCGGATGCAAGGCGCCTTTGTGTGTGGGCTGCACCTTGGCGCCTAGGGATGCGCCTTGGCGCACTACGCACACTTCGCTCACACTGTAAGACAATGAAAATGCATGGTTGAAATGCACACACTGTAACTATTTCTAAGATTTCTGACCTAAGCACCTAACTGTAGTGATGGTTTATCATTTGTGTGTTATCCAGTAGTATACTGCGTAAATGTGCTATAAGAACAAAATCAGTAAAGTTTATTTGGTCTGCCTACGGTCCTACCTACTTTGTGTTTAGCTGGTTTAGTTAGTTACTACTTTGTTACAACTTTATTCGCTTGAGTCATTTGTTCGTACTTATGTATTAGCTGTAATTGTTTAGATGATATAGTATGAGTTGTGGTATGTGATACTATTCTTATCTATTTGTTTGAGGTGCTGTTTGGGTCGTTTAAAATTCGAATTAGGTGGAGTTCTTTTCTTGATGCAACGAACTTAATATAGGTTGTTTATACTTCATATTAGTCATCATGATTTTGAGTTATTGATATTACAGTATTACACACTGATCTGTTATTTAATTTCAGTGTTTATCTTTGTAGGTTTTGTAACAATGGCAGCTCTGAAGGAGATCTTGCCTCCTGCCAAATCATCTGCTGCTACATACTATGATCATTCAAGTGACCCATGGTTCAAGCAAAGATACACTGCCTCAGCAGAAGACGAAACAGCCAAAGTTATCAAAACCAACCCTATCCCATTATATAATACACCAGAGAGATTGAAATATCGGCCATCAAAACCGCAAGATTTTGGTGACGGTGGAGCATTTCCTGAGATTCACTATGCACAATATCCACTTGATATGGGTAGGAAGAAAGATACACATTCTGGCCCTAAGACCTTACCCGTTACTGTTGATGACAGGGGAAACTTAACATTTGATGCCATTGTGAAGCAAAATGAAAATGCTAAAAAGATTGTTTATTCACAACACAGAGATATCATCCCCAAGATTCTGAAAGATGATGAAGAAGAACATGAAGATGATGAGAAACAACAAGAGATTGAAAAAACCACACAACAAACAAAAGAAGCTCTTGAAAAGATTGTAAACGTGAGATTAAGTGCAGCTCAGCCGAAAAATGTTCAAACCCAATCTCAAGATTCAAAATTTATTAAGTACAAACCATCACAGCAATCGGCTGCTTTTAATTCGGGTGCAAAGGAAAGAATAATTAGGATGGTCGAAATGCCCGTTGACCCGTTAGAGCCACCAAAGTTTAAACACAAGCGTGTCCCAAAAGCTAATGGGTCACCCCCTGTTCCTGTCATGCACTCCCCGCCACGACCTGTGACGGTTAAAGACCAACAAGACTGGAAAATCCCACCGTGTATTTCTAACTGGAAAAACCCTAAAGGGTACACAATCCCGCTTGATAAACGTTTAGCAGCAGATGGTAGAGGACTTCAGGAGGTTCAAATCAATGATAACTTTGCAAAGCTTTCAGAAGCTTTATATGTAGCAGAACAACAAGCCAGAGAAGCAGTTTCCATGAGGTCCAAAGTTCAAAAGGAAATGATGATGAAAGAAAAAGAAAGAAAAGAGCAAGAACTACGGGCGTTGGCCCAAAAAGCTCGATCAGAAAGAACCGGCACTGGGCCCACTGTTGGTGCTGGTTCGGGTTCTTTTGCTCCTGATATAAACATGATGGATGCCGATGAGCCAACAAGACCTGAACATGAACATAAACATAAACGTGGGCTTGATCGGGACCGAGACCAGCCGAGAGAGACAAAAGAGGAGAGAGAAGAACGGATTCAGAGAGAGAAAATCCGAGAAGAAAGGCGTAGAGAACGAGAGAGAGAAAGACGGTTGGAAGCTAAAGACGCAGCCATGGGAAAGAAGAGTAAGATCACACGAGACAGGGATCGTGACATTAGTGAAAAGGTGGCTCTGGGTATGGCATCGGCCGGGTCAGCCCGTGGGGGTGAGGTCATGTATGACCAACGATTATTCAATCAAGAAAAGGGAATGGACTCGGGTTTTGCAACTGATGATCAATACAACGTATACGACAAAGGCTTGTTTACTGCACAACCTACTTTGTCTACATTATACAGGCCAAAGAAGGATGGTGATGATGAGATGTACGGTGGGGCTGATGAGCAGCTCGAGAAGATTAGGAAGACAGACCGGTTCAAACCAGATAAGGGGTTCACGGGTGCGGGTGAGAAAAGCGGCCCAAGAGGCGGACCAGTTGAGTTTGAGAGGGATGTGGTTGAAGATGCTGATCCTTTTGGTCTGGACCAGTTTTTAACCGAGGTTAAGGGTGGGAAGAAACCGCTTGATAAGATTGGGAGTGGTGGAACCATGAGAGCGAGCGGTGGTGGGTCGCGAGATGGATACGAAGGGTCTGGTCGGACTCGTATTGGGTTTGAAAAGGGGAGATGATTTGACCTGAAGTGTTGCTGGAGCTTTGTGGTTCCTTGCACTAATGTCAAGTATTTTGACTTTGTATCAACTTGGTTGTTCCTTTTATTACTCAAAGCTCTTGATGGTAGTTTGTTTTGTTATATTTGTACTCATTTTGTTATTTTTAGAGTCTAAATCGACGCATAATGTGGTTTATTTAAGAAGTAGAAATACATGAATTCAACCTTTTCAATCTGTTAGCCGTCGAACAATCGCCTCCACTGAGTTGAAATGACGGAGCTGGTAGTAATGACACTCAAACCATATTAAAGAATATAAACAAAGGGAGGCTGTCGAAAAGCAAAACTTGTGTTATAACTTATAAGCCTGTTATAGAACAAGGGATACATGTAAAAGGGTTTATGTTCTTCGATGGTATCAAGGTGTATCTTTTTTTCATTTCCAAATAGTTAGGGGTTCTAAGTTCTGTGATGGACAAAACATGCAGATCTTAAACCAGGATTAATTGATGTGTGAGTTAGTGTTCTAAAAAAAGACGCACAACTGCTCTAGACATGCACGCTTTTGGTGACACCTATGAAATGAATAACTAATTCATCTTGGTCTGTCTTTTCTACTATGCTTTAAAAAAATCATTTCTAACAATGGCATTTTGATCATTTTATAAGAAAGTAAATGAAAAATCTAACTCTGTTAGTATATTGGACTGAAGAATTATAAAATATAAATCATGGGCTTGATTTGTTAGAAAATTCTTTTTTAAACTCAAATGATTAAAATGATCAAACCACAAGGACCAAATAGCAATATATAGCCGACTTTTGTGTTTCTATCAATTGGTTCCATTGCAGCAACACTGAATGCAACAGCTCTCATCCAGACCACATTTCTACTCAGTTTGCAGCGATTGCTGCCCGAATTGGCCCGATAATTGCTTGCTTGGGGTGTTTTTGAGTGGGCTGAAAGAGGAATTGATCGAGTAAAGGGGAATGTTTTCGCTGCGAAGAGAGATATGGACTAGGTCATCGTTGTAAGACGGGTTGTCCTGAAAACGTAGCAGCCAAAGAAAACTATGATCGAGTAAGAGAATATGGCTGAAATCAGCCTTCTTGCTATTTTGGGGAAGTCACCAACACGTACCTTTACCCTTCACAGAACCATTAATGCACATGAGGTCCTCATTATGGTTGATAGTGGTTCTACACACAGTTTTATTACAAACTCTCTGGTTAAGAAAATGTAGATCCCAATTGAATCGGTGTCCTTGTTTGGTGTACGGCTTGGCAATGGGGACATAATAACTTGTCACCAAATTTACAAGGATGTGGTGTTGAAAAATCGGGGATCTACAAATCATCCAAGACTTTTACTCGATCTCTTTAGGAGGAGCGGATGTGGTGCCTGGCATATAATGGTTAGCCACACTTAACACCGTCCAGGCTAATTGGAAGAAAATATTTTTGGTGTTTACTATTGCAGGCTAGGAAATGGGTCTTAAACTCTTCCATGTTTCAACATTAATCATCGAACCATCCGAGGAACAATAATCGAGAGGGCAGACTTGTTTTCCCTTACCCGACTTGAGGACAAGTCGGTTCTCCGAGGCCGAAGAATTGATACGTATCTAGGGTTATCGGCTCGGGTTCAGCCATACCCCAAGTCTGACCCAACTGGGCGACCCAAATCCAGATCAGGTAGTCGACCCAGGGTGATGGAAGAGTGGTTCAAGGTTGTTCTTGGTCAAACAGTAGTAAGGCAATAATGTGTTAGTGGGGAAATGGAGTAATTAATTAAAGAAGTGTTGTACCTCTCTTTTAGGGATATAAATTTAGTAGTAGTCTTTTTATGTTTCTGTCTTGTGTTTGAGTACTCTAAACTAAGGTTATCACCTGTTTTAGGAGAGCATACCCTTCATTACTTTCGTTTATCTAGTAATCTATAGCCGGCTTTTGTGTTTCTATCACCGCCCCTTGTGATCACCGTACCACCTTGATGCATTTTTGACTTGGATGCAGTTTGTTTTTTCAGAGGTAAAATATCTACAATCTGCGAACCACATCTACAAACATATGTACAAGAATATGTGGACCAAACCTCTACAGTCTATAAGAAGAAGACTGTTTGGTTTTTAACGTCTGTAAACTACTAAAATATACAGGTGGTGGTGTATTGTGTACAGCGGTGTTGGATGGTGGTGGTAACGGTAGACGGTGGGTGGTGGTGGACGGTGGTGGTGGAGTTGTATGACTGGACGGTGGTGGTAGTGGTGGTGGATGGTGGGTGGTGGTGGACGGTGGGTTGTGGTGGACAGTGGTGGAGGTGGACGGTGGTGGATGGTGCGTGGTGGTGGTGGACGGTGGACGGTGGACAGTGGACGATGGTGGTGATGGTGGATGGTGGTGGTGGACGACAGTGGTGGTGGTGGACAATGGGTGGGGGTGGGTGGTGGTGTTTAACCATCTATAGACCTTAGAGGGTTAAAAGTGGTTGGGCCAAATCTGCACCAAGAAGAGCTTGCGCAGACGTTTTTTAATGAAAGGTATTCGACAAAACAGTCTGCAAATGGTAACGTTTGCACGTGGTTTGCGCAACGCAAACAGAAGAGCCTGCGCAGACCTTTTTTAAAAAAACAAACACCACCTTAATCACCAAGTCGGTATTGGATATGCTTTCATAATGATATCCGTCAGTCCACAAGAAACATAACGACCTCACATACGTGACTAAATCCACCTTTGCATGACTTGCTCTCGACCTTAGTTTGTGGTGATCTGAACCAGAAAGTCAACCGACAATTATCAAAGAAACTAGCTTTAGTAAACCCGTGTATTACACGGTTTAAATAAATAAAATATTAATATAATAAATTTATTAATTAAACAATGATATTTTAAGATATGATATGACTGAAATAAAAAACGGTAATATCAACTTTTTAAAATTTTGTTTTTAAATTTCTTTTATTGAAAATAAATATTTTGTTTTAAAACAAATCGTATTAAAATGTCATTTTTTAAAAGTTTTATTATTACAACTCCCAAATTTGATAATTTAAAAATATCAATTTATTTAGATATAACCTTAATTAAAATATTTCTTTCTTAATTTATTAATTATTAAAAAGTATTAAAATAATATTAATTAGTAATTAAAGTAATTATTTAATAGGAGAGAGAGACGGGAAAATTTTGATGAGGATGATTGTGGTGTTGACACGTGTCATCCTAATGATTATGATGCTGACACGTGGCACCTCATTTACCCTTTTATTAGAGTAAGAAGATTAGCTAGTATTGTATTCAAACGATCAATTCGAATATTCAAACAACTTGGCAGTGAAGACTCCAAAATTCATTACAAAATATAACTTTGTAGGGTCAAAATTCATTAAATATGGATAGTGGAATTTGTTATAGAACATGGTAACTAGGCAGGTTAGCTAATGATCGGTATCTTCAATCATTCCTGACATTAATCTGATGTCCACTGAAATTTAGGCTTAAATCTGAACCAAACAGCTTGACATTATCAAAGTTAGGTTATACTTTATAGGCATGTGTAGAACGTGTTAAAAGTCAATCCTAATTGTGGTCATATGTGGAAGTTTTTGGGGGAGAATCGTCAAGAGTCTAAAGGTAGGTTTGTTTTATTTAGTAAGTTTTAATTAGCTTTATTTAAGGTATGTAATGTTTATGTTTTGGCTGTGAATGGGCTGTCATTACAGTTGTGTTTGAGTGGAGTTTTCATTAGTAATTAAGGTTAGGATTAGTATAAAAGAGGGTCATTTAGTGTGTGGTTGTTATTTAATAAAAGAAAAGAGTTGTAAGGTGTTTTCCCACAAAAGCACTGTTGTCTTTGTGTTTCTGTGACCAATTGGCTAACAATTGGTATCAGAGCAATAAAGATCAAGGGCTGTTGAAGACAAAAACCAACTACCATCAAACGAAGAATGAACCTGTGATTGGTTCAAATATTGGTAGAGTTGCCGATCAAATATGAAGGTTGTTGTGAGGTTCTAATAAGTAATAAGAGGAATGTTTGGGTAGCAATCAAACAGCAGAGTGCAGACCAGATTTGTGAAGTTTCTGTTTATATTTCTGGTGAAGGATCAAAGGGCTGTGAGAGTCAGTTGCGAGAAGCAATCAAAACAGGGTGAAGATAAGTGACTGATCTGTGACAGATCGATTGAAGACAGGTTGTGTGACGCAATTGCAGTAGAAGAAAACCTGTGTGATACACGCTACAAAGGTGTGATACCGGTGTGGAGAAGAAGTTGTTTAATCCGTGAAAGATTGAACCAACTTTGCTGTGAAAGCGGGTTCAAGAAGAACTAATCCGTGATTGATCAGTGTGGAAAGCGGGTGATCCGTGTGAAGAAGTGAGAAATTGATCTGTGTGAAACACATTGTTTTTTGTGTATCTGTGTGAAACAGATTGAATTTTTTTCTGCTGAAGCTTGGGTGAAAAAAAGAGGGAGGATCTTTGCTACATTTGTGGGGACTGTTTGTGTTTGCGCTGAAAGATATTTTATGCAGAAAAGAGTGTTATTACGTAGTTCAGCAATGGCAAATCCAGCAGGGGCGATGGTACCTGCCCGTGAGTCAAGCAACGTGTCTCTACAATGCCCGAAACTTACCGCTACTAATTACACTGCATGGTCTATTATGATGGAGACCATCCTAGCAGCACATGGTTTGCAAGAGGCCATTGATCTTGTGACAGGTGGTGCAATAGAAGAAAGAAAGAACATGGCAAAGGCGATGATATTTCAGTCGATTCCCGAAGACGTTTTGGTTCAAGTTGCAAAGCACCGAGATGCCAAAGATGCGTGGGATGCACTTCGTGTTCGTTACTTGGGAGCCGAGAGGGTTCAAAAGGCTAGGCTGCAAACACTTAGAAGCGAGTTGGAGATAATGAGGATGAAAGAAACTGAAAGCATTGAAGAGTTTGCAGGTAAACTAAGTGGAGTGCAATCAAGGTATAAAAGTCTTGGGTCGTCACTTGAAGATGAAGTACTTGTGAGGAAATTTCTAAACTCAATGCCTAGAAAATACCTACCTCTAGTGGCATCAATTGAACAATATTCAGAGATTGAATCAATGTCTTTGAAGAGGTGGTGGGTCGGCTGAAGGCGTATGAGGAGAGAGTGAAACCACAAGAAGACCAAACTGAAGACACTCAAGGTACGTTACTACTCACTCATGATGATGAACTAGTTAAAGGAAGATGTGGAAATTGTGAGTGTTGCTGTCACACCCCCGCTAAAAGCGGAAACACGGGGATGTAACGAGACCGGGATCGTCATAACACATGGTAAGCATTAGAGAGCAATATAAATAAATGATGACATGCGTGTCATGACGACACCCGACAACAAGGGGACTTGTGTCGTGTTTAGTCAATGTTCACGATATCATAGCCATAAGCAACATGATAATGATAACACATAATCACATAAAGATGAAAATGTAAATGTTAATTCCCACAACCCGGGAACAAGTTCAAAAGTTGATAATTGTTTACATGCGTTAACATTGTTCAAAAAGATTGTTTATCAAATGAGCTAAGTCCCAAAAATGCATCTTAGGGTCTCCACTAAGGCAGCACACCTAGATTCCTGGACTTGCATGATCACCTGAAAAGATATGCTTAAAACGGTCAACATAATTGTTGGTGAGCTCGCAGGTTTATGTAATAAAAATATAAGTGATGCTGTAAATAATAGCGCGTCGGATACCGTGAATACAGTTATATACACAAGTAAATATCACATGACATGAGCTTTGCAACCAAACCTAGCGACGTACACAAAGAAATTGTCGGCATATATTCACCCAAGGGCCCGTTCCTGGCCACTGATGGTAT
Organism: Flaveria ramosissima; assembly: GCA_025215565.1. Lineage (NCBI taxonomy): Eukaryota > Viridiplantae > Streptophyta > Magnoliopsida > Asterales > Asteraceae > Flaveria > Flaveria ramosissima. The sequence goes on from CM046042.1 coordinate 38,407,657, forward strand.
CAACTAGTATACCATCGAACGAGGGTGGGGGTGTCAACCCAGTAGTACTACCAATACCTAACCGTCGGTTCCCACACTGGAATTAAATAGTTGCAAAGATAGAACCACACAGCAGACCCAAGCATGTATCAAATAGTACTTGCAACACAGTATCACGTTGATTCCTTGTATGTAAAATGTATGTAAGTTGTACAGCATAAAAATTGTGTAAGCATACTTTTCCCCCAATTTGTAAATGATTGAAATATTGTATAAGCGTAAAAGGGGCCACGAAACTCACTTGTTAGGTGGTAAGTATGTATGAGCGATGTATCCCAAATGTTGAAGCAAATAAACAGTCAAACACCTATTGACAGTTATTGTATAGCATTAATGATATGATATATGTATAAGCGCACAATAATGATGGGTCGGTTCGGGTCGTATCGGATGGGTCACGCACAACACACACAGACTGACACACGTACTAGACCTTATGTAGATCCAAGTACAAGACATTGTCGCCACTAATTGTAACATCCTGTAATTTTCTATCTTTATTTATTTATGTTTATGCGTGACCTCGTTAGTAAAGGTTTAACTCAATAATAATAATAATAATAATAATAATAATAATAATAATAATAATAATAATAATAATAATAATAATAATAATAATAATAATAATAATAATAATAATAATAATAACAATAATAATAATAATTATAATAATTATAGTAATACTAGTAATAATAATAACAATAATATTAATAATTATAATAATTATAGCAATACTAAAAATAATAATAACAATAATAATAGTATTAAAAATGAAAATTCTTAAACCAAAGTTCAGGGGGGTGTTCTGCCAAATTTCAAACTTAAAATCAATGTAAGTCGTTTTGACCAACAGCCCAAACCTTAGGGGCTGAATGTGTAACTTCCGATTTTTCTTGGCCGCAGTCCGGTGGCTTCGACCGGAGCTCCGGCCGAGCTCCGGCGAAGCTACAAACCTTCGAATCTTATTATTTTGACCCAAACAAACCGCCCAAACCCCTCGGTTCAAGGTTTCGAACTCGAACCTCCACCCAATTTAAGTTTCCCGCTCGTACAATCTTTCCAAATCAAACCGAAGCTATCTATGTACAAATCCGAATCGAATCTCATCAAATTCCTTAAATTGAACCAAATCAATCACACCTAAAGATAATACGCGGTCAAATTAATTAATCAATCAATCAATTTCGCTAATTAACAGACCGAATCTCGCAAATTTGGTAAACGAGAACGCGGTTTCAAAATCAAACGGGTTATGCCCAAAACCATGAAATCAAGTCTATAAATTAGAGGCCTTTGATTCATTCTGAGGTTCCTAAACTCTCTAAAACCCCAATTTCACCATAAGAGCTTCTGATCGAAGAGCCCCAATTCAAGAACACCCGAAGCTTAACTCGAACTCGAAAACCCTCTAATCCTCACCAAAACAGGTAATTAAAACCTGTAGTCTGCTCGTTTTTGGTCGATGAACAAAAGCCCTATGATGATTCGAGTGTTTAATATCGAATCGAGGGTCAATTGTAGATCGGATGAAACTAGGGTTCATCGGATTGGGGGAAACCGGGGCGGCTCCGGCTTAAAATTAAAACAAACCAAAATGAACCAAGGCTTGGGCCCTGGTTCACTGGTCCCCGCACCCCATGTTTCGGGGGAGGTCCCGGGTTCGACCCCGGGCAACCCCCCCCTTTTTCCTTTTCTTTCCCTTTTCTTTTTCTTTTCCCTTTTCTTTTCTGCTTTATTATAAATTATTTTTTTTGCTTAAATATTAATTCTGAAAATTTCTAAAAATTATTTTATAAATTCAGCATTTATTTATTTATTTATTTATCCTTTATTCAAAGGTTTAAAAATATGTTTAAATTTAAAATACATTGTGGCATTTTTCCTTATTTTAAATTATTTAAAATAATGTTATGAGAAAAGATAATACATGTGTAAAAACATTTTAGGTTATTTAAAACATATGTATGTATATATATGTGTATATATATATATACATGTAAATATTGACAAAACAATTTGAATAATTTTTACCTATATACATATATTGTAAAATATATGTATATATATTGTCAAACAATTAGAATGACTAACTACTTATATATAAATACTTATATTCATATAAACATATCAAAGTAAGTATACATATATATATATATATATATATATATATATATATATATATATATATATATATATATATTTATTTCTTGACTTATTAAAATCAATACAACTTTCATCAATCGATTTAACGTACGATTAATTTTCTTTATATTAGCCGTTCTCTTTCGCGCAACAAATCTAATTATCATTTCGTTCCGTTAACCCGATTCACATTAATAACACGAAATAAATTGATGTCAACCTCTATTCAATCCATAATTAAGAACCTTAAAACAAAATAATCATCAAACCGATTATAACGCGTTACCTTGTTTTTATTTAGGTGCCTTGTGACGTTTGTGTTGGAAATCTTATTCGTGGTTATTCTTATTTCATCTTCAAGACTTCTTATTATCATGTGAGTTCTTATGCCCCATTTACATATACTTTACACCTTTCGGGGTGAAACATGTTGGTTATACAAATAAACTTACACACGCTTTGATACTTATTACGCACGTGCAATTCTTTACATAGTCATGGTTAGTTGAATATGTTAAGTTGTATATGAGATGTGACATACGTGTGCAATCATTAACTATAACTAGCCTGGCGAAGTCTTAGATCTTTGGGCCTGACAAGCCTATTTGGTGCTAAAGCCGAGGGATTGCCGGCTCCTAGGAGCCGTATGCTTGTGCACTAGGGAACCAAATACACTTAGCTAATCATGCTTATTCATATTATTCAGTCAAGGTTTGATTGTAACTGTGCATGTTCTATATACTTACTATCTTGTGACCATTGACTAGAATTGCCACATTCTCATGATATATACTTATTGTACTTTAAAACCATGAGAACTCACCAACTTGTTAGTTGACTTTATTTTTCAACATGTTTCAGGTAATGTGCAAGCTTAATGTTGATTGAAGAAATGCTAAAGTTTAGGATATGGACCTAGACTTAAATAAATAATTTGGATTCATTTTCTTGTTCATTGTTTTCTTGTAAGACGTGGTTGGTTGTGATGTTTGAAAAACAATTGATTAATGGCATTTATATTTTAAATTAGCGTTATGTGGCTGTGAACAATCTTAACCCTCACACTTCGACGTTTCCGCCGTCATGGTTGGGGTGTGACAGATTGGTATCAGAGCCCATAACTATAGGGATTTAGGTTATTAGAAATGGTGACCTAGACTATAGTTTATGCATGATCCTTATAGAATAGTATTCTTATGAATACATACATATTGTTTGCATGCTGCCTAACGCTATGCCTTATTATGTGCAATGTGATGCCTTAGCATAGATGCCTTTCTGCATGATTACATATTGTTACTCGTCTCCCTAGACTTATATTAAACGATGATTCTCCCCGACAATTGCTAATACTTAAATCCTCCCTCGTCTCTAAGTAGAACTTATTGATAGAAAAATTTCTTAGACTTAGGGTCTAATCCTATAAATATCTCATCAAGATTTTTGATTCCACGAACCATAGAACTAGTGTGGGACATAGACACCTGTATTCTGGTTTTCCTGGCAAAAGGCCCTCGGGCTAAGGTAAGCATTTCGTATAAATCCTACGGGACCAGTCATGCTTACCTGGGGAATTCCGGGATGAGTGATAAACTATGGCCAACATACACCAGTTTCTAAGGTGAATGGGTCAATTCATCTTGACGTGTCAACGATTCCAAATGATGAGGTGTCATCCAATGGAATCACCCCGTACAACCTGTAACTCTTACTTTAACTGTCCACCCTTAATACCCTTTTAATCGATCTTAATTCAATTTATATTTTCCAGCATGTCTCGTTACCAAGGAACCCGAGGAAGATCTGGCCGTAAGCTTGCCGCCCTAATTGCCCGGCAAATGGCTGCGGTCATCCCGACTATGGTAGCTGAACTCAGCAGCACCATGATCGCCAACGTCGCAAGCAACAGCAACGGCCAAGGCGAAAATAGTGCAAACCAAGGTCGTAACAACCAGAAGTGCACTTTCAAGCACTTTAGCTCATGCAAGCCTCCCAATTTCAGTGGCAAGGAAGGTGCCACCGGTCTCCTAGAATGGTTTGAAGGGATGGAAAACACCTTCACCAACTGTGAGTGCCCCGAAGCACTTAAGGTGAGGTATGCCACCAGTATGCTGCAACAAAGGGCTTTAACTTGGTGGAACAGTGAAAAGCGAAACCGAGGTCCCGACGCGATCTTGGCCTTAACTTGGGAGGAGTTCAAGAACATAGCCATCGCCAAGTTTTGTCCGAGAAGTGAGATCCAGAAGCTAGAAGAAGAATTCTGGAATTTGAAACAGGATGGCGGGAACCATCTAGCCTATTCTACCCGCCATCACGAGCTGAGCATACTGTTGCCCCACATGGTGGATACTGTTGCCCGTAATGTGGAAAAGTTTATCAAGGGGGTGCCACCGCAGATTCAGGATGCTGTTGTGGGTAGCCGACCCGCAACCCTAGAAGAAGCTATTACAATTACTGCACAACTGACAGAAAACCACATCCGGGCAGGCACCATGTCTGCAAAGGGGACCAAGAAGACTGAGAAGACGGTTCCCGAGGAGAGCAAGGAGGCTAAGGTGGATAACAGGAAAAGGAAGTTTATACCGGCACGAAACTACGCAGTGGCCGCTCCTAAGCCACCCCAGAGGCAATGTGTTCCCGGGGCTGCACCGGCGACACAAGTGCCCGTGGCAAGGGCTTATGCCGGTCCTCTACCGCTGTGCAACACATGTAAGTACCACCATCCGGGGAATCTCCCGTGTCGCATCTGCACACTATGCGGCAAGTATGGGCATCTCGTGGCAACGTGTCGCCGAGCACTGGGGAACGCGGTGACAGAACCAAACCGGGCATGCTACAACTGTGGAGAACCCGGTCACTACCGACCCCAATGCCCTCGCCTTGTGGGCAATGTTCCACCAGCTCGTGGACGTACCTTCAACATCAACGCAAACCAAGCCCAAGCGAACAACGACGTGGTGAACGGTACGTAATTTTCAACTCCATCTCCGTAGAAATCCTCTAAAAATCCCTGATTTATGCCTAAGTGCCTTTTTACACCTACACAGGTATGTTTCTTATTAATGATACCTATGCTTACGTACTATTTGATTCGGGTGCCGATAGGAGTTTCGTTTCCTTAGAATTCGAACCGATACTTGCGAAACCTCGTACGAATTTGGGAAGACCTCTCACTGTTGAAGTTGCCGATGGAGAACCGATCACCGTCGACGTGGTCATTCGAGATTGCCTATTGTGCCTCGACGATCATAGAATTCCTATTGACCTTATTCCTATGAAGCTCGGGAGTTTCGACGTTATTATTGGCATGGATTGGTTATCGAAGAATCATGCCGAGATCGTTTGTTTTGAGAAGTGCATTCGCATACCCTTACCCACCGGAGACACGTTGAAAGTGTTCGGTGAACGGTCTTCCAAAAGACTCAAGCTTATGACATGCACTCAAGCTCGAAAGTGCCTGAGTAAGAATTATCCGGCATTCTTGGCTTACGTAGTCAACACTAAAGTCAAAGGGAAGGAACTTAAGGATGTTCCAATTGTACGAGAATTTCCTGAAGTATTTCCCGATGACCTTAGTGGGTTACCTCCTGTACGGGAAGTTGAATTCAAAATCGACTTGATCCCGGGAGCGAGCCCCGTGGCCAAATCACCTTACCGACTAGCACCAACTGAAATGCAAGAACTCTCTAGCCAACTCCAGGAATTATCCGAGAAGGGTTTTATCCGCCCTAGTTCTTCTCCTTGGGGTGCACCTGTCTTATTTGTGAAGAAGAAAGACGGGTCATTTCGCATGTGCGTCGATTACCGGGAGCTCAACAAGTTAACCGTCAAGAACCGGTATCCCCTTCCTCGTATCGACGACCTCTTCGATCAACTTCAAGGAGCCGCAATCTTCTCAAAAATCGACTTGCGTTCGGGTTATCACCAACTACGAGTCCACGACGACGACATCCCAAAGACTGCTTTCCGCACTCGGTACGGGCATTACGAGTTTATGGTTATGCCTTTCGGCTTAACCAATGCTCCTGCGGTCTTCATGGACCTTATGAACCGAGTGTGCAAGCCTTACCTAGATAAATTTGTCATTGTGTTCATCGATGACATTCTTATCTATTCCAAGTCTCACTCTGATCATGAACTCCACCTTCGTCAAATCCTCAATTTGTTGAAGAAGGAACAACTGTTCGCGAAGTTTTCGAAATGCGAGTTCTGGCTGGAAGAAGTACAATTCTTAGGGCACGTCGTGAATAGCCAAGGAATTCACGTCGACCCTGCAAAGGTGGAAGCCGTGAAGAATTGGAAGGCTCCCACAACGCCGACGGAAGTACGATCATTCCTTGGTCTAGCCGGGTATTACCGACGATTCATTGCCAATTTCTCAAAAATCGCAAAGCCACTCACGTTCCTGACCCAGAAACACCAGCCTTTCGAGTGGAAAGCAGAACAAGAAGAGGCGTTCGAGACATTAAAGCATAAGTTATGTAATGCTCCTATCCTGGCTCTACCGGATGGAAATGACGACTTCACAGTATACTGCGATGCGTCGAAACAAGGCCTTGGTTGTGTCCTCATGCAACGAGGAAAGGTCATAGCTTATGCCTCGAGACAATTGAAGGTTCATGAGGTAAACTACACGACGCACGATCTTGAGCTCGGAGCGGTGGTCTTTGCCTTAAAAATCTGGAGGCATTATCTATACGGCACGCAATGTATAGTATACACGGACCACAAGAGCCTTCAACATGTCTTCAATCAGAAGGATCTCAATATGAGGCAACGTCGCTGGGTGGAATTAATTAGTGACTACGACTGCGATATCCGATACCACCCCGGCAAGGCAAATGTCGTAGCCGATGCATTGAGTAGGAAGACACACCAAAAGATGGTCTCCGTTCAAGAAATTCGCGACCGTCGGCAGTGGTTCGATACATTGGGAGAGTTTGATACAGAAGTCCGACTTGATGTTCACAATACTACAGTGTTGCTACAAAACTTGAGGATCGAGTGTGACATAGAGTCAAGCATTCGAAAAGCCCAACAAGCAGTACAAAGTGAGGAGAGTATGAAAGATGAACTTGAGCCCAATCTTGTGGCCCAACTAGAAACCAGAGCCAATGGGTTGATATATTTCGCGAACCGAATCTGGATCCCCAAACACAATAACCTTCGAGCTATTATCATGAATGAAGCACATCAAACTCGCTACTCAATTCACCCGGGCTCCGATAAGATGTACATGGACTTGCGGAGTCAATATTGGTGGCCCGGAATGAAACGGGACATAGCAACGTACGTCGCTAAATGTCTTACATGCACGAAGGTTAAAGCGGAGCACCAACGCCCAAGTGGATTGCTCGAACAGCCCGAAATTCCCATGTGGAAATGGGAACATATATCCATGGACTTCATAACCAAACTACCTCGGACACCTCGTGGGCACGATAGCATATGGGTAATCGTCGACCGATTGACCAAGTCGGCACATTTCATACCCATACGCGACACGTATAAGACATCAAGACTAGCTCGGATTTATATCGACGAGATCGTAAGCCGTCATGGTGTGCCCCTTCATATCATATCCGACCGAGATGCTCGTTTCACTTCTCACTTCTGGTCTTCTATGCAAGAACTTCTGGGTACACAATTGGATTTAAGTACGGCTTACCATCCCCAAACCGATGGTCAAACCGAGCGAACGATCCAAACTCTGGAAGACTTGTTGCGTCTCTGTGTTCTCGATTTTGGTGGTGACTGGGATACACACCTACCACTCGCAGAATTCTCCTACAACAATAGTTACCATTCGAGCATCCAAATGGCACCATTTGAAGCACTTTATGGTCGTAAATGTCGTTCACCGATTTGCTGGACCGACATGGGCGAAAATCTTATCACCGGTCCCGAACTCATACAAGAGACGACCGATAAGGTTGCTATTATCCGCAAGAACTTGGAAACGGCCAGGAGTCGACAGAAGAGCTACGCCGATAAACGTCGCAAGCCGCTAGAATTCCAAGTTGGGGAGATGGTCCTTCTCAAGGTCTCGCCGTGGAAGGGTGTGGTTCGCTTTGGAAGGAAAGGTAAGTTAGCTCCGAGGTTTGTAGGACCTTTCAGAGTTCTGAAAAGAATCGGAAAAGTGGCCTACAAACTAGAACTACCCTCTGACCTTAGTGGAATTCACCCGGTCTTCCACGTCTCGAACCTGAGGAAGTGTTTGGCCGACGATAACTTGTATGTACCATTGGAAGACATCCAGATCAACGAGTCCCTACATTTCGTTGAGAAACCCGTCGAAATCATGGATCGCATTATGAAGAAGACTAGAACCTCTACGACCCCAATAGTAAAGGTTCGGTGGGAAAACAAGCGGGGAGCGGAATTCACTTGGGAGCGCGAAGATCATATGAAGAAGACTTACCCTGAGTTATTTTTGTAACTTTCGTTATTGTAATTTCGGGACGAAATTAATTCAAGTTGGGGAGACTGTAACATCCTGTAATTTTCTATCTTTATTTATTTATGTTTATGCGTGACCTCGTTAGTAAAGGTTTAACTCAATAATAATAATAATAATAATAATAATAATAATAATAATAATAATAATAATAATAATAATAATAATAATAATAATAATAATAATAATAACAATAATAATAATAATTATAATAATTATAGTAATACTAGTAATAATAATAACAATAATATTAATAATATAATAATTATAGCAATACTAAAAATAATAATAACAATAATAATAGTATTAAAAATGAAAATTCTTAAACCAAAGTTCAGGGGGGTGTTCTGCCAAATTTCAAACTTAAAATCAATGTAAGTCGTTTTGACCAACAGCCCAAACCTTAGGGGCTGAATGTGTAACTTCCGATTTTTCTTGGCCGCAGTCCGGTGGCTTCGACCGGAGCTCCGGCCGAGCTCCGGCGAAGCTACAAACCTTCGAATCTTATTATTTTGACCCAAACAAACCGCCCAAACCCCTCGGTTCAAGGTTTCGAACTCGAACCTCCACCCAATTTAAGTTTCCCGCTCGTACAATCTTTCCAAATCAAACCGAAGCTATCTATGTACAAATCCGAATCGAATCTCATCAAATTCCTTAAATTGAACCAAATCAATCACACCTAAAGATAATACGCGGTCAAATTAATTAATCAATCAATCAATTTCGCTAATTAACAGACCGAATCTCGCAAATTTGGTAAACGAGAACGCGGTTTCAAAATCAAACGGGTTATGCCCAAAACCATGAAATCAAGTCTATAAATTAGAGGCCTTTGATTCATTCTGAGGTTCCTAAACTCTCTAAAACCCCAATTTCACCATAAGAGCTTCCGATCGAAGAGCCCCAATTCAAGAACACCCGAAGCTTAACTCGAACTCGAAAACCCTCTAATCCTCACCAAAACAGGTAATTAAAACCTGTAGTCTGCTCGTTTTTGGTCGATGAACAAAAGCCCTATGATGATTCGAGTGTTTAATATCGAATCGAGGGTCAATTGTAGATCGGATGAAACTAGGGTTCATCGGATTGGGGGAAACCGGGGCGGCTCCGGCTTAAAATTAAAACAAACCAAAATGAACCAAGGCTTGGGCCCTGGTTCACTGGTCCCCGCACCCCATGTTTCGGGGGAGGTCCCGGGTTCGACCCCGGGCAACCCCCCCCTTTTCCTTTTCTTTCCCTTTTCTTTTTCTTTTCCCTTTTCTTTTCTGCTTTATTATAAATTATTTTTTTTTTGCTTAAATATTAATTCTGAAAATTTCTAAAAAATTATTTTATAAATTCAGCATTTATTTATTTATTTATTTATCCTTTATTCAAAGGTTTAAAAATATGTTTAAATTTAAAATACATTGTGGCATTTTTCCTTATTTTAAATTATTTAAAATAATGTTATGAGAAAAGATAATACATGTGTAAAAACATTTTAGGTTATTTAAAACATATGTATGTATATATATGTGTATATATATATATACATGTAAATATTGACAAAACAATTTGAATAATTTTTTTACCATATATTGTAAAATATATGTATATATATTGTCAAACAATTAGAATGACTAACTACTTATATATAAATACTTATATTCATATAAACATATCAAAGTAAGTATACATATATATATATATATATATATATATATATATATATATATATATATTTATTTCTTGACTTATTAAAATCAATACAACTTTCATCAATCGATTTAACGTACGATTAATTTTCTTTATATTAGCCGTTCTCTTTCGCGCAACAAATCTAATTATCATTTCGTTCCGTTAACCCGATTCACATTAATAACACGAAATAAATTGATGTCAACCTCTATTCAATCCATAATTAAGAACCTTAAAACAAAATAATCATCAAACCGATTATAACACGTTACCTTGTTTTATTTAGGTGCCTTGTGACGTTTGTGTTGGAAATCTTATTCGTGGTTATTCTTATTTCATCTTCAAGACTTCTTATTATCATGTGAGTTCTTATGCCCCATTTACATATACTTTACACCTTTCGGGGTGAAACATGTTGGTTATACAAATAAACTTACACACGCTTTGATACTTATTACGCACGTGCAATTCTTTACATAGTCATGGTTATTTGAATATGTTAAGTTGTATATGAGATGTGACATACGTGTGCAATCATTAACTATAACTAGCCTGGCGAAGTCTTAGATCTTTGGGCCTGACAAGCCTATTTGGTGCTAAAGCCGAGGGATTGCCGGCTCCTAGGAGCCGTATGCTTGTGCACTAGGGAACCAAATACACTTAGCTAATCATGCTTATTCATATTATTCAGTCAAGGTTTGATTGTAACTGTGCATGTTCTATATACTTACTATCTTGTGACCATTGACTAGAATTGCCACATTCTCATGATATATACTTATTGTACTTTAAAACCATGAGAACTCACCAACTTGTTAGTTGACTTTATTTTTCAACATGTTTCAGGTAATGTGCAAGCTTAATGTTGATTGAAGAAATGCTAAAGTTTAGGATATGGACCTAGACTTAAATAAATAATTTGGATTCATTTTCTTGTTCATTGTTTTCTTGTAAGACGTGGTTGGTTGTGATGTTTGAAAAACAATTGATTAATGGCATTTATATTTTAAATTAGCGTTATGTGGCTGTGAACAATCTTAACCCTCACACTTCGACGTTTCCGCCGTCATGGTTGGGGTGTGACACTAATGATGATGTTTAAATAAAAGTATCGTTGTTTATTGAAGAAGTATTGAATAAGTGTCAATAGTTATAAGTCAATTTGGTCGTTGTAAAGCGTTAGTTAAATTTGTTCAAAATAGTTTCTGTGCCCTTTCTCGCGTTGACTTTAATATTTGTGGCCAAACAATGGCATTATTGTGTTAGTGTTACCTCGACACCACACGACATACTCACGCCACGCACAAGGGGTCAAACACAACAATTTCAGTCGCATAACAAGGTCAGACGCACGACTCAACCTCCATTCGTGCGAATCAACCCTCAATCGTGCGAATCAGCTTCATTCGTACGATTGAGCCTTCATTCGTATGATTGGCCTTCAGTCGTACCACACAACACCCAATCGCACGACTCAACTTCCATGCGCACGAATCAACCTTCAATCGTGCGAATTAGCTACTTTCGTACGACTGAACCTTCATTCGTGCGATTGGACTCCAGTCGTGCGAATCACATTCATTCGCACACATTCAGTCGGTCACCTGACTCAATCGCACACAAACACTCAATCGCATGACTCATTCGCATACACTCAATCGCACGCATGACTCAATCGCACACAGACACTCGGTCGCACAACTCAGTCGCACGACATGCCTAGTCGCACAACTCAGTCGCGCGATTGACTCAGACGCATGATCCAGTCGCACGACCCACTCAGTCGCACGGCTCAATCGCATGGATGACCCAGTCGCCTGATCTGCAGAATCGCGACTGTGGTCGGGATGAGCAGCCCCCGAGCTGCTCTAAACACGGGTTTTACACCACAAGGACCTCCAGAAACACTCAACAAACATACACAAGCATAAAACACAAGCAAAGATACCTCACACGCACCCATACGACCTTGTATGTTCGGGTTGAACCCGAACACCCGAAACCCTAGTTTGGACAGCCGTAAAAAGGCTAGAAAACGGACAACCAAAGACAACTACCTGCTAGAAAGAAGTAGTCTAGGCTGTAGACGGTGTCAAGACGAAGAAAACAAGACCTCTCGGGTCGGATTTGGTGCTAAAATGGAGATTTTGTGTGTGAAGAGGAGATGAAGATGAAGAAGATGGTGAAATGGGGATTAGGGCTGGTATGAGGGTATTTATACCCAGCCCAAGTTTACAAAATTACAAGTTTAGTCTCTGCACTTAACCCCCGAGTTTTCCCAAATTTTGTTCGGTTGAAAAACGACTTTGTTAGGTGTTTTATATTAATTGTAAAAGTTCATTTAATGTTGTCATGACTTAAGAAATGGTTATATTAAAACATTTATTATATTTATAAATAATATATTTGACGTTTTTAAAAATGAAAGTTTTGTAAGTCTTTTTAAGGTTAACACATGGTTTCAACGAATGCACACACAACGATAATATTGCACATATGATATCCACATAAAGAGTCAAATAGAGATGAGGAATGACCAAACATAGAATAGATGACGGACAAACACATTAATTGACGGACCTTAAAGTGACGGATGTCACAGTATTCCCCAGTTGAGAGAATTTCGTCCCGAAATTCAGCTGGAGTTAGGTCCAAGAGTGCCATCCTCGAAAAGATGTGAATATTTGAGTTTCATCTGATCTTCACGTTCCCATGTAAACTCTGGCTCTCGTTTTGAATTCCACCTTACGCGAACAATAGGTATCCTACTGCGCTTCAGTTGCTTGACCTTTCGATCCATGACCTCAATGGGTTCTTCAACAAAATGAAGCTTGTCATCAATCTTGATTTCCTCGATTGGCATGTGAAGGGATTCATCGGCCAAACATTTCTTGAGGTTTGACACGTGAAAAGTATCATGCACACCGCTAAGCTCTTGTGGCAACCTTAACCGGTAAGCCACTGGACCGATCCTTTCAGTGATCTCAAATGGTCCAACGTATCTTGGGGCTAACTTCCCTTTCTTTCCGAATCGAACGACTCCTTTCCAAGGGAAAACGGTAACACACGATCCCCAACATGGAATTCTAGAGGCTTCCGACGATTGTCGGCATAGCTCTTTTGGCGATTTCGTGCGGCTTTAAGTCGATCTTTGATTTGGAAAATCTTGTCTGTTGTCTCTTGGATGATCTCTGGGCCTGTCAGTTGACTTTCACCAATTTCGGCCCAACAAACGGGAGATCTGCATTTCCTTCCATATAACGCTTCAAATGGAGCACATCCAATGTTTGTATGGTAGCTATTGTTGTAGGAAAACTCAATCAACGGTAAATGAGCATCCCAGCTACCACCAAAATCGATTACACACGCTCTCAACATGTCTTCTAGCGTCTGTATAGTGCGTTCGCTTTGGCCATCTGTTTGAGGGTGATAGGCTGTACTCATGTCTAATCGAGTGCCCATCGCTTTCTGTAGCGTCTGCCAAAAACGTGAAGTGAATCTGCTATCTCGGTCGGATATGATTGACACCGGCACCCCGTGCCATGTCACGACCTCTTTGATGTACAATCTTGCCAACTTATCCATCTTGTAATCTTCTCGGATAGGCAATAAATGTGCTGACTTCGTCATTCGATCTACAATGACCCATATCGAGTCATGACCGCTGTTTGTCTAGGGAGTTTGGTAATGAAATCCATAGCTATGTTCTCCCATTTCCACTCGGGAATTTCAGGTTGTTGTAATAATCCCGATGGCTTTTGATGTTCAGCTTTGACTTTCGAACACGTCAGGCATCGGCCGACGTATAAGGCAATGTCTTTCTTCATGCCTGGCCACCAGTACAGATCCTTAAGATCATGATACATCTTGTCTGCATCAGGATGAATAGAATATCGCGTCTTGTGGGCTTCATCCATGACTAAGGTTCGAACACCTCCCCATTTGGGTACCCATATGTGATCCATAAAGTACTGAATGCCGTCATTCTTGCGAATCATCTGTTTATCTAACCTCCGGAACTCTTCTCCGGCAATGTTTTCTTCTTTCAATGCCTCACTCTGTGCAATTTGAATCTGAGCTTTAAGTTGGTTTGAATGGTCAATCCCAACGCTCGTGCACGTAGTGGTTCACACGTTCTTTACGGCTTAATGCATCAGCCACCACGTTAGCTTTCCCCGGATGATACCGGATTTCACAATCGTAGTCGCTAAGAAGCTCTACCCAACGTCGTTGGCGCATGTTGAGTTCCTTCTGATCCAGAATGTGTTGAAGGCTTTTATGGTCGGTGAAGATGATGCATTTGGTGCCATACAGATAATGCCTCCAAATTTGAGTGCAAATACTACAGCGCCCAACTCAAGATCATGAGTGGTGTAGTTCTTTTCGTGCACTTTAAGTTGTCGCGAAGCGTAGGCAATCACCTTGTCCTTCTGCATCAATACACATCCCAATCCTTGATGTGACGCATCGCAGTAACCACAAAATCATCTGTTCCGTCTGGGAGAGACAGTATCGGCGCGTTGCACAACTTCTCTTTCAACGTTTGGAACGCTTGCTCTTGTGCAAATCCCCAGTCAAACTTCTTGTCTTTCTGAGTAAGCAGGGTTAATGGCTGCGCGATCTTTGAAAAATTCGCGATGAAGTGACGATAATAACCGGCCAATCCTAAGAATTGCCGTATTTCTGATGGCGTCTGGGGCGTATCCCACTTCTTCACCGCTTCGATCTTGCCGGGATCTACGTGAATCCCGTCCTCGTTAACCACATGACCCAAAAACTTCACTTCTCGCAGCCAAAATTCACACTTTGAGAATTTGGCGAAAAGTTTCTCTTCCCGTAGTAGCTCCAGAATAGCCCGAAGATGTTCTACATGATCCTCTTTTGATCGGGAGTAGATAAGTATATCGTCTATGAACACGATCACGAACTTATCCAAGTAAGGTTTGCACACCCGATTCATTAGATCCATGAACATAGCTGGTGCGTTAGTCAACCCGAACGGCATGACCAAGAACTCGTAGTGCCCATAACGAGTCCTGAACGCAGTCTTCGGTACGTCGTCCTCAAAACCCTTAGCTGATGATAACCAGAACGAAGATCGATCTTTGAAAATACGAAGCTCCTTGCAGCTGATCAAATAATCGTCGATCTACGGGGGATATCGTTTCTTTCACCGTTAACTTGTTCAGTTCACGGTAATCGATGCACATACGGAACGATCCATCCTTCTTCTTGAAAAAAGTACCGGTGCTCTGACGTGGAGGAGGTAAACCAGACAAGTCATCTGGAAATACTTTCTGGGTAATCCCGTACCACTGGAATATCCACCAGTTTCCTTTCCTCGTCTTCTTTTCAACCACATGAGCCAGAAAAGCGTAGCACTGCTTTCGTAAACTCTGGCGTGCTTTTCATGCAGGAAATAAATTTAAGCTCTTACCCGGTCGTTCTCCCTGTACCTTGAGTACTTCCCCGTTTGGCATAGGGATACGTACTACTTTGTCTCGACAGACAATCTCTGCTCCATTCTGCGACAACCAATCCATACCCACGATCACGTCGAAGCTTCCTAACTCGAAGGGTATCAAATCTATCTCAAGGTATGATTCTCCAGCTTCAACGAACACTTCCTAATAATCTCATCGGCCTGAGCAACCCTACCATTGGTCATTTCTACTGAGTAGCTAGTTTCTAGCCTACTAGGACTCAAATCAAGCAATTGCACAAACTCGGAAGAAATAAAACTATTGTCTGCTCCAGTATCAAATAATATAGATGCGAAGTGATGATTGAGTAAGTGCGTACCCGTGACAACATTCGGGTCCTGACGAGCATCATTAGCTCCAATGACGAATGCACGTCCCCGAGCTGCATTTCCCTGAGTAGCCGGGCCTTGATTCCCAGCGATAGCCAACACCTGCTGCTGTTGTTCCCCTGTTGACCCGGTGCCCGATTCAGCCTGGGGCACATATTCCTGTAGTGATCGGGGCTCCCACATTCAAAGCAAGCCCTTGCATTCCCGGCGGGCTTAACCGCGTTGACGGGTGCTACAAGATTCGGTGCCGTTCTGCAATCTCTTGCCAAATGACCCGGGCGCTAGGGGTGTTCAAAGTCAGATATCCGGAATTTCGGATATCCGAATTTCGGATATCCGAAAATTTCGGATAGTAGAAATCACTATCCGAATCCGTATCCGAAATTTCGGATATCCGAATTTCGGATATCCGAAATTTCGGATACGGATTCGGATAGTGATTCGGATATCCGAAATTCATTTTTTATTTTTTAATTTTTTTATTTTTTAGTTTTTTTACAATAATTAAACATATAATATTATAAAAGTAATATAAAAAACCAACTCATATCATAAAAATCACAATATACACTAAAAAATCTCAATCTAAAGTAAAAGTATATCTAAATTTCAAAAAATAAAAAAAAATATTTTTTAGTTTTCGGATAATCGGATATCCGAATATCCGAAACTTTTGAAAATCACTATCCGAATCCGAATCCGAATTTTCGGATATCCGAATTTCGGATATCCGAATTTTCGGATATCCGAAAATTCGGATATTTCGGATTCGGATTTTCGGATTTTCGGATCGGATTCTCGGATTCGGATATTTTTGAACACCCCTACCCGGCGCTTACAGTTAGCACACACCCGACACTGTGTCCCTGGGGGATGATGATAATTGCACCTGTCACATTTGGGGTGCGGCCCCACATACTCTCTTCTGGCCTGAGACACGGCCACAAAATTCCTGGTCGGCTTAGACCTCTTCTCAAACTTTCCGGCACTCGACCGGCTCGACTCCCCAACATCCTTCCTCTTCTCGGCCCCTCGGCCCAAAACCCCTGTTCTGACCATCTCATCAGTCAAAGCGCCAGCTTTCAGAATTGGGCTCTGAATAGTAGGAGGAGCGGCTGCTGTGACCATAGCTCTAATTTGAGGCGCGAGTCCCCAAATGTACCTCTCGATCCTCTTTGATTCCGGCGTAACCAGATGCGGAACCAATATTGCCAGCTCATGAAAACGATCAGTATAAACTGCATGCCCTGCCCCCACCATAGCATGATTCCAGAATTCATGCTCCAGTTTCTGCATCTCGTTGAGAGGGCAGTATTCCTCGGTGATCAAGGCTTTGAACTCGTCCCACGACATTTGCATCGCAGACTCTCTTCCTCGTGCTTGAATCTGGGTGTTCCACCAGGTTAGGGCTTTACCCTGTAGAGAACAAGTGGCATACTTGATCCTCTGGCTGTCGAGGCATTCACTGATGTCGATCACTGCCTCCATCTTTTCCAACCACCTGGTTAGGGCTATCGCCCCACCTTTCCCGTCGAATTCCCTTGGCTTACAAGCCACGAACTCCTTGTAAGAACATCCCCGACGAGCATTAACCACCCCGGTTTCGATACCGGCAGTGCCACCATTTCCGGTTTCCTGGTTGCTCTCGTTTCCAGTCGGGTTCCCGTTTCCCGCTTCAGTTTCTATCCCACCTTGGGCTCCATCATCGTTACCACCATCCCCGTGAGGGTGGTGTTGTTGAAGTGCGTCGCTCACTTGGGCCACGATAGTAGGAATCAGTGCGGCCAATTGCTGAGCGATCAGGGCTGCCATGTCGGCGTTCCCTGTTCCTTGACTGTTACTGGCAGGAGCATCGTTTGCTCTTGGTGCTCTGCCTCTGCCTCGGCCTCTGCCCCTTGGGGCTTCACTCCCGCCACTACTGCTACGAGTGACTCTTCGAGGCGGCATGTTCTAATCATAAAAGAGGTAACATGAAAACTTTAGTCACCAAAGATACAAAAGTATTCCACTTATCAAATTCCAATGTTCATGTTCCGGTCAGTCAAGACCACCATGCAGCCCATTTAAAGCATATTCTCGGTATACCGGTGATGTTTATATATAGGGTTCCCCGCAGCGTTCCCACCACACCCACGATGTACCGAGAATGATGCCCGATCTGGTTACATGACATCCGACTTCCCTTTACATCATATCCATAATAATCCATCAAGTCCATGTATTTCATGTCAATATCGTGCTTATTGTCATCACACATCACAATAGTTGTAAGTCCATGCATACAATCACGTTTAGTCTAACGAAGGTTGTCTATTTCCTCATCCTTCGAGGTTTCAGACATATACCTCCTCAGAGTTAATCTCAATGTTCAGGGTCAAGCGCAATAGTATGATCTGTGATGATCTCTTCGGGTTTAATACCCGGATCTGATAAACTAACTCGGCGCGCAGAGGGAACGGAAGATCCAATAGAAGCATCCCCATAAAAGAGTGAGCACAAGGGCTCTCTCATAGGGTAGAAAGATCACATAACAAATAGATGAACCAATCAAGCAGCGAGGAACACATACACGAGATATAATATGCATACAGAGTCCTAGCATGCAAATCTACATGAAGGTTCCTAGGTTATAGTCTAGGTCAAGCGTATTGCCTAATTCTCTATAACCAATGGCTCTGATACCAATCTGTCACACCCCCGCTAAAAGCGGAAACACGGGGATGTAACGAGACCGGGATCGTCATAACACATGGTAAGCGTTAGAGAGCAATATAAATAAATGATGACATGCGTATCATGACGACACCCGACAACAAGTGGACTTGTGTCGTGTTTAGTCAATGTTCACGACATCATAGCCATAAGCAACATGATAATGATAACACATAATCACATAAAGATGAAAATGTAAATGTTAATTCCCACAACCCGGGAACAAGTTCAAAAGTTGATAATTGTTTACATGCGTTAACATTGTTCAAAAAGATTGTTTATCAAATGAGCTAAGTCCCAAAAATGCATCCTAGGGTCTCCACTAAGGCAGCACACCTAGATTCCTGGACTTGCATGATCACCTGAAAAGATATGCTTAAAACGGTCAACATAATTGTTGGTGAGCTCGCAGGTTTATGTAATAAAAATGTAAGTGATGCTGTAAATAATAGCGCGTTGGAATACCGTGAATACAGTTATATACACAAGTAAATATCACATGACATGAGCTTTGCAACCAAACCTAGCGACGTACACAAAGAAATTGTCGGCATATATTCACCCAAGGGCCCGTTCCTGGCCACTGATGGTACCAACTAGTATACCATCGAACGAGGGTGGGGGTATCAACCCAGTAGTACTACCAATACCTAACCGTCGGTTCCCACACTGGAATTAAATAGTTGCAAAGATAGAACCACACAGCAGACCCAAGCATGTATCAAATAGTACTTGCAACACAGTATCACGTTGATTCCTTGTATGTAAAATGTATGTAAGTTGTACAGCATAAAAATTGTGTAAGCATACTTTTCCCCCAATTTGTAAATGATTGAAATATTGTATAAGCGTAAAAGGGGCCACGAAACTCACTTGTTAGGTGGTAAGTATGTATGAGCGATGTATCCCAAATGTTGAAGCAAATAAACAGTCAAACACCTATTGACAGTTATTGTATAGCATTAATGATATGATATATGTATAAGCGCACAATAATGATGGGTCGGTTCGGGTCGTATCGGATGGGTCACGCACAACACACACAGACTGACACACGTACTAGACCTTATGTAGATCCAAGTACAAGACATTGTCGCCACTAATGATGATGTTTAAATAAAAGTATCGTTGTTTATTGAAGAAGTATTGAATAAGTGTCAATAGTTATAAGTCAATTTGGTCGTTGTAAAGCGTTAGTTAAATTTGTTCAAAATAGTTTCTGTGCCCTTTCTCGCGTTGACTTTAATATTTGTGGCCAAACAATGGCATTATTGTGTTAGTGTTACCTCGACACCCACACGACATACTCACGCCACGCACAAGGGGTCAAACACAACAATTTCAGTCGCATAACAAGGTCAGACGCACGACTCAACCTCCATTCGTGCGAATCAACCCTCAATCGTGCGAATCAGCTTCATTCGTACGATTGAGCCTTCATTCGTATGATTGGCCTTCAGTCGTACCACACAACACCCAATCGCACGACTCAACTTCCATGCGCACGAATCAACTTTCAATCGTGCGAATTAGCTACTTTCGTACGACTGAACCTTCATTCGTGCGATTGGACTCCAGTCGTGCGAATCACATTCATTCGCACACATTCAGTCTGTCACCTGACTCAATCGCACACAAACACTCAATCGCATGACTCATTCGCATACACTCAATCGCACGCATGACTCAATCGCACACAGACACTCGGTCGCACAACTCAGTCGCACGACATGCCTAGTCGCACAACTCAGTCGCGCGATTGACTCAGACGCATGATCCAGTCGCACGACCCACTCAGTCGCACGGCTCAATCGCATGGATGACCCAGTCGCCTGATCTACAGAATCGCGACTGTGGTCGGGATGAGCAGCCCCCGAGCTGCTCTAAACACGGGTTTTACACCACAAGGACCTCCAGAAACACTCAACAAACATACACAAGCATAAAACACAAGCAAAGAGACCTCACACGCACCCATACGACCTTGTATGTTCGGGTTGAACCCGAACACCCGAAACCCTAGTTTGGACAGCCGTAAAAAGGCTAGAAAACGGACAACCAAAGACAACTACCTGCTAGAAAGAAGTAGTCTAGGCTGTAGACGGTGTCAAGACGAAGAAAACAAGACCTCTCGGGTCGGATTTGGTGCTAAAATGGAGATTTTGTGTGTGAAGAGGAGATGAAGATGAAGAAGATGGTGAAATGGGGATTAGGGCTGGTATGAGGGTATTTATACCCAGCCCAAGTTTACAAAATTACAAGTTTAATCCATGTACTTAACCCCCGAGTTTTCCCAAATTTTGTTCGGTTGAAAAACGACTTTGTTAGGTGTTTTATATTAATTGTAAAAGTTCATTTAATGTTGTCATGACTTAAGAAATGGTTATATTAAAACATTTATTATATTTATAAAATGATATATTTGACGTTTTCAAAAATGAAAGTTTTGTAAGTCTTTTTAAGGTTAACACATGGTTTCAACGAATGCACACACAACGATAATATTGCACATATGATATCCACATAAAGAGTCAAATAGAGATGAGGAATGACCAAACATAGAATAGATGACGGACAAACACGTTAATTGACGGACCTTAAAGTGACGGATGTAGTATGTGGTTTTTATTCAACAAAAGAGGGTCATTGTCTAAGATTGTAGTATGTGGTTTTTATTCAACAAAAGAAAAGAGTCGTGGGGTGTTTTCCCACAAAAACACTGCTGTCTTTGTGTTTCTCTGACCAACTGGCTAACAGATGCGGGTTGTATAATAGAAAATATATAATTTTACAATGCCTACAAAAATTTATATAATATGAACAAAAAATTTACCTAACTGAAGTATTTTTCTCACGTGTTTCTCTAGAGAACCCTGAGGAAATGAGTCTTTCAATCATAATATTTGAAAAAACCAGCCAGTAGACTACCACCAATGTTCTATCCTCAAGTGTCAATAGTTAAAATTAAAAAAAAATCTGCTAAAATGAAATAGGGGTCAAAACTCAACCAATTACTTAAATGAAATGGGTCAAAATTTTGGACAAAAGGGGTTTTAACGCTTTGACCCAAAACCAAAAACTACCCATCCTCACCCAAACACATTTTGATCTGTTAACCACCTGCAGTGCCACCTCTACTTGCTATAACCAGGATGCTAAGATAGAGAATGAACAGAAAAAGTACCTTAAGTTGCATTGTAACTTCTCATGGTGATTTCACATCATATTGCATCTGTTCATTGACAACTGCTTTGTTTTTATTGGCTATGGCATGCTGGGAAAATCTCATATATTTAAAGTCTCACTCTTACAGCTGGACCATTAAATTAAAAAATATACGTCATGTCAATCACAAATATGTTTAAAAAGTTAAAAAGGTATAATGAAGTAAAAAGGAAAATTTTATGGATGGATGACACAGACCATGAAGCTTCGAATTACCAAGGAATTCTTGTAGTAAGAAAGTCACCTTTTAGTCTCGATAAGGAATATGTCTTTGTTTTCCACTTTGAGAAACCTTGCTTGAATGTTTATCAAATTCCTGCAAATGAAACACATAACTAAATTTAATTACAAATGTAGAAGCAAATTTAAAAACAGATGAAATAATTGTCAGATACCATACCCAATTAAGTTGTGAGAGTGAGCGATTAATATTCTCTGCTTTTATCCGTTCCGCGGCTACTCTGGCCAACTTTTGTCTTTCTGATCCAGTAAGGTCAACCAGATTAATTCTGTTTGTTTTGAAGGAACTCAGACCATCATACTCTATAAAGTTCAACTTTTTGTTTATTTAGAAATTAGAACACAAGATACTAAGTACAAAGCATCAACAATCTGTTTCATGTATACCATAAAAGTTAACTCTCTTAAACAATGGTTTTGTTGTTGTATTACCTTGCATCTTTATTCACAAGTGAAAACACTATGTGAAAGTGAACTCTCCAAGTTAATACTTGTAGCTCTGGTTCACCTATACAATGAGAGATTAACACCAAATAAAATTTTCAGAAAAAATTCAACCATATCCACTAAAACACTGCCAAAGTAGCTCAGGTGATATAAAGTATACCAAACGGTGATGAAGCACCAACTATAGCAACTTCCTTCACTCTCTTGACTTTTCTAATTGCTTCCATGTCTTCAGATTATGCATCTGCATATTTTGTTTTTAAATTGGAATTTGACATATAAATAACAAAAAGTCTTAAGGTAAAGGTGTACTAACTGGTAATAATGATTGTGTTGAAATGACTGAATAACCAAAATGGTGTAAGATAAAGTATTACCAAAACGGTGTACTAATTGTGCCAATGAGCTCTAGAAAACAATCATTTAATCAATGTAAAAACCAATATGAAAGATAGTAAGATAAAGTTCATTTTCAAAGAAATATAACATGTCAAATGAGTAGCTCTTTGATTCCGATGCATAGTAGTCCAGTAATAATGAATACCAATATAGCTGCAGAAGGATCAACTACAATTCCAAGAATAGCTGGACAACCTAAGAAAATAGACAGCATACTGTAACCTCCAAAAAGCAAGGCTTGTTCATTGTGATAGAAATATAAGAATTAGACACATAAAATAATAGTGTTAATAACTCAAATATTAAGTAAGAACTAATCAAAACTTTAAATTCAAACCATATGAGTTGGGAAATAGTTCAAAAATTTACAATTATATATATCTCATATGAGTTGGACAAATTGTAAAAGTGGTATTATTGCATATTTAATATCAAAGTAACTCTGTTTGTTTTAATTTATGTAGACACCGAGTCATTGTCATTTTAAATGTTTTAACATCGTTGAATCTTGATATCAAAATGGAAAGTATGGCAGTTCAGGTAATCAGGTGAAATGTTGGCTACCTATTTTCTTACAGATTATCTTTGAGCAATGCTATGTTTCACATCAAAAAGGTAATGTGTAACTACGGTTTGAAATCAATAATAAAGTATAAGAACATTAACATACCTGCAAACCGAATCATCTAAATAACCATGCAATATAAACCATATAATCAAAGCTACTGTCTTGATCTTACCTGCAAACCGAAGATGAAGTAATCCAATCTGCACAAGAAATTAGTTATACAAATAGGAAATAATGTACAAATTAGCAAACTGTTTGCTTAGTTATAGGTAGCATTATCCCAAGCAAAAACATAGATAAATATGATGATAACTATAAAATTTCACACACAAAAACATGAATGTACTAACCACTTGAGCAGCAAAAGGTGAGATATGCTCTGGTAGTGTGTTGGTGCAACTGCCTGTAAATAACATAAATAATAAAAGTTATCAGTTTCATCGTCTGTTAGGATTTTTGGTGATCAGCTTTATGCATCATCTAAGCTCCATTACCCAATTCCTCTTTTAACCTTTTTGTAAATTAAAACCTTATCCTTCATGAGGTTGCGTATAAGATAAATTACATATTTATTTAAACATAGATATGCCTATTTTTAACAATAACAGTTTATAATAAAATCTGGTAAGTATTTGACAGTATGTAGTATGTACTTATCATACTGATAACATAATTGGTTATAAACACACACCATACATGACAACTCTTATAAATGTATCCCCGTTACACATTCTCATATGCTAGTGTGTGTTGATACTCTTGGACACGGTATTATTTCGTAGCATTCCACAGTCTCACGGGTCCTATAAAAAATGAAAAAAAAAGATCAATTAAGACCGTCTTTACCACATAACAAATTTAATTAACATATTTCAATATGTGAAAAATTGAAACTTACTTCCAAAATCTTGAAATGTTAAACACATGTTTTGCGAATTGCGACCAAGATTCATGCCTCATGAGAGCATATTCCGCCCAAACACGCCGATCTCCTTGGGTGTGTAGAAGATAACATTTCAAGATCATAAAATACACAATTACAAGACGGATGAACTTTGGCCTTATTTGTATGACAGAAAAATGCAAACAGATAATTATGCAAATTCAATTTTGTGAAATCTTTATTTCAAAAATTGATAAATGTAGCAATAAAAATTTATAAACCAAGATTGAGGAGGAGTCTAATTTCTAATTCTTTGTTATTTGAAGGCAAAATAAGATAATGAACCAATAAAAAACAACTAAACAAAACTGTTTACTAAACAAGAACAAACACTAACATGAAAACCCTCCTTAATTTGTGTTCATAACTTGCTATTCGCTATCAGGTAAAATTTCAAAATACCTTTAATAAAATAACTCACAAGGCACAACAACCTACATTAACATCTACTATAGTAAGAAATCGAAGCCAGAATTCAATGAGAAAGTCGAGATATCAACGAAAAACACCAAAAACAATGAAACATGTTCGAAGATTAGCGAATTGCAGAAGCCAATTAGGGTTTAGAATCATACCTAATCAACACCAAGTGAATCCGCCCCTGATCGGAATCGAGACGCAAATGTTGTATATCAAGTCATTGTGGCGGTGGGTGGCGGTGGTTGGCGGCGGCGGCGGCGGCGGCGGTGGTGGTAACCGGTGCCGGAGTACCGGAGATGAGGGGTTTAATGGTGTTGTTTTGAGCGTAAGAGGGGTTTTAATGGTGTTTTGCCGGAGGACCCAACGGTCCGATATCTTTTATTATTATTTTTTCTCATTTATAATTCGTGATATTAATTTCATTTGTGTTCTAAACTTTCGTATGTTAAGTTTCATAGCAAATCAAATAAGCTATTATTGAATACAATCTTGAAAAGATATGCAAAGATATGTAATTGTTTGTTAAGTACATGATATAAAAATTCATTTCATTAACTCGTAATTATTTTTATAATTGCAGGAATTTCAAAAGTCCTTTATTTTTCCATATGAAGTTGTGTATGTTAAAAAATCATCAAAATAATTTTTATATGTATTTTGACTACACATGTGTAAATAATATATAAATAAAATTTGCTTATTGTTTTTTTTAATTTCATAAAATATGAATAAACATTATATCTATATTAGTTAATTATATAAAACTTAAAAGTTTTCTACTTAATAAGAGTTTTTGAAATTCTAAAGATATTTATGAGTTTAAAATATATGCTAAACCTACTCATATCATTTTTCCCCTCGAAATAATAATATAATCATTTGATCATTACATATTTTTTTTTCTTTTATCAAAATTTAATATAATTAATTACTATATATGTCTCTCTTCTCTCTCACGCTCTCTCATTTAGATATTATAAAATCAAGACTATTTAAACAAAAAATTTTTAATAAACTTCAAAACCACATCTTTATTAAAAACAAAAACTTATATAAAATACGAAATTTTCTAAAACATTACATTATTTAAAATAAAATATTTTAAATCGGTCTCTTATTTATTTTTGTGTAAAAATTGAAATAAAAAACAACGATAATAAATAAACATTTTTTCTAAAAATGATTGTTTAAGAGTAAATTCTTTTAGATTTTTCTAAAATTGATTGATTAAGAGTAAATTCATTTTATATATGTTTTAATTTTGTATAAAAATTGAAATCATATAAACCATTTACCTATACTTTTCAATCATATCTTATTCTAAAATATTGTTTTATTATTCTTAATTTTCATTAGTAACTGTACAAATATTTTCTTCATTATATAGTGAAATACACGGGTTTATAGTCTAGTAGAAAAATATATAAGTACAAAGCAATAGGATTGCATAATTTATGATCTAGATGAACTACATATTGATCGGTTGTCATTATTTTGTATTATATCCTTATGTTTACATTAGAGGTTTTCGTGAACTATTAATACCAACTAAAACATTCAAATCGAAGCAAGTCTGCTATTTTAAAAATTATATTGTTTGGTTCATAGTTGTTTTGATGATGGATGATGATTTGGAGTTTTGAAACCATCATTTAAACTTTATTTTTTATTTTTAAAGTATTCTACTGTGTATTGTACGTATATGTTCATTACTCATTTTCTCGTTTCGAATTTTATCATACCAACTATAAGTTTCAGGAAATAAAAAGAAAGTTGATTTAAAGCTATAGTTTTGATTAAATAGTTTAATGAACAATTTGAACTAAATAATCAATGTGTAAACGAGTTGTGTAGCTTGTGAGCAATACAAGCTACTCAAGCCAAAGTTTCATATGAAGATTGATTAGACTGGAAAAATATTTATCACAATAAATATTATTATATATGTGCAACATAATAAAATCCAAAGCTATCACTAACCAATTTACTTAACATGCTAAAATGAATGATAATAAGTATTCCCTACACACACCAAGCAAAACGAAAGGGTTTCAAAATTTGCAAGTAAGAAGGTTGTAAAATAACTTGTTAACATATTAAAACAATCACATTTCTCTTGCTATTTTCCTTCAAACTTATACATATTTCCCACATTGTTTACAAATAAAATCCACCTTTATCATTTAAAAAAATGTAAACAATGAGTTCCTAAAATGATAGTTATTAAAAAGTGGGAATTAAATAAACCAAAATATAACTTTAATGATTAGTTAAATACTTGAAAAGAGTGAAAAAGCCTTCATTCGTCTACAATGATTAATAGCATATTGACGTCCTCTAATGATGTGATCAATTGATTTACTTTTCATGTCGGTCTCTTTTTGTTTTTTTTAATACTTTGAATTTTAATATTCGCAATCAATATGTGATAAATCAATATCATTCGAAAAAAAAAAGAAAATAATTAGCAAATGAAAAGACATTATACAAAACAAATAATGCACTTTACTTCAATAATGTTACTGTTGTATTTAAGTATGAGGTTTGTCTGAAAATTTTTTAAAAATATATTTAAACGAAGCTAGCGGAAAACTAACAAAAAAATCCCTTACAACCAAAAGTCTAAAACAAGTGAAAATAAGTTTCTTAAAGTTTCTCAAAAAAAAATGAAGAAGAAGAAACGAAAGATTATTAGTTTCAATCATTGTTTTAAAAACCATATTGGATTGGATTGACATGTTAAACAAGTTAAATAAAAAACCATCGATACAATCATAAGTAATAAGTTAATAGACTGAGAATAAATGAATCCTCGTTTTGAACGAATAAAAACCTTGGAGAACTATTAATGCTTGCTTCCTCAATTTGTTGAGTCTATTAAACTAGACACTAACAGTGGCGGAGCTTAAGCACTCTTATAGAGGGGGTTTGGGCGAAATTATTTTTTTATGGCGGGACGAACTCGATTTATATAAAAAAATTCATTACTGAATTGAAAATTAACACTAGTGACGAAAAGAAAAAGCGCCCCGGCCCCACCCCCCATTTGAATGGGATCTTCTTTTCAGAATACTAGATTAACCGCTTAATAATGGGAGATCTTATACAAACTAACATATTTGAGTTACAATTATAATTCCAAAATGTTATCCGATTATTCACTTAAGTAAGAAAACTAAATAACAATCTTATCATAGAACTTTATCATTTGTCCTAGTTTGTATATTCTATCTTCTCACACGCATATTATATAGTTGTAGTGTATAACATAATGCTACATACTACATTATACAACATAATCTTGTAATATAAGTGAAACAAAGATAAAAAATATATAAAATCAGATTTCGAACAAGCTCTTTCTAATACAGAACTAATACTTTTACATACTAATGTGTAGTTATAATATAAAGTGATTTTTACATATTTTTCATTTCTAAGACAACTAATACATATAATTCCAAAAGCCACAAAATCATTTATATATTTCCTTTTTTTTAAAACATTTATATAAAATATATATCCATTGCAATAAAAGTATCTTATTAAATAACTATTTTACCATTATTTGTACTATGAAATTTTCACATATTGTTGTTTAATTTAGTATTGTAATTGTTTAAAAATTTACAATTGTTTTTTTGTAATCGTAGATATAACTTTCATTATTGGTGATTATTGTTTTGAAATGAAGTCTTAAATTTTTGAATTTGGAGAAGTAATTTTATTGTTGTTATTTACAGAGAATACTCAAAATTTGTAGTTGATGGTCTTAGAAATGAAAATATGTAAAAATATCTTAGTAAAAATAAGGATAAATAGTCATTTAATAAATTAATTTTAGTGAAATAGATAAATATAAAATATATGTATTCAAAAAAGAAGAAATATGTAATTGATTTTTTGTCTTGAAGAAATATGTTAATTAGTGAAAAGAAGAAATATATAAATGTCTCTAATATAAGAGCTTAAAGATGTTTAAAGTGAACCATTTCATATTAATGAAACAACTTTTGTAGTCGGGTAACAAAAGATAGAGGTTGGTTAAATGTACTCAACATTAATGTACCTTTCTATTGTTTTATTTTCTTTTTAAATAGATGTTTATACACCCATATATATTAGATCTCCTGTAGACCCATATTCAACCTCGTGAACATCTGTATACGTGTGTTCGCCCTTGTATATGCCCGTATTCACCCTTGTATATGCCTATATCAAAGTTTACATAAAAAACATGAATGACTTCATGTGTAAAAAGGATGAAATATCTTCATGTCAAAAAGATTTAAGATTTTCTTCTAGAAAGTATGAAATATCTTCATGTCATTTTGGTATTAGTAAATATGTTTATGGTTGATTTTTATATAGTATAAACCAAGTTGAACCATTTAATAGTTTTGTGAGGTTAGAGAATTGTATTTTTTAATTGAACTTTTATACGTCGTTCTCATATACCTTTCTTACAGCTATTTTAGAATTATGTCGCATTTATTGTTCATCTCCATTTTTATTCCAACAACAAGAAAACAAGCACATGAGCCGAAGGAAATGTTAGAATCTTTGCATTTCAATTCCATATTTATATTATTATACGTTTAATTATAAGTTTAATCATTAAATATATCTTAATAAGTATTTTTGAGAGATACTTATTGTTGTTATAGCTTAACACGGAACAATGAACACTTATTACTACTAGATGAGTATATGTGATCAAAATTGTTGTGTAATCTTGATTGATTTTCACGGGTCTTTTTTTATAGAAACAAAAATCATTGTCTTCAAATCGAATTATTCTTAAAGAGTTTATTGTGGTGATTTATTTAGTTTCATTTTACTAGGGTATTGACGGCTTGTATTAGTTTACGACTTCTCATTGACGATAAAACAAAGTTGTTATCAATGACTTTTCATAATTTACTCTTAATTATTTGCAAATAAGAAATAAAACAAATTAAAATTGTAGTACATTGAAAAATATTAAAGGTTCTGAAAGAAAAAAAAACATAATAAAACACATCAAACATTATACATCATCGTGTACCTCTCAAGTCTCAATTATTCATTGTGCCTATTAAACTTGACAATTGCATCAATTTATATACGACATCGACAACTTGCATTTATCTTAAAATTTTAACACATCCATCGTGACTTATCTATTGTTTCTTATGGGCCTAATAATATTAAATATGGAGTTTAAATCTTTACAAGTGCACGTTAAACATATGGTATTTAAGAGAACCTATCTATCGTTTATATTCATTTGTTGTATTATTGTTAACGGTTGTTACATACATACGTACACATGTACATACGCACACACGTACATATGAGGACGGATCCCAACCCACCACTTAACTCATCATAATCTCCTCATATATATAATTAAGTGACATATAAAAAGTTCACATGATGTGGTAACTTGTAATTATGGAGTTAAGGATTCAGGAGGTTCGAAAAAAATAATCTTCACCCTAAAGAAATTGTAACAATATTATGTGGGCCATACATGGTACCCTACGTATGAAAATCAAGAACACTAATAATTAAAGCTAGAACAGTTGTTATATAGTAGTTAATGAATTTAACAACCAAAACATATAAATGTGCACAGCCTCTTCAACCACTACTAATATGTCGGAAAATTTTAACAAAATAACAGTAACATACAAATTAAACCTTAACCTCACCAAAAAGGTCCTTACTATTATCTAAAGTTTTAGTAAAATTAAATTGGTCACTTTTGAACTTTCATTATCACATGTTCGACTCGCAAGTAGATTTCTAATTATGTCAATCTGATGAGATAACGTTGTTTGTACTTTGATGTTATGATAATCTTTTTTTAATTAATCTTTACTCGCTTGTTTGTAACGTGGGCCGAAGAGTTCAAACAATGATTTAGGAAGTGTGACGTGACGTTGACGATTTGACTGAAAAATCATAGTCACACATGAAAAAGGCCGCATGCCCGCATATCGTCTCCTCTTACTACTTTTGTTGAAGTAAATGATGTTGTTAGCAGTGCACATCCCATTAATAAAAAAACAACGTTATTTTATGGGCAAAGGCACATTTTGCCTAAAATCATGCTTACAGAACCATTTGCAGTGTTTAAGTTGTCCGGATCTCTTCACAAGTACCCTCCGTCCATTTACACAGTGTTCAAACCTATTAAGCAGTGTGTCGAGTTTACATGTATTTAGTGCATAGAAGCTATGAAATCAGACAAATGAAAATACCACTCACATTTTTTGAGATAGGTGGAGTGGTAAGGTATGAAATCTCTATACTAGAAATCAAGAGTTCAAAATACTATAAGTAACAGGCAGTGAATTAGATTAGAAGCGGTTTAAAAAATAACACCCTATATATTGCACCTCCGGACTACTTTTCATCCTTTTTATGAATTTTGTACCCATACATGCATAGTTATTAAGTTAATGAATATTATTAATCTTTGAAATGGTTTTACATATTTAATATGTTATCAATTATATTCTGAACTTGTATGTGCACTTTGATTTTATTTTGTGTTTCAAGTGAGAACACGGGGCCCATGTTTCTATTATTCTAAGTTATGTGAATAGACCGTCCTCCAATCTTCACAAATCATCGCATTAGCTGGAGTATCTTTGGGGAAATCATCATAAACTAGATAATAAATAGAAATTTAGTGCATTTAATAACCTTTTTTCAAAAAGTTTTACATTTTTAGTAGTTTTTAATAATTAATTATACCTCTTATATAACTTTAGAAATAATAACAATGATCATTCGTGGCATGATTCGAGCATCACAAGAAAGTAATCAAGTTTCGGTTAGAGTTGATATCTTTAATATTAATAAATATAGGTGACTAATTAATAACCTCTTGATCTAATGGCACATGATTATCCCCACCAAAGACAATAGATGAATTTTAAAACTAGAGTTTAAAAGTATGTATTCTATTAAAAAAAACAAAATATGATCAACTTCAGGTTAAGATTTTAATAAACTAAACTAAAAAACCTGTCATACATATACGATAGTTACCCATTATTAATAATAACACCTGACATAAGATATAACGATCCCTAATTTAATAATTACACGTGAAATAAGGTATAATAGTTACATGATTCATAAGAATCATATAAATTAAAATTAATTAATATTTTATGGATAGTAAAATCTAGAAAAATCATGTTCTTTGTCTTTACACAATACTCATGTTGTCTATCTATGTCGGAGTGATTTTTGTATTTGAAATACATGTATCATTGTGCAAACTACGAACCAAATCTTACAAAATGGTAATCGTGTATATATTCTTCTCTCAGTTAAGTTATAATAATGTTGCGATTATTATATCAAGTGTAACCAACGTCATTAGACAAAAATGTTTCAAATGCATCATCATAAAAGTACCAAATGCTTTGAAATCAATCAAACGCCAAACGACCATCCTTGAAAGGTTGTTTTTAGTAATTCTTTTTTAGTTTTCATAAAAAAAGGTTTTTCTTTATTTTGTTTATGTGATAGGGCGTGTAAACATCTAATTATCATAAAATGATAGCGTTTGTAAACACTTTTTTATGATGAGAGTTTTAAAAATATATATATATTTAATTAACTAAAGTGCTTACTTGCATGTAATTTTAATTATATCTTATGTTAAAATAGTGTTTTATATTTTTTAACTTCTCATTAATTTTTAATATTTTATGTTTAACCCGTGTAATACACATGGTTATAACCTAGTTTATGTATTAATGAAATCTCATTTGACAAAACATTAATGTATTAAGTCTCTATGGATATCAACGTATTCAAAATAGGAAGACATAACACCGTACGTAAATCAAGAGGGACACAAAATAAAATTTTATAACTTTATAATATATTTGTTGATTTTATAAATTAAATTAACGCTTGCAAATAAAATAAGGACGTCAGTGATAGAAAGATGTCAAATACAACTATTTACATATATAGTGGTTTGAAATTTGAATATAACAAATCTTACATCTATAGGGACGAAATTCATGACACCATCATAATTCGAAAATAATATAACTCATTTATTGATTGGGTTGCCGTTCAAAAAGAATTTATTGATTGGGTTGTGTCTAGACATTTTAATAAATGGATTATGTTAGGATTGAAATATTTAAAATGTTTAATAGAAAATCAAACCATCAATCAGTTTAAAATTAAAATAAAAAATAAAATCTTAAAAGATCAATCCTTCATTCCATTGCATGACTTGTTTAACCATTTATTACAACTTGTTTACAACCTACGAAATCATTTCACTCATTAGATGTACGTGTGTGCGTGTGAGTGTGATTGTTCGCGTACGCGTGTGTAATCAACCTTAGTTACGTCCACTCCTTGATCCTCGGTCAAAACTTTTTCACCATCAACTTCTCTCTAAAATCGATTGAGATAACTGTTTACAACTTCTCATTAAGTTTGATAGTAAACATCAATAACTTATCTTCTCTTGCTAGGTGATCTTGAGATATGAATTTGAGTACGCATATATAACCACTTTATAGTACTTTATGAGTGTTACTTGTTTGTATGTTTACAAGAGTGGAGGTCAAAGTGCTAAAACACGTGTGATATAAATACACTAAGAGACATAATAAAAAATCACCACAACCACTACTTGTTTGTAATAAGTTTGTTGTAATTTTCTCTTTAAAATTCTATCCAAGTCAAAATCTATGTTTTTTTGCAGTGTCTCGTGTTTTAAATACTAGACAAAGTCACAAAACCAAAAGAAATTAAGCAGTTATTTTATATTTCTGCGATGAAAATATGTATATAAAATATTTTAGACCCATGTACTGTGTCACATTATAATATCATATTTTTACAATACTTATCTTTAATCGGATATATAATTTTGATAGAAAACAAGAATCAATATTCCTTTGGTATGAAAACAATCAAACTTAACAAGAAAAATGTATAGACTCAGACCAAAGGCGATCTATAAGAAACCATCACAATGTCTATGTTATAACTTTTGGCAGCTGTTAATTTACACGAACAAGAACTTTATATCAGCGGAAAATCACCAGTGTAAACTTTTTCAACAGCAACTCATCTACTATTTATGATTGTTGTTAGTAATAATTCAATTACCATTGATGGTCCTCCTGATCCAAGATGTAGTTAACGGTAAGGTTTTAAATGATTACGAGTTGCTAGAGCTCACAATTACTATTGATCGGGTGATCCTACTTGCAGTAACGGAGCTTGAACACTCTCATAGGGGGACAAGGATGAAATTAAGTTTTTTTAAGTTCGGGAGGTGGGGGGGACTCGATATATAGATAGATATAGAGAGAGAGAGAGATAGAGAGATAGAGATAGATAGAGATATAGATAGAGATAGAGAGAGAGAGATAGAGATAGAGAGAGATAGAGATATATATATAGATAGATAGATATATATATATATACATACATACATATAGATATAGAGAGATACAGACATACATATAGATAGATATAGATATATATATATAGATATAGATACATACATATATATATATATATACATACATATATATATATATATATATATATATATATATATATATATATATATATATATATATATATATATATATATATATATATATACAAATTTACACTACCGACTAGAAAAAGAGGGTGGTGGGCCCCGGCCCCTATTAACCTCCACCAATGCCTACTCACGGTCCAAATTATTGCTAATTCTACAACTAGAATCACGAACAACTTAATGCTAATAATCAGTTTCTATCAACAATAAATATCATGTAATATTTCATCAATCATATAAATACGAAGCAACTTTCAATAACTATTCAAGACTAAATACAAACCAAAACACGTAAAGTAAGTCATTTCGAAACACATTTCAATGCCCAAAATGAATGTGCTATTAAGTTTTTTTTTCGAACAGCAAATGTGTGATCTAGTTTCGGAGGATAAATGTTATTTTAATCGGACCCCTTATTCGTTTCCCAGTTGGGACCGCACCCCAACCCCCTCAGGATGAAACAATTGCTAAGAAAACTCATTAGCTCAACTCTAATCACTTAATCAGAGTAATACTTGAACCAGTGATCTACAAATATTTAAATGTTATGAGTAATTTATTTTAATCAATTGGGTTAGAGATTATTGGTAATGTGTTATTAAGTGACTTATTTTAAGAAAAGATCAGACTACATCTCAATGTCATAAAAAACAATGTTTGCATTTAAAATTCATATCAACCAAAATTAATAAATCATTATACCTGTTTCTTCTCCAATTATATCGCCTATATATACATGACCCCATCTATATCAATCTCCCACCAAACACCATTTGTGTGTGCAAAAATGTCGATACAACACCATACGCCATTAATAACCAAAAACCTCTGGAGAATAATAAGATCACTTCTCTACACAATAAACAACAACATACCATGGTTCGAACTTCACACACTGCTAAAAAGATCCACCAAACTCGCCGGAAAACTCGCCGGAAACCTCCACCTCCACCACCAAACCCTCACCTGCCGCCCCACCGCCACCCACACCACCGTCATAGCTCCGGTGGAGTACGAGTTCAGCTGCAGCGACACCCCACTTTTCCACCATAAACGCAAACCCCACCACCGTCGCCGCCGTTACTCCGGTGGAACCGGTGGGTCGTACCGCAAATCACGTAATGATTATGAGCTTACAGTGAGTAACGTGAAGAGGGTGTTTGATGTTTTGAACAGTTATGATGCGGCGGCGGTGGAGGCGGAGAAGTCGCCGTTGACGGCGTTGGGCGTCGGAGAGTGTGGGAATGTGCGGCAGCTGCGGGTGACGGACTCGCCGTTCGCGGAGGAGGATACGGCGGAGGAGGGGGTTCAGGTGGATGCAGCGGCGGAGGAGTTTATTAGGAAGTTTTATAGGGAGTTGAAGCAGCAGAAGAGAAGCGCCGCCGTGGAACCACCGTCGCCGGTGGTTGATCGGAGATGGGGAAAAGTCCGATGAGTTGGTGGTGGTGGTGGTGGTGGTTTGATTGTAGTTTGATTTGTTTGTTATGTTTTTACTTTTTTGTTTTGTAACTGTTTGTGTTATTAGTGAAAGTTTTGGGTTTAGTTTGAGTAAATTATTCGTGTGGTTTATGTGCGACTTTGTTTCGAAGCATATATGTTATTTTTAATCCGATCCATTTAGTCGTTTCTCAGTCGGATTGCACTCCGATATTTGAAAAAAAAACTCATTGCTGAGAAACCTCTAAGCTTAAAGTAATACTTAAAACATGACCTCAACATATTAAAATATTATGAGTATATTATCTTAACCAGTTGAGTTAAGAAACAATGGTTTGTTGTGTGGTTTAATTATTGGTTGTTTGATTTTTATTTTTTTTTTTTGGATAAAAGGCAAGGTTGTTTGATTTAGGAGCAAGTATCTTGTGGGTTAACCTACAAAAATCGATGAAATGGCGCGAACTAATCTGAAACCCATAAAGGTTGTCTGGTTATCGGACGTTGATCCTCGTGTGGTATTCGGTTCGGGTCCTGGGTAGGTTTGGTGGTTCTGTCTTTTTTCTGACCTATGATCACTTTACGGGTGAGCATATCGTGGGCGGAATCGAGGAATCTCATGAACCGAATCCGATGAGCTTGAGATTATTGAAACACAAAGTTTTGATCCTTAGTTTTTGGTCTCGGACTGGTTTGGTCTAGTTGTCCTTGACCCATCACCCCAGTTTGTTTGTTGTCTTTTTATTTAAACTTTTGTTTGAAGTTTGATTAAACTAGTGAGTAATCAGAAATAAATGATTGGTGGTATTTAACCATTAGTTATAGGCATTGTCAAATTTGTTTAATATATGACAACATATTCTTTATTTTGTTTACCTATAGCATCACAATATTTGACGTACTCTTCTCTTGATGGTAACTGATAAGTGTGTAACCGTCGTCTCGTAGTGGTTTATATTTTTTATCAGTGTTATACATAAAATTTTAATCTAGTATATATAATTCATGTGTATACATTTTTGTTTGTGAAAATCTTGTTCTACATTTGATGTTCACTGCCTCTGTTTGGCGTGTGGTCTTTAGGAATTAGGATGGTTGTTTTCCATGTAGTTATAGTTGTCAAAAAGTTGTTGGGAAGCATTTCTTTACCACTTGCATTACTTTAGGAATTTTGTTATGTTGTTAAATCCCACTTTGTGTGTATATTCTATACAAGAAAACAGTAATCTAAAGGTATATCTCACATAAGCTTTATAGAAGTTCTATTTAAAAACCAATATATATAATAACTAGTTTTAGTAAACACGTGTATTACACGGCTTGAATAAATAAATATTAAATAGAATAAAAATTATTAATTATAAAAAGATATACTAAGACATGATATGATTGGAATTACGTATGAGTAATAACTATAATTACGTATGAACTTTTTACGTTTTTTTTATTTTTTTCAAAGATAAAGTAAACATTTTGTTTCAAATAACATTTTTAAAAAATTTCATTTATAAAATTTTTCTTACTATAACTTTCTATTTTAACTATTTTTATAAGAAAATTACTTTAGAAAAACCAATTTTAAAATATTACATAAAAATTGTTTGATTTTTTAGAAAAAATTCT
The DNA here is from genome assembly GCA_025215565.1 of Flaveria ramosissima. Taxonomy (NCBI): domain Eukaryota; kingdom Viridiplantae; phylum Streptophyta; class Magnoliopsida; order Asterales; family Asteraceae; genus Flaveria; species Flaveria ramosissima. The sequence continues at coordinate 38,445,393 of CM046042.1, forward strand.
TTTTATAAAAGACTATTTCTATAAAAATGACATTAATAAAAAGATCTCTTTCTTAATTTATTAAAAAACTAATTATAATGTAAAAATGAATAAATAATATTATTAATAATTAATTTAGTTATTTAATAGGAGAGAGAAACGGAAAAAATTTAATGAGAATGAATGTGGTGCTGACACGTGTCACCCTCATTTGCCCTTTTATTAGAGCAGGAAGATTAGGTTAGGATCGTATACTACACGGCTGATGAAAAAATATATTACAAGATTGCAGATTTAAATTCAGATTGACTTTTATCTTCACATAGTAAGATGTAAGTATAGAGTGATTCTATAAATTATATATTGTTAGTGAATAAATATAAAGGGTTAATTTTTGTTAAAATACCATCATTTGTTGTTCCCGTAAAGACAGTTGAACATCAAATTTACCTCTCGTTTATTTTTATGTGAGTGTGAGTCCTTAAATTATATGGGATGGTTTTGAGTGGTTGTGAGTGGAGTAGAGAGAAAATGTTACTGTTCATTTGTAAATTTAAGGATTCAATTTTCAACACTTATAAATTTTTTAATATTTTTTAAAGTGGTTGTGAGTGAAGGAGAGAGAAAAGGTAATGAAAAATGTATAAAAATATATTATTTAATTGAAAGGAGAGAGAAGAAGTGATGATTTTTAATTTAATCTTTATATATAATAAATGAAAGGAGGTTTAGCCATGTGTCATGATTTTAAACAATGTATCGCCACGTGGCACATTTTTAGCAAACAATTGACACGTGTCGCTTTATTAGCAATTTGATTTAACAAACAATTGCCACCTGGCTGATTTTAATGCGGATTTTATAGTAACTGCAATTAGTCATCAATTTCGTCAATCAACTAATAAACTCATTATTACTTTCTATTTACACTATTTAACTACTTTCCATTTACACTATACTAACTACAATTAGCCATCAATTTCATCAATCCCATCCAAAAATATTATCCTCTCAAAATTAATAATTATGACTATTAAATATCAAATAATCTAAAATATATATTTTTTCAAAATATTATCTTTTAAAATTTTTAAATTTAAAATTTGAATTTAACGTTGCTAAAATTAACTCACAAATATTAAATTCCCTAAATAATCGTCTTACATTATTGTTAGATTTTATACATTTTTGTTATATATATAAAGATTTACATTCTCATTAAAATAAATCTACAATTAATTTCATTGTTTTATACTATCGTTTTTGTTTTAAGAGTAATTCATTCTAATGTGCAGTTTGATAAAAGGTTTCAAGTATTTTTCATATTTTACCCTGTCTTTTTTCTACATTATATACTGACATGATGTAGGTTAGAATTTTAAAATTATTATTGAAGATCATTTCTTATCATTTTGTTGATGTGGTTTAATTTTAAGCAATAATTTGCACATGATACATTCTCAACAAACAATTGTCACATGTCGTCTTCTCAGCAATATCGTTTCCAAAAAAAATAACAATGAGTTTATTAGAATCAAGAATTCTAATCAAACTATTTAAAACCGATAATTTATGTATACTTTGAATGAAAATTTATTTTAAAAAAACTGTAATAATTTTAAAATACTATAATCCGACATTAATATATTCAACAAACATTGATTAATACCAAAATTAACGACCTTTCACCTTTTAATATTTCTATACATTTATTTTTCATATTTTATAAAGTTAATCTGCATGTACATTTTTCTAACCAATTCATAGTTTTTTATATTGAATTTTAACAAACGGACATATTATCTAAGTAAACATATGATTAATTTATAACGTTTGTATTTACAAATTATTTTACGTCATTTAATATATGTTAAACATTTTAAGTTAAACAGTCAATTTATTAATTGATATCATATTTTTTTGGTTTTACTTTTATTTCAGGAAACTATAATGTAATAAAACCTTTTAAAATGATGGTTTCCTAGGTTTTAAAAGTTACTAGCTGAATCAAGTCCTTTTTTTATAAATTTTGTATGTATCTATCTTAGAAGTAGAGATTAAATTTCATAGTAATATTGAAGAATGTACTTTTATCTCAATTTCCATGATATCTACCGATAAAAAGATATGGTTTAAGTTTCAAAGGCAATTCCCTCTATCCATGTGTTTTGCGATAACTATAAACAAGAGGAAAGGTCAATTAATATCAAGAGTTGGAATTTTTTTTTAAAACAACCAGTTTTTACGCACGAGCAACTGTATGTCATTCTTTTTCAAGAGTTACAAGATAAGATGGATTAAAACTGGTTATATAGGATGACAATGGTAAACTTTCAAATACAACATTATATGTCGTATACAAAGAGTTTTTTAGAGATTTGTATACATTTTATGTTTTTTCCTATGTATTTAAATTTATTATGTAATTTTACAATATACATATATTTTTAATTCTCACGTTTTTATACGTTATAGACTTATATTCTCATGACTATTACATTTTAAATGTATTTTAATGACAATTTTAATTTTCAACCCGTGTAACACACGGGTCGTTAGACTAATTATATAAATAAAGATAAGGATTGGGATATGAATGCTCAAGGAAACATTTTTGTAATTGTAGTAGTAGTACTGATAATAAAAGTAAACAACTGATATTTGATAACTTCAATCGATTACGAAAATGATCAAATCTTTAGGGTCAACTCTTTACACGATAAACAATGTAACGGGTTATTTTCGTGGGGTTGTGGTATGTTTTAACTATGGAATATATGTTTGAAGTGAATCTTTAGAAATCAATAAACAATTCCAGTAATCATGACCCACAATATATTTTACTCTTCAAAATCTTTTGAAATTGCAAATTTGATTTTTAAATTTTGTCCTTGTGAATGTTTCAAAGTAAAAAGAATATAAACATTAAGTGGTTGTTTGATTTGTTTTTGATCCGGTCAAAATGTTTGATCCACTACAAACATTTTGACCAATCAGCGTGTTTGATTCTCACTCTTTCGTGTCTGATCCGGTCCGACACCATTAACCCATGAATATTTTCCCTTTACATGGTCAGTTGTAGAACAACCCCTTATCTGATCACCACCTTCTGACCGAGTAAGGGATTTCAAACAGCCCCTAATAACAATGACAATAAATCTATACCATTATAGCTTGTAATTAATAAATTAGAATTTTGGTAATAAGGTTGGAAAGATAAAAAGAAGAGATTATATTTCTTTCACTTTTATCAGTGAATTCGATTTAATATATTTATTTTTTTTAATTTTAAGTATAGTATTTTAATTAACTTTTTTAAAAAATGATTTGAACCAATCATTTAACAACAATACTTGAGGTTTTTTTAACTTGTGCATCTAATCTCAAGGTCCACCAACACATATAGTGAATATACCCAGGGCCGGCTCAACGTATTTTTGGGGCCCAATCGAACTAAAACATGATGCCCTTTTGAAAATCGCAATCTAATTAATTTTCTTTGAACAAAAGCAGTAAATCAAAGAAAATTTAGTATAGACGAAGTCGATCAAATCAATCGGAGGATAAGAAACTTAGAAATGGTTGTTTACTTTGTGAATTGTGTAACTATGTTTTTACAATAACTTATCAAATCATCAAAAAATTCATTGCGAGTCAACTATCAAGTGTTATCTCCGCTTCAAAATTTCGTTGAGCCATATAATACCAAAACCCACTATAATATTTTTTTATAAACGGGGACCCTTATTTTTTTAGGGGCCCCAAGCTCATTGCGTCACAACTTACATTATAAAGACGGCCCTGAATATACCCCATATAACGGTGCATCAGCCATTTTTTCCGCACACCACTTGTACGTGTGACAATTCTTAATAGATTTTAACACTTCTTAAGAATTTGATTTTTTATTATAACTAGTGCCCAATCTGGTTTCACGTTACTTAAATTATTTGATTACTATTTAGACTCATACAACCTACTTCTATTGGGTTTGGTAGAAGAGATTATTCTTTGGATAAATTTGAAAAACCCCACTTAAATTATACAAATTATAGTGTTAGCGGGATAAACTTTCATTTAATTCTTTTACAATTATGTTAAACAAATGTATCGAGTAACATATCACTAGTAAGTAGTAATAACTTATTTGTGTAATGATTTTTGTGAACTGAATGGTGTCATCTACAAGTTCATAATATGATTAACCAATAATATTGCACGTACATGTTTAAATTAATATTATTCTCGACTAGACTTCTCATTTTTGTATAATAATAATGATTACTATTTTAGACGACAATCTAGGTGTCCGATTTAGTTACATGTCATTTTTGTAACTAAGGCTTATTTTAAACGACGATATACGTGTGCAAACCGATTTCAAGTATTTAGATTCATGTAGTTTGTTTTTTATACCAAAAAGTCTGATTTTTTTACAGAGATTTAATTTAATATTTTATACGGTTATCATACCAAAAAGCCAATTGTTTCATATCATTCCTAAAAGTCAATTACGTTTAAGATCATATATCTAAATACTTTTGCATGACTTTCTATGATTTCAACTATTTATATGTATTCAGCCAAAATTTCATTCTTTTATGTTAGTAATGCTCATATTTTATTTCTTTTTTAAAAAAATAAAAAATGTGCATGCGGCTCTAGTTGGTTTAATCAAAATCACAGGTCTGCAAAACCAACCAATCACAAAGAAAAGAGAAGAACACCGATGATTTTCATCCATTGAGTATAAATTATATAAAACCATTCGGTTTATTTGTATCTGATCCATCAGCTTAAAATCAAACTAATAACAGTATAGTTTTTATTTAACCCGGTGGAATCATCCGGTCCAGATTACAAAACACCGGCTAATCATAACTAGATTTTAGAACTATAAACACTAACAATTCTTGTTTAACCCTGTTTAATCAACCAGCTTGTTTGATTTTCTAAACACGACCAATAACAGCTGGATATGAAGCTGATAACACTAAGAGTTTCTAAACCTGGCATGATATGCCGATCTAGTCAATAATCACATGATTTTGAAACTAATAACACAAATAGTTGTTATCTATTGTTGATCAATGATTAATCAATCTGATATTGTATTTAAAGCATTACTAATTATCATTAGATTTTGAAGGAAAGGAGCTGTTACAAAAAGAAAAGTTAAAAAGAAAAAAAAAAGTCTTTCGATGGTATATGTAGAATCACATAACTTAAATCAAATATATCACATTTCTTCCGATTCTCCATTTCTTAAAAATCACTAATTATACATGTTCAAACATTCAACAATAATAATTAAATGTTAAAATGATTAATAAATGAAATCATGACAAGGCTCAAAGACACGTAAAACTTGAAATACATTGCAGAAAGACGTAAATAGAATGTGACGTGGAATATATTATTTATCAATAAGTAATCATCGACAAATAATGAGAGTAAATGATTGTGAAAATGTTGAGCAATTATTGAGAAAGTGACACGTTTTATTTGATGTGTATATTGTCGATTAATATCACATTTCGTGTTACATCCGATAAAATACTGACCACTAAATTTAATTATTAAAGACAGATGTCACACACGGAATTTGAATAAGATTATTTAAGTAAGCAATGTTATTTTTATATTTTATATAATGTTTATAATTTCCAAATGTTTAATAAAAATCATTGTCATACACGTGGTTTTCCTATAAGAATGATCAAAACCACGATTTAATAGTTTATCATTGTACGTTGGTAAAAAATATGTATAAAAAAATATGTGTGTTGTAAAATCGATTGAGAATATGAATGAGGAATAACAATCAATACAAAGATGATCTTAGAAAGAATAAACGTGAACAAAAAACTTCAAATGATTATTAGTAACTGAATGATTTCGGATCCTCTCACTGATTACATTAGGTCCTTATTTATAGCAAGTAACTAACTCTCAACTTATATTGAGAATTTACATAAAAGACCCTACACTATATCTTCCGAACGAAAATCACCCTTCGGAAGATTCCTTACTAAACAAATGTATACTTCGGAAGAAATCCAAAGTACACAACAACATCCTTCCGAAGCAAACATAACCTTCGGAAGATATCAACTTAGCTTCGGAAGAATATATTAAGCTTCGGAAGAAGAAGACTTAACCTTCGGAAGTTCACTTGTTTTGGGTTTTATACTTCACAATCTCCACCTTTAAATCCAAAACAAGATTTTAACCAACTCCCAATGCATCCAAGCAAAACTTGAACTTTCCACCAGGTAGAGACTTTGTAAACACATCCACTGGATTCTCCAAAGTAGACACACCTTCCATTTTCACCTGCCCAGCATTCACCACATCCCTTATGAAGTGTAACTTCATATTAATGTGCTTTGTTCTCTCATGAAACATGTTGTTCTTTGATAACTGAACTGCACCCTGGTTATCACATAATAGCACTGAGCCTGCCACTTTGATTCCCAACTCAGAAACAAAACCATGCAGCCACATAGCTTCCTTGACTCCCTCAGTCAAAGCTATATACTCAGCCTCTGTTGTAGATAATGCCACCACATGCTGCAACTGAGCTTTCCAACTCACTAAGTTACCCAACACTTGAAATGCATACCCTGTAATAAATCTACCTCTATCCAGGTCCTTGGCAAAATCTGAATCCACATAACCAACAATCCTGTCAACCTTCTCATGTTCATGATGCCCAATCACTAAACCATAGTGCTTAGTACCCCTGAGATATCTCAAGATCCATTTTACAGCAACCTAATAAGCTTTCCCCGGATTTGACAAATACCTGCTGACTAAACTCACAGCATACCCAATATCCGGCCTTGTACAAACCATCAAGTACATCAAGCTCCCAACAACATTGGCATAAGGTACTTTCTCCATATATTCAACTTCATCATCTGACTTAGGACAATCAGAACTTGACAGTTTAATATGAGCACCTATAGGAACAGTCACTGGCTTCACATCATCCATCCTATAGTTACTTAGCACCTTCTCCGAGTAAGACTTTTGAGACAGTTTCAACACCCTGTGCTCTCTGTCCCTTGTAATCTCCATGCCCAATATCTTCTTTGTTTCACCTAGATCTTTCATCTCAAACTCTGACATCAACATTTTCTTAGTAGCTTCAACTTCCTCCAAGTCTGAGCAAGCCACCAACATGTCATCAACATACAGCAACAAATACACAAATTTGTTCTCACTGTACTTTTTAAAATACACACAACTATCATAGCTGCTCCTGTTAAACCCATTAGTCACCATGTGTTCATAAAAACTTTTATACCACTGTCTAGGGGATTGCTTCAGTCCATACAAAGACTTCTTCAAGAGACATACCTTCTCTTCCTGCCCCTTCACCTCAAACCCCTCTGGCTGCTTCATATAGATAGTCTCATCCAGCTTCCCATGCAAAAATGCAGTCTTTACATCCAGCTGGTGTAGCTCCATATCCATAGAAGCAGTCAATGACAGCATAACCCTGATAGATGAATGTTTCACCACAGGTGAGAATATTTCATTATAATCCACACCTGGCTTCTGTGTAAACCCCTTAGCTACTAGTCTAGCCTTATACCTAGGAGGTTCACCTTTAGAAATCCCATCTTTTAGTTTGAATAGCCATTTACATGAAACAGGCTTGTGACCCTCAGGTTTATCAACCAGCTCCCATGTGTCATTTTTATACTGAGATTCCATCTCTTCCTCCATGGCCTTACACCACTTATAACTTTCTTTCACAAAAATTGCCTCAGAGTATGACAATGGTTCATAGATGCTTTCTTCTTCCGCAGCAACAAAGGCTAATGCTGACAAATCCATCCCCTCTCTATATTTGAGTGGAGGCACCACTTGTCTCCTCTGTCTATCCCTAGCCAACTGGTAATCATCCATACCATCCCTTTGGCTACCAGAGATACCTTGATCCATACCTTGATCACTCACACCTTGCTGCTCCACCTCAATCTGAACCCCACTCTGATCTTCAATCTTTGACTTCCCTTTTTCTAGAATGTCTTTAACATAACATTCTCTTGAAAAACAACATCTCTGCTCAATATCACCTTAGGCCTGTCCCCTTCTAGCCTCCATAATCTATACCCTAAAACACCCTCAGGGTATCCTAGAAAGACACATTTACAAGCTCTAGGTTCCAACTTCCCTTGGCTAACATGAGCATAAGCCATAGACCCAAACACCTTAAGTACCCCATAGTCACCCTTTCTCTCTGATCATGTTTCCATAGGTGTCTTCATATCTAATGCTGCTGGTGGAGACCTATTGACCAAATATGCTGCAGTGGAAACAGCTTCAGCCCAGAACATCTTGGGTAAACCAGAACTAGCCAACATACACCTTACCTTTTCAAGTAAAGTTCTATTCATCCTCTCAGCCAGCCCATTCTGTTGAGGAGTCCCTGGCACAGTTCTATGTCTAGCAATACCATGAGTTTTACAAAACTGATTAAACTCATGACTGCAGAACTCCAACCCATTATCTGTTCTTAACTTCTTGACTTTCCTCTCAGTTTGAGTTTCCACAAGGACTTTCATTCCTTGAATTTACTGAAAGCACCACTCTTATTCTTCAGTACAACAACCCAAACTCTCCTAGAGAAATCATCAATCAAGGTCATAAAGTATCTAGCACCACCCATAGAAGCAATCTTAGCAGGACCCCATAAATCAGAATGAATGTAGTCTAATATCCCACTTGTGATATGCCTGGCCTGTGAAAACTTTACTCTCTTGTGTTTACCAAGAATACAAGTTTCACAAAAACCAAAATCACAACTACTCAACTCAGTCATTAGTTGTTGCTTATGCAACTCCACCAGTCCTGATGACTGATGTGACCAAGCCTCCTATGCCACAACATAGCCTTAGAACTACTATCACCTGAGGCAGATGCTACCTGAGATTCTACTACACCAGCACTATCTAACAAGTAAATATTATTTTCCCTTCTACTCCTAGACAATACTACCATTGATCCTTTCATCACCTTAGCCTTACCATCTCTAAGACTAACATGGTAACCAGAACTCTCCAATAGCCCTAAAGACAACAAACTTCTTTTAAGACTAGGAATATACCTTACATCATGAAGATCCACTTCAATACCACTCTTCAATTTCAGAGTCATGGTTCCATGACCCACAATCTTGCAAGGTCTATCATCCCCTAGCTTCACTGATCCAAGATCTTCAATCTTCAGTTCTTTAAAAAACTCCTTCACAGGTGTCATATAATATGAGCACCCTGAATCCATAATCCACTCACCCTCCTTACCACTGCTTGTAACAGCCAACACATCTGCACTTTCATATCCATCAGAAGAATCATCATGTGCATTGTGTCCGGAATGAGTCTTTGATCCACTTGATTCATCCTTCTTTCTTTTCAAGTCAGGACAATCTTTCTTGAAATGTTTTTCTGATCCACACACATAACACCTCCTCTTGTACTTGGACCTGGACTTCGAGACACTTCTCTGCTTGAAGTTTCTTTGATCAGATCTTCCCCTGACTACCAAGCCCTCTCCACCATCTTCTTTATAATCAGTTCTCTTTTTCAATTTCTTTGAATTGAGAGCTGCCAACACTTCTTCCATGGTAAGCGTATCTCTACCATACATCAAAGTATCCACAAAGTGCTCATAAGATGATGGCAGAGATGTCAAGAATATGATTGCTCGGTCTTCATCCTCCAACACAACTTCGATGTTCTCAAGATCTAACACCAATTTGTTGAATTCATCAGTATGATCTTCAATTGACTTCCCAGGAGCCATTTGGAATGTGTACAACCGTTTCTTGAGATACAATCTGTTCGCAAGAGACTTTGTCATGTACAAACTTTCCAATTTTGACCAGACCCCTGCAGCAGACTTCTCCTTCGAGACCTCTCTGAGTACTCGATCCCCCAAGTTCAAGATGATTGAACTGTGTGCCTGTTCTAGCATCTCCTTCTTCTCCTTGTCCGACAACGTATCCGGCAACTTGGATTCTCTGGCCAAAGCATCTACCACTCGTTGGTGAACGAGCAATGCCCTCATCTTCAACCGCCATAACCCAAAGTCGTTCTTCCCGTCGAATTTCTCAACTTTGAACTTTGTTGACACCATCGTTGCCGCCGATCGATCTTTAATTGAATCTTGATTTTCAATTGAGCCACTAACTAGGCTCTGATACCAATTGTTGTAAAATCGATTGAGAATATGAATGCGGAATAACAATCAATACAAAGATGATCTTAGAAAGAATAAACGTGAACAAGAAACTTCAAATGATTATTAGTAATTGAATGATTTCGGATCCTCTCACTGATTACATTAGGTCCTTATTTATAGCAAGTAACTAACTCTAACTAACTCTCAACTTATATTGAGAATTTACATAAAGGACCCTACACTATATCTTCCGAACGAAAATCACCCTTCGGAAGATTCCTTACTAAACAAATGTATACTTTGGAAGAAATCCAAAGTACACAACAACATCCTTCCGAAGCAAACATAACCTTCGGAAGATATCAACTTAGCTTCGGAAGAATATGTTAAGCTTCGGAAGAAGAAGACTTAACCTTCGGAAGTTCACTTGTTTTGGGTTTTATACTTCACAATGTGTATATATGGGATCCCATCAGAATTTCGCTCTTAAACATGGAAAACAAAATATATTATCTAAGCAAATGATGAAACATCCATAGAAAGTATGCATTTATCTATTGATGGGTTGTTGACATCACACAATAATTCATTGACATATACATAGGGTTAATTCATATGTGTTGTATCATTATACATATCATTATGACCAAATGCTCTCCAACAAAAGAAATGTAGTAGACAGATCACCCAATTATAAATGATGTTGTAAACTATAGGAACATACTAGTGGTAAATGATGTATTCCATTTGTTAATTAGTAAATGTTTGAATATTGCTTTATTTACACATTGGGAAGTGATTCATGTGAGACTGGTGGAAGCCATGGAACGTTACTTGTATATTTATTCATGTCGAAACATCAATCATATTATAAACATGCTTAAAACTGTGTAACTTGAACATACATGTTTGATAAGTTTATCTAAACGAGTGAAACGATTTTATTGGTGGTAAACGGATCGATAGGTTCTATAAACATGTTAAACAAGTGTAAGCATGTTGGTGGGTTGTAATAAATTGATTAAATTGTATACAGGTTTGCGGGTTGATTTGTTTAATTAAACAGATTGATGGGTCAACCTATTTAAGTAAACATGTTAGCCAAAACACAACATGTTTATTAAACGACTTAAATATACAATCCAAAAACTAATTATCTTCATTTTGTGTTCATTCGTGTTTCGACTTGTGTTAAAAACTATCATTGTTACTTAGGCACGTGGGCGTTGACTAAGGATGAGAAATTAAGAAGGATGTTGAGGTGGCAAATCAGTACTGCATGAAAACATTGGCTCGCCCATGCGGTACCACAACCTCATGGTACTGGGGGAGGAAGTGGGATGGCTGTGACGTGACAATGATACCAGGTTTTTCTACAGTTTGACACCAGCCGGCTTTTTTCTAATCTTGCTATCATCGTTGTTACAAACTCAGCCAAACAATATGGATAAGACTACCATTCTACCACTTAAGATGATCAGGTCGATACAAATAAACAAAAAATTAGTCAAGCATCAATATGACAATGTGCAAGTAGTGGAAAGAGATGTGTGAATTATGTTAGTGTTAAGGGACTGGTTCCTTATAAAAATAATATTATTGGGCCAAAGATTAACAGGCTTTGCTCTTATAGGTTGAGCCCATACAATCCTTACCCAATTTCAAATCTTCTTCGTGTCTTGTATAGAAATACCTCTAGGAAATTATCATACTTCAACTGATTAGTAAACTTATTTTATTATGATGAAAATATTAAATCCATGCATTAAAATAAAATGTGTCATGTATGCGTTTGTGCATTAATTTACTTTGAGATTTTAAGTTTGATATTATTTTATTTCAACAATTAAATTTTATATATATTTTGTTTTTCTATTATAATTTTCAGAATATATTGGATTTTAGATTTCGAATATACCATTGTGACAAGCTTACTTTTATCTACGTTTCAGTATAAGTCTCTTAAAATTAATCCGGTTCATATAAAATATATTTTTAATGTTATCTCAAAACGTAATGTTTGTCTAAATTTCGAATATACTATCAAGATGCTATGATTTATAAACCTTTCAATTTAAAATTTAAGAAAACATGTACATTTAGTATACCTTTATATAAAAGTTGAATAGCTAGATGACTTTCTCGCGTAAGAATTAGTGAAAGTATATAAACACCCAACCTGTAAGTACGCTTGCATTTAGTCCAAAAGAACTCATGGAAAAGTGTTTTGAGTCTATCTAGTCGATGCCTTATGTTCGAATTCGACTTCCACTAGTTTTTTACTCTCTTAAAGATCATCTATCTAACGAAACTTACATACATGAACCCATTGAGGGTTTTCACACTTTACAGGGCGCCGTAAGTCTTCAGATGACAAGTTTATATGATTATTAAGAAAAATAACTTGCCCATAAGTATCCAAAAAGGGCAAAAGGCATAGAAATGTTTCTATAATTGGAATGTACTAGTTTCCAAAGCCAATAAAGTTCTAACACCTTGCTTTATTTGCTAATACATCTTAAAACAGGTGAACAACATACAATTCCATATGACACAACAAAGAGCTTATCAAAGCCCCCTTCATGTTGCATTGCACACCCCATAATTTAATGGGGACTCTTTTGAACAGATACCACAAAACAAAACCATGATCCAAAAATGCTTAAATAAGCGTACATAAACCGATACAACAACTTTATGTGGACTCGGTATATTCAAGATACTGAGAGTGAGATGCGGCGAGAAGAGCAGCACCAAGGCCCGACCCGTCGTTAGATAGCTCGACTATGATGTTTTTAGAAGTTTCTTCGCCTAATAACTCGTTCATGGTGTCCTGCATTGCGTTCCTGAACTTAGTGTAGTGTTCAAACAACCCGCCGTCCATTGCTATTACTGATTTTTGGTTTTCTTCTCCTTTGGAAACATCTCTTCCTATTTTTTTGAGGATTCCTAGGATCCCGGCTGCCGAGAGACGAGCACCACGAGTTGCCACGATTTCACAGAGCTCTACGATTACTTTTCTCATCTTTAGAGAAGTGTTGGTTATCTGCAATTAAACCATTCACATGATCATATATGAATACGAAAGGGTACGTTTACTGGAAAACTCACTAGGCTCCACTAATACCCTGCTAACCAATGATATAGGATCAAAGGCAAGCTTGTTGTCGGTGGTTGGCCTTTAAAGGGGTTACAAACAAACATAATCCGTAAAATACCACTCATAGAGTAAGGTCTGGGGGGTTGTGATGGAGGCAAACCTTACGCGTATACAAGGGTTAAAGTCGCAAAATAAAGTGGAAGCTAGGATCAAACCTGAGACTTTTGCTAGAGGACTAAAGCGCTTATCACTGCCCCACCCCCTTAAAGGTTATAAAAAGGCGTCAAATTTGGTTGGTTGGATAACGGGTTAGCATGACCTCGGGGTCCAAATGAGTGGGCTGACCCACAAACACATTATTCATCCATTTTCTTGAAATTTTGATAGATAAATATCCTATATGTTATTACAAAAACTATATTATTTCAAAAGGATTTCAAAAGACTTTGAACCCGTTCAACCATTTGACTTAACCCATTTGACCCGTCAAAATTCAATTAAAACCCATATCGACCAGTTTGTTAGGTTGATATTGCCACCTCTACCCAAAACCCAACCACTTGCAACATCATGGACGTTGGATCTCGTTGACCATAGTATATTTAAGAAACAAAGACCAAAACCATCACAATATGTACCTCGAGTATATCTTTCAACTTGGTCGCAACCACTTTGAGATCAGGGGTCGAATCATGATGCATTGCAGACATATCTGGTGTCCTGAATCCATACAAACAATACATGAAATTTGGAAGTGCAAATGAATAATATATGCAACCAAATGGAGCATATTAATTAGGTGTTGCCATGCGGATAATTGAATGACTATGTGAAACAACATTGTACCTTAATATGAAGGGTTTTTGAAGTTTGGATGGTACGGTATCTCCAAAAAACTCCGCTTCTTCAGCCATTTTTAACAAGACTCGCCTCACGACTTCTCCCAAATACATTCCGGAGATCATCTTCTCATATATCTTTTTGAAAAGATAGCATTAAACATGAGAAAACCGCATTTATTAATCGAAAAGTTAATCACCCCGAAAAACGTAACTTGCTTTCGATTTTTTTATTGTAAGCAACACACTTTTAGGTTTTTACCATTGTGTATAGGTAATTACCAATAATAGTTAGAAAATGGTGATGTGGCACTAGTTTTTCTACAGCATAGGTAATTATCGTGCTTGGATTTCTAAGTGATCACGAGTGGACCCATACATTGTAAGAAAATTAAATAACTAGAAAAAAGTATATCCGAAATATATACCTGCTCTCCAGGATTCAAGCTATCGCTATCAAGACTTTCATCATACTCGGTCAGAGGAAGATGTGATGACCGGAAGTTGCCCCATTCCATGTTTATAACCTTGACATATAAATGACTTTTATGCATCTATATAAATATAACTACCAACTATACGTGCAAATAGGCAAGTAAGATGGGTTGGGTAACAGGTCAAAAATGTGATTTCTGTACAAATGGTCCCAAAACACTTCTCTAGACATCTTTTATTTTTTCATAAATAATCGTTTGTGTGATTGTCAAAGGAAACCTGTAGACTTTCGCTGGATTCGCACACAAGTCCCTAGATATTAGTTTGCATGATTAAACTTTATAACTCAACTGAAAAGTAGTTCAGATACTCAATCATGCCAAGAAATGACCTTTTTATTAAACTTTGAAAAGTCCAAGGATTTAATCATGTAAAAAAGGAAATTTATGATATTAATAGCATACGGATTTATCATTAGATTTCAAAAGTTAAGGTATTTAATCATTCAAAAAATAAAGGGACTAATGATCAAACTCAGCAGAAGTCTATAGGCGTTATTCAACAATTGCCACTAATTGGTGCGTCAAACACGTTTACAAAAACAATATCATCCCATTGGTAATGCAAGTTTTTGAATACAATGATCTAAGAGGCATTATGCATCAAAAAGACACTTCAGACGAATTTCACACCGTTTAACCTGCTTATTTTTTTCTGCTATCCTTTTCATTTACCAGTTTGACCAGATGGAGATAAAATATGACCCAAACCCGCCCACTCCAAAAAACAAAAATAAAAACCACTAACCATCTCTCCTGATTTAGGATGTAGACCTTGCCATTTAGGGATTGCATTCGCACGCTCTACATATGCTGCATTAGTTCCTGTGCCTAATATTACAGCAGCAATGACATCAGGATTACTATATCGCCCTCCTGCTAGCGTTCCAACTGTATCATTGACCTGCATTTTCAACATAAAACTAAAAAATTTTAACCTTCTAAGGTTCTACTCTATTTGATCCTTTTAACATTCTTCATGTAAAGGGTCCCATTCTATGTTTTAATTTCTTAAAATATACATAATTTGCTAATCACACAAACAATTGACCATTGGATTATTACAATTTCATACACCACAAAGCAAATTCAAGCAACATCCTTAATACAACACATTTTAATACTGTTAATTATCTGATTAAAATAAAAACTAATTATACCTTACATCTCAACATAAAGTTAATAAAACAAAAAATAAAAAATACCAAAGCGGAAACACGCATGTCAAGGCCAGTCCTTTCCATTGCTTTTGTCAACTCTTCTACAACATCCTGCCCAACCTGTTATAAAGCAAACCAATAAAATTGCATAAATGTCTATTATACCCTACAAATCTTGTAAACAAAAGCAATATCATTGGCATTCTCTAACGTTGATGGTGGTAAATGAGTACTATAACATAAGTCACACAAAGAAAATATCTTTGATTAACAAAATTGTCTCACTTTCAATTTTTCAGAAAAAATGACTTTTTTTGTTTAGTGTTTCTGAGGTTTACACTATCAAAGTATAAATGGGCAAAATAATAAAAGAACATAGGTATGCAACACTCACTGTATCTTCAATATTGAAGCCTTTTGTCCATCTAACAAGAGTCCCTCCTGCAATTGATGATTGTTTAACAGGAAATGAAAAGGTAAACCCTAATTCTCGTTGTGTTCCAGGTGGAATTTGCATATCTTCATCCTCAGTAGCCACAAATTTTGCAAGTTCTCCAGCAATAAAATCAAATAAATCCTAAGAACCGAAAAATGTCAACTAAATTACACTGAACATTTCATATTAATGTCAAAAGATTTGCTTGTTGAATGCAAAAAAAAAGAAAAGATTAAGAAAACTCACTTCAGATTTCCCAACCATGAGATTTGGAGGGATCGAAACTTCTTGAAATTCTTTTTTCACATTTTCTACTCCACCTAATTTAACACGAAGAACACGAAAGTTTGTACCACCAAGGTCAAGAGCATAGAAAATTCCTGTTTCGTCCCTAGGGAGGAAGAAAAAATGGAGTCATTACATTTCTTAGATAAACGATTATGATTATAACTTTTTGAATATTTATGGTCAAAATAATCAGAAATGGAGAAGTATTTAGAAGTCGTAAAAGTCACTTTTGAGATAAAAGTTAAATTACCTACTTGTCATTAGCTTGAAGCAAGTAATTAACTATTTATTGGTTATCTGATTTTCACCATTTAAATCACAATAATCAATATGAAAACACACACTAAAGTAATATTCTCCTTTTCTTTTAAGTTTCACTATTCAAACACCAAAGGAAGGGAATATCAGGAACAAAGTTAGTAGCTAGCGGTATTCTTCAATTGTTACAACATTGCATCAAAAGAGCAAAACTAAGAAGAACCTTTCAACTAATGTCAAAGCTCATATAACTATTTTTAACCAACCATTATAATCGAATAAAGTAAAGTGTCTAGAACTAAAGGAAAGCAAAAAGTTCATAACTTTTGGAATAGATGAGCAAACGAAAAACATTAGTCTTCCAAAACGTAGCCATTTTAAAACTCAAAACCAATATACTCTTGATTAACAAGATAGTACTATATTCCTTCAAGATTCCTAAACATCTTTTTCAAACAAAAAAACTTGTTCAAATACAACTTTTGTAAGGGAAATATGGCTTAGGACTTTAGGGGATGCTTGAATGTGCATTCTTTAATTAATTATTGGAGCTTGAAGGATCATGATCAGAAGATCAAATGCTTAAAGGTAGGAACAGTTAGGCGAATTCACATTTATCAGAAATCATCAGTTTTTTTCAGCCAATCATTATCCAATTGTTCAAATCTGTCTGCCTAATTACAATCAGTTTACCTAAACACTCAAAACTAATAATTGTGACCTCAACTTGTAACAACAATCAGGCGAACTAAGTCACTAACGAGTACTCTAAGCGATTGAATGTACACTCAAAGACAACCAAAACAACTTCCCCTAAATACTAATACATCAAAAAATGTAAAGGTCAAACAAATTTAGTCAAACTTAACCTAAATTCTAACAGCAAATCAACTCGAAAAATATGAACTTTTATCTAAACAGATCTAAATCATTTGAAGACAAATGCATACCCAAATCAACCCAATTCCTTAAAACAATGCAGAAAAGATTAATTTTTCTAACTAGCTTAAACTAAAAAAGTCAACTCCACCCACTATCCGTTCAAATCAAATCTCGAAAATCCACTATATGATGAATATTCTCAATCAACAATCAACAATAGGATATAAAGATTCTAAAAAGTGTGCATATATACCCAGTGGGGAGATTATCAACATAGCTGATTAACATCTTGAGTTTACTACCACCGTCGGATGCAAGTCCAGCGTGCATCTCAACGGTCATAGCGTCAGCCACCTGTCGGAGCTTCGCAATCGGAGTTCCACACTTATCCTCAAAGTCCCTCAGTATCTCCATAGCTTTCGCCCACTTGCCGGAGCTTCGCATCCGGTGGCGGACCACCACCACCGCCACCGCAGTGACGGCGGCAGCACACACCACCGCCGTCGCGACCGCTACCTTACCCATGTTATCAAATCGCGAAATTGGGGCTTGATTTGTGGAGAAATCGAGACCCTTTTGGTTTAATTTATGATTTCGAAGCAAAGATTTAAGCTTGATTGGGAATTTGGGATGGAATTGTGGGTGTTAATTGAAATTGAAATTGATTTCTCAAAAACTCATGGAATATGGGGATATGAATTCAAGTAATTTGGGAAAAAAAGACAATAATATCGATGAAGAAGGAAAAAGACAAGATGTGTTTATATACGCCATGAAAATATTCTTTCTTATCTTTTTTCGAAATTCAAGATTCTTTTATTTTCAAGAATCGATTTTTATGGCATTTTGTTTTTATCTTGTGAAATGATAAATCCTCTTGACTAACATTTTTTGTTTATTTCCAAGATATTATCATGATCTTAGTGAATCAATTATTAAATGTATAGATCTACTTAAGTTTTAAGTATATTTAAACTAGTTATGATTCTTGTGAATATAAAATAATGTTTAATATTACTTATTAGAAGGGTTACTAATTCGTAGTTGGTGAGCTAACTGTGTTTAAGTATGTGTTTTAGTTTTTGTGGTTTGTTTTGATCATACTAAGTGTTTCATTAAAAAAAAAAGAAAAAAACTTATACCCTAGTGTGGTAGTGTTAATTTTTAGCCCGTTAGTGTAAATTTTTGATACGGTAGTGTAAATTTTTATATAAATATCGAGTTCGTCCCCCCTAAACAAAATTAATTTCGCCACCGCCCCCTCTACGGAGATGTTCAAGCTCCGCCACTGCCTAGAGTATTAGAATACTTTATATATTATGCGTTTTCCGAAATTTTAAATACCACCTTTTAAGGAATTCTAATCTAATTTTATTCTATCATAATTTTCATCTACTTCGCAACTCAAGCATAAGTAAAATCCAAAACACCTCTTGTTAATAGATATACATGTATTGCTACTACGCCATTCCTAATGGTTGTTGAAATTTTAAATAGATGATAAACTCACTTTTAACATCTTATAATATCATCATTTTGACTTTAGAAGTTCTCAAGTTGTTTATAAAATATTAACTTTTTTAGATTTTAAGAAATTATACAACTTTAAAAGTAAACTCACCTAAACACTCAAGAGGTTTGACGTTTTCATTTTATATTTATATATTTCTGTACAACAACAAAATTTTAAAATTAGAAGTCAAACTTTTCAGTTCTATGTTAAAAAGAATGTATTTTATTAATCAGTATTTATTGTCTATTTTGTCTCAAAACGGCATGTTCTTTTAATGAACGAAAGGGAAAGATAAAAATATCTTTGTTTTGCTAAAATAATATCGCTTATCCCAAAAAAATATATTATAAATTTATTAAAAAAATTATATTTATATCCTTAGATACCTGAATGAGAACATAGATAATGAATATTTAAATATAGGAATATCAAATTTGTCCTCGGAAAAATATATTATGTATAAATAACTTACCCTGTCTTTTAGGTTGATACGTTGAAGGTTGATACGTCAAATGATTGTTCTTTAGTGATATGCATTTTTTTTCTTTTTGGAACAAAAAAAATTAAGAACAATAAGATATAAGTGGTATGCATATGCGTTATGTGGCTTGGCTAGGGGATTAATTGAGAAAAAAAATGTTGTCACGTGATTGGCACATAGACATATTTTTTTCTCATCCAAAAATCCATAAAAGCGATGTAATGGGAGGGGCTTGATTGAAGGATTGACTGGTGGCATTTGAATGGAGAATTTATGGTGGTTGATGAGAAAAAACGATAATAATACCGTTGGCAGCGTCGTGACCAGCCCCAAGAGGGTAGCCCCGCACCCCATTTAGATTCAAGGGTAACAGTGTTGGGGGCGCGGTTAAGCTGATGTGACACCACACACCACCCAAGGAAGTGACGGTAACACGTGGTTTAAGTAGGCAATTACTTTTTGGCTACATTATATTCTAGAAATAAAGAAGATATAAAATACAAATATGTGTGATTTATGAATATCTATGAACTTTTTATACGTGTTTAAGTATTTATGTAAAAGAAATTCACTCACGAATCACAAATGTGTAAGTGTTTAACCATGGTATACGTGAGCTTTATAATATTTTGTATGTGTGTATAATTATTTGAAAAGCATTCAAATGATCAGTAACAAGAGTTTTATCATGGTATTCTAAATTTATCAGTTGTTTAATCTATAATAATGTATTGTTTATGGTTTTCTAAGCATACAATTCCTCATGTTTAATCCACAAAGTACGAGCATGAGTACGCATCCTCGTTATTATGGTTCAAAACATTACTATCACTGTCGTCTATACCCATAAACATTTTTGGGTAATATAATCAATCTTCAATGTTTTATCATTAAGTTTTAATAGGAAACGCATGCAAATAAGAATCCCTTACATTAAGAAGGTTTTTCATCTTTTATTTCCAAATATTATAATTAGAATCAATCAAATTCACAATCATACTTGTTGCTTTTATCATTCAAACAAGTATTAACTCCATAACAATATTTAATGGCTTTGATATCAATTTGATGGGGAAAACACCCAACATGATCATAAATGGTAAACAACACAACATGGAATTGATCTTCGTTTGATCAAAACTTTTTCAACCCGAATGAACCTTTGAGGATGCAAACAAACAAAGTATTCTAAAGCAATAAAAGGGCACCAATTTTTAGCATGAAAACATCTCAAAACGGGAGTAAATACCCCGAAACTATTAGAGTCGTTTTAAATCCACTACCACCAAATCAGAGCAATACAGAAGTTCTCTAGGTATAGTATAGGCATATTAAGCATCACATACTTGAATGAATGTAAATATTCCTTAATTTTTTGTAATTTCACCATAATATATATTAATTATCAACTTTACAATGCATTAATTGTTGTACTATTAGCTTGAATGATTATACATATTCTTTATTTTTTTTTCTTTCTTTTAATTTTCTATTTGAAACTCAATACTTTACATCTTTTACAATCTAACCCTAAATTTTGTCACTTTCAACTTTCTTCCTTTATACATTTCATATTTTATAATTTTTTCGTTATACATTTCGGTATAAAATTTGAAAGTTAACACGTTGTAACATGTATGGTTCATCGTTGCTATGCTTTTTTTTCTCTATTTAACGACCCTGTAGTAACATGCGGGTACTAGATCCACTTAATTATTGTGTTTAATATTTTGTCTTTTTACGTCTACTTTCCGTTCGGATTTTATTTATTTACTTTCTAATACGTGTTTTTCTGGTGTTGGTGATCGCTGAAGGTAACGTGATATTGGTGCTCATTTGCATGATTTTA
This sequence comes from Flaveria ramosissima, assembly GCA_025215565.1. Taxonomy (NCBI): domain Eukaryota; kingdom Viridiplantae; phylum Streptophyta; class Magnoliopsida; order Asterales; family Asteraceae; genus Flaveria; species Flaveria ramosissima. The sequence goes on from CM046042.1 coordinate 38,466,869, forward strand.
CGCCTCCACCGCAACTCGGTGGAGCTTAATACTAGTTTGACCCATTATCCAATATGTCTAATATGCAATAATCTCTTTTTGATTTAAACATCTAATCATCTCCTAATAAGCTAGTCAAACCATAAATTTAAAAAACCTAATTGTTTTAACAAATACATCAACATAATTTATATCCCATATTATCAATCACTCCACCACACTATACATAGTTGCCTAGTTGGTCTAGCATTCTAGCCTTTAATAAAAACACTGCCATTTCCATCCCAATCTTCTATATAACTGCATACAAATACCCACTTGGATGCGAGGGCTCTTTTAATATAGGGACCTGAAGCATGTTGCTTCAATTGAACATATCATCGGCCGGCCCAGCTTGTAATTCTTAGCAAAACTATAATTATCGAACATGTTAGTCTTTGTGTGTGTATGCATATGGTGCTTCCTCCACAAAACTTTCTATAATGAATCTATAGGAAGACATGAGAAAGCAAAACATATACACACTTGGATTTTATAAGTAAGTGGTATTTATGTTCATTTATGCGTGCATGTTTACGAAAAACCCATACTCACGATGTAAATAGGGGTAAACGCACTATGTAATTGGTGACTATAACCCATTATAGATTTTAACACACATCTCCATGATGTAAATGTGTTTGTACGTTGTGTTTGTTGTATAATGCATTATATATCGTTAAGAACGTTGCTTTCTTAAAAGAGAATCATATATATCCACCTCTTCGTCTGAAAATTGTATATTTCTTCAAAACACAAGTTATCAAGACATAAGTACAATGCTCTTCAAGCGTCATTATATTGTTGGAGCTTGATCCGGGTGAACACGTGGTGAAAAACGCACTCAAAATCGCCTCAGAATCGTCCAAAAATCATAGGTGGGAAGAGTGGGTCGAAATCCTAGGTTTTATCTATAAATAATGCTAAAAATCCCAAATATCTGGAGGATGGTAGGACACCAACGCATAGCGTCGGGGGGGGGGGGGGGGGGGGGGGGGGGGGATGGTCCGATGGAACTTCAGTTTCTTCTAATATGCGCTGGTATCGAAACACTATGCGCTGGTAATGGAGCACTATTTGCTTATTAACTTCCATGCTTTCATTGATCTTCCAGCCACACTTTAAGACGTTGCAATAGTTTTTTTAAGCTTTCAACACATACAACGGAAACACATCTTGAAGTAACATTGTTTCATATTTATAATCATATAAAAACACAAAATTAACTATGTTTAACATCAAACAAATAACACTCGATCAAAACTCTTTGTTGCAAAATGCATTATACATCTTTATAAACATTGTTTTTTAAGAAACTTTTTAATATAGTAATCTTATACTTAAATTAAATAAGAATAATTTTTTTAAAATTTATAGCATAGTTGAATACTAAATTATATAGAAAAATTAAGTGTTTAAAAAATCTTATTTAAACCAAAAGGCCAATACCCATCAGTTTTGACCTTGCCAACAAATTTTTAGAAGATTATTTTATACCCATCACTTTGTTTTTAAACAAATTTTTGTTTTTTCTAAAAAAAATAAACATTTTGTTTCAAAACAAACCATTTTATTTTATGAATTTCCTTATTATAACTCTTAATTTTAATTATTTTGCTTTATAAAAGTTTTACTTTTTTAAAATATTTCTTATTTTTAAAATAGTTTGATGTCTTAGAAAAATTTCTTATTTTATAAAATTTTATTTCCTTATAAATAATAGAAATGAAAAGATGTCTTTCTTAATTCACTAAAAAACTATTTATAATCTAAAAAATATTAAATATGATTATTATTAATTAATATAATTATTTAATAGAAGAAAAAAATAAAAAAAATTAGTGAGAATGAAGGCGACCTTAGTTATTTTTTAATTAAACTAGAAAGAATTTTTCAAAATCTACTCTAATAAAATATAATTTTTATGTGTCACATGTTATTTTTCTACCTCGTTCCTTTTAGACTACATCTAGGCATTGTACATTTGTTATTACATAAAATTTTCATCTAGTTATATGAATATTATATAATTAACAAATGGAATGGGACGTGAATTATAAGTTGGAAACATATGTCCAAATTAGCAGATGTCATGGGCCTCAAGTTTGGGCCTGGAAACATGTTTGTTCGGCTTTTAAGAGCATTCACAACCCATTTTTTATCTTTATCCATATAATTACATTAAAAATATAACTTTTTCTCTCATCTTTTTAATTAAATAATATTTTTTTATACCTTCATCATTACATTTTCTCTCTCCTACACTCACAACAACTTTTAAAAATATTAAAAAAATTATAAGGGTTGAACAGTAATTTCTTAAATTTACAGATTGTACAGTAACATTTCTCTCTCCTTCACTCACAACCACTCACAAGTACCAATAACCATTCCATATAATTTAAGGATTACACTCACATACATATACCAAACGGGTTGTGAATGCTCTAACTCTGATTTTTTGGGAACATGTGGATTTTGGGCGAGATCAGGTTTCGAAATTTAATTATCTGCTTATTAAATTTTAATCTTGATTTTATTTATTTCAAAATTTTAATTAACTTTTGAATCGTAATTTTTTTAATTATATACACACTTGCATAACTTGTCTTTTTTGTTATAAATGAAACATCACAAGCAAATTTAAGTACATTGCTAGTTAAAATTGAGGGTATGACATCATTCTTAATTGGGTTCATACAGACGTTACAAATGGTCACATTGGCAAGGACCTACGAAACCCATGGGTGTTGTATTGCGGGCCAATTGAATATGTTTTTTTCATTTCATTTATTGTGCAGTCTATTAGTTGAGAATAGTAGTTTGGTGCAGACAATAAGAATAGTTGAGGCATCAGTTAAGAGAGGAAGGGCGAAGTAGTTACGTAAACCAGAGACAATGAGAGAGAGTTGAGAGAGAAGACAACAATATTTAAAATGTTTTCTTTCTCTTTTCTTTTCCAAATGAAATTAATTAACTTAATGAGTAGAAACTAATTAAATTATACTACAAATCTTTAAAAACATATATATAAAAGTTACTTAAAAACTAAATAGTTTATTATAATTAATAATTTGATAATGAAAGTAAATGTAAACTTTGTGATAATGCGGATAAGATAAAGATGTTTATAGGATGTATGCATTGTACAAGAAAAGTTTTGGGTGTTGTAGACGTATAAAGTGATTAGAAACGCTTGCAGATTTTATTACATCAGATGCTCTCGGATCTCACATTTATTACTATAATTTTTTATAAAAACAAGTTACATCAGTCATATCATACCAATTAATATCATCATAGATACACACTTACATATTAATATGTGTCCATAAAAAATGTCGAACTTAATACCACCAATTAATACATATGCATGATGCGGTTAATATAAACTTGAAATTAGGTGAAAGTTACACAATGGTCCCCTCAAGTCTCTTAAGTTCGCACTTTAGGTCCTCCAAGTTAGCCTATTGTACGTTTAGATTTATTTGGTTTAATATAAGTAGTAATAATATTAGTCATTATTATAAAAAATATTATTATTATTATTTTTTTTTTGTGCCAGAGAGTGATAACGATGTTGACCTGAAAATTTCGGGATGTCACATTTAAATTAATTACCGCATCAGTTTTGACCTTATAAACAAATTTTTAGAAGATTCGCCTTAGTATTTTATCCCCATCACTTTTGCTTTTAAACTAAATTTTGTTTTTCTAAAAAAAATAAACATTTTGTTTCAAATCAAACCGTTTTATTTTATGAATTTTCTTATTATAACTTTTAATTTTATCTATTTTGCTTTATAAAAGTTTTACTTTTTAAAATGTTTCTTATTTTTAAAATAGTTTGATGTCTTAGAAAAATTTCTTATTTTATAAAATTTTATTTCTTTATAAATAACATAAATGAAAATATATCTTTCTTAATTCATTAAAAAAACTATTTGTAATTTAAAAAGAATTAAATATGATTATTAGTAATTAATGTAATAATATAAATAGGAGGAAAAAAATGAAAACAATTTAGTGAAAATGAAGGTGGTGATGTCCCCTTCAGTTATTTTTTAATTAAAGTAAAAAGAATTTTCCAAAATTTACTCTAATCTATTTTAATAAAGTAAAATTTATATGTGTCATGTGTTGTTTTTCTACATCTTTCCTTTAGGCATTGTATATGTGTTATTAGGTAAATTTATATTCTAATAATTATCAACTTGATTGTGCATTATAGATTGTATCATGTGCATAGTAGTTTGTACCCACATCTTTTTTTAATCTTTAGTTTTTTATTTTAACCCAATACGTTTACATGTTTTATAATTTAGCCCTAACATTTTTTTTACTTTCAATTTTGGTCCTCTACATTTCATATCTTAAACATTTTACATTTTTTGTCAAGATTTTGCAAGTTAACACGTTGAAACGTGCATGTGTGGTTCAATGTTTTTACGATTATATTTTCTCCATTTAATTGCCCCGTCACACATGGTGGTCCTAGATCAACTTACTATTGCTCAAAAGTTTTTAAGTTTCGTCTGCGTCGTTCATCGTTTTTACGTCTACTTTTTGTTCGGTTTTTTATCTTTTTAATACGAGTTTTGTCAGTATTGTTGGTCACTGACGGTGATGTATCATTGATGTTGTTTCACATGATTTTATGCCCCTCGCTGCACAACGAGGGCGTAAAATGAATATTATATAATTAACAAATGGAATGGGATGTGAATTATAAGTTGGAAACAAATGTCCAAATGATCAAATGTCATGGGCCTCAAGTTTGGGCCCGGAAACATGTTTGTTCGGCTTTTAACTCTGATTTTTTTGGGAACATGTGGATTTTGGGCGAGATCAGGTTTCGAAATTTAATTATCTGCTTATCAAAATTTTAATCTTGATTTTATTTATTTCAAAATTTTAATTAACTCTTGAATCGTCACTTTTTTAATTATATATACACTTGCATAACTTGTATTTCTTTTTGTTATAAATGAAATAAATATATCACAAGCAAATTTAAATACACTGCTAGTTAAAATCGGGGGTATGACACCATTCTTAATTGGGTTCATACAGACGTTACGAATGATCACATTGACAGTGACCTACGAAAACCCATGGGTGTTGTATTGCGGGCCAATTGAATATGTTTTTTTCTTTTCACTTATTGTACAGTCTACTAGTAGAGAATAGTAGTTTGATGCAGATAATAAAAATAGTTTAGCCATCAGATGAGAGAGAAAGGGCGAAGTAGTTACATAAACCACAAAAATGAGAGGGAGTTGAGAGAGAAGAAAACAATATTAAAATGTTTTCTTTCTCTTTTCTTTTCCAATGAAATTAATTAACTTAATAAGTAGAAACTGCTTAAATTATATTACAAATCTTTAAAAACAAATATATAAAAGTTACTTAAAAACTAAATAGTTTATTATAATTAATAATTTGATAATGAAAATAAATGTAAACTTTGCGATACTGCGGATAAGATAAAGATTTTTATAGGATGTATGCATTGTACGAGAAAAGTTTTTGGGGTGTGGATATAATGATATATAAGGTGAGTAGAAACTTTGTAGATTTTATAACATCAGATGCAATCAGATATCACATTTATTACTCTATTTTTTTATAAAAACAAGTTACATCAGTCATATCATACCAATTAATATCATCATAGATACACACTTACATATTAATATGTGTCCATAAAAAATGTCGAACTTAATACCACCAATTAATACATATGCATTTGTGATATATATATATATATATATATATATAATGAATTATCTCTTCTTCTATTCGAGGGTGAATAATACTTTTAACATTATTCTTGAATTATACAAATTATTGTTCATTGTTTGAAATAACATAAAAACAAAACTGAGTAGGTGAAAAGTAGCAAGCCATCTTTGAACATTGTGTAGGTAAGAAGGAGGTCCTAAGGATAAAGCAAAGAGGGCCCAAATATGGTACGGTTCCCTTCAGTCATCACAAACCAAAAAATATTTATTAATGTTGTGAATATTGTGTAAAGTTATCTGAAATTTAAATGTATGATATTTAAGTTGATGCCAAAATTTATATAATCAAAGTCCTTTAACAATGCAACACAAATGTGTGTATACAAGTTTAAATTAAATAAGTTTTAGATTCAAAAGATTGGAAGGAATGAAAGAGACATATGAAAATGTTATGAGGGGAGTGATGAAACTTGGAACAAACATAATATATGTGTGTATGTCAAATATTTTAAATAATTATGAAGCAAATGAACACCTTTCTATCTTTTGGAATTTGACTCATAATGTAACTAATGACTAAGATCTTAGGCTACTATGTATTATTTGTCTTCATGAATCACGAGCATTTTCTTCTCGTCCCCTACATAATTGAAATTAAAAAGAAAATCACGAGGTTCATAATTATTTAGTATTTCTAGTTTAAACCCCCATCTCTTTGTATAAACGTTCGGTTCCCATAACATAACAATTTTCATTTATAAATCTGATGTTAGGTTATATATTATTAATTATAAAGTTAATATCAAAGCAAGTAAATGTTATTTTGTTATGAGAGATGAATTATTTTTGAAGTTTGAAATATTGGTGGGGTATGGCAATACTTAAAACAAATGTTGGAAGGATAAAAGGTTTCACAATATTAGCATAGTTTGATACTTTGATGGTTAGAAAGTGGACAACACACACTTCATTTGCCACCCCTTCTTCTATCAACCACACCACCAACAAATTAAGTTGCTTTGTTTTTGGACTTTGTTATTCCTCAATCTAGCTTTTATAGCTACCAAATACTTTGGAATTTAGGACTTCAAGTTATAGTGATTAGTTTTATAGTACTTCATGAATTGAATCTCCATATTTAAAGATACAAATAAAATTTGAAAAGTAAACAAATAGATTTACAAATGGATTCTTATAGTAAACGTAGGAGTAGTTAGATGTTTATAAGTTTAATTATTCGTTTTGGTTATTACATATTGCAATTTAGAAAAACATACGTCTAAACACCCTCTAAATAATTGAATTGTAATATTACATAGGAAATGAACCAAGGGGGCAAGAGGTTCGTGACCATCGGTAACCGATTTATTTGGTTTTCAATATATGATAAGTCTTTGATTAAAAATAAAAATATAAATTAGACCTAATGATTGTAGTCGATAGAAAATATAACTTTATAATCACTTCTGATCGATAAGAATTGTTTTTTATCTCCTGATTGGGTTCTTCCTCATCAATCTTCTGTAGCTTTTCTTTCTGCCTGATCTATGTTCAACACTTTTTGCTTCTGGTCTGATCTTCATCTGCAGCAGATACGACAAGATTTAGTTTTGTCATAGTGTTATTTTTATAGGTGTGATAATAATACATATTATAAGAATGTATAGTATAATATAATACTGAATTGAAATACGACTATAAAAGAAATCAAGAAATGACAATAATACTTTTCCCGATTCTTGTTTTCTATTGAACATTCATATAATTGCATATTTGGGTAATGTTCTTTACTATGTTGTTTATTTCAAGCAACAAATCATTTTAAGGACAAAATGTATTGACTAGTTTTAATTTAGGTAGCATCATGTTTGAGTTTTCTAGTAGGGTAACATGGAAAAAATGTGTCATTTATATAATCATTATGTTTTTAAATGTTTTTGTAGCCTTTTATTATTGTTCTTGTTGTTTAGTTTTCTTGAAATGAAATCTCGATCCACACACTCACATGTTTCACACCACCTTTTAACTATTACACCACCCCTGCGTTACCAACTCCTCCCAAAATTGCGATATCAGAGCCAATGACGAAGCTTGAACAAAGTAGTGAGAGGGGGTCAGACTCGATACGTATAAAATTTTTGATTGAAATACATATAACTCTTATTTTGGGTTTTTTAAAATATATATGCATTATTTATTATCAATTTCTTATATAAGAAGTCAATAATAAATATATGCATACTTATTAAAAAATATAAAAAAATATATAATTTTAATAATCAAGTCAGCTCGAACCTCATAGGTTCGAATTCAAATTAAAACCGAATTCTAAACTCAGTTCAGATAAAAACTTGATTCAAATATTCAAAACTCGAATTAAAGTTCGATTCAGTTTCCAATTTAAATACCAAACACTCGTACTTATTTGGGATTTAATCTTGATAAACCTTTCTTAATGTTTTTTTTTCAAACGGCCCCTAAACTACATACACTATACTCACCTGATATCTTCTCGACGAGGATCGAACCAGCATCCCATCATAGGCCAAAGTCACAAATGATCATAGGCCAAAGTCAGTTCGTGATTAGCATATGAAAAACCAAGTACTCTTCCCTCATTCTCATCATTCATTCAAAGACAAGTCTTTTCATCTAGCATTTTTAACCGTACCTTTTTTTTCCTTAAAATATGGCTTTTTTAACTTATTTTCCCATCTATTATTTGTCTACTTTCTATAGTAGGAAAATTATTCATCTTTTTCGTCTTGTCAATAATGCATAGTCACACACTGACACTCGCACATTTTTTATCCCTCAAAGCTCAAATATTTTGTAATCTTAAAAATAATACATATTCTTATAATAAACATTGCTTTAAACATATAAAAGGATATATTAAAGACTATGACACGTGATAAAATTGAAGATGAATATAGATAGAAAGGATATTATATTAAAGACTAATGTCGATAGTTATATAGTTAAACATGTTTTTATACATGTTCATTAGAGGCTTGCATTTCCTCTTATCATTTTAATAATACATTTGAATACTCATATATAAGTTATAGTGTAAAGTGTAATTCTGGTGTTAATTGTAATCTTTCTTTCAATTTTTTATCGGTTCATAACAGTATGCATCAAAGTAATCAAAGATATCAAAACCAAGAAAATGCTACAAGAGACGAAGTAATGACGACAACTGCCCTAATATAAAGAATGCAAGGGTGTAAAAAAGGTTTTTCGAAATCTAGACCGATTAGTAAACCTTGGTTGGAAATTGCTTTACCTAGCTTGAAAGCGCCTGGAGAGCGATAAAAGTCCACAAAATGCCTAGTTAACAATACTTTACCACTCAAAATGCGTTATATCCTCATCGAGAATATCTATTAATCTACAAAGTAAACTCTCATTCTTGAAGCATAACCTATTTATTTGGCTTTATATTCATCCTAACAACAATCTTATATCTTCATGCATACGATACTGCAGTATTATTTGCTAGTAGAAAAGAACAAAAGAAGGTATTAACGTCTAGACACTGATTCTTCTTTTTTAAACGTATGCGTTAAAAGACAGACTCAAAAACCACCTACAATGCTTTACACCCAATCATTCGGATAGTAAACAAATAAATGTATAAAAGTTGGACTGTGTATCAAATATTTTCATGTGGAAAAATTATTACCCAAATGTTATGTTTGATCTTATATGGTATATATAAGCATTGTTATGTGAAATAGTACCATAAGAAAAAGACATGCATGGTGCATATATACATTATACATAGGCCAATGTTTAAATGTACCTGCATAGGTATATATACAAGTACATACCTAAATTTGTGTATGGAGAAACATTCACAAGGTGGTGTTGTAGTAGTCTAGTAGACCAAGACACTACCGCACCAAAGTACCACCCAAAGATTCTTTATATTGTTGCTTTAAATATTAAATATTACATTTGTTAAATAAAAGATTAAATGCCTGTATTAAAGATATATTTATTTAAGACCCGGAAATATTAATAGAAATTCAATATGCTCTATTGGTTTTGACTTTTGTCAGACTTTTCTATAGAGGTGTAATTAAAAAAAAGCTAAGAATATGCTTTGTATTGCTCTTTTTTTCCTTGAAATAAAATAAACAAATAAAACATTTATTAAAGTTCTTAGGATTGTTTTAGTTGTGTGTCTCAAGAAATAAATTTAACAATAACATGATTATATTTCTTAAGACCATACCGACTAAATATTTTGGTCCAGTTTAGGTGTGATTATATCAATTTAACACACACAAATGACATCAATTCAACTTATTATTAATTTACTTCTAATTGATATAAAGGCGGGTGGGTTTGGTTTTATACATATATAACTTTATTTTAGTAATAAACTTATAAAAATGTATATTTTGTATTTTACGGACTAGAAGATTTATGGTCAAAATCACATAGTTAAGTTAAGAAGTCATGTTAGACCAGGCTAATCTAGTAACCTTAGAAACTTAGACACTAGAAAAATGTCAAGAAATAGATATCAAGTGAAATTATATACAGAAACAAGGATGTTGAACAATTTAAAGATTCAATGGTGAATTTTATGATTAATTCCTAAACTTAATCTTTGCCAATATGGCCATATTACAAAGAGTTAAAAATACATATCCAAAACATTACAATCTCTCAAACAAACACTCTCAACTCCAGACTAAAAGAACAAAACTAATGATTTAGAGACAATTTTGTATGGAACCCTAAACCCATAATGGCTGATGGACTTGGAACGAGAGTGAACGAGAAAAAAGTGAATGAACCAGCAAAATCGATGTAATCGAGCAGTTCATATCGGCACTTGTGACAAATATGCGATCTAGCCCTTGAAATTCTTCAACCCTTGCACTTCAACACCTTAACATTGACCCATCTTTTATTCCATCCGTAACAAAAATAAACACAAACTAAATAAATCAATGTAGCAACTTAAGTTGAATATGTATTTTTACCAAAAAGTCTCAAAATGTAGATGTTGAACCAGATGAATGTAACACTAGCTTCTTGCTAGGCATGTGAGCTTATATAATATTTTTTGTTGTTATAAAAATTTAATATGCTATGGACTAAAACGAACATAAGTGTTCTAGTATCAAATTTAAGGGTTTGAAGAGTTAAAGATTTTAATTTTGATAGATAAAAGATTTAGAAAATAGGGAGAATTACATATATCCCCCTATAAATTTCATCAATTACATATATACCCAACTTAATTTTTTAATTACATATATCCCATTGTGAAATTTAGTTAATTACACACATACCCAAATTAAAAGTTCAATTACATATATCCCATTCTAAAACTTTATTAATTACATATATACCCAAATTAAAAGTTTAATTACATATATTCCCTTCTAAAACTTATTTAATTACATATATACTCAAACTAAAAGTTTAATTACATATATACGTTTTATTAAACATATATTTATTAAAAATAACTTATATAATTCGTATTTTACTCTTATTATTAAACCATAAATTATGTTTTTCCTTCTTTACTTGCTTTTCGAGTTTCGATTATTTATTAATATTTTTATACTCACGTTTTTTATGTTCTTTTTGTTTTTTTTACCTTTTTATGCTATTTTTTAGGTACTCGTACAAGGCACTTACAGTCTCATTATACAATATAAAATTATGTGTTTGGATCATATTGCATAATGAGACTGTAAGTGTCTCATACAAGAACCAGAAAAAGTTAGCATTAAAAGGTAAAAAAATTAAAAATAACATATAAAACGTTAGTATAGAAATATCAGTAAATAATCAAAACTCGAAAATCTAGTAAAAACAAAAACAAAACATAATTTAATAGTTTAATAAAAATAATAGTAAATACTAATTGTATAAGTTATTTTTAATAAAAATAGTCATATGTTTATGTTTAATAAAGTGGATATATGTAATTAAACTTTTAGTTTAGGTATATATGTAATTAACAAAGTTTTAGAAGAGGATATATGTAATTATACTTTTAATTTGGATATATATGTAATTAATTAAGTTTTACAAGAGGATATATGTAATTAAAAAAATTAAGTTGAATATATATGTAATTAACGAAGTTTATAGGAGGATATATGTAATTCTCTCTAGAAAATAATATTAGAGAGGGGATATCAACATTTGCTTTACTCATAAAGATTCTAGTTATATTCCTTAAACAATAAACATCGAAAATATGTTTGGAGGTGGGGATCAACATTGGCTTTGAGCATAAAGATTCCAGTTATATTCCCCAAAATAGAAAATATGTTTAGAGAGGGGGATCGACATTTTCCTATAGAATCAGAATCATGTAGGATTCTAGACATTCTAGTTCTAGTTATATTCCTTAAATTTGAAAACTTGTACTTTTGGTTGAATGGTTATATTATGCATAAGTCTAGCTAGAAATGCATTTTTTTACTATCATTTCACTTACTATAGTTGTTTCCTTTCATCTTACAATATTATATTTTATAAGTTTATCACTTACAGCATGTTTTAACGCAATTTTTGGTTCGCGCCCAATACCCGACTCGAATTTCTAGTGTCAACTATTTCATATGAACAATTTTCATTGTGAGAACGCCTTTGGTAATTTGCACTTACAATATATAAAACTCTATTAAGTGCCTTTTAATTGTACTTTACATATTGTGTCATATCAACTAATGTATTTAAATACACGGTGATTTGGTGATTTATTAGTAATGAAACAATTCACAATGCAAAGTGATTGCTCTTATTTTTTATATAAAATCTTACGAATTTATTGTTCATTACTACCATTGCGTTGGTCATATTCGATGACGTCTTGATAGCATTTCCCAATATGTCTAATTTTACATATGTATGATGATCTGTCTATCGTTGTTAAACGATGCTAAATTTACATACATAAGCTGTCATCTAAACACATTATAATGGCATCTACTCAAAATTTTATATCAATTTTGTAATTTCTTCGTGCATTAAATCTTTGTAGCGCTCACAATATCTATATAATATGATCAACTTTGCATTAGGTATTTTCTTAGTCGCTTTTGGCCAAATATAATTTTGCAAAACAAAGTCAACAAAACTTATATTTGTCAAACCAAATCCTACATAATTAAATTGTAAAACACCTAAAATTTTAATTTAAGAATCAAGCAATTTCCTAAGAATTATTAAAAAGGGAAGTTATCAAGAAAATTAACTTAAAATAAATATTTTGTTAACAACCTTATGCGTACGTTCTCTCTCTCTTCGGAGAGGACTAAAAGGCTATTTATATAATACTAATTACCAATTTGATTGTTGCATTATAGTTGTACTATATGCTTTAAAAGTTGTACCCTAAGTTGTCACTTAGTCAACTAAGTTTTAAGTGTTGGGTGATATGCATTAATTGTTGTACAATGTGTACAAAAGGTTGTACATTCTTTTTTTTTCTTTTAACATTTGTTTTTAAACCCAATACTTTTATATATTTTACAATTTTAACCTCTATAATTTTTTACTTTCAACTTTAGTACCCAATACTTTTATTTTTAATTTTTTTTGATTTACGGTCTAAATTTTGAGAGTTAACACGTCGTAACATGCACTTGAGGCTCAACATTATTATGCTTATTTTTTCCCATTTAACATACCCGTTGTAACGTGCGGGTCCTAGATCGACTTACTTATTTTTCTAACGTTTTACATGCCACGCGCGTGGTTTAACGTTTTTACGTCTACTTTCCGTTTAATTTATTTTTTTCATTTTTTTATTTCTTTTTAATAATAGTTTTTCCGATGTTGATCGTCGCTGAAGGTGTGTGACATCTATGCTATTTGATATGGTTTTATGCCTCCCACCGCAACACGGGGTGGCTTAATACTAGTTTACAATAATTTTAAGACTGAAAAGCTTAACTTCTTACAATTATGAAAGAAAATGTTTAACTTTTAATTAATTTAAGATTTAAATATATAACTAATTGCCGTAAAAAATATTTAAATCTTACAAAAGTAAACATTAACTTTTAACAGACATAGTTAGCATACTCTAATTCAGTTTGTCTCGAAATATTATATTACAATTAATACACAACAATATAGTTAAAACTGTTTATATTAAAAGTCATGCTTTTAGAAGAAACTTTTTTTACAAAATTACACTTAATATCGACCATCTCTTATTTGTGAGTGGGTTGGGTGTAGTAGTGATGGTGTTTTCATCTCGAATAAAGTTTGGATGTTCGAGTTTTAAGGGTGATAATTTATTTGGCATTATCCGTGTATTGTTAGTTGGTTGAATAGTCGTCAAGTTTACTGGTTAGAAAGCCGTGTACTATATGGATTGAATGAAAATATTAAATTTATAGTTATTTATTAATGTTTAGAATTTATAAATTAATTTTTGAGACAAATTATTATTGAAATTACGGATAATTTAACTATTTTAGATCATAATACAAAATAACAACATTTTCCTAACTTTCGTCTTATAAAAAACGTTCGCTTTAAAAAAATTGGTTTCTAAACACTATGAATTTTTTAAAAAAGATACCTTTTATAAACAATGTCATTTATTAAAACTTTTTTGTATTAAAAAACTTCATGTTTCATAATATGTTTTTAGTAAAAGAAACATGTTTTTAATTTATCAAAAAAATCTATTTTATTATTTGAAAAATATATAAATAACTATTAACATTTAATGCATTATTTGATGCATTAAATGATTAACTGTTATTTTAATAACGACACGTGTTTAAATTTTAAGTAAATCCTAAATGGATAGTATGTAAAAAGATCGGACTTCTTGGTTTATTATTATAGATGAATTGTTAAAAACCATATATACATACACACACACATAGGCATACACATATGTGTATGTATATATATATGCATGTGTATATATATATATCTATAGTGCAGTTTTCCCTCTAAATAGAAATGTTTAAAATTCATGAGCTGTTACATTTTGTTTGAATCACAAAACCTCTCTCTTTCTTTTTGACTTTGAGGAGCAAAATGGGGAAGATGATAAGGTGGTTCAAGGCCTTCTTCGCTATCAAAACAGACTCTAACTCCGGTGATCGGAAAACCACCATTCCGTCGTGCATCCGCCGTACACGTCATCACCCCACCACATCGCCGCCGGAGACTCCAATTCACTACAACTATGAGGCGCAGAGCCGACGTGCAATCGCCGTCGCTGCCGCCACCGCCGCCGCCGCTGACGCCGCCGTCGCTGCCGCCCAGGCCGCCGTTGCTTACGTCAGACTGACCACCGCCACCGCCGCCACCGCCACCGCTAGAGAGAATTCAGCAGCTATCAAAATACAGTCTCTGTTTCGTGGGTATTTGGTAATTATCAACAAACAACTCAAATTCATAATCAAAAACCCAAATTCAATTGATTTTATGATGAAAACAATCTTAATCTTCATGTTTGTTCAGTCAATTGCAATTGAAATCGGGTGTTTGATTCATTGATTTTGTTGGATTCATTGATTGTGGGTAATAACAATCAAGAACACAACTTTACTGTTTCATTGATTAACGTATCAATTGAAGGTTAAAAACCCAAATTCGATTCGATTGATGTGAAATATTTTGTGGGTTTTACAGTCGAGGAAAGCATTGAGGGCATTGAAATCATTAGTGAAGATTCAAGCACTTGTGAGAGGTTATTTAGTGAGGAAAGAAGCAGTTGCAACTCTGCAGGGGATGGAGGCTCTGTTTAGAGCACGATCGAGTGTTTCTGCACACAAATTTCGTCTTCGAGACGATGAATTTCACCCGAGAAGATCGATTGTAAGCATTCGATTCGTCGATTTTGTGAAGTTTGTGTGGTGAATTTTGATTGTTCTTCGTTGATTAGCTGGATTGAATTGAAGCAACCTTGACGGTTTTGAAATCCCCTAATTAGTGGGCTAGTATAAACTTTTAAAACCGTCTAATTTGGTTTAATTAATGTTTTTCTATAAATTTAACTTTTTAATTAGTGTTATTTTATTATACGAACACACACTCATTATTGTACACTTATTTTTCTTTCAAAATCACCATACCTGCATTTTGTAGAATTTTAAAATACAACTTTTAGTTGGAAAGTACATCACTTTATAACCAGAATGTTATCTTCGAGACTTAATCAGTATACTTAACAAGCGACTAATCGAGTAGCTTTTTTTTATATCTGGATAATTCAAATCTTGTTATTCAAGTTTAAAATTCTTGTAGCTAAATTCGATTTCAAACCAAATTGAAATTGAAATTAGTATTTGAAAAAAACATACTCGGCTTGAAAATTCTTCTTTTGTATAAATAAGAGTTTTTTTGTTTGGAAAATCTAATTATAAGAATATTACAAGTTATATGAATTTTTTTTATAAAGAATAGTGTTTTCAATTAAAAGAAAGTAAAAGCTATGTATCATTCGAGATCGAATATCTGGATTTGTATATCACATATACGAATTTATTTTGGAAACCAAATTCAGAATTCGGTTCAGGATGCTAACCTAGTCTATAACTTAAAAGCCGAATTTGAATTCGTAAGTTTTATAAATTCCTATACAAATTTCAGTTTCTTCAATTTGGATTCCAATAATTAGATGCTTCTTTTATAAAATTTTCAGAGGGTTGCTAGCGAGGGAGGAAGAAGTAGGAGGATATATTCTTCTTTTCAAATCCCCAATGATGGAAGGCCCAATACAATTGAGTTGGACCTTGATGAGCCCAAATCAAGATTAACAAGAGCCAACACATGGGCTTGGGCCGCAGACCAAACCCCTTCCCCTCTATCGTCTAACCCTAACGCGTGTCATCTCGATTCAACACACCTTCACGAGTTCGAGCCTCGCTTCTCCACAACCCACAACACCCCTCGTTTCGCATATTCATGTGGGCCCGACGATTACGGGTCTATTTATGATGGGCTTTCTAAGGATGATTCTTTCACGAGCCACCCGGGTTACATGGCTAACACCAAGTCTTTTAGGGCTAAGGTTAGGTCGCGTAGCGCGCCAAAGCAAAGGCCTGAGTTTGGGCTCGGGGTAAATAAGAGTAATGGGCTTGCTGACGTGGAATATGGGCTAAGAATGGAAAAGTCAAAGTCAAAGTCACCATTGGGGCTGAAAAACAGTTTCAAAAATTATGTGATGGATTGGAGAGTCCTCAAGAAGTCAACGTGAGTGATTGGGGGAAATAGATTTTATAATTTTATTAATTTAATTTTGGTAGGAAGAAAAGTCTGCAATTTGAGATGAAATTAACATTATGTTAGACTTTGTTTTGGATTAAAAACATGAGAACATAATTATAATATTATCTTGAATGTGGGGTTATGCAATTTTTATATGAGTTTAAAGTTGACATTTGTTTTTTCCTGCTATATTTATGTGCATAATTTGTTTCAATTTGACTTGGTGAACCTCTAAACTTTATAATTATTGAGTAGCAATAAAAGATTTAAATAAATAATAAAAAATATGTTAGTTTAATAGATAATAATTTAATTCATGTATATAAAGTTGAATATATATTACTCTGATTTATACATGTTAAATTAATACAGATATATGAGATATCGACAAGTTTTGCTAGTTGTATTTGCTTTGTAATAAATTGATTGTGAAAGAAGGTTATATAGAAAATTAGTTGTAAAGTGTTTTGCATATTTTGTTAACACACTTCATGATGAAAATTTTATAATTGCTATAATCGAATCCATTTATGAATTAAAATTAAAGGAGTAAAATTATCAACTTTTTATTTATTTATGTTTTCTCTAAAGTATTTGTTGCTACAAGGATTCAAGATGAACCAGTCACACATTCTCTTCTCTGATATTATTAATAACCGATAATAATTGTGTAAGAGATTCCTTAGAACTTTATGGATCAAAATGTGTTGTGTCTAGCAAAGTTAGAGATTTAGGGGCTGTTTGGCAACTTCTGAATGATTAAGTGCTGAACCAATAAGAGGTCTGAACCATTAAGTGCTGAACCATTAAGAGGTCTGAACCATTAAGAGGTAGTATATCGTTTAACTATTCAAATACAAATGTCTGACCAATTCAGATAAGAGGTCTTAACCATTCAGCATTAGACCTCTTAACCATTCAGCACTAGTATAAAGCTTAACCATTCAGAGGCAAATATCTGAATCATTCAGACATCTGCTTGCGAAACAAACAGTCTGAACCATTAAGTGCTGAACCATTCAGACATCTGAACCATTAAGAGGCTGATTAAGAGGTTGCCAAACAGCCCCTTAGAGGTGTCTTGTACTCAAGCTACATGTTCTATTATGTAATCTCAAATAATAATTTATTTATCTTGTTCTAAAATGACAAGTCTATGTGTTTCTACAAATGTTAAAGTGTTGTGAAAATGGAGAACCATTAAAACATCAAGGTGTAATTTTATCTCAACTTTGTGTTTTATTATGTGTGATGAAGTTGTTAGTTAAGAAATTATTGTACAATATCAATAAAACCATCGGTTGGTTATACACTATGACATTTTGATAATACATATCACATTATGACATCTTTAAATTTATGATTGTATATCTATTATGTCTTACGTGTAATTAAAATTTCAAATATGAGTTGTCAATGACGTTTATAGTGTTATCTGGCCGAATTTATGTCAATTTAATGATTTGTCGTTTATCAATATCTTTGGAATGTAACGCCTATAATATTTGAATTGCATTAGGTATTTTCTTGATTGCTTTTGACCATATGTATATATAGTATATACAAAAAGAGGTCAACAAAACATATACTTAGAAGATCAAAAGTGGATCAATTTATCAAAAGTTAAACATTATTAACATGTAAGTTTGGTTTAAAAATCGAGGAATCACACCAACTCAATCAAGGAAAGTACTAAGCAATTCAAATAACATTGACCACTAAAGTCTTCGAATGTTTACAAATGTGGCCACTTACCCATTATATTTTAATCAACCCAATCCTCAAACTAGAGATATATTAAACTTCATCAAAATGGACACCTTAAATGGCTCAAACAAATTTAATTTAGGACTTTTTTTCAACAAAAAAGAAGGTAATTAATTTCTTCTAATATATTTATAAATTATCATCCCACAACGATGAATAAGATAAAAATGTAAACTTTAATGAATATAAACAAAAATTGACATCACACGTTAATGAGGAAGAAAGTGGTAAAATGTTTTATAACTCAGGGGCCTGCAACTTATACTGCTAAGGAAATGAAATGATGCAAAAAAAATTGCTTTAAAAGGGGCCCCCATCCAAATTTTGCTACTAGTGTTGTGAATAGATAAAGTACCAAAGCAGTAAATAAATGAGACGGATTCGGAACGAGTTTTGAAAAATACATAGGACAATGACCTAGCTGGTTTTTTTAATTCGGTTTCTGTTGGCTCGTTTAGTAATAGGTGATGCTACATATAATAACAAACCAAATAACTATTGTTAGTGTATAGATGGTCTTAATTATTAATGCATCATTTCCTATGATGATAAAAATAAGAATACTTGATGGAAACTGTTATTTACAAATGACCATATCTTCATACATCATCCAGTGGTGTCATATAGAAAAAAAGTTATACGTTAAATACACCACCTACTTCTAAACTGCAGTTTATAAATCTGTAAATTGCTGTTTACAGTCACTGCAGAGTAAACAACCGTTTACCATTTTGTAAGCTGCAGTTTACTTATTTTCAGACTTTTACAATAAATTAAAGGATCTAACAATAAAAGTTACAGCTTGATTCCACGGTCAAATTATGAAGTAACCATGGATTGATCGTTCTAATGTAGGAAATTCTGGAAATCACTTTGTTGAAGGACGATCAAGTATCATGTGATAAATTTTAGGATCAAAATATGGGATATGGTAAGTGAAATAAAGATCACTTCAAAACTTATAGAAAGGTATAAACTAAATTTTATTAAAATAAAATTGTTATAAAACAGACACTCACAAACTTCAATGAATTTTTGTAAAGCTAATATTCAGGAAATATATTTAAGACTGAATATTTTTATATAACAAAATGTTTATTAAATAAAATTTACTTGAAATATTTTTCTTGCAGACAAGCTTTTATAACTATTAGACCATCTTTAATAGAGAGGTTTTTTGGTGTCTTTAAAAAAAGAAAAGAGTGAAATGTTATTTTCATCACTAACGTTTTATTGAATTTGTCATTTCAATCCAAAAACTTTTTTTTTGCTATTACAGTCACTGTAGTTTACAAATGTTATCATTTTCATCCAGTCCAATAACTCTGTTACTGTTGCATTGTCTTCAACTCACTTTGACAAGCTCAAGACCAACAAGGCTTGGGTTTTCAAATGTAACTAACTATCTCCTTTTGTGTAAGAACAGCTAAAGACCAAGAGGAATGTATGGATTATTGACAGTGGCTATTCCAGAAACATGACAGGTAATGGCTATTTGTTTTAAAATTTTGAGAAAATTGATGGAGGGTCAGTTACTTTTGGAGGAGATGCTGGTGGTTACATTACTGGAAGGGGCACTGTTACAAATTGTATGCTCAGCATTAAAAAGGTAAATTTTGTCAAGGTTGGGTACAATCTACTAAGAGACACAATATGTTCTTCACTGAGCATGAGTGCATTGTTCTCAAGCCTGGGGTGGTCATTCCTCATGAGCACATCCTGCTCAGAGCCCCTAAGATCTCCGTTAAATATGATTGTATTTTAGTCTTTTTTAACACTCTAATTATCCAATTAAAACAATTAATCAATTGATATTTAATTAAAACAAAAAACATATGAAACGACTAGTGAGATCAGATGTGTCGATTTAAAGCTTCGATTAACTCTAACTAATGTTGTTCAATTGATGTTTGTTGTGAGATTTCAATCGATCTTCACGTTTTGTTCTAACATGTACCTTTATTCGATTGAGGTCTGTTGAGAGATTTAGGTCTGCTGTTGTCACGCTTTGTTTGATTGAGATCTTCTATTGTCACGTTTGTTCGAAGGTGACAACAACAGACCTCAATCAAACAAAATGTGACAACAATAGATCTCAATCGAACAATAGTGCACGTTCGAACAAAATGTGAAGATCAATTGAAATCACACAACATACCTCAATCGAAAAATATGAGTTAGAGTTAATCGAAGCGTTTGGTCTCACTAGTCGCTTCATATGTTTTTTAGATTTAATTGAATATTATTTGATTATTTTATTTTAATTTGATACATAGGGTGTTGAAAAAGATTAAAATGCCCTCATATTTAACAGAGATCTTAACAGCGTTAGTGGAGTGGATGAAAATGACAACATTTGGTAAACTATGATGACTTAAATCGCAAAAAAATAGTTTTTGGATTGAAATGACAAATTCAACAAAACGGGACGAAAATGTCATTTTACTCAAATGTGATGTGTAGGAAAGAAGGGATGATGTCGAGGAAAAAGAAGGGATGGGAGTTCTTGGCTTATTGTCCAAAAATATTGACTTTTGAGTATGTAAAAGAAAGAGAAAAAAAAAGAGACGGTGAGTTTTATATATTGTGAATGAGCATGAGAGAGAAATAATAGAGCGGGTGTCACTTAAGCTCTTTTTATTTACTCTCCATTGGTGATGCTTTTAGAAGTATTTTTGGTCAAGATTCTAGAAGGAACCTTCTTTAAGAAGTTGTAATTTATAACGACTACTTTTAATCGTAATTTTAAACTCTACCAACTTCTAATCTATTTCATGTTAGGATTTAAATTTAAATTTTCTAAAAAAACACACTTTTCTTTTATAACAACTTTTAATCTATCTCATATTAGAATTTAAACATTAATTTTCTAAAGAAAAACATACTTTTCTTTTATAATATTACCAACCCAAGTGATAAGAGCATTCACAGCCCATTCCCTATATTACTGTAAGTATGTTTTATATATTATATGGTATGGTTATAAGTGGTTGTGTGTGAAGGATATGGTAAATTTACTGTTCAATTTGTATTTTGGGGAATCACTGTTCAAAATTATATAATGGTTTTAATATATTTTAAGTGGTTGTGAGTGAAGAAGAGAGAAAAAATAATGATAAAGTTAAAGGGGAAAAGAAAAAATAGTAATTTTTAGTGTAATTATATGGATAAAGATAAAAAATGAATTGTAAATGCTCTAAGAAGTAATTCAAATGAAATAAATTAGGAATTTTAGACTAGTCTTAACCATTGGCGTAGTGGCCAACTAAAGGTTGAATAAAACAAAATCCGGATCCATCTTTCAAATCAAGCTTTGGCTCCCTTCCATTTATTAAACTTATATAAAGAAGATTCTTAGGGTGAAGGCACCAATGCCATGAGCCCACGTCGAGGCCTGGCGCCACGCAGTAACAACCGCTATCGGTCCTCACGCACCACGCCTTCTATTCCTCACTTGACCCGATCAATGGCTAAATTCACAGTAACACAGCCGTCAAAATTGTATGTGTGGTGTAGTATAATATAGTGTGACATGACAAGATTGTAGTGAGTTTGTGATGTGATATGTGTGACATTGACCCCCTCCACCCTTACAACAATATTATTTTTGCCATTTGACGTTTCCATTTAACTTCTTTATTTGGGAATGTATATTGCGGCTTTCTGTAATCTATACAACACGATTTATAGACTTTCTTTGCTATAATGTCTTATAAATCAAACCTACGTATATAATCATTTATACATGTCTATAACATCAAACCAAGACCGATTCATACCACTAGTTCTGGAACAAAACCGACTACACTAAAGACCAAACAACACTAGAAATACAGCCGGATAACCAGATCATATACCCACCAATTGGCTTAGTAAACAACAAAATGTAACCAAACAAAAAATGTTATACAAGCAAAGGTGTAATCATATCAAATATAAGAGATTGCAAACCAAATGAAAATATTAATCAACATACCACTCCAAAAAAGAAAATAATAAACTAAACAAGTGTCCCACTTCCATAGTCATGAGAAGGATAATACAAGGAATAGTTTGATTAATCCAAAGGAGCTTTTCCCCAAATATGATTACTAGTACTGTATCATTTCCTGCAAGTTATTCAAATCTTTAGTAAGATAGGGATCACCAATAAAGAGTGGTGCAAGTTTAGCATAGGTTGAGTAAAGAGCCAAAACTAGTTATTATTATTTGTACCAGACGACACCGTCACACTTTAAAAATCCAACGTACTTTCACTTTTGTCTTGTTTATTCATTGTGCATTTTGTGTCTGGTTAAGTTTGTTAAATGGAACTTTAACGCTGACCCAAACCAAACAAAATGTGACAAATACACATAAAGACCCAAACATGACACAAAGACAATCCTTAACGACTCAGATGCAACAAGAAACATAAAAATACAATGATTAAAGCTATAGGAAAAGTGAAAGTATATTGGCATTCTACTCTGAAAAGAAAAACTTTTTAGTAAGTGCCTAGTGTTACTGTGTTAGAATATGGGAAAAAACAACATTATAACAATTGTAATGCAGTTTATTGAAAATAAATAGTTAAAACTATATTTAGCTTAAATCAACCCGTTCTAAAATAAATAGTTCAAATTTGTCACCTCAAACGATAAAGAAAAGTTGATGGGATTGGAGACGTACAAAAGCAAATTAAAAACCCTGTTCGAGGAGATAGTCACCGAGCCTTTCAACAATCATGTTGCATTGGCCTGGAGCCATGGGTTCATCATAGATACCAACAATCAAGGACATTCCTGTCTTTTTAATAGTAACACCTCCTGGTCCCTGTAATTGACAAAAATGAAACAACTTAAAATACTTACTGAAAACATGAAGGATGTATGAAACGTTTGTTATAAATGCTTCACATGTGAGCAAGAAAAAATGTGGCAGTGTGCGTTCGTCTTGGAAACAGTTTCAAACATGCATCTATTGCGAACCGCTGTGATATGCAAGACGGTTACGTTACCGCCTATGTCTCTCTCTCTGTTTCACTACTTTTAATTAGTTGTTGTAATGTTTTGCAACTAAAAAACTAAAATCCTAAAAATATGTGAGACGGATTATAAACCACTGATCACGGGTAATCAATGGTAAAGATGTTTGGTAGGAGAGGTAAAATGTGAAAAGCCTAGCATCGTTGACTTTGTTCTTGTTTAGAGACTGTTTGGTAGCCTCTTAATCTTAATGGTTGATAGCCTCTTAAACCTTAGGTCAGAATAGTTAAGAGGTAACCATTAAGATGTTACATCTTAACCATTCAGACTTACGGTTACCTCTTAACCATTAAGATGTTGCATCTTAACCATTCATATTACAAAATTTAGAAGAATATATATAAATTTTGAGCATTTAGAAGAATATAACCACTAATGCACTTGCATTTCGGCATATACCCATTGGACATTTTATCAAACCAAGAAAAGTATAGAATCATCACCTTTTTCCCTCTAATCACAGCCCCTGCCTCTCCTTGAATAACCATGTACTTGGTCCCACCAAGGTATAAACCAGTTGGTGCAAGAGAACCAGGTTCTTCAAAATCATTCATGATAGCAGTTATTTCCTCTGGCTTGACCTGCAGTATTAGGCCAACAATATGTGAAAAATGTGCAGATTATAAGAAGCATAAGGATAATTATATTTGTTGCACGATAATATATACGGCAATTGTCTGGAAAAAAAACTATGAACTTTTGCTGAATTCACACATAAGTCCATGGAGCTACTTTTGAATGATTAAATCCCTTAACTTTTAAAACTATAACAATAAAGTTCATGCACTTGATTAATAACATAAAATCCCTTTTTTGCATGATTAAGTGCCTAAAGCTCTAAACTTTCTTAAAAATACCGTTTTTAGATGTCTAGTAACTCAATCAAACAAAAAAAAAGTCAAGTGACTTGTGTATGTGAATTCCGCAAAAGTCCACACTATGATTTAAGGAATTATTTTGGATATCTGAAAAAAAAATCCACTTAAAAGTGTAAAGATTAGAGACTTTGAGATCAAACAAATTTCCACGCGTGTAAAAATGTTTGCATATTTAAGCAATTCATCCATGTATTCATGTGTAATATTTTAAATAAATTCGACTGACCTTCTAGGGTAATTATGGAATCATTGAAATGAACATATTGACCAAGTTTTAAGCCAATATAAACAATGAATTTTAGCCCCCTCTTATCCACTATCAACCGAACGTATTAGGACATACCCCAAGTCAGATAAGAAGGCTACCTTGAAGCCGGCATGGAAAAAAAAGAAAAGAAACATGTGGGTCCATAAAACAACCAATCAAAATAAGCCACGTAACCAGGCCTAAAATTTAGCTGGCACAAAAAACAAATCAATCAAAACAAAACACGTCCACTCACCGGCTAAAATGCCGGCTAAATTTTAGCCGGGGTAGAAAGAAGCTAGCTAAATTTAAGAGGGTTAGATTAAATGTGTTTTCAGATTGATTGTTTTTGTGGCCCATGTGCTTCCTCCCTTTTGAGTCAGCTCTATGTTAGCCGGGTTAACTTATGTGGCCTTTTTGATTGGTTTCTTTGATAATGTTAATTTCTGAATGAGCTTAATGACAATGTTTATTATGGCCTAAAACTTGGTCAGCATGTGTATTTTAGTGATTTTCCCATAACTTAAACTTGATTTGAAATGACATATTTCTCCATGAATGTACACACTCCTTAAGTGTGAATTTGCCCACAAAATGCATAGAATTGAGTTACTTGCTGTATAGATTGGCTACACTAACAACTCTAGAGTCTAGTCTCTGCTCATAGAACCATAAAAGTGAAAACAATGTTGGCAATTTTTTTCATTTCTTTCACAATGACACCATATTTACTCAAAAAGCTTCCCAACAACCAATAACGATCAATCACTACTTAAATTTTAGCTCAAACTATACACAGACTAACCAACTTCTCAAAATCAACTGATCTAAACATCTAAATATTCTATTATTTTGATCCAAATAAGCTTTTCTCCAATTAAAGTGAAAACTAATCATCCACTAATTTCTCCTTCAGAAACTTCACATCCTTGCATAAAAACTTTTAGATCAGGACAACAATTCTACAGATTAGCTCAAATCAAACAAACACTCATCCTCGTTAAACCCTAACATCAACAACACATCATCTCGATCCACAACAAATCAAATCAACTACAAACATCATCACGAACTCACCCCAACAGCTCAACCACTTATCAACAGCATCGATTCAACTCAGATCCAAATCAAAAATCACAATCAAACAAACTTAACAAAGAAACACCAAATCAAAACGAACAAATACGAAGATTAGAGAGTGTTATTTATACCTGAGGAAAAGTGGCTGATTGGGCCCAAATGCTGCCATCGTGACCGATGATCGCGGCGGCAGTGAGGTGGTTTCCTTCGATTTCGCACATCAAGTGGTCATCAACGTACGCTTGCCACGACATCGTGCTCCGATTATCGGTGAATTTGGTCCGATTTGTGCGATTTTGTGTGGAAATAAACGGTTTGAAGATCGATAATCGTGGGGAAGATGAAATGGGGATAAATATAGGGTAGAAATAACGACAATGTGAGGTGTGATTGTAGGAATTGTTCTATTGTCCTCGTTGTAATTCGTCACAAATGTCCCTACAAACTCCTTTTAATTGAAAATAAATAAGTTGTCAAATAACGAATGAACCACCTTAAAAAAATACAATTATATTATAATATGTATTAAAAAACGACCCATTCAAGTCATTTGGGGATGTGTCTGACGTATACGTTGTTAGATGAAACAAGGTGATGTGTCTGACGTATATGTTGTTATTTGGGGACGTGCCAGACAATCGATTTTAGCGGTTAAAAACGGTATAAACAGTGTTTCAAGCTTGTAGGTGGTGAGTTCTAGTTTTTGATTGTGACAAATCATGAATTATTTAGGTGGTGTCCATTTTATCTTGCATATTTTAGTGCGTAGTAAACTTTGAGTGAAAACATAAACACAGGCACCACAAAGTAATTGTTTTAACAACCTAAGTTGTAAACCTAGCTGTTGAGTTTTAAATATTATAACATTAATAAGGGAATAAGTGATCATATATGTAGCATTTTGTAAAACCGAGTAGATTTCTAAACCCATAGTATGGGTTGATTTTAACTCTTTTAAAGCATAAGATCGTTAAAGCTAATGCTCAAGGCGTCTGTCAAATTGTTTTACATTTATACAAAACCATAAAAACCTCGATTTGCTTATAAACTTAGGCTGAACAAACCGAATTGATCCTTGAACACCATCTACCTTACGCTTAGAAATCCGTAAAAAGTGATGTTTTCAACGTTGAGAAATAATAATAATAATAATAATATGTATAATGATAGAGGTAAAAAAGTAAGTATGAATTGATCCAACCCTTTTTTTTATTTATGGTTGCTAGTCAACCTAGACATGTTATTTGAATTGTTAGTCTATGACTCTGCCTCTATGAGTCTATGGTAGGATTTAAAACTTTTTATATTATATACGTTATTTTCGTCTAAACTTTAGGTAGAAATATTAATGGGCTTAAAATAAGGTTTTCTTGTTAAAAAATATTAATCCTCATCATAGTCAAATTAGATTTTCTTGTTAAAAAAGATTAACCCTTACCGCAGTTAAATTAGATTTTCTTGTAAAAAAATGATTAACCCCACCGCAGTCAAATTAGGTTTTTTTGTTGGAAAAGATAAACCCCCACCGCAGTCTAATTAGGTTTTCACTCACAACTTGCAATTCATTTCCCGATGGCCCCGCGACACGATCTACTAGATAACTTGAAGACGAAACTTCAAAAACAAATCGATTTGGCAACACAAATCCCTCGTGTTATTCATTCTAAAGGTATCATTCAAAACTCCTATTGATGAATATTCATTCTAAGTTATCAATCTCTTGATGTATACACTAATTGTTTTTGTTTTTGTTTTGTTTCCATATAAACCTAATCATCACATTCTGCTAAAGTATATTTACATTGCATTAGGTGTAGCTTTAATCGAAAACTTAATTTGATTCTCGAGTAACTTGTATGTATTTCAAAACCTAATCACTAGTGTAACTTTAGTAACTTGTATGAATCCTAATCATCTATTCGAGGTTTAGGATTAATGACATGTTTTAGCCATTGATCTACACATTATGACATACTACAAATGTGCATTGCTATTGGTTACAAAGATATGTACAACAAAAGAGAGAAATCGGTACTTCAGAAAATCAGCAGTTGCAGAAAGTATGTTGTCATCACTACTCTTTGGTACTGATAGTCTTGTCTAATGCTGCAGTGAATCAGCAGGTCATCAGTCTATACACATGTGCTGATTCATAGTAGTTCAGTACTTCGAAAATTTCGACATATGTGGATCAGTACTGAACTTAGAGTTTTTGGTAGCTTCATTATTCTTATGGTTCAACAAACAACCTTAGAGCAACTGGTAAGATTGTTATTTTGTGATCTAAAGATCATAGGTTCAAGTCGTTAGAAACAACATCGTGCGCAAAATGTAAAGTGGTGTTGCGTATATCGAACCCTTTTTCTTTTCATAAAGTTATAATAATGATGATAATACATATTTTTGTTGGTTGTAATTGACCATTCCTTTTCCTATGAAATCAAGAATTGGGATTTGAGGTCCCATCACTTTGTAAAGGATGGATTTGAGTAATTCCCCACACACAAATTGGGTTCTTTTATATTATGACATCATATATTGGTCTTGAATTTTGATCTTTTATCAATTTAAATGTATAAGATTTGAGTATAAAATTAAGATGAACATGATTCACAATAAAAAATTAATCACACCAGAAACCATAATATATACTTATATTATATTAACAAAATAGTTTTATAATAAAAGGCTTATTCTGCCCATACATAGGTGTTGTACACAACTTGATAAAAAAGGCCACCACATATCATGAATTGGATGCTGTCCTCATCATTGCTTTACAAATGCTCACCACCATGCTTCGTGAGGAGGAATGTTAAGGAATAATGTTTAGGAAAAAGTTTTTATTTATTTATAACAAGTGACATTAAATTATACATTGACACAAATACATAAACACCCATAGCCTTATAGCATGATGACATTTGTGATTGTTCTCCAACTAAATAATATGAGTTCAAATCCTTATAATTGGAAGGTTAGATTGTATTTCGAGTGAAAAAAATTGATGTTAAAGAAAATATAAATACATGAACAAATTTGTCTCTATATACATAAATTACATGAAATTTTCTATGTATTCATCTTACATTTATAATTTATTAGAAAAGTTTTAAATAAAGGAAACACTAATACAAAAATGTCATACAAATAGAATGGTGAAATTTAGTCTTATGTCGTCTATATATTTCATAACATTTACAATGAAACCAAGAACATAAGATCGATATATGTAATTCTTTTACTTAATTCATTACATATTGTAATATTGATACACTATCATATAAATATACCTAAAAAGAATTGTTTTTGTGATTTTTTCATAAATGTATTATGCCAACTTCTTTAGTAATTTCAAAACATTGTTAGAAAAAATTTAAAAAAATTACCTGATGCATAAATGTCTGTATTAACTTGAGGTATGATTGCTTTTTTGTATGAAAACATTTCTCTTAATTTATGATTAACTAACCAAACAAACACATGAACATAAAGACATTAAAACAAGTTCGACTTGATATACACACCTTCACTTTGCATTTCTACAAGATGTTGTTTCCAATCATGAACACAAATATATGAAACACAATGAATCATTTAGCATCAAAAAGAAAATACAGTGAGATATCTCTTATTCACATAATATGCCATCGTGTGACATTGATTGTCACAAACTACATAACACCCGACTTTTGAACATATTTGAGTAACAAGTTATTGAACTTATGGGTTCGTTAATACGATACATAACCGGTCATATAACAAGGATACGGATATCGTAACTCCAAATAAAACAGTAAATAAAACTGTTTTTATCCTTTGTATTCAAGACTATAGACACATAAGTACTGTGAATAACAATAAAAAACAGGAATCACATGCCCTGGTCCACAAGATAATCACCCAGCCTTTCCACAACCATGTTGCATTGTCCCGGAGCCACGGGTTCATCATAAATGCCAAACACCATGGCTTGACCAGTTTTCTTGATGCAGATCCCTCCAGCTCCCTGTAAATTCAAATATTATTTACTACGGGCGTTAGCAGTTAGGAATGACTATGGATATGGGTTTAATAATACGGTAGGATGGGTTTGGGATGAGAGTGATTTCTAGACCTGTATCTCTAGGGGAATTAAACTATGCCTAATTTGGTGGGTTTGATTCCCATTTCTCAAACCTAAACCCATTAACCAAACAGTTGTATGGGGAATGAAAGCCGGTCTTGACCATAAACCAAACACCATCTAAGTTATTTGCCCATATTTAAGCACATGTTAAATAACATTTGGGTAACAGCTAAGTGGTAACGGACAAAGCTTTTATGGAGTAAAGAATAGAGAATATATAGTAATGTAGTTTAGGAGTAGTGTAGGTTTGTTTTAGAAAAAGACATTACACTTCAAAGATTAATATTATTTTTCTTTAACGCCAAATATACGATCATGCTTTGAAGGATAAGTTTTATTTTAATGGGGTCCACCTATCCGTTTCCCAGCCTGGACCGCACCTCCAAACCTCCTCAGGATGAAATCCACAACTGGGAAAAACCCCTTACTCAACTCTAAGCCTTTTTGCTCAGAGTGAGACTTGAACCCAAAACCTTCACATATTTACATGTTTTGCATATCTCACTACAAAGATTATTAGAAACAAGATTTAAACTGGTTTTAAAAGACCGTAGTAATTAAATGGGGTCAGACATGTTAATAGTAGTAAACTGTATCTTTGATGTGTAAAAACACCTACTTCATTTTATTCAAGAATTTATATATTTTCAATGGTTATTTATTAATTTGTAATCGCATTTACATTTATGGAAAGTTTAAGAACATTGACCAAAAATGTCATCCTGCTTAACCCAATATGATTTGACCCGTACCCAAAAAAAACCTTGTCATGCCACAAACTCAGTTTGGCACATTACCAAACCACAAGACCTGTCCATTTTGCCATCACAAAAGGGTTTGGGTCAAACCGGATTGGGCCTTGTCGAACTACTTCAACCTGTTTGACCCGTTTAATATCTAGGTAAGTTCTTCAAACTTGACCCATTTGACCAGTTAAAGATGTAACCCGACCCAAACCATCCTATTTCAAAGTTAATAGGTTAAAATTACCTTCTTTCCGCGAACAACTGCTCCAGGCTCACCTTGGATCACCATATACTTTGCACCAGCAAGGAATAAACCTGTTGGTGCAAGAGTACCGGGTTCATTGAATTCTTTGATGATAGAATTTATCTCATCAGGTTTAAACTGCATAAAAAGAAAATCCATGAAAACAAGCAAGCATTATAATCCGCTCCTCTTATCTGTAAACATGCTAGAATTCTTCTGAACAATTATGATATGGCATGATCAACTTGATCATGTTCATAATGTTTATCATTCAAGAATGCATTTTATGGTAATATAACAAACCACGAACGACAAGATTGAGCATTTATAACAAACCGAATCAATAATAGACAAAATTAATGAAATCCACATCTTAAACTGATTTCTTTATCAATTGAACCCTAACTTTTAACACCAACTCAAAAGCAAATA
The DNA here is from genome assembly GCA_025215565.1 of Flaveria ramosissima. Lineage (NCBI taxonomy): Eukaryota > Viridiplantae > Streptophyta > Magnoliopsida > Asterales > Asteraceae > Flaveria > Flaveria ramosissima. The sequence continues at coordinate 38,498,407 of CM046042.1, forward strand.
CATATATTATTGCAGATCACTTACAATAACCATAAGTTCATAACCATTTAGTATATTTCATCCATAGCAAAACTATTGAGAGGTCCATAAAGGATAAGTTATAGACAAATCTTATCTCTATCTCAAAAGATAAAAAGTTAGTTTACGCGAGACACCAACTCCAATACACACAATAGGAATAAATCAACATACATTAAACCACAAGGACCATACACCAGCAATAATATACAATAGAAGACAAAAACATAAAAGGATCTAACAATATACAACCACTAATTAATAAGCCATAACTATACAATTGACAGCAAGAAACACCCGATGAACAACAATGTAGTTATCAACCGAACCCTAAATCTAACGCTAACACATAAATTAATCGAAATGAAACCCTAAAACAACCAATGACAACGATATTGATCAAAGACAGACCTGTGGAAACGAAGAACTCTTAGCCCAAACGGTGCCATCGGTGCCGAAGATAGCAGCGGAGGTGAGATGCTGACCTGTACCATCGATGTCGCACATCAAATGCTCATCGACGTAAGTTTGCCACGACATTCTGAGGCAGAATTTGTGCGAAAATTGTACGATTGATTGGAAATTACAAGTGTGAATTGGGATGAAATGTGAGATTTATTGTTGAATTTAGGGTTGATTTGAAGAGAAGCGATGATGGTGTTGAGTTGAGAGCGAGCGATGTTGTCGCCATTGTTGATGCTTTCCATTCAATCACCTCCATTGTCGTTCGCCTGTGTTTATGGACTACCCTCACATTCTTACCATAATAATATCCATCAATGTATGCCCAAAATGTTTTGTGTTTTGATTTTTATTTATATCTTTTGACGCATGTATTATTACAGTTAATTAATTATATATATTATTAATTAACAACTTTATAATGGTTAATGAGTTGTACAATATGCTAAAGTGGTTGTATCCATTTCTGTCTTTTCTTTAATCCTTAAGTTTTCTTTTATTATAATTCAATACTTTTATACTTTTTCACAATTTTGTCATAACATTTTTTACTTTTAACTTTGGTCCTCTATATTTTTATATTATATAATTTTTTGTTTTACATTTTGGTTTAAACTTTACGAATTAACTCATCGCAGTGTGGATGTGTGGTTTAATGTTTTTACCCTTATTTTTTCTCCGTTTAATGATCCCGTTGCCATGTGCTGGTTCTAGATTGACTTACTTATTGTTTTATACGTTTTAAGTTCTGCCTAGGTTCAACGTTTTACGCATACTTTTTGTTCAATTTATTTTTTTTGTTTTTATTTTTTTTAATATAAGATTTTACGTTTTACGCTACAACGTAGTGCGCTTAATACTAGTTTTTGATATTTTTCTCGTTCTCTCTCCATACTATTAATCCCTGATTAGACCATCTCCAATGGTCGTTTTTAGGCCAAAAATTGCATGGAGTCGTTTTTTTACCATTGTGGGGCTATGTTTTTGGAGGTGAAGTTCCTCACCATGAACATCAAATACGAAACAGAGGTGGGGCCAACATATTTTTTTAATTATATTAAATATACATATAGAGAGAGATAAATAAAAATGTGGTGATGATGTGTCATAGTTTTTTTTTTGTGTTTTTGAGTTATTTTATTGGAGAGGTTTTTGATGTTATGAAAGGATGAGTGTTTTTATGACGTGGTAGCTGAATAGACATGTTTGTTGGTGTTTTTATGTTTTTTTATTGTGGATGCTCTTAGAGTTGGGTTAGGTTGAAGTTTTTAACCAGACTCATGTTACGATATAAAATTCACTAGAATTGGATACACCAAGAATCACACTTCACCCTACCTTTCTACTGCCTTTGATCTCCACAACGACACAACACCATCATGGAGCACCCACGCCACCCACGCATCACGAGAAGAACCAAACATACCCATTCACGAGCACAGACCCTATTGATTCATTCTCGACCGACCCATACGCATACCATGCGTAAAATACATAAACCCACAATGCATATATATAAACATACATCCACCACACAATACACAATCGGGTATATACAACAGAAGCATACAATCGACCATATACAACAGGAGCATACAATTGGGCTTATGCAATAGAAACATACAATCACACAACACATACACATCCAGTGGCAGAGCTTGAACACTCTCGTAGGGGAGCGGGAGCGAATTTAATTTTTTTTAATGGGGGACGAACTCGAGTTTTATATAAAAATTTACACTACCGGACTAAAGTTTAACACTACCGACAAAAAAAAGAGGGGGGCTGCCGTGAGTGATGGTCGCTTACGGTGGAGCTGGCGATGGCAGAGGTGGTTTTACGTGAAATTAAGGTTTTGACAATATGCATGGGGGAATATGTACTGAAATCAAGCTTAGGAAAATTACATTTAGGCCCCTCTAGTTAGTTTGATCAAGTTTAATGAAATGGCACTCAAGGCCCTTCAAGGTATTAATTTTAATAGCTATAAGTTTGGTGAAACTATTGTAATTACATCATAAAGTTAAATAAACCTTAATTATATCTCAAAGTCAATTAACTAAAGGAATTATGTAAAAACGAAATCGGTAACGATAATTTGGATTAACAATGTTAACCTGAAAGTACGGGGTATCACATTAACCCCCATTACAGTCAAATTAGGTTTTCTTGTTAAAAAATATTAAACCCCACCGCAATCAAATTAGGTTTTCACTTGGAACTTGCAATTCATTTCAGGATGGCCTCGCGACACGATCTACTCAATAACTTGAAGATGAAACTTCAAAAAGAACTCGATTCGCAATAGAAATCTCGCGCTTTATTCATTCTAAAGGTATCGTTCGAAACTCCTATGAATAATTATTCGTTCATTTTACAGTTATCAATCACTTGATGCAAATACTAATTGTTTTTGTTTTTGTTTTTGTTTTGTTTCGTTTCCTTTCCATATAAACCTAATCATCACATTCTACTAAACTATATTTACATAGTGTTAGGTGTAGTATTAATCAAAACTTAATTTGATTCTCGAGTAACTTATATGTATTTGAAAACCTAATCACTAGCGTAAAGTTAGTAACTTGTATATATTTCAAAACCTAATCACATTACTTGTAATTAAAGGCCTGAAGGGTTGGGTTTGCATGTAGTTGTGAATAGGTAGGAGGTAGATTCTCACCCAATCAAAAGTTGTCATGAAATCGAGAAAACCGAACCTGATAAAAACCAAAGGCTTGGTTTGATTTTTTTAAACCGATATTTTCGTTTTGGTTTCAGTTTTGCTTTTAACAAAAAGCGAATCAAACCATACAACCAGACATATAAATTTCTTTATATTAAGATCAAATGATTGTCTTTTTGTAATTATAATATACATCAAAGTAAAAGTTTTGATATTTTTTATATTAAGATCCAATGACGGTCGTTTTATTATATTAATATACAATTTTTTGTTCGAGTTTTGGGTGTGATAATTTATCATGAATTATCTAGATGCTATCAATTTTATTCTAGAAATTTTAGGTGTTGCTGTTTAGAAATTATTTCTTAGTAAACTATCTTTGGTGTTGCTGTCTTTTTGTAACTAAATCTATCTTTGGTGTTGGTTAAAGATGTTAAAAACCTTTGGTTTGCTTTTTGTTGTTTCACCCATTATTGTTTTGAATACAAGAATAAAGTTTAGCTTAAACATTCTCCCAACATTAAGGCCTCTACTTTCTTTTTTTTCATGTTAGGTGACACAAAATCACCATATGATATTTCAAGTATATCTACATTTTGTGTAGCATTACGTGTGACTTAAGTTTTATATCAGATTAAAATAAATATGTAGTTGTTTACGATTGCACACATTACACACATTACAATATAGAAATGCACACCATTTACATAACTTCTCTAAGCTATATTAGTTAATAAGAGCAATATTATTATGTGTGAAACCAGAACCAGACCAATAAAAAGCAGCACAACAACACACACAAAAAATAAAATAAAAAATGAATTCACATTTAACTTATAAAGACCAAATGAGTTACCTTCTAAGATTAGTATTATTGTGCTTATTAACTTGCTTTTGACACCCCCATCCTAGAAATCTACAGGAGGTCAATGCGCCTCACAGGCCTTCCCAAAGTCAAGACGTAGAGTTCGAATTACTAAATTTGTCATAACGTTGTGTTACACTCAAACCTTGGTTTGGGCTCCCTATTATTGTCGTGGGCTGACCACCTAATGTGTTTACTTGGATGAAGATCGAACCTAAGTCTCCTTTAAAAAATCTTAGTGTTTTACCAGCAGAACATATTAAAATGGTTAAATGAGTTACTTTCTAACTTCAAGATCAATGCATTTATAATTCCTTGTATAGAAGAAAATATATAGCACATGCAGAATAATATTAGAAATTCAGAACATAAGTAAAGAAAGTATATATCAAATTTAGACTTGGAAACAATGAACAATAACATTGCTTCTCCAAACCAAACAAATCCCTAGTAGAGCAACATGTGTAGTTAAAACCAGTTGTTCCACTCGAGATTCTTTTTTTCCTAGATGGTTAATATAACATAGAAGGTTCTGTACAAATCAATGTTATTACGACCGGATCGGACGGCCGGTCCAACCGGTCCGACCGAGGATCGGCCACCTAGCGGGTCCAACCGAGGACCGGCCACCTAGCGGGTCCAGTTCGCTATGATTCGGTTTGGGCTGGTCAAACCGGCCGGTTCGTCCCTAACCGGTGGTTGGACCGCGAAACCGGACCGGTTCGAACCGGATTTTGTTTTTGTTTTTGTTTTTTTATTTTTATAATGGATTAAAATGGGGTGTTGAACCATAAATTAATGTGTTGGATATACAAATATAGTTAAGTTTTATATATAACTATAAAATACATATATAAATCATACATAAATTACTTATATTTAATTACATATATAACTATAAATATAATATACAATATATATAATTATGACGTTTAGGTACTTTTAGGCTATTTTAATTACTTTATGAAATAATAATAAATATAGTAAGGTCGATAGGAAAGAGAATTAGAACAACTAGTAAGATTGCTAGTTTGTAATCTTAAGATCATAAGTTCAAATCGACAGAAACAATATCGTGCACAAAATGTAAATTGGTGTCGTGTAGATCATACTCTTTTTTATATAAAGTTATAATGATGATAATACATCTTTTTGTTGGGTGGAATTGACCATTTCTTTTTCTATGAAATCAAGAATTGGGATTTGAGGTCCCATCACTTTGTAAAGGATGGATTTGAGTAATTTGAATGGCATAATCAACACCAAAATATTCCCCACACACAAATTGGGTTCTTTTTTATATTTATGACATCATATATTGGTCTTGAACTTTGATCTTTTATATATTAAATTGTATAATATTTGAGTATAAAAATAAGATGAACACGATACCCAATAAAAAATGATCATACCAGAAACCAAAATATATACTTTCATCATATTAACAAAATAGTTTTAATAAAAGGTTTATTCTGCCCATACATAGTTAGGTGTTATACACAACTTAAGGAAAATATAAGGCCACCACATGTCATGAATTGGGTGTTGTTCTCATGATTGCTTTACAAATGCTCACCATTATGCTCACCACAATGCTAACAACAATACATAATTTTCAATATTTTACGTTTGATTTGGACCCGATTCAGTTCGCAACAATAATTATGAATGAAATGAATAAACATACAAGCTAAATCGAGACTAAAATAGATATAAATCGAGCATAAAAATTTGTCGTTGTGATTGTTGTTGTTAATAAAAGTGAAAGTTAAGAGTGTTAGCAGCTAAATTTATAGTATGGATTATTATTGGCCAATAGATAATGGTTTGGATCAAAATATTGTTGTTAAAAAGATTTTAAAAAAATAACTTGGCGCATAAATGTCCGTGTATTAACTTGAGGTTTGATTGTTTCTTTGTATGGAAACATTTCTCTTAATTTATGTTTTCACTAGCCAAACAAACACATGAACACAAAGATATTAAAGCAAGTTCGACCTGATACACGCACCTTCACCTTGCTTTTCTACAGGATATTGTTTCCAATCACGAACACAAAGATATGAATCACAATTGGATCATTTAGCATCGAAAACAAAATACAGTGAGATTTCTCTTATTCACATAATATGTCATCGTGTGACATTGATTGTCACAAACTACACAACACCCAACATTTGAACGTATTTGAGTAACAAGTTATTGAACTTATGGGGTTCGTTAAAACGATACACATAACCGGTCATATAAAAAGGACACGGATATCATAACTCCAAATAAAACAGTAAATAAAACCGTTTTTATCCTTGTATTCAAGACTATAGACACATAAGTACTGCGAATAACAATAAAAAACAGGAATCACATGCCCTGGTCCACGAGATAATCACCCAACCTTTCCACAACCATGTTGCATTGTCCCGGAGCCACGGGTTCATCATAAATGCCAAACACCATGGCTTGACCAGTTTTCTTGATGCAGATCCCTCCAGCTCCCTATAAATTCAAATATTATTTACTACGGGCGCTCGCAGTTAGAAATGACTATGGATATGGGTTCAATAATACGGTAGGATAGGTTTTTGATGAGAGTGATTTCTAGACCTGTATCTCTAGGGGAATTAAACTATGCCTAATTTGGTGGGTTTGATTCCCATTTCTCAAACCTAAACCCATTAATCAAACAGTTGTATGGGGAATGAAAGCCGGCCTTGACCATAAACCAAACACCATCTAAGTTATTTGCCCATATTTAATCACATGTTAAACACCATTTGGGTTACAGCTCAGTGGTAACAAACAAATCCTCTTTGGAGTATACCCAGGTTCAAACATGATAGAGAATACTTTATAGTGGTGTAGTTTAGGAGTAGTGTAGGTTTGTCTTTCCAAAAAAAACGTTACACTTCAAAGATTAATAGAAAGAAGATTTAAATTGATTTTAAAAGACAGTAGTAATTACATGGGGTCAAACATGTTAATAGTAGTCAAAAATGTATCTTTAATGTGTAATAACGCCTTATTCATTTTATTCAAAAAATTATATTTTTCAATGAATAGATATTAATTTTGTAATTAGATTTACAAATTATGGAAAGTTTAACATTGACCAAAGATGTCTTCCAGCTTAACCCAATATGATTTGACCTGTACAAAAAAATAACTTGTTATGCCACAAACCCGATTTGTCACATTACCAAACCACAAGAACTATCCATATCGCCATCATAAAAGGGTTTGGGTCAAACCGGATTGGGCCATGTCAAACTGCTAACATTTATGCACTAACTAATTTTACTATGACTTCAACCTGTTTGGCCCGTTTGATATATAGGTAAGTCCTGCAAACTTGACCATTTGACCGGTTAAAGATAAAACACGACCCAAAACATCCTTTTTAAGTTAATAGATTGAAATTACCTTCTTTCCACGAACAACAGCTCCAGGCTCGCCTTGGATCACCATGTACTTTGCACCAGCAAGAAATAAACCTGTTGGTGCAAGAGTACCGGGTTCGTTGAATTCTTTGATGATAGAATTTATCTCATCAGGTTTAAACTGCACAAAAAGTATATCCACGAAAGCAAACAAGTATTATAATCCGCTCCTCTTGTCAGTAAACATGCTTGAATTCTTAAGAACAATTATGATATGGCATGAACAACTTGATAGGTTTGTGAGATTCATCAAGAATGCATTCATAAGGTAATATAACACATAATCAATGATCAGATACCTATAACAAATTGAATCAATTTAGACACAATCATCAAAATCCACATCTTAAAACAATTTCATTATCGACTGAACCCTAATCCTAAAACTAACTCAAAAGATCATCACATATCATAACCATTACCCTAACCATACACAATACATCTCATTCATAGCCATGGTTTAAAAAAACGACCGAGGCGGTAACAAAAACGCTAAGGCGGTGAGGCAAAAATTTAGGCAGGATTTTTTTTACTATGGCGGCAAAATAGATTGGAGTGGCAACAAAATAGATCTTATTCATTAGTCATTCCCCCTTTAATTTGACATTGCAATAGAGAATTGATTAAATTTGACATACCCTGAAATGTTTGCAAGTTAGCTAATTAATATGTTGATGTTTATAAAGACTAGTATGTGATTAGATAAATTATTCCTTTTTTATAAGATATATAATTTTTATATTTATTTATTTTATCTAGCCTCGGGCTTATGCCTCGTGAGGCGAAGGGAAACACCTTGAGACTCGATTCCGTTCCTTTAAACTTTGTTTGTAACAAGCTATTGACGGGGTCTGAAGAGAGTGAGATGTAAACTAACATTTATCTCTGTCCCAAGGTAGAGTGTCTCCATACAATGATATCAATAAGCAATTACTGTACAATTAACATCAAAAGGCACACAATGAACAACAATACGTTATCAATTGAACCCTAGATCTAACGCTAACTCACATGCATCAATTAATCCAAATGAAACCCTAAAACAAGCAATGACAACCATATTGATCAAACACAGACCTGTGGAAACGAAGAACTCTTAGCCCAAACGGTGCCATCGGTGCCGAAGATAGCAGCGGAGGTGAGATGCTGACCTGTACCATCGATGTCGCACATCAAATGCTCATCGACGTAAGTTTGCCACGACATTCTGAGGCAGAATTTTTGGTGCGAAAACTATACGATTGTTTGGAAATTACAAGTGTGAATTGTGAAGAAATGTGAGATTTATTGTTGAATTTGGGGTTAATTTGAAGAGAAGCGATGATTGTGTTGAGTTGAGAGCGAGCGGTGTTGTCGCCATTGTGGATGCTTTCCATTCAATCAACTCCATTGTCGCTCGCCTGTGTTTATGGACTACCCTCACATTTTTACCATAATAATAGAGAAAATTGCAATAATAGTCCCTGTGGTTTGATCATATTGCAAATTTTGTCCCCAGATTTTAAAAATTATAAATTTAGTCCAAACATTTGAAAGTTTGTTAAAAATTTAGTCCTCACCGTTAGTGTTCGTTAGTTTTTAACGATCCGGGGACTAAATATGCAATATGGTCAAACCATAGGGACCAATTGTGCAATTTTCTCAAAAAAATAAAAAAAACTAAAAAATCAAAATAAAAACTTAAAAATTTAAATTTAAATTTAAAAGATTCAAATAAACTTTATTAAATAAATTCGATAATCATTAAAAATAGAATAAAGGTTAAAAAATCAAACCAAATTTAAAAAGTAATAAAAAGTAACAATAAAATGCATATAAAAATAGAAAAGGAGAAAATGAGAAGTATGCTTAAAATTTTAATTTTTACAATTATTTTTGATAAAGTTCATATGTCATGTTTATATCGAAGAATCCAAAAACCTTGATTTGACTTTTACATTCGTTTTATTTTTACTTTTATTTAGTTTTGAGTTTGATTTGACTTTTTAACGTTTATTTTAATTTTTTTAAAATTATTAAATTTTATTATTAATGTTTATTTGAATTTCTTATGTTTGATTTTAATTTCTTTTAAATTGTATTTGATTTTCAATTTTTTTTTAATTTTTAGAGCAAATTGCATAATTAGTCCCTATGGTTTGATGATATTACATATTTAGTCCCCAGATCGTTAAAAACTAATGGACACTAACGATGGGGACTAAATTTGCAACAAACTTCAAAATGTTTGGACTAAATTTGCAATTTTTAAAATCTAGGACCAAACTTGCAATTTGATCAAACCACAAGGACTATTTTTGCAATTTTCTCCATAATAATATCCATATATGTATGCCCAAAATGATTATGTGTTTTGATTTTTATCTATTATAAAAATCATTTATACTTTTTAGATTAGAGGCCTGTTTTTGTTAAAATTTACAACTCTAAAATCTAATAATCAATTAAGGGGTTATTTGATAGCATCTGAATCAGGTTTTAATAGTTCAGATGTTTGAATGGTTCAACACTTAATGGTTCAGACTGTTTGTTTTGCGAGCAAATGTCTGAATGGTTCAGACATTTGTCTTTGAATAGTTAAGCATTATAATAATGTTGAATGGTTAAAAGGTCTAATATTGAATGGTTAAAGGGTTGTTTGGCAATTTCTGAATGATCAATTGTTAAACCAATAAGAGGTCTGAACTATTAAGTGTTGAACCATTAAGAGGTCTGAACAGTTAAGAGCTAGTATGTCGCTTAACTATTCAAATACAAATGTCTGGCCAATTCAGATAAGAGGTCTTAATCATTCAAAGGCAAATGTCTGACAAATTCAGATAAGAGGTCTTAACCATTTAGTATTATACCTCTTAGCTATTCAATATTAGTATAAAGCTTAACCATTCAGAGGCAAATGTCTGAATCATTTAGACATTTGCTCGCGAAACAAACAGTGTAAACCATTAAGTGCTAAACCATTCAGACATCTGAACCATTAAGAGGCTGATCCAGATGCTGACAAAAAGCCCATATGACATTTTATCTAAATTGGTCAGACATTTGTCTTTGAATAGTTAAGCGATATACTAGTTATTAATGGTTTAAACCTCTTAATGGTTCAACACTTAGTGGTTCAGACCTCTTATTGGTTCAGTACTTAGTGATTCAGACCTCTTATTGGTTCAGCACTTAATCATTCAGAAATTATCAAGCAGCCCCTAAGTTTATTTTGTGTGTGTTTGGTGTGAAATAGGTTTGCTACAGGGTTTGGTGATAAGATTATGTTTCTAAGACAACTAAATTTTTATGTGTAAGAGGAAAAACAATTTGTCAATATTTCATTTACTTAGAAGTGGGTTCTTTATCTTTATCCATATAATTACACTAAAAATTACTATATTTTCTCTTTTCATTTCAATTAAATAATATTTTTATACCATTATCATTACTTTTTTCTCTCTCCTCCACTCACAACCACTTTAAAAAATATTAAAAAATTTATAAGGATTGAAAAGTGATTCCTCAAATATACCAATCCAAAATAACATTTTCTCTCTCATTCACTCACAACCACTCAAAACTATTCCATATAATATACAAAACACAATCACATGTTTTTAAAGACTCCACTGTGAATGCTATTATAACTATAAAGTCTTAATGTAAATCAAATAAAAACAAAATGCTTTTAAAAAATTGTGTATTTAAGCTTAGGTGCATGATAACACCATATTATATTCCCTTTATTATAATTTATAATATTACATAAAATATTATTGACTAAAACTTGCACCATTAGCCAGATCATTATTTAACCATTATTATGAAAATTAATAATGAGATAAACCATAACCCACTTCACTCAAGTATATAAATTCAAAGTTAATGTTAAGGTTTTATGCATTTGGATCTATGTGTTAGTTATGGATGTCAATATTTTTATTATCGGTATGCAGAAGACATAATATTCCTAGATGCTCCTGTTGATAGTGATTTTTCCTATGGAAGAACCACACGCGCCTCTCGGTCCACCAACATCCAACTTTGTGACCAAGTTTATGAATTTATTAGAAAGGTACACAAATTATTTGAATATGATGATTTAGTTCTTGATTAGTGGTGGAACTAAAGGGTCTAGGGTTTCCTTAAGAGAAACATGAGTTTGACTTTTTAGTTTTGATCGGTATAAAAAAGAAGTTATAATTATTCTAACAAAGATCTCATGGTCCGGCCACTGTTTTTGTTACAGTGCAACATTTTATGATAAAGATTCATATTCATTTGTTTTAAAAGTTTGCATGTTTAATTGAAATTATTTCTGTAGTGGTATGAAAGCCACTCAAAGTTCGTTTCAAATCCACTTTATATAGGAGGAGATTCCTATTCCGGAAACCCAACCCCAATAATCACACAACTAATATCGGATGTGTAACATTTTTCACCATGGTTTATGTTGGTGTAACAAGCGTGTTTTAGTCAATGTTTTGTTACAATTATCACGATGGACATGATCAAGTGCGCACTTAACTTATCTACAAATGTACATGAAATGAAGCTGGCAATGAGCCTTACATTAATCTAAAGTTATTTTACTTATCCATACCCTTGAATAGTATATTTTCTCTAACTTTACAAAATTGATTCATTTTCGCGTTACTGATATATCCTTGGCAACCCTTTAACTTTTCCAGAAGAATCCAATTACCTAATTCGTTTCGCTAATGGTATGTGACTTATTTTAGATGAAATTTACAAGGTTTGTTATGCTTCTATGATTTTATATATTTCATAAATCGATCATTATTTTTTAGCAACTAATGTTCTTCATTATCAAGTCTATAGTCATTACTTCACTCGTGTGGTGGTGAGTATCGATTAGAGAATATAAGCCCGAACAACATAGGATGTCTTCAAAATCTTGAGTTGTTCCAAGAGGTTCTTTACTTACCTTATATCCTCTCTTTTGTCAATCCCCCCACCATGATGCAAAAAGAAAAAAATTGGAGTAAATTATGCTTTTTACGCCTAGGTTCGATATTTCAACCGTTTTAGTCCAAAAATGACCTATTAACCTATCAAAAAAGAGGTTGCATTACGTAACCTCAGAGGTTGATAGATTAGAATATTCCTTTTAGTGGTAAAAATCAAAGATGAAAAATAAAGTTTACTTCAAAAACTAAAATAAAATAACTTGGATGAACTTGTTCTAGGCATAGATGGAGTTGAACCTCCCCAAGTTTTGGAACCTTATTATGGTGGTTTTAATTTTTTTAATCAAACTACCTACTCAGAAGTTGTTATACAAGCGGTTTTCTCTTTCTTCATCTCATTATCGCGTAAGTCTAACTCATAAAATCTTTTTTAAACCCATTTTTATTCTAGGAGAACAAAATGGAACCAAACTGTAAGAAAATAGTAGTAGAGTTTAAGGATATATTTGGATCGTGTAGGAATATGGTTATAAGCCGATGTACTACTGGTTTGATGAAGCTAGTGTTCGAGAAGGATTGCATATTCGAAAGGTATTCTTATATAATTCTGGTTTATAAAACTAAACATAGCATTGCTCACACTGGTTAAAACAACACAGGGGACCATAAGAGAATGGATAAGGTGCAACGATGATTTGAACTTCACAAGAACAGTTTATGATATCAGGCCATATCACTTAAACCTCTGCAACAAAGGCTACCACTCTCTAATCTACAGGTCCTCTTTATTTCGTGGCATGCATTAGGATATGATCTTCTTGTGAAAGAATACATCATCAATGTCACTGATGAAATTTTTGTAATTTAACTCAGTGGTGATCATGATATGTTGATTCTCCATCAGTTAACACAAGCATGGGTTAAAGACCTGAACTACTCAGTCATCGATCAATGGCGATCATGAAAATTTGATGATCAAATTGCTGGGTAAGGTACATGTTAATGTTATTCCCAACAGAGTGTAAGCAAATATACTTATGTTGGGTTATATGTTTATATTGACAAGTACATAGAGAGTTATTCAAATATGATGACGTTCACCACCATAAGGTAAGAAGTTTGAATGTTTGTATTTTTAGTTAGGTAAAGGTTGTTAACTGAAACTATTATTTACATTATAGTGTGGAGGGCACATAGTCCCTGAGTACAAGCCTGAAGAATGTTTTGTCATGTTCGAAAGATGGATATCTAACCAACTGTTATAATCGTCATTGCATCCTATAATAATGAAATGGTTTATTTAGTTCTTATGTTCTATGAAGTGGGCATACACTTATAAGGTTACTTCATATTTGAAGAGTTTAATTGTGATAACTCTATTATTTTATTTTAAACCACAAGACTTAACTAGTTAAGATGAAGTATTAGCTTAACTAGTTAAGATGAAGTATCACAAGACTTAAATAAAATTGGGAGATGCCTTGGTTTCAAGTCCCACCTGTGAAAAAAAAAGTTAAGTTAGGCTAGGTCCTGGACTGATGGGGACGGATTGATCTATTAGCTTTCATTCGGGAACGTGCCAACCCAGTGCCCCAATATTACATGCTCGAGTATTGAAGATGGTCGGATGGCCCAGTAACCCGTTAATAATCCAATTAGCCGTTAAGAAAAGAAAATCAAATTATACAAGGGTCCTTATATAGAGACACCCCATATTATAAATCAGCACCCCCTATACGCCTCACATGACACCATATGCGACGTATAGGGTCGAAAACACTAAAAACGAGGAAAACTCAGGGGGACTGTCAGAGGGCTATACGCCCCATATATCCTATACGGCCCTCTATATGACACATATAAGACTATGCGACATGTATAACATATACGACCTCGATATACGACGCGTATGAGACTATACGAAACGAATAGAATTTTAAGATTGTTAATTTATAATTTTGTGATGTCCTAATGGCACAATTAGTAATTTAGTCAAGGATATCATAAAACCTACAGCTAACAGATCTCATCACTCTATCACTCACTGATAAATTGCTCCACCACACTTTACCTCACTCCGGCATGAACTCCGGCCATTTCGCCGTCGTATTCCTCCTCCTCACACTCACCACCACCACCGTATCAAAACGATTAATCCGATTACCAACGGTAGATCATCATCATCAACAACAACAACGATCATCACTGTACTCTAACGTCCTCCGTTACCCTAACAACAACGACGATTTGTTCTGTGAAAGCTGGAAGTACTCCATCGAAGCTAACGATGCTGGAATCTGGTATGTTGTTCCGAATATGTGTGTGAAGTTTGTTGAGGAGTACATGAACGGAGAACGGTATCGTTCGGATTCGGAGGTTATCGCTGATTACGCATTGCAGTACGCGAAGACGGTGAATGTCTCCGGTGATGGAAAGGACGCTTGGATCTTTGATATTGATGAGACGTTGCTATCGAATTTGCCGTATTACGCGAATCATGAATACGGGTGAGGTTAATGCGTTTTTGAGATGTATGATTGATTTCTTAGTGTAATGATTGGTCACTGGTGGATCTAGATAATGAGTGCTGTAATAGTGTAATAACTTATGAATTACGCACTGAAATTTGTGCATTTGGATTAGGCAGAGGTACTATGCCCTAGGAAGGATTGAGGTTTGATATTTGGGTGAAATGTATGCATTTGAAACTCAAAATTAGATGGAAATGCATCGGATTAATAAACATAAGAAGTTTCTGTTTGTGCGTTGTAGTATTTGTGAGGTTTTATGAACTATGAAATTACTTCAAGATCTGGAATTCACAAAATTTATGAAAATGGATATTAGCCTTGTTAGTTTCACAGAAATCATGAAAATAGAAATGCTGATGGCATCTTGGCCCAGTGTACCTGTGTTTAGCTCTACTAAATTGGTGCGAGTTCGAGTCCCACAAAGTGGGTAATAGCTGGATTTTAGGAGGTGTGTGTTTGCTGTTCAAAAATATAACAGAAAAGAAAAGAAAAGAGAAGAAAATGAAATGCAAATTCAAATGTAGCTAGTACCATAGGAGTCAAAGGCTCAAGGCACACTCAGGTCGCAATGTGCTTTAAAGGTGCACGCCCGTGACAGGCTAAGCACAAGTGTGTTCCAACGTGAAGTTTAGTTGTTCTAGGAATGTTTTAGGCACTGTTTTTCCAGGCTGTTTAGACTTTAGACTAGTTTAGAATTTGCAGATTTAAGCCTGATTTTTTCAATTATGGCTAGGACAAAACGAATTCGACCCTTTTTGACATGTCTCTGATAGGGTTATTAATGTGAGAACTTGAATGTTGTCATGAAGTTCTTTCTTATTTGTGAATGGAAAAGAGAATAAATCCGAAAAAGCTTCCTGTTTGAATGTCACTCTAAACACATGTGATTTACATGCTTTCTGTAGATAGTATAGGATGAACCGAATTACGCCTGTAAAGCCATATAAGTTGATCCCCAAATTAATCCCCAAAAACGTATGAGTTGTAATGGATTATCAAT
This sequence comes from Flaveria ramosissima, assembly GCA_025215565.1. NCBI lineage: Eukaryota > Viridiplantae > Streptophyta > Magnoliopsida > Asterales > Asteraceae > Flaveria > Flaveria ramosissima. Next base: position 38,514,316 of record CM046042.1, read on the forward strand.
GATATATTATTTGAATTATTGTTATAATTTTAAATGGTTGTTTTTCATTTTGAATCATTGTTATAGTTTCAAACCCATCTGTGAATTATTGGCGCGCACAATGTTTTCAGTACTTATTCATGCAAAATCCTGACTAAGATGTTGTAAACAGCTACAAAGTTGGTTATTATATAGGGGTAACTGCACAAGATAGAAATGATTTTACCAGTAAATCGCTGATCTGGCACTAGTTAATGCTAGATTAGATGCCACATACGCCAAAAAAATGCTTCTGTGATATTACTATTAAAAAATATTAATTTACTATTTGAAAGAGTGATTATATACATGTATTTTTACAAATAACTATTATATGTCACATTAGATGCCATGTAGCGTATACAAACTCACTAAAACGACAAACAATTGCTATGTTAGCAATTTTCAAGAATCAACAAAGAATGAACTGCTACCTGGTACACCGGTTATTAGTTGCTAAAACTGGTTAAAAAATGTAGTTACTATAGTTGTTAACTAAATCTAAACCGGTTTCTGTTTTCCATTTTGTGCAGTTCGCCTTTTCTAACATTAATCATATGTACAACACAGAATGGGTTTCAAGTAAATATAATAATATTCTTTATCACTAACTAGATTGATTTCATCTGAATAGGTCAGAGGTCTTCAATGAGAAGTCTTTTGATGAGTGGGTAGACTCAGCAGAGGCACCTGCCTTACCAGCAAGTTTCAGGTTATACACAGAGCTTCAACAGCTAGGGTTCAAGATCTTCTTATTAACAGGCCGAAGTGAATTTCAAAGAGAATCTACTGATAAAAATCTCCAATATGCTGGGTACACCAACTATGAAAAGCTTATCTTAAGGTAATCTATTTCTAAAACCCAACAATTTTTAAAATATTTATAATTTGTGCGGTTTTTTTCTATAGTTTGCTTGAAAAAAGTGACAAATGACATGGGTCATTATTCATAGAGGTGGCAATTTCGACTGAGTTAATTGTGCATGGGTTGATTTGGGCTCGCTTAATATCAAACGAGTCAATTCAAAAAAGATGGCTGAAAAATGGAATGGGTCGAACAGGCTGAAGTCCTCTACAGTCAGTTTTTAATGCATACAGCATCCAATGATTCGACCCATATACCAACAAACGAGTTGATCTGGGTTGTTTATATCTCAAACAGGTTAAACAGATCCAGTCAAAAAATTTAGCTAAAAAGGAACTGTTCCAACAAATTGAAGTTGCCTGAAGTCTATTTTAAATTAAAGGCGGCAATGTTGACCCAATTACTTATAAATGGTTTCCTCCTAGCCTTTGGCTTATGTTTTATCTCAAACGGACCGATATGAAAAAATTAGCTAAAATGGGAACCTGTTGAAGTCTTTTAAGCTCTAAAGTCTGTTTAAGGCATACAACTTCTAAATCGTTTTATTCAAAGAACTAAATTTCACTAATGTAATGTATTATTCAAATGAATAAAAAAGTGTTTCCAGGTCAACATGGTGTGGCCTAGCCTGTATCAACCCCTACTTAATTTGTACTGGTTCAAACCGTTACCCTTCTTGTTGTAGAAGCCTACAAATCCAGGATTGGGTCAGGAAAACGGGCCGAAAAGGGATCTACGGCTACCTCGTGATACACCACACGAATTAGCAACGTAGATCCCTTTTCAATTGGTGTGGGCGCCAACACTTCTGGCCCGTCCCCAATTATCACTGTCCAATGAACTCGTTTCACTGACGTTGATCTTTTACTAATAAAACAGGGGAGATTCAGATTTAGGTAAATCAGCCACTTTGTACAAATCCGAAAAGAGACAAGAGTTGAAAGATGAAGGTTATAGAGTACATGGAAGCTCAGGAGACCAATGGAGTGATTTGTTGGGCTTTGCAACAGCAACCAGATCATTCAAACTTCCAAATCCATTGTATTACATCGCATGATTTCTTCAAAAAACAATCAAATTTCAAAATTGATCTTTGAAAAACCCACGTTATTTGGTTGTATTTCTTGTTTAAACAAGTGATAAATGACTGATGTAGTGATTTTGACTTGTTTACTTATTAATGGGTAGATTCTGGTTGTGTTATATCTTTGAGGGGTGATTGAGAAAAAGCTGAAGAAATAGCTTAACAGGAAATGTGTTGAAAGTTGCTTAAAACGTATGAAAAATTACTTTATTCAAGTACTTGTGTATAATTACAAAGATTTGAGTAATGTCCCACAAGCAAGAGGTCTAAGAGTGACCAAAATGGCCTGGTTTTGGGGTGTTCTTAAGCTCACGTGGAGGAGAAAGGGATAAAATGCGGTTGATCTGTAGGAGAGAGTGAGGGGAGACGTTTGTGTGGAAAAACGTCCTCGATCAAAAAGTTTTGTGAGATGAGGAGAGAGGGAGGAGGAAAAAGAAGGGGCAACCTAGACAGTCCGACTAGTTGCTTTCGTGGGCTAGTACTGTTAGGATGCTATAAGAAATAGAATACTAAAACAACTTAACCAACCACCAGAAATCATATTAACGTTTTGGTCCAACTCAGAAATGCAATTCGATGCAAAATCAACACCCACATGTCAATCATACAATTTTGCAAATTCATGACTAGTCCTAGATAAGATTATAAGTTACACTCGACTTTAACAAGCTTTTCATCATCTGTTTTCGAAACTAGACTTATTTATTACGACAAACCTATTAGTTTACATAAATTTAAGAATTATAAAAGCTCATAAATTAATTATTTAAATTAAAACATTACTTACTCTTAATTTAATAAGAAGAGAAGTTATTAATTCACATAGTACAATACCCTTTTTACAAAATTTCAATTAAATACATGCTAATCTTAAAATGATTATACAAATACCCGAGATTCCCACATGCGGCCCACCCATCTCCAACGGCCCACACCCCCACCAGGCCAGGCCCAAACTCATATTGGACACCATGTTATAGTTTTCTTATTTAGATCCAGGCCCAAACTATTCTTTATCCAAGCTCAAACTGTTTTGACAACCCACTTTTAAATAAAACTTAAGCGTATACATATAATGATTATGCGAGTAAAATTGTCAACGAAATAAAAGTTAAAAGTGTGATTATTATCGGTTAATAAATTATAACTATTAAAATCAGATTTGTTTTTCTTTTTATTAAATAATGGGACAATGATGTAATGTAATTTCTTACAGGATGTTACTTCCATAATGCCTCAAAGAAATTTAGATTAAATTGAAGTAATGTAAACAGGAAAATAAAACCTTTTAAATGTGTAAACAATTCTTTGAGAACTAATTAATTCATGATCGACAAAAAGAGACTGACAATAGTACTTGTTCTTTATTCTTTTTAAAAGTTATGTTTTAGAATTAGGGTTGTTAGAAAAACTGTACATATACGAATTATCATGTTATGTTATTTTTGTTTCTGTTCGTGAAAAAAAGTTGTTTGGGTTTGTTTATGTTCGTTATAACAAACACACACATGCATATAGACAAACATAGAAAATAATTCATCCATTTATTGGATAAATGAACATAAAAACTTCTCACCCTATTATCAATGAATTTAGTATTGTGCTCTTGTTTCTTGTCCAAAAAGAGGTATTGGAATAAAGTGTGAGGGTTGAATGTTACTACATTTAGAAAGCAAAGGGGCCTAGTGAAAAATAAGAGGGTACCATAAAAGGCAAAAAATGTAGCCATGCATGTTGTGTTATTCCTTGATGCCATTCTCTCTGCAACTTCTTTATGGGACCGAATCTAACCAATAAAACACACATACACACACAATTAGTATGTGTGCTAGAAGGAGTTGTACCTTAAGCTAGTTTACTTGTACATTGTCCCTTCTTCCACTTCTTTTATAAAGGTTTCCAAATCTTCTATAAAAGGGCCATTATTGAGTGCCATCTTTTTAAATAAAAGATATAGAGCAACTTGAGGTGTTTTAAATCCAACTTTTCAAAAAATCAATATTCAAACCGTAAGCATCCAAATCAAATTCTGAATTCTATTTTAGAAAGAATACTTGTGATTTTCGAATCGATTTGAATTGATATTTGATTAATAATTACATAATTTTAACTAATTTCTTATACAGACATGCACACACATTTCATTCGACTCACCCCGGATTAAAATTTTCTAATTCAAAATTTCAAATATAAACCGGTTTTTCAAACACAGTTTTAAAAGGTTACAATTCGAATGGTGCGATGTTTAATTAATGTCGTTGTTTTCTTGTAATTAGACCTCTTGAATTGTCGATAGGATAAACACTTAACATGTTAATAGTCAAAGAGTAGTTGCAACATATGTAAAATAATTATTATTATTATTTTTAATTTATATAAGTTGTATATATCTTTGAAACTAAAGTGAAAAAGGCAATATATGAAACTCAGCTTTATAACTACATGGACGTCACTTGAAAAGCAAAGGCTACATTACATGCACGTTCATCTATCTCTCTTTCACTCGCTTTATTCGATATGACAAATTCCAGCTTTTTATATCTAACCATAATTGGAACTTAAATATTTGGGGCTACACCTCGGGTCAAACCGAGTCAAATCTCACTCTGAGTTGACTCTTAACCCGCTTAATCGAGGCCATAACTTGAACCTACTAGTTGTAGTAGCTAAAGAAGATAATCTTATAATAACCATTCGACTTATATGCTTTTTTCACTGTGTTTAGCTTGATATATATAGGTTTGAGCTTAATTTTTGACTTAACTAGAACAATTAAACTCAAATGATATTGGTTTATTGCAAGTATAAATAAAATATGGGATTTAGACATTTAGTCATTTTGTAGCATCTATTCATATAAACTTTCTTAAAAGCAAATATTTTTGTGCGAATAATAAAAAAGTACGTTCACTCTAATGGTTATATATACAGGAATATATAGTAGAAAAGTGCACAACTATAAATATGTATATAGGAGGATTATAGACGTTACACACTTATAAACATATATAGTAGCTACTTTAATTAATAATTTAACTTATTTTCACACATTTTAACATTTTAAATTTCCAAAATTTACCCGTAGAATACGAGTTCGTCACATTTCTTAAGGTCTAGAAGCAATATTCACTATAGTTCAATTCTTTGAATCGGTATTAGGAATATCCACACGCTTAAAAATATGTTGAATTGAGAACATTCGTAAAATAAATGATCGCAATTTGAATCTATACATTCGTATCTAAAAATATATGCTAACTTGATAAAAATTAATTAAGGTGTTTATGTGTGGACTTTTGTTAGATCTTAAACTTTTATATATTAATAGCTCAAATGCTTTTAAGCACTACTTTCATAATTAGACCCTGATAATATTACATGCTCATTGGTCGGATCAGTTATAAAAATTGAGTTGAATGATGTTAATTATTAATGATTTTGATATTAAAACAATCTACATAACTTCAAACACAATATGCAATTATTTTTGTGCCGTGAATATGTTTAAAAACAAACCAAACGTTTAGCGAATAGTTCATTAACTGTTTGACGAAAAGTTCGTTTATGTTCATTTGTTTAACAAATGAATGAATATGAACAAGGAATTTCGTTTTTGTTAACTTAAATGAATGGTGTGAATACGGGTTGTGTTCGTTCATCTATATTCATAAATGTTCGGCAATCTATTCGTTTATGTTAAGTTAGTGTTCGTACATTTAAAGGTTTTTATAGTTTGTAATTTTACTTTATTGTATAAAACACTAGTTATATTATACACCTCCGCTAATATTTTCCATTTAACCATTTTAGTTTAAGTTTTGCTTAAAGCTTGACAAACGTTTTGCTTTTGCTAATTATGTCAAGTATTTGGATAATTATGTTAAGTGCTGTTTACTTTGGTGTATTATGCATAATGTGTGTAATGAAAAATACTTTATTTATTCTAAAATAAGTATGTGATCATTTGTATTTGTTTATGTTCATAAATGTTCTTTTATGTTATTTATGTTCATGAACATTTGCTTATGTTCTTTTACGTTTGTTTACGTTCGTGAACAGTTATTAAACAATTTTATTTATTTAGTGAATAACTTCATTTCCTTAATGAATAAACATAAACAACAAGTTTTATTCAATAAGTGTTCGTAAACTGTTCATAAACATGTTTATTTTCTTCAAAACGAACATGAACAAGACCTTGTTTGTGTTCGTCCTGTTCGTTTACAGCCCTAGATGTAAAATTATAATTTTAATATAATGAGGAGCCTTAAATTATAAATACGAACCCCTAGATAATAAACAAATCATTAAATAAGATTTTGAAGGGAAAAATAAAATATCAATAAACAATATTGTAATTTGGTTCAACCATCATCCGGTTCACTAGTACAACAAGATCGGTAACAACGGTTTAAATGGTGATCAAACCAGTTTCACCTGCATCACTTATAGCGGTGTTCCCCAATCAACCCAATCAATACTGCGTGAATCGGGTATTATGCCCCAATCACCCTTATTTATACCTATTCATGTGTATATATTTACTTAATTAGAGTTAAATTATTGTTAACTTAAGCATTTGTAAATAACGTGAATAAGTTTTTTATTAAAGTAAGTATGTGGTTACATCTCATGATAAATCTTGTTCAATGAAGGGAAATAATTGGAGCTCTAAAGAAGTATAAAATATTCTAAAAGGACCAAGTGAACTACAAAACAAAACCATTAGTTAATATTATTCACAAATTCTATCCATATTCTGTCCTCTATATAAAAAACAATTGAAGAGGAAGTATACAAACTAATATTAATCATAAAAAACAAATAATTCAAAAATAAAAAATAAAAAACACCCATAAGATGATAAAATGTAATCATGGTGGTGATGATTTTCATGCAGAAAAGAAGGGTTCTTTTTTCTTCTTTTTCCTCTTTTTGGATGCTTCTTTTCTCTTTACCAACATGGGGTTTTGTTGAACAGTTAGCTTCTGTTTAAACTGGTTTGTATATGTGTCTAAGGCCTGCAAATGCAAGGTGTTCTAGAGAGAGAAAGATGGTAAAGTGAAAAATATAAAAGAGAAAAAAAAAGGGGTCTGTGTGTTGGTGAAAAAGAACCTGCAATTAACTAGGGTTTTATGTAGGGTGGTCATGATGATGATGATAGTGATGGTGTCTCTTTTCTACTTGGTTTCCTTTTTTTGTTTCTTTTTTTTTTAAATTTTTTTTGATGATTTCAATGATGATTTTGACTGTCAGGATCATGCCAGAAGGTGGAGTACTTCAACCAATCTGCCTCTTGGTGGTTTGTGATTGATGATTCCTGCAATTTCAAGTTAGATTCTAGAGTTAGATTTCAACAAGAAAGAATAATATGCATTGATTTTTTGGGTTCATGTTTCTGTTTAGTCAATCACTAGAAAACAAATTAAGTTTACTTTTATTTATTAATTATATAAATTTTGGTAATCTATGAGTTATGGCATCAAGGTTTAGTAATGAAAACTGGTTTGAATATGTTTTTAGTAATATATCTCTATTATTTTTTATAATTATCTCTTAAACGACCTAAGATTAACTTCTTCACTCTTTCTCTTTGATAAGAAATAGAACAAAGAAAAAAGTAATCGCAAGTCATGATTTCAGGGTTTAAAGATGAAACCCAATTTTTACAACTACTCTTTGTATGACTCGAGATTAACTTTAACTTTCTTAATTTTTCTGTTGAAAAATGAAATAGGTAGCCTCGAGTACGGTGAAAAAAGATTGAATATGTGCTCTAAGTAAATTATCCTTATAAATTAAACAACTTTTCTTATAACTACCCCAAACATATTTATTAAGATCTTATTACTTTTATATTAAATAACTAAAAAGTTTATAATTATAATCACTTTGTGCTAACACTAGAAACTCCATCTTATAAAATATCTTAAATCAAGAAGGGTAACATGTGCTTTCTTCCAATTCAAAAGAAAGAAAGTAAAAAGTTGGTCATATGGAGGTTACACCTAAATTTCATGGTGCTTTTGGCCTTCAAACACATCGGGTGTTGTGTCTCTCTTTGTCTTAGGATGCCATTTATCACAAAAGTTTTTGGGTCATCGATCTGACATCATTTTAGAACTTTTACCTTTCAATTCAAAATTATAAGTTGATTGTAACCTAAGTTTAATCTTTTAATTAGACCTTATATCTCTATCATATAATGATCTTTTCCAAAAGAGTTAATTAGACGTAAATGATTTTATTTGACAGATATGCAACATCGTTATGCCTTATAATCGACATCAGATGCTTAAATGTCAAATAAACGCTATAAGAAAACGACATTATTTTAGCAAGTTATCATAAAACATGAGACAATGGTAGTTTAGTGGTCTCTCTTTATCGTTCAACGTCTATATCATCTTTTGAAATGAAATCGGTGATGAACATCTACAAATCGGTTATGGTAACCATATATTCATGATTATACATTTTGGCAGTAAATACGTGATACGCAAATATGCGTAGGTAATTTAATATGATAATTAGATGAAAAAAAAGTAGGTGTCACAAGGATTTTTTTTACTTTGGGACATAATTGAGTATAAGTTTGAGTTTCTTTGTACTTTTGTCTTCTTTTTGTTCAAAAGGAGGGAAAGAAAATGTTGGATGCCAACATCCATGATTTAGTCTTACTTTGAATGCCAATAGACAACCTCAAATCTCTTGTCTTTCTTTTCAATTTAGATTTTCTGAATGTATAAAAGTTGTACCGTACAATATATGTAATGTTATATTATAATATAGGGGTAAGTTTGTAGAATAGCAGTAAGTTTTGAAAATATTTTAATTAGTTCACTCAAGTTTGTCATTCAGTTTTTAGGTTATATTTAAATTATAGGTTTTAACATTTTTTTAACATGTTCTTCTTTTTGTTCGATTATAATTTTTTTTATTTTCTTTTGTTGCTAATATGGAGTAGTGACGTGGATTTTAGGTATTTTTCTATAATTAACATGTTTTTTAATTCTTTAAACATAATTAACATGTTTTTTTTTTGTTTTTTAATACAATTACATATGTTGGAAATCCCAGCCCTCACATTTTTTCCTTCAATTCTTTTTTGACACACACCAATAAAATCCGATGATGACTCAGGGGCTGTTTGGCAGCCTCTTAATCAGCCTCTTAATGGTTCAGATGTCTGAATGGTTCAGCACTTAATGGTTCAGACTGTTTGTTTCGCAAGCACATGTCTGAATGGTTAAGAGATTTACCTCTGAATGGTTAAGCATTATATTGATGCTGAATGATTAAGAGGTCAAATGCTGAATGGATAAGACATATTATCTGAATTGGTCAGACATTTGTCTTTGAATAGTTAAATTATATACTAGCTTTTAATGGTTCAGACATCTTAATGATTCAGCACTTAATGATTCAGACCTCTTATTAGTTCAGCACTTAATCATTTAGAAGTTGCCAAACAGCCCCTCAATTTGATAGTTTATTGATTCAGTTTGAACAAAATATATATACGTGACCTAACTGAAACAATTTTAAAACTTAATTATTATTATGTGATATTTTAAAATTAAGATAAATAAAAATAAGAGAGAAAATAATGCCATAGTTCTCAACAAATAATCCGCAAGTTTGTTGGTTTTATCTTTTTTAAGTGTTCTCTCTTAATAATAAGAAAACTCCAATCTAAAACCCCGTTTATCACTTAACAGATAATATATAAAAAGACACAGATAAGTAGACACATTAGCAAAACGAAGAAAGAGCAAAGGTTATATAGGGAAAGGGAATAACAAAACTACAAGAGGAATAAGAGCAAATATATACATATTATTGTAAACTATATTAATATTCTTATCAAAATAATTTTTTTAACTAAAATTAAAATAACCTGTAGTACCAAATATAAAAATTAATAAAATAAGGCAATGAGAAGCATCAAAAGAGGAAAGGAAAAAGGAACAAATTAAATGCTTTATCCCCCTCTCTTCCTTTAGTTAATAAATATATATTACTATTAAGTTATAATATTTTAAAGTAATATTAAATTAAAATAATTTACATAAAATTCAGAGTCAAAAAGGTAGTGAAAAACTAACTTCTTTAACATCAGCTGATGATGATGGAGTGCACCCCATTATCAGTTCCTCCAATCCTGATGTTGATCTCCCTCCTCCCATCTTATGATGATGTTGATGTTGCTGCTGTTATTACAAATCATAAAAAAAAACATTACTATTATTATTATTTTAATTATTTTTTTATTATTTTTACACGTATGTATATTAACTTTAGATGGGGATAATGTTACGAACAAAACTTTATGCATAGCAGTGTCATGTTAGATTTAAACAAAACCATTTTAACTATTTATATTAACAAACTCTTATAATGCATTAATGCGTCTCACTATTTATATATATTTAGAACCATAATTGATAAATGCGTTACGTGTTTGAAAAGAAATAAAGAAATAATATGTGACATGTACCAAAGAGAATTAAGTTTATGTTTCATATCGATACGAAGTAACTTGAGTTCGACTCATTTAATTTAAGAGAATTCAAACTGAATCATTTCAAACTTTATATTTAGAAGTTTAGTTTGTTTATTATTTCTTAATTAACTATTTTATAAACATATATAATTATTCTTATACATATTTACAACAATAAATTTACATATAACATAATATGTCAATGAGTTATTTATGTAAATCTTATATAGATATATCATATAATTATAATTTAATGTATTGAAAACTCGACATATGTAGTTTATAAGCTACAATTTAAGCTTAAACTCATTTAGACTCGGTTAAAAGTTAGTTTTAACAAACTGAGTTTGAGTAAATTACAAGCTACTCGGTTTGTTTACTCTCTAATGTTGAGTAAGAAACATTGGTTGTTTTAACAAGAAGCTGTTTAATGAAAGTAGATATGGGTGAGATTAATGAAATGTAAATCACCTGAAAATTATCCATGATTCTTGAGACATTGAATGAGTCCTCATCAAGCATACCAGGTGTGTGATGCAAGTGATGTGCCGGATGACCTGAGGACACAATGGTAGATATCGGATGAGTTGGCCTACTGATGTGGAAAACAGTCGGTGCCATCGGGTGATGATGTGGATTCACTTGATTTGGTTGTTGTTGCTGTTGTCTTTGTAGATCATGTTCATCGCTCGTGATACCTCCCACCACACCCATATCCCTTGCGGTTGACGCCTCACCTCCGGTTGTACCAACCTGCATCAAGCACTTGTACAATTGAATTTGTGTATGTTGGACTCTAGGCAACAAATATACAACAATGTACAACATCGATCTAATGCATAAAGTAAGATATGGATTATCAAGAATTAGAATTTGTTGATAGGACAAGTGAAGTATATGATTAAAGCAACCTTTAAACCATTTTGATATTTTGTATTCTCACTTAATTGTACAACATCTAATTGCAAAAACTGTGAACCTCATTTCATGCTTGTAATTAAGTTAATTTTTTTGTATGGGTTTAAACAAGCACTTTGTTTTGCATCTATTTTACTTCTAAAATCATTATACATGTACTTTATAAGATTTAAACATAGTCATTTTGTTGAAAAGCTAGTACACAGTTATTCTCAGATCTTCATAAACTTTTATGTGTTTACTTTTGTAACAACAAATTTATTATAAAAACTCTAACAAGGAGCTAGAGCCATATTAACAAACCAAATACAAAGATGATGTGCCATAATATCAGAACACAAGAAAATTAGAATTACAAATGAAAGTGTACCCATTTCAAGTTATGTGTAAATATGATATGTAGTTCTATCAAAATATATTAAAGCTGACATGTATCGTTCTTATAAATATAATCTTTATATATAAATGCATAACCTGTAAGTTTTATCATTAATATTACATACTAGCTAGGCAACTTGAATTAAAGGTAACACTAGCTGGCTATTTGTTATTATTAGCATTATTATTTATTTTGCTTTAGAATTATTTTAGAAAGTAGGACGTTATCTAATACTAATAAAACCAATATTTTTTTTTAGTTTTATAACTTTTTGTTCTTAAATTATTAAATATGAGAGCACACAATTACAACAGACAAGAAATCATGCTAGCTATTCCGAGATAAACTAAATTTAGAAATACGATTTAAATTTACATACAATTACGATATATGTGAATACACATAATACATTTTATAGTTATCTCTTTTGGTACAGTATAAAAAATCAAATTAACATGTATAAACGAGATGAACTAAATTCACATTTGTAACAAATTTGATTAGTTTTGCTTATCATACTAATTAATTATATATAAAAAGACAAATCAATGGAAACAACTAATATAACATGCGTATCACGTCATTTTATCTATATGTTCAAGCACATTTATGATTATTTAAAAAGGTGAATAGAAGTGTTTTCCAATGAACATTATAGTATTGATATATCGTTTAGCAAACAAGATGATATATAATCATTTTATTAATCACATAACACTAACCTCATCGAAGCTTTTTCGAAACGGGACAAAGCTAAAATGATCCACACCTTTAAGATGTTGCATATGGTCCATAGGATTGTAACTTGACATAACGGCACTAACGCTAACCGCAGAGAGTTCATCAATGTGATTATGAGCACGAGTAGTAGTGGCAGTTATATTAATCTCTTTTGAAGAACAACTGCCACTTCCACTCCTGCTCATTTCGTTATTCGTCCCCTCAACGGGGATCACATTCGATAACATATTGTTGTTACTAGCCCTCTCGGACCAATTGCATTGCCTCGGTTGAGTCTGATAAAATATCTTCGACACCACAAGCTCGCCCTCGCGCTCTTCCTCGTGTTGTCCGAGGTGGTATTGATGCATTACCCAATTAGTTTTCTCGGGTTTTCTATTTTTACCAAAGTTTGTGTAGAGTACCAAGATTTTCTTACACCCTTTTTGCTTTCCATTAACCATAACAGGTCGGGTCTTGCCTGTTTTGTGCCAACGGGTTTCGCCACCTTGTAGATCACATTCGGTTTGGATCTTTCTTCGTTTTCTAGTCCCCGTAGTGTAAGCTTTAGATGGCCGGTGGAAGAAGTGTCTACTCAATCCGTCTCTAGTAACTCCTAAAACATTAAGATCATCAAATACGATATGATTGAGTTAGGTATATATAATTCAATCGTATTAATTGTTATAATAATAACTAAAACTACTGAATTATACAATTAATGAAAAACATTTAACCATCGATCTACATGTCTAAAAATTAAAAGTAGGTTTTTAGGTGTAACAAAGCAAGAAACCCTAGATTTGAAAAACCCATCAAACATTTCTTTTCTTAAAAGATAAGAAACTAGTGCATTCAATGTAAAACCTAACTCTTGAATTTTGGGACAAACAAGTTATGTTTTCTTTTTTAGTGTTCTTGTTTCTTTAAGGAAAAATGGTAAGAAAAACCAATCAGATATGTTGAAAATGACACCACTCTAATCTCATTCATGCACACAACCAACATACACATTAATGTTGTCACTACTAGAAAACTGGATGGTTTCTACGTCAAAAATTTATCAAAAATACGTAAAATTCCCAACACGATTTTTTTCATACATTTTCTAGTAGTGTGCAACATCATCAGCCCGACAACCGGATAACATTTTGTTGGTCGGTCACCGGAGATCAAGAAAGAAAAATAGCGAACGAGGATGCACCTGGAAGTTTTTCAGGATGAGTATAACAAATCCCATCTTCACCTTCGATTGTAGGGATGAATTCATCAATTAATGGATGAGATTTCAAGTTCTTCACTTCAACTTTGGCTTCAAGATGTTCGATTAATTCTTGATCCGTTGGATCAAATTTAACTCCTGCTGGTAAACCCACCCAATCCTGCATATGATCTCAAAAATTAGTAAATTAATTTAAAAATTAATTAATCAAATAAAAATATAATCTTTTCAAGATATGAAGTTCTTGAAAATCAATACAATAATAATCAAGAACATAAGATAATTTTGTGTTCGTTTTTGTAAATAGAAAATAATTAAGAGGAAATATAGTTAAAAAAATCATCAAGAAGCATAATCAAAGGAAAATTTTATCTTTTCAAGATATGAAGTTCTTGTAAATCAACCAAAAAAAGTATAAAATTGTTGTTCCATAATAATCAAGAAGTACAAAAAATAATTGTGTTGATGTTTTGTAAAATAGAAAAAACTTTGGAATTTTATGTAATAATCATCAAGAAAAATAATCAAGAGAAGTTTAATATTTTTAAGATATGAAGTTCTCGAAAATCAACAAAAAAAACTAGAAATTTATTGTTACATAATAATCAAGAACTAACATAAAATAATTTTGTGTTGAAGTTCTTGAATATAGAAGAAAACAACTGGGAATTTGATGTTAAATTGGAGGAATTAAAAAAAATCATCCAGAAGCATGAAGCATCAACTGAAATTCTTGAAATATAGAAGCAAAATTCAAGAACTAAATTAACTCTAGTTTATTTTACAAAATCTCAGATTAATATCTTTTGAAGAATTAAACATCTGTATAAGCGATCAAACTTACCGGTTTTCCTTCGAGTCGATGACCACAACCAGGACAGTGTTTAGATCCACATAACTGATGTTCTTCAAGCTTTGCATCAATGAGTTCAGAGCTGCTGATATTCATCTTGTTCGTATTCGTTCATCAACCAAATTCATTAATTTATACTAAATACCCACGAATCAATATTCATCATCATCGAAGAATTGGGCAGAAAAGCACAAGAAAAACACTAAAAAATTCGAACAAGAACAGGTTTTTGCTGCAAATATGAAGGGTTTTATGATGAAGAAGAAAGAAAACACATGTTCATGAGCACCTGAAAGAGATATATGTTCTTGAAAAGTGAAAATATCCTTAGAACAAATATACTATATTTTGAAGGAGAGATAGAGATAGATAGATATAGAGAGAGAAAGAGGAGGAGAGAGAGAGAGAGAGAGAGAGAGAGAGAGAGAGAGAGAGAGAGAGAGAGTATGAAAACCTGTGGCTTTAACCATGAAAAACACCAGAATTCCTTCAAACTTTAGCTGATGTCCAGAGAGATAAAGGAAAAGTTGTCTCTTTCTCACTGTGTATGAGTGTATATTAGTATGCATGTATGTATATATATGTATGATGTATGTATGTACAAACACATGTAACACCACCTTTAACTAATTCCTAATTTAATGATAATGTTTTACTAGGCGATTCCATAAGTTTTTATTTTTTTTTCTCCACCTGGTTGTTTTCGGGGTATTTGGATGTCTCTTATCTTGACGTTTGAATTTGTTGTTGCAAGTGAGAAAAATAAGAGTTATAAAGAGGTTTTTAAGGCAATTATGACTATTATAAAATAATGGGCTATCTAATAAAATTCGAAAGAATAACCGAAGTGTTTTGATAAAGTTGTATTATTTTTCATTTCGCTTCAGTTATGATATGTATAGACTGATATTTTGTTTGATGAAAGAGAATACGAAAAATAAAAAAGGAAAAATTACACCAATATTACTTATTGGTGGTCTCTTATTAAAAATAGTAAGCATGTTAGTGGTTACTTCTTATATGAAAATATGCTCTATAAATATGGTACGACTATATAATGACTAAGTTTATTAACTTGATTATATCACAATGTATTAAATAAAATTGAGAAAGGAAAAAAGAGGGGAGAGAGATAGATAGATGGAGAGATCACATGCGTTTTTTAAATGTGGAGTGATACAGATAATGATGCTTTTGCCATGGAGAACAAGCTAGGTTGCTTGATTTCCAAGTAAATTCAACAGTATACTTGATGGACCACCACCACCTCTCTCTGTATGTATATGTTTAAAGATAATACCAAGTGTCAAAAACGTACATACAAAATTTATATATATCATTAGGACGTGACACATGTTTTTTAGAAGAGCGATGATTTCATCTTTGTAATAATTACGCACGTAAGGTACATAAATTCTCAATTTATATGATAATTATGCAATTTATTTTAGTAATTAAGCAACATACGTTTATTATTACACGCAATAAAATTACTCATATTATAAAAAATAATTACTAGAGTTTAATGTGCAATTTATGTCTATCAAATCACCCAAATTATGTTACAAACGCAGAATAATAATTATGTAAGTTATACACATAGCACATGATGTTTTTTAGAATTATTTTGATTAAATAATATTAAAACTATACTAAATTTAAAGAGAATAAAACTTTTGAGTTTATAGCGTATGTAACTTTTTTTTAATAATCTAGACAATATACAAAAGTTGTACACATTTAAAAAAGTCAATAATTGTAAACTATTATAATTTTATCCCTTCAAACCCTATTCATGCATTATATACATATATGAAGTAGAGGATATATAGTATGGTGTTTGCGTAGGGGAAGCTTCTATGGGGCCGAGCGCCCCTTTTTTCCGCCAATAGTGTTAATTTTCGACTCGGTAATTTTTCGACTCGGTAATGTAATTTTTGGTCCGGTAGTGGAAATTTTTTAATAAATATAAAGTTCATCTCCGGCCCCTTTAAGATGTGGTTCAAGCTTCGCCACTAGGTTTTTGTTGATGATAATGTAGATGTTATGTAAAGAATATTGTTGACGTGAAAAATTATCCATGTCAGCACTTTTACATATTTAGAATGTCACTTTATCAAGTTATGAGACATTTAAGTGTAATAAGTTATTCTTGTTTATCTACATATTAATAAGTTTTAGACATGTTTAGATTAATATATGTAAAAGAAATGAAGATACTTATATAGGAAAAAGTGAAGAAAGTATTTTTGGCTTTTTAGTATTAAGGCAAAGTATGACCAGAAATATGAGTTTTGGATAATTTATTATCTGTAGATGATAAGAATTATTAATGATATATTGTAATAGTTGAATTTTGTTGTAGATGTTTGAAAATAAGGTGACGGAGATGGAAATTCAATGTCAAGGTTCATTGTATCCGTTCAAAAGGTGACGTACTTGGGGATTATGATTCTTAATTAATTTTAATTAATAATATTAAATCCTTATGTTCTTAGTCTAACATATTTTCTAAGTTCTATAAGAGCAAACCATAAACAAGCAATTATGTTATCTAAACATACTTGTGATGTTATCATCAAACCTTTCTATATTCTTTTATGTTTTAGTTGATATTTATATGTTCTCCTAATTTCAATTTGAATTTTACTTAGACCAAAGTTAAAATTCTGAAATTTTAAGTTCTACAAAATGTATGGCTGGTGAGTTTAACAATATTGTAGGTGTACAATGAATATTGTGTGTGTTTGTCGGTTAGAAAAATCAATAGAATATTATATCATGAGATGTTATTTTATCAATGATACCTATACATAAAACTTGATTTTTACCACACAACTAGACATTATTTTTATTTCATTTCAAAGTTAACCAAATATAACTTGCGTAGTTCTTAGAAAAATAAATCGATCACTATTTCTTTCTTCAATCTACCAACAAAACTCACATGTATGTTGTTTATGTAAAGCAATGGAAACCCTTCTTGGGTTTTTTTGCTAAAGAAACACACAAAAAAGAACGATGCGATGTATGGATCTTAATATTCTAATATTAGTTCAATGTTCAAGAGATAATACGTTTCAAAAAAATTTCTCATTACATCTACGCCCCGACGCGCACAACACATTGGTTTACATATACTGGTTTTAACTATTTATAATCAAGTCTTACAAAAAATTAGTTAAACTTAAAACAAAGAAAAATGCATAAAGAATAAAAAAACTTATTAATTACAATAATAAATTTATTTACGATTTCCTTCAAACGACTTTAAAAGCACATCTTTCTTCAAAACACGAGTCGGATAGTATACACAATTAGTTATACAATCATAACATATATGGTGAACAAGGAAATGATGAAAACTTATAGTCTCTTTATATCTTAACAAGAGGGTTATATCATCAAACTTCAAATTTTATATATGCACATTAATGTTAAGAGCAATAGATGAGGTTTAGAGAACAAATGAGTTATTTCATTAAATAGCTAGTCATTTGAGAAAAAGTTTTCTTATTTGATTACTAACAATAATATCGAAGCCAACTCGAAGCGATGGCCTGGGGCAGTGAGTCGTGACAATATGATCATTGCCAATAGGGATGTTGGTCCTTAAAGAAGGTTGGACGTTACATTGGTATTAACATTGGTATTAAAGCCAACTCGTAGTGGTGGCCTAGTGGAGCGAGTTGTGACTAGTGTGGCCATGATCAACGAGGACGTTGTCCCTTAAAGCAAGTTGAATGCTACTGACCAAAACTATTATAAGGTATGAAATTATCTCACATCAATTGTATGTATAACAAATAAAAGGTTTATAGACAAAATACACTCTCATTTACCAGTCTTGTCTATTAAAAAATAAGTTTTCATGTTTGGTATGTAACAACATAACATGGTATGTCAATAAGCATTATATATATTGTAGTTAGCCATATTTAAATAGCTAGCACTATGCTTTTCCCCTTAAAAGCACAACTTAATTGATGATAAATTAAATTCTGTACGTAGGTCCTATATGAATCAATTGTATTGTTTTTCAATTTATTTACACACATATAATGAGTATATCGTATTACTAAAGAATACTTGAATGATAAGCACCGATTAATATCTAAAAGCAGTCATATGTAGGGATGAACTAATCATACTTTCTGCTGACTTATTAAAGTCAACTTTTAAATATTTTATACATGTATTTACTATTTTGTAATTGATATATTTTCCATAGCATTTCTAAGTTTCTAACAAAGACGTTTAGTGGTGGGATGGTTAGTGCATGTGTCTTATTGGCCTCTAGGCGTGTAGCGTAACTGATCAAGGGGGTGCGGAGAGTGTAGTGCAAATGAAGAGGATATTTGCAATTCGAATCCCACAACGTACACCCATTAATCTGTTTAGCATGAGTTCGACATGTTGCGTCTTTGACGAGCAAGCATTGCCTTTGGTGTTTTGGGTACAAGATAGTCTGTAGCAGTCCGTTAGCGTGTCCAATATACAAGTTTTTTATGTGTCTTAAGAAGGGGTGGTCGTAGGTTTGATTATTGTGGCTGCTAACTTTTTTGTTTTATTTTTCTAAGAAGTGTTTTTTATGTTTGTTTTGTAGTTTGGGTTTTTTAGCTTAATTTCAACTACTTTAGTATTAGGCTTTTTTTTAAGTTAATTAGGCGCGTTTGTTGGATTTATATATTTTTGGGTGTTTTTGATCATTTTTCTTACGTTATTTCTTTTGGTTTGTTTGATGGCTTGGGTCTCTACTTTAGAGTGATAGTTATTACAGAATGTATTTATGTTGACTTCAAGTCCATAAAACTTTTATTTGATAAATAGAAAAAGTTAAATTGTTGCATTAATGAGATGTGTGTGAAACGAAACTTGAGGGGTCTGTTGGGGTTAAATATTGTGTTGCAATCGAAATTTGGTATTGGGGATCGTGATGGGGTTCGTGGCGCAACACACAAAGAGATAAAATCTAGTTAACATATAATGCAAGTGTTTTATTTTTATTAATTATTGAAGTCGTCGTTTACTAGTAATTGACATGTTATAGAAAACTCATAGTGATGACTTGTATTTAGTTTTTCTCTTAACTACGAATATATGAAACTAGAAAACTCATTAAACCTATAACACTTTGTTCACCAATGAAATTATATACAATTCGCTAAGAAATAGCTTTGAAGATGATTAAAAAACAGAAATTACTGAAAGTTATATTCAATCTTGACAACTATATATGCATATCATATGATTGATATACTTACTCATTGACTAGATTAATTTTGAAACTTAAATTATATAATAAAAGGATGTCTAGAAAATTTTATGAAATAAAAAAGACATCTTTTTATTAAAAAACAAACTTTTATAATATACAAAATTTTCTAAAACATTAAAATTTTAAGAATTTTTTTTAAAATGGTATGTTTTAATTTTTATATAAAAATCAATATTAAAAAACAATGAATATAACTAAAAATATTTTTTTCAATAACAATTTTTAAAAACGTATGTTTAAAAATGATTTTTTTTCTAAATGCGAAAGTTTAAAAAGATAATATTATTGTTTTATCACATGAACTATTAATCTATATGTAATTTTAATCATATCTTATTTTAAAATAATGTTATATAATTATTAATTTTCATTAGTAACTATTAAATATTTTTTTATTCAATCGTGTAAAACACGGATTTTTCTACCCTAGTTACCTAAATATATACACGCATCCGGCTTCTTCTCACCTAATCTTGCTTTCTTGTTTTTAAATATTTCCTGCCAATTAATTCCTCTAATCTCAACAATCTATTGTATTTAATAAAAAAATGTTTCTTTTGTCATGTGTCATTCTCTTAACCCATATTTTTGTCACATGTCATTCTTTTTACATATTCTTACATAATTTTCCCCCCAAAAGGGTATTATGGTAATTTAAATATTAAACTAATTTCTCTCTCTTATTAAAAATCAATTTTATTAATTAGTATATTTTTCTCTCTCATCTATATTTTTTAAATCTAGCTATATTTTAAAAAAAATTATTAACAAAATTAAAAATTATTTTTTTATTAATATAGAAATAATAAAATAGCAAAACTTTTATATAATATGAAATTTTCTAAAACACTAAACCTTTTTGAAATAAAATATTTTAAATTGGTCCTTTTTAAAAGAAATATAAAATGATAAAATTTTCTAAAAGTAATCTTAATAAAAACAACCAGAATAATTACAAACCAGAACTTTTGATAAACAAGATTCTTATAATATTTTTTAAAAAAATATTAAAATGAATGTTTAAAAAAGTTAAACTATTTAGATAAGAGAGTTAAAAAATAGTATAATTGTTCTATTTCTTAAACAATTACTATATATAATTTTAACCATATTTTATATTAAAATATTGTATTGTAACTCTTCGTGTTTATTATTAACTATAATTTGTTTAATAAATGGGTTTTTAGCATATCTATTTATCTATGTATCTATCTGTCTATCTATCTATCTATCCATCTATAATAAAAAAATTAAGATAAGATATGACACAATTGTAAACATGTTCATACTAAATTTCTCACTTTCTCTGTTATTAATAATAATATTGAATACTAATAATATTACTTGTATCATTTTCCAATTACAAAATTTATAATTTAATAAATTAAAAACCCATTCTTTATATTAAAAACTTACTTTATAAAATACAGAATACAACAAAAAAATTTTTATAAAACATTCATTTTTCTTAAAACAAAGTATTTTTGAAACTATAATTTTATTATAAAATAAAAGTTTAAGAAAAATACATTATTGTTTATTTACTTAAAATAGTTATTTATACATAATTATAATCATATTTTATTTTCAAGCGTGGTTTTATAATTTATAAATTGTAATTACCAATTATTTAATATTTTATTTATTCAACCCGTGTAATACACTGAGTATTAACCTAGTATACAGAATAAAGTGAAGTTTATTTATTAATTGAGATTGATAGATAAGAAATAAAACCAATTAAAATGACAAGTTAAAAAATCAATTAAGCTTAAATTATTGGTTATTCAACTTGTTACTAAGTCTCAGGAATAAGAATAAGTGACGGAACTTGAACATTCTTATAAATAAGAAGGAGGGTGGCGAACTTAATATATATAAAAAAAGTTAAACTATCGGGCTAAAAATAAATAGTAATGACGAAAAAAAGAGTTACTGTTTTCACAAATAAACTTTAAATGAGTTTATTCGATACATAACACGAACATATTATGAGTTCAGTGTGTCTAAGTACGATTGATATCTTTGCTATAAAGAATATGTCACGAGTTTTAAGTGTATCCAAAAACTTGAATTCCTTTAATTAATTCTGGCCAGCATGCAATCAACCCAATGTTCATAACTATGCACTAGTTTCTCGCCTTTTAAAATAACAAATTATGCATTAAATTTCATTAGCGTATCTACTTACATATATAGGGCATTGTATCATATCTTTAGGTCTTGACTTTTGTGTCTATGTTATAACCAATTAACCATCACATAGACTATACCCATGAGAAAGAACAGGACCACCTTTCCCCCCTCCAAATAAATATATAAATCGTTAATAATGATGTATCTTATCCAATCTTATACGGTAATCATGAAAATAATTATTGTTTTATATTTATATGTTTGTATTAATATTAGATTATGTTTTACTTTTATGGTATAAACTATAATTTGAAATTATTTTATATTCTATATTACGTAAACCATTAAAATCTCTAAAATTGACCAACGTTTTCCTGCAATTTTTACGTAAACATTTTATCAAATGCCTCATTTAACTTTAATTTTATATTTTATGTGTATATATTTAATTATGCTTCAAAAGGGTGTCAGAATTGTGTAATTAAACATCTTTATCATAATACCTAAACGTAAACTAGATACAAAATATTTATTCTCGTATTTTAGGGATAGAAATGTATAATTTAATCTATGGTGTGTGCTAGTGCATATATAACTATAGTGGAAAATATCAATTTAATACTTTGTTTTTCGTATTACATGAAGTAGCATTTTAACAGGCTTACATCAATAGGAGACTATACACAAACTAGAGTACATCTAAGATAGATCGGTGCTAAAAGTTTTTCTCAAGATATCTTTCAAATACTTTATTTTAGGCATACTTTTTTCTTTCAAGATCTATAGAAGATCTAAACAACTCTTATTTATTGCTTATCATGAAAATAAATCCATCAATTACATGCATGCTTTTATTGTTAACAAACTAGTAATTAAACACGTTCAATTTAACATTATCATGTAAATAAATAAACGAGATTGCTAACAATATCCTGCAAACGGGCTGCTATCTTTTAAACTTTTTGTGATACAAATATATAAGAGTGTAAACGGATCAATTTGAATTAAACTTGAGCTTGTCTCATTTCAAACACTATATCTAATGTGTTTAGACTAAATATAACTCGTAGTGTCTAACCATATACATACATCACAACTAAAAACTATTAAATATGTTAAAGCACATGTACGTCAAAGACAACATTGAAGACCATCTTTTAGAAGTTGCAATCTTGACATTATTTTATAGATGGTCAAAGACTAAATGATGAATGGCCCAAAATTGGTTGGGGTAAACGAGAGAACATGATTGTAAATAGGAGCATGTGCGTCATCTTCTTGTCCTATTTCCTTTTGTGAAAATAATCAACAATAATAATTGAATTGAGGTATAAAGTATAAACAATACAAAGCCTAAACATGGCTTATTTACTATTTTTACTATATTTGATTTGTTATATATAACATAATATACATTATTTAAATATTTTTATTATTATTTATATACAATAATATCTAGCTAGGTGAGGGTTTTTTCCAAAACCTCAAAATGTTACGTGCACTTGCGAGATTCATTCTAAAAGATTTATTTATTTTAAAGTTAAATGAGAAGTGTATATTTATGAAATTAAATGATTTAGCTCTATAATTATTTTATTTCACACTTTTATTATTTTTTTATATTACATCTAATAAGTTTTGTACACATCTATACATATTAATAAAAAAACTAACTTGGGTGTCACATGGTCTTTCCAGAGGATGTACACCTAAAATTTATCAACGTGTTATTATCACAATAAACCTATTATTTTCAACAAGAATCAATTATTCAAAATTTCTAAACTAAATCTTAATTTTCAATTATTGTTTAAAACAATATAAATAAAAAATCAATTATGTCAAACTTTACAAATTTATAAATATCTTATAAATAAATAAATTTTACTTAATATGATAATAATATCCTAATAGTCGAAACTTGAGTTTTTAATAATCACGACTCAATTTTAAAAGTTTACATATCATATGATTTAACATGATGATGATTTTTTTAAAAACAAGCTAATAATTATTTTACATATCTTTTAAAAGAAATTGTTATTTATGTTAACAAATAATGATTAAGTTATTAATTTTAATATTACCGTTAACAACTTTCGTTTTATTAAATTAAAATTTTTGTCATATGTTCTTTTGAAATAATATTTTTCTCTTAATTAATTTTAAAATTCATGACATTATTCATATTTTCAATAATGTTTATTTTTTAAAAGCATTTCATTGCTATGACTTTTACCCATCCTTTATAACTTTAATATCATTACATAAAAAAGTATTTACATCTTTATGAACAATTAGTTTATAATTATAATTGTTCCTTGTCTTAGGTACGTATCATGGTTACATACGTTTGTAGATTTTATCAAATTTCTTCATTAGTTGATATTTTTTCTTCATTTTTATATTCAAATGTTCTACCTTCATTTGTTTCTATTGTGGAACGGCGTAATTTCTTAATATCATTATATAAAGATAAGATTCTCATTCTAGTTTATCTATTCAACATCATATATATATATATATATATATATATATATATATATATATATATATATATATATATATATATATATATATATATATATATATATATATATAGGGGAGGGATCCCTTGAAAACCATATAATAAATGAAAACCATGAAAACTAGGGGTTACATATATGTAAGTACGTGTTACAAAGTGTACAACTAAAAGTTACGTATATGTATGGATTATGTATATATAAGTACGTGTTACCAAGTGTACAACTAAAAGTTACGTACATATAGCTCCTACAAATTACGTATACGTAAGTCGTTTCGTCATCATCGACGTTCTTTGGAGTTTATATGAAAAAATATATAAGACCTTGAAAAATAAGGTTGAATTTTACTTAAATATACTTTAAACAATTAGAAAGTTAAATCAATTATAAATAATGTGACTGGGTAGTGATGGTTTTTATAGTTTTTATTTTAAACATGGTTTTCATTTGATCCCTCCCGTGTATATATATATATATATATATATATATATATATATATATATATATATATACATATTAGTGTGAATTTATTTACTTATGTGTCATTTTAATTATAGACATGCATATTATATTAAGTTATTTTATATATACATATATAATTTTGTTTAGTTCATGAACTTCTTGTAATACTTGTGAGTTTAGAAAATAAAAAGACATATCTATTATAGTCGTGCATATTATATTAATATATTATATTTATATAAGTGATTAATAAGTTTGTTTAGTTTTGTCCGTCTAATAAACTTTGATGATATAAAGATCACAAAAGTCATTTAGTAAATTATTTAAATAAACTATAAACGACTTTAAGGTTGTCTATTTGTAGGACGCTTGGTTACTTCTTCAATGGAGACCTAGGTTCGATTCTTTTCAGGTAAACACCGTTGGTAGCTAGCCCACGACGATGATCGAAGAATGTCAAGTCAAGATCTGAACGTGTTTTTATTAAATCAACTCTAACTTATATTATACTCAAGTTATTTTAAATTAAACTAAATTCGAACTTTTAATAAATCGTTTCAACACGGTATCAACTCGACCTGTTTGTGTCGTCTTTGATATACCAAAATGACAAGCAATTATTCAAGAACAAGTAAACAAGCCCTTTGATTGGGTGTCTTCTTTTGTCCAAACAATGGATTGAATAAAAATTCTCTAGAATATGATAAACCAACATTAGGTCCCACAATTAATATTATAATTTATGTTTTTTCTACTTGTATCATTTTATACCATATAATAAGCGAATATTATTTGTTAGATATGAGAATGACATCCTACTATTGTGTTTAATAACTTAACTATAAAAACTATAACTAACTACAATAGTTTATAAATTATCTGATCCTGCAGTTAACTTCTTATATTATTTTTTTACAAAAATATGTTTACCTTTTTGTAGAAAGATAAACTAATGGATAACAATTCAAAAATAAAAGCAAAAAAGTTTTTATATGTTCAAAAATGGTTTCACCTCAACATCTTATCTGTCTCTTTTCAAGTTTAACAATTAAATTTAATAATAATGTATTCTCAGTTCATTATATTAAACATTCTAAATTATATACTTCACAACATTGAAAAATTATTTCAAAAAAATCATCACGTTTTCGTACAATTTATCTGTTAATTAATTGATTATTATTGCAAATCCCTTTCTTTATTTGCCAAAACAGTCAAATTAATAATATAGATGATACTAATCAGTTGTGAAAAGTAGAAACAACTTAGAATTTAATCAAAGGAAGAAAGAGGCAGCAGAGAGAGAGACAGAGATGAAAGATAGGAAAGGAAACGGGAGAGGGGAGGGGGGGACGAGGAAGAGGAAGAGGGGGAAAGCAAGCGGAGGGGCAGAGGAGCAACAGGAGCAGGAACAACAACAACAACAAACAAGAAGAAGAAGAAGAAGAAGAAGAAGAAGAAGAAGAAGAAGAACAAGAAGAAGAAGAAGAAGAAGAAGAAGAAGAAGAAGAAGAAGAAGAAGAAGAAGAAGAAGAAGAAGAAGAAGAAGAAGAAGAAGAAGAAGAAGAAGAAGAAGAAGAAGAAGAAGAAGAAGAAGAAGAAGAAGAAGAAGAAGAAGAAGAAGAAGAAGAAGAAGAAGAAGAAGAAGAAGAAGAAGAAGAAGAAGAAGAAGAAGAAGAAGAAGAAGAAGAAGAAGAAGAAGAAGAAGAAGAAGAAGAAGAAGAAGAAGAAGAAGAAGAAGAAGAAGAAGAAGAAGAAGAAGAAGAAGAAGAAGAAGAAGAAGGAAGAAGAAGAAGAAGAAGAAGAAGAAGAAGAAGAAGAAGAAGAAGAAGAAGAAGAAGAAGAAGAAGAAGAAGAAGAAGAAGAAGAAGAAGAAGAAGAAGAAGAAGAAGAAGAAGAAGAAGAAGAAGAAGAAGAAGAAGAAGAAGAAGAAGAAGAAGAAGAAGAAGAAGAAGAAGAAGAAGAAGAAGAAGAAGAAGAAGAAGAAGAAGAAGAAGAAGAAGAAGAAGAAGAAGAAGAAGAAGAAGAAGAAGAAGAAGAAGAAGAAGAAGAAGAAGAAGAAGAAGAAGAAGAAGAAGAAGAAGAAGAAGAAGAAGAAGAAGAAGAAGAAGAAGAAGAAGAAGAAGAAGAAGAAGAAGAAGAAGAAGAAGAAGAAGAAGAAGAAGAAGAAGAAGAAGAAGAAGAAGAAGAAGAAGAAGAAGAAGAAGAAGAAGAAGAAGAAGAAGAAGAAGAAGAAGAAGAAGAAGAAGAAGAAGAAGAAGAAGAAGAAGAGAAGAAGAAGAAGAAGAAGAAGAAGAAGAAGAAGAAGAAGAAGAAGAAGAAGAAGAAGAAGAAGAAGAAGAAGAAGAAGAAGAAGAAGAAGAAGAAGAAGAAGAAGAAGAAGAAGAAGAAGAAGAAGAAGAAGAAGAAGAAGAAGAAGAAGAAGAAGAAGAAGAAGAAGAAGAAGAAGAAGAAGAAGAAGAAGAAGAAGAAGAAGAAGAAGAAGAAGAAGAAGAAGAAGAAGAAGAAGAAGAAGAAGAAGAAGAAGAAGAAGAAGAAGAAGAAGAAGAAGAAGAAGAAGAAGAAGAAGAAGAAGAAGAAGAAGAAGAAGAAGAAGAAGAAGAAGAAGAAGAAGAAGAAGAAGAAGAAGAAGAAGAAGAAGAAGAAGAAGAAGAAGAAGAAGAAGAAGAAGAAGAAGAAGAAGAAGAAGAAGAAGAAGAAGAAGAAGAAGAAGAAGAAGAAGAAGAAGAAGAAGAAGAAGAAGAAGAAGAAGAAGAAGAAGAAGAAGAAGAAGAAGAAGAAGAAGAAGAAGAGAAGAAGAAGAAGAAGAAGAAGAAGAAGAAGAAGAAGAAGAAGAAGAAGAAGAAGAAGAAGAAGAAGAAGAAGAAGAAGAAGAAGAAGAAGAAGAAGAAGAAGAAGAAGAAGAAGAAGAAGAAGAAGAAGAAGAAGAAGAAGAAGAAGAAGAAGAAGAAGAAGAAGAAGAAGAAGAAGAAGAAGAAGAAGAAGAAGAAGAAGAAGAAGAAGAAGAAGAAGAAGAAGAAGAAGAAGAAGAAGAAGAAGAAGAAGAAGAAGAAGAAGAAGAAGAAGAAGAAGAAGAAGAAGAAGAAGAAGAAGAAGAAGAAGAAGAAGAAGAAGAAGAAGAAGAAGAAGAAGAAGAAGAAGAAGAAGAAGAAGAAGAAGAAGAAGAAGAAGAAGAAGAAGAAGAAGAAGAAGAAGAAGAAGAAGAAGAAGAAGAAGAAGAAGAAGAAGAAGAAGAAGAAGAAGAAGAAGAAGAAGAAGAAGAAGAAGAAGAAGAAGAAGAAGAAGAAGAAGAAGAAGAAGAAGAAGAAGAAGAAGAAGAAGAAGAAGAAGAAGAAGAAGAAGAAGAAGAAGAAGAAGAAGAAGAAGAAGAAGAAGAAGAAGAAGAAGAAGAAGAAGAAGAAGAAGAAGAAGAAGAAGAAGAAGAAGAAGAAGAAGAAGAAGAAGAAGAAGAAGAGAAGAAGAAGAAGAAGAAGAAGAAGAAGAAGAAGAAGAAGAAGAAGAAGAAGAAGAAGAAGAAGAAGAAGAAGAAGAAGAAGAAGAAGAAGAAGAAGAAGAAGAAGAAGAAGAAGAAGAAGAAGAAGAAGAAGAAGAAGAAGAAGAAGAAGAAGAAGAAGAAGAAGAAGAAGAAGAAGAAGAAGAAGAAGAAGAAGAAGAAGAAGAAGAAGAAGAAGAAGAAGAAGAAGAAGAAGAAAAGAAGAAGAAGAAGAAGAAGAAGAAGAAGAAGAAGAAGAAGAAGAAGAAGAAGAAGAAGAAGAAGAAGAAGAAGAAGAAGAAGAAGAAGAAGAAGAAGAAGAAGAAGAAGAAGAAGAAGAAGAAGAAGAAGAAGAAGAAGAAGAAGAAGAAGAAGAAGAAGAAGAAGAAGAAGAAGAAGAAGAAGAAGAAGAAGAAGAAGAAGAAGAAGAAGAAGAAGAAGAAGAAGAAGAAGAAGAAGAAGAAGAAGAAGAAGAAGAAGAAGAAGAAGAAGAAGAAGAAGAAGAAGAAGAAGAAGAAGAAGAAGAAGAAGAAGAATAATAAAAAAAGAAAAAATAAGAATAATAATAATAATAATAATAATAATAATAATAAGAAAGAATAATAATAATAAGAATAATAAGAAGAATAATAATAATAATAATAGTAATAATAATAATAATAATAATAAATAATAATAATAATAATAATAATAATAATTATTATTATTATTATTATTATTATTATTATTATTATTATTATTATTATTATTATTATTATTATTATTAATTATTATTATTATTATATTTATATATTTTTTCTGTTATTATTAAATTTATATAGCATGTCTTTATTTCATGCATGTGACTTGAGATTCTTAATTGAAGGATGATTTACTTATAAAATTAATAGAGGGGAGGCAGGCGGCATGCCTTGTCTTCATTATTAAGCAACATCTAAAAGTCTTGCCACAAACAAACAAACATTAAACTATTGTGCAATGCATTCTATGGCTCATATATAGTACTTGTCTCTATATTTTAATTATGAGATTTCATATTCATAGCTTTTATGCTATTTTTAAGAGGTAATAGATTATCAGACACAAATTTATACAATTATAATCATTTAATGGTCGTTATAACATCTATAAATAGAAAGGATTAATTTTACGGGTTAATAAGAAAAACGAAATGTTTTTAAAGAAACATAGAAGTGGTAAAGTGGTGTAATCTCGATCAAAGTTTGTGAGTTTAAATTATGTGCATGTTGTTTAAGATTTTAGAGTAGAATAAAAGGTAAACATGTGAATTTTGCTGTAAAAAACAAAAACAAAAAAAGCTATATAAACGAACACTAACACTAAATAGTTATTAATTTAAATAGAAATGAGTTAAACAATTGGAGAAGCTAACTAAAATTATTGTTTCTGTTAATTGCCAATAGAAATGAATTTATAAACTAAACTTAATATAACCCACACTCTATCCCGACTATAACCGACCCCTATTACTCCTACAAACAAACAACCAAACCGTTCTTTACTAAAACAAATCGGTTATAAAAAGCTAAAAAATGGAACATAAATTATAAAATTGATAAAAGATTTGGTTCAGTTTCAATATTTTCTAATGCTTTGATTAAATTTATATATATATCAAACAGTTTAACTTATAGTTCAACATGCGACTCATTTAAATAGACCAAGAAACACACACTTATCACAGAGTGCATCAACTTATTGCGTCTTTTTTGCTTGTATGTCTATTTCAAATCCGACTTTACGTGAATGCAAGTTTGAATCTAAAAATCAACATTTGATGAAACGTTTGTGCCTTATTTCCCTTTTACCTTACATATTAGGTTGAAAAATCTTTTGGACGACATAAAAAATCCCTAAATAATAATTGAACGTCGTATGCCCAAAGTTACATTAGAAGATGGTTATGAACCTCCTTGCAAAAACTGAACCAACCAAGCTAATGTAGGCATAGATCAAACATCCTAAAACACAAAAAGCTTTTAGGGTTATTTAGAAGTTAGATATGACTTTAAAGGATGAGTAAGTCAGGTTTGACTCAAAACCACCAAGTAAGAACATTAGGTTCAACTAATACTAGACTTGATATTTCATCTTCTCTTTTAATTCTATCCAAATCTACTCGAGAAACTGTTACAAAAACAAGTTATAATGTGAGTCCTGACCCAAAAACACAAATATATGAGCACACCCAAGCCTAAGCTCGAGCTCAGCTTGTCTAGTGCTTTATATCTAAAGCTCAAGCAAATCGCTTTTTCATAATCATCGGGTCATTTTTCAAGCTCGAGTTCGATTTAGGCTTGACTTGTTTATTATGTATTAATTATTTAACTATTTTATTCAGATATTTTATAATTATTTTTATATACAAATTCATAATTATGATTTATATATATAAGAATATATATTATCTAAAAATTTTATCATAATTTTATATAAAATAATGTATTATGTAAATATGTAACTTGATGCATAAAAAATACATATAAACAATAGGCTCCTCTAGACTCACGAGGTTCAACTAGTAAATCCCAGGCTCGAGCTCGCGCTGGTTTAAGCTCAGTTTAATTTGAACCGGTCTCAAGCACCTCACAAACAGCTCAGCTCGTTTACACCCCTACTTTTGAGTCGAAACATCTCAACAAAACGACCGGGTGATCCGGTAAACAAATGAATATATGCCATAAATATTATATAAAAACCACTAGCTGACCCCACACAAAAACTCCAAGAAATACAATTAGGAATACACATCAAGCCATAGAAACTAATGGGTACTGGGGGATTGCCATGTACGTATAATTCTTTTGAAAAGGCCTACAAACATATCCTTATTTACCACGGTTATCAGCTGTAAGATACCTCAGAACATCCACAGTGTGAAAAAGACAGAGAGTCCCCAACTTGGCACTTTGAAGCTATCCCGACGAGTAATAACTTGGTACTTTTGTAGCTGAAAACACGTAAAATTTAAGCAGAAAGTCAGAAGCGGAGATTTGATAAAACGAATAAAGGTTTATCAGTTTAAGATGAAGTTAACCAAAGAGCATTTCACAATTCATTTGTTAGGTCCCTAGAGTTCTTTACCTGAGCGGCTTAGTCACTAAAGTTCATTTGTCTTAATCAAACATTGATTAAAAAAACAGGCCGACTTTAATCAAGACAGATGAACTTTAGGGAGTAACCACTCGAGGAAGAAGCTCTAGGGACTTTACAGATAAGCTAGGAAAAATTGGACGGTTAAATTTTAAAGCGAGAAAAGTTTTAACTTGATTATTAGAGAGAAACTACCATCTCCATGAGAAGCCATGGTGAGAGAGGAGCAAAAGCAGTTGTTTTGCCTTGGAACTGATTTTAACGGGCATTACTTCGTCCAACCTGCCAATAATTCAATAGACAGGATGAAGAATCATAAATGTGGTTCATTGACCGGAGCTAATCGGGATCATTTGTTGCAGTTCAAATAAATAAAAGAGATCTTTGGAAGTTTGAAAGGGTAACTAAAAAACCATTAAGATCATGGCTTAATAGGAAGTTCAAATGCAAGAACAAAACTAGTTTTTTTATAACAAAAGGAAACTTGATCAATGCATCAGGAGGATAGAACACACAGATATTGGATTTAAAAACAATAAGATTAATGTGAAGTTAACTTTAAGACACACCCATGTATCAGCTGTAATATGGTGAATTGGTATCACCTCCAACATACACAGATTTCGGTGTTGGTTTCAGGCCCAAGAAACACACACTAAAAACACACACAAAAGATAATTTTACTGCTCAACGCTTTCTTCTTATTTCATTCAAGACTCAGCATACATATATATAAACTACATGCATGAACATGGACTAAATAATGGGAACAACTGACTCATATCTTCTTGGTACTATCTCACGTTTTCTAAGTTACCAAATTACACAAATAACCCATGACTTTGTCAACTTTAAACTACTTAAAACTAGCTGACCCGTTCGACCCGTGACCCGACTTGACCCAATCAAGATTAATCCAACATTCGGTCCCTCAACCTGTGTACCACCTGGCAAATCAGATAGAAGAGGTTCAGCATATTTCAACAGTTCATTGTGTCCAACTCCTGATGAAGCAAGTACCATTCGAGGAGCTGTGTAGTCTGCTTGAAATTTTCAAGCAAGAGATTTAAGAAACAAAATCCAGATGGGATGAATAAGGATGTGTTTGGGATTGCTTATCTAAACAGCTTATGCTTTTATCACCATTAGACTAAAGTTCATATATCCTTCTAAAAAGTGCAATGAGCAAAGAAACTGTTAAATAAGCTTATAGTGCACACAAAATATTAAATAGGACGAGAGTAACACTACTTACATGTACAAAATCCTCCAAAACTGTACTGTTTATTCTGCTGAGTAAACTTTCATCACCAAAATCCTCAGGATTGTTGGCATGTTCATCACCAATCTCAGCCTTCACTTTCTCAATCTGCCAAAAAAGATGTAATAATATAATCAAAAAAGGATTAATTAATGTATATCAACGCCATGTATTCAATGTTTTTAAATAAAGTCACCCATGTATTGAAGCTACTTTTTAAGATCACAGAGAACCAAAGTATCTATTCAGCTTCCATTATGCTAAATCTGACCAAAACATGCATAGTGACGAATGAGCCTTCCAATATTTGGAAGGAACAGAACACATTGTATCAAGCTATCAATAGCCGGGTTTGAACCAGACTAAGCTCAAGTTGGGCTCGTTTAACTTAAGAAAGCTCGAGCTTAGATGGCAAGTAATGTTACAAGCTCGAGCTTGACCAAGGCTTGACGTGTTAATACTTTGTTTTGTTTTAACTATTTATTATTTATATATAGTTTTTATAAATCTATAATTTTGATTATATATATAACAAAACAATTTATTTTTTTGTTATGACTACACATATAATAATATTTATTATGTACTTATAAATCATGTACAATAAATATTACTATATATAACAACAGTTTTTTAGGCTTAATTCAAGCTTTTAGTGAGTCGATCTAGGTTGGGCCATGCAAGCTTGGCTCGTTTACACCCCTATTAGCAACAAATTAAATGCACAAAAAAAAATACCTAGTGTGTTTTATAATGGGTTGATGATGGTAAAAACCAACCAAGTTTCAAAATTTTGACCGTTCAACCACTTTTTCATAGTGGTTTAATCTATCTGTTTTTTATCTTATTCAAACCTATATAAAAGTACAATCAAAACTCCACCATTTTAAGTTTTGTATACAAGTCAAATAAATGTTGAGGGACAAAGCCGCTGCGAATTTTTTTTGAAGGGTTAAACCCCCAAAACGTTAGAAGATACTGTTAGATTTAAGAGTTGGAGTTCAAAAAGACCAAAATTCAAAATTTCTCAAGGTTTCAAAGTTTCCAGTTCAAGTTCAGTGATATTCAAGGAAAATGCAAAAGACAACACGAATACACGATAATTTACAATTAAAGAAAAAGAAAGAAGAGAGCATCTGTTCTTTAACCTCCCAATCCAAGAAAGCTTGATTTCTTACAGAGTCAAAAGGTATACCATTTGAGGAACATAAATTTTCGAGGCTTCAAAGGTGTGACCCATTTGCTCCCTAGAAGCACAGGCCGTCACATTGCCACCAATTGCCTCCACTTCCCGCATAACACGCAAGCGGCTCCAGATAGTTGTGCTTTTGAAAGCCAGCATTGCTCCATAGCATATCCCAATGTCAGCAGACAAAAATTATCTGTACTTCCCTTTTATCTAGCAACTAGAACATAGTGCGTTAAATATAAACCAAGGAAAGTGTGTATGATAATGTTCATGACTACATCCATATAGAAGTGGTGGTTAGTTCTTGTATTTGAGGAAATGGCGCCTTAACAATAAAAAGAAGTTAACATATTTGTGCTAGGTGATTGACCTGTTTTATGGTCCATTTACCACAGATTTACATAATTACATCAAAATGTCTTATCTATCTATTTAAAGTTCAATATTCTTGTCTCTTACAGGTGAAAGAATGCATACATCCCCTCCAAATTTACATTAAGTTGTTGCAATGCACAGAAATACCCATTAATATGTTGGATGTATACACATGTAAACTGTTCTCTAAGATGTATACACAAGTAAACAGTTCTCCAAGACGTATATGCATGAAAACAGTTCTCACTTGCACTGTTGCATATTAAACAGGAACATGATCCTTGATTAACTAAATGTAAGCAGCTAACCAGTAATTCTCCTTCAATAGAAGTTAACTATATGATCATATATTTATATCTCCTCCAAATTCACAGAGCCACATAATGTCAGCATTAAATCTCCCCTAAATTAAAGGTGTCTTCTATTCCTCTGTACCATATGAAATTTCACACATCCACGAACGTGTGTGCGTCACCAATCAGACGATTTACAGTTCCTACAGTCGTTTACTACGAATACACACAAATCATCAAACTGCAAGAGTGTAAACTAATAAATCACGATCAGACCTAAAAACAATTCGATAATAACACAATTCGTCAGCACAATGCATGAAAAGCTCAAAACATCGAATTAACCAGTGCAATGTGTGATTTAAATCAGGTTGGTCTCTATTTGATCAAAAGATTAATGAACAATACGCATCTTTAGGGTTTTCTCGAAGAAATTGTGTTGATTGATTCTGTATTCATTGTTTCTCTGTTGATGAGTGAGATATGGGCTCGGCCTGCTTTGTCAATATGGGCTTTTAAAAGAGACATAATGGGCCAATAGCTACAAATCATGAAATTAATTAATTGTTTCAATAATCATTATTAGTAATTTTGCTTTTTATAACGGGTAGTGGTCATTCAATTTAGGGGCTGTTTGACAGCCTCTTAATCAGCCTCTTAATGGTTCAGATGTCTGAATGGTTCAGCACTTAATGGTTCAGACTGTTTGTTTCGCGAGCACATGTCTGAATGGTTAAGAGATTTACCTCTGAATGGTTAAGCATTATATTGATGCTGAATGGTTAAGAGGTCTAATGCTGAATGGTTAAGACATATTATCTGAATTGGTCAGACATTTGTTTTTAAATAGTTAAATTATATACTAGCTCTTAATGGTTCAGACCTCTTAATGATTCAGCACTTAATGATTCAGACCTCTTATTGGTTCAGCACTTAATCATTCAGATGTTGCCAAACAGCCCCTTAGCCTATGAAGTTTTGAGCTGGGATTTTTGGGAGATTATTGAGGTTTTACCACTAGATCATATTGTGATGGTTCGACAAGTACTTAACTACAAAAATAACTCCTCTTGGGCAATCATATAATATTGAATGGTACGAAACCTAAACGTTAAAGATATGCATTTAACTATGTTATAAGGGCATGTGTAATTATATACTTAGTGTGAGCAAAAAGTGTCTTTGATATAAGTAAGTCTTGTGATCACACTCACTAAAGGGTGTAATGAGTTTGGTGTTCATTGTGAGATGGTTTTTATAGAATTAAATATTTAAATGAGAAGAAATTTCTTTTGTTTCCAAACCCCTTCCGCCATGACCAAGCTCACGGGCCCCTCTCACGCTCCACCGGCTTGGTGTTCCACGCCCTTAGGGGCTCCATTCATTCCCACGTCAGGCTCACGGAGCCATTATTGCTCTAAGCTTAATGAGTTACATATATCCAAGCTTAAATATTCATTTTTTTACATATTTTTTGCAACAATACCAAAGTACAAATAATTTTCATTGTTAATTTACAAATTTACATTCAATGGATTATCAATAAAGTCTTGCATTGAGATTCAAATGCAGTCTTAATATGGTGTTATATGCAAATGTACACCCAACACCATCACTGTGGCCAAATGGCAATCATCAGCAGGCTGCGGGCCGGCCATCTTTCCTTGGATCGCAAACAGCGGTAAGCATCCCTCTCAAAACCTGCTGATGATCATGACTCAGTTTTCTATTCTCGTTTGGTTTCTTTAGTGTTTGAACGACAAACTGACATATCGCACCACCAGCTTTTGGTTCCAGAGTATGACCCCTTTCTACCAGAAATTTCTTCCGATCATCCGAAAGCTCAATGTGATCACCATCAATCACTGTCCAGTTTTCATAATACACCACATTTGGTATCAACTGCATAACACAGTGCCATGAAATTAGGGGGTTGTAAAATACTAAAATGGGTTGGTTTGAATGAGTTGGGCAATGGGTCAAAAAATGTTCAAGTTGAAATAGATTGTTTCTAGTATTGTTTGTTATGGGTCGACTTGCATTGATCCGCAAACATAATTTGCATTTACCATAACCATAACAATGACCATACCAGATTTCCGTCCATAATTTACATATATGATCACAAAAACTAGGTTATTGCAATGATAATCTAACTTTTGAAATAAAATGATTTAGAAGATTGTAAGCACTAAAAATACATGTTAATGACTTTCGGTTTGTTTTACTTGTTTCCCTTTTAGCTAGTTTGACCCGATAGGAATAAACATCATGAAAAAAGTTTTAAAAACGAGGAAAAAATAAAGCAAACAAGGAAATGGGTAGGACCTTGTGGTAGACACGTGGCGACTGAACTGCAATTGTAGGGTCCATTCCCAAGATAAAATGATTGATGAAAACTTGTGCAACTGCTGGAATAATGTACATTCCACCACTGCCTCCAATCACCCCTGCTAACTGTTCATCCTGTAAAACTAACATGTTCAAGGTCAAAACTAGCATATTTTGACTTTCAGAAGTTGAATTTAGATGTTTAGATGTAATATACGCAAGAATCTTCAAGGTCAGATATAATTCATTTGTCCTTCTAAAAGTCAAATTTGGGTGTTTGTGTGACTTTTCAAAAGTCAGATCATGGTAGTTGTCCCATCACTTTAAGGTCACACGTAATTCATTTGACTTTTAAAAGTCAAATCTTGGCATTAGTTTCTGCAATCTAAGCTAGAGGTTTCTAATTCAAGGTATTTGCTTAAGGATGGGTTGATTCTGTTATGTTATTTTTATCTCTAACATAATCAACACTGAATCAAATATAGCAAAAAGAAAACTGGCCAAATGTTACCCAATGCATAAAAGTACAACTTATATAATGATAAAAAGGGATTAATTTCATAAAATACTTATAAAAGTTCAAACTTTCATATATACTATATGCTTGTGAATTTCTAAAAATCATACCTACACTTTCAAAACATTAAATGTCTAATTTACTAATTCTATTATTATCTCTTTGCTTAATCAATTAAATAAGTTGTCACCTAAAAGATTGTTTCTTTATTTACTATTAAATGAGTAAGTATGATACTTTTATGTTTGGAAAAGGCAAATATGATATTATGAAAATTTGAAATTCTAGACGAATATATATGAAATGGCCCAATGTTTGAGACATTGATTATTTCCAAGAAATCGAGAAAAAGTGTTTCAAGTCGACCCAACCTGGTCATACATGTTTCAACCATACCAAATTACCCGTTTTGCCCCATTTCCCAGCCCTTTCGTTTTACCAGCTCTACTCAAAAGTAGCTCGGTTGACTTTCTTAAAGTCAAAGCACAAAGGAATTGGCTTTTACCTTAAGGATGATAATTGGTGTCATGGATGACAAAGGTCTTTTGTTTGGTCTGATAAAATTTGAAGGCGAAGGAGGGAGGCTGTCTGAGGATATCTCCGTAGGAACCGAGAAATCCCCCATCTCGTTGTTCAGCACAATGCCCGTGGAACGTGACAAGACCCCGCCTCCAAAGTTGTAATTCACTGTCGTTGTCATTGATACCGCATTTCTATCATCATCTACTATGCAAAAATGACTCGTACCGTGGTCTTGGAGTTGACTCCACCTAGTTTAACAGTAATAGATTACTTTGACAAGCAGTATGAAAGCTAGTACACTAACCAAAAGGACAAGGCTGTGCAAATTTTTGTCTTGTTCTTGTCATTATACTATTTCTGTACATTGAGGCATTAACAGATGATTTTTCAAGGTATTTTCATGACGACCCAAACACGAGAAAAACTTGTACAGCAAGTCCACATAACGACCGGAAGGGTACAAAAGTCTATATGATGACCCAAATGGGGCAAAAACGCATCTTAGAATGACTCAAACATTAATAAAAAAATAAAAAAGAAAGAAGAGTATAATGACTAAAAAGGGATGAAAATGAAGTACATTGATACCTTATGTGAAAAACAAAGTGTATCATGCCAATGGTCTCACCTTTTTGACTCACAAAAATCGAAGGTTTTGAACCGAACCTTTTGACATGTTGGGTATTGTTTCACCTCTGACTTTGACATTATGATCAAATAATGAAGAGCTAGTTTACCTAGGCATGTAGTATGAGGAAGGGAAAGTAGTGTTGTCCAAAATCTTCTCTTGAATTCTCTTTGCGAATGCGGGTGAAAGCATATCAGCTACAGTCTTACTTATGTCAACAAAATCCGGGTCTCCCAGATCCATTCGAAGAGCAAACATGTGCTTCAATGCTTCAATAAAACGATGTAATCCCAATGATCCTTTTGCAGCATTTGAATTCTCATAGCTTTCTAAGATGTTTGACACCTGTGTATCGTAAATCTAATCAGAGGTTGCAATGTCAACCCACTTATTTATGAATGATTCAATTTCAGTTATGTTTTAATCTCAAACGGGTTAAATCAAAAGAAAAATCATGCAAAGTCTATTTTTAATTTCAGACAACCACCTAAATCAGTTTATTCAATGATTTAAATTATTATTGTAATTATATTTCCGTTGCTTATTAAAAAATTGTTTAAAGAAAGTTAGATAAAAGTGGTTGGCCGGTCAACCCAACACACACGACACAATCCATATTGACCATACTAAAAACGACATGTTTTAAAATAGACCCGTTAAGTGAATAAAGTACCAAGTTGTGTGGTAACTTGGTGCTTCTTTTCAGATCTCCTCGAACCAAACACAACGTTTTAACATGTATAAATACAACTTAACAATGTGTGTCAATAAAAAGAGAAAAAAGAAAACGTACCAGAGCTAGCCCCAACGTACCACTTGATGGGGCAGGCATTCCTAGTATAGTGTACCCCATGGTATCCACTGCAAGTGCATCTGTAACAACAACTTCATAGTTCCTCAAATCTTCCATTGTCAAAATCCCGCCTGCATCCTGAACATCCTTAACCAACTTCTCCCCTATCTCCCCATCATAAAACGCTTTTGGTCCTTCATTTGCTATAGCTTCTAAGGTCAAACCAAGCTTTTTGTTATAGCAAATGTCCCCAGCTTTCAGAAGCTCCCCATTTGGTGCAAACACTTGTTGTAAACCAGGATCTTTTCTTATCTTATCTTCATTGCTTGAAATTTTACCAGCGAGATAAGGTGCCACCAAGAACCCATCTTTCGCGAGCCGAATGGCTGGATCAAACAATGATTTCCAAGGTAATCGCCCGTATATTGACCAAGCTTTATGAAGACCGGCTATCTCTCCTGGAACACCCATTGACAGTGCTCCGTCATATTTGGCTTCAAGATTGTTCTCATACATGTTCTGTGTGATTACAGGGACATCAGTATAACTAACACGATATTAAAGAACAAACTTTACATTTCTTTTACTCATTTTAGCAACCAACTTTAAACCGTGTAAATGAAAACCAAATCACATTTTACTACTGATTTTAGCAGCTAATCTCATTTTAACTAATTTAAGGGTGCTAGTGTGGCACTCTTGATGCCATGGCACTGCTACATAAGATGCCATATATGCTAAATGTGGTTTATTAAATACCTGATAAGATGACATGTGACATATATACACATATACATAGATATAGATATACTATGCCAATAATCGAATAAATCAGTTAAAATCTTCTACATGTGACTACTAAAATCAATAAAAAACAATATTTACAGAACCAGATCGAACCATTCGGTTGTATATTTACAGTTATCACATAGAAATGGTCCTGTTATGCAGGTTTTGCATATTTTGACTGTTTTTACTTAAACCGGCAGGTTACCAGTGAGACAAGGTAACCCGATGAACAAGACCAGGTGGTCGGAGCTATTTCATATTCTTTTATTTTCTTATTATTTTTCCCTTCAAAATCCCATTTCTGACTAATTTAATATTCCAAGATCCATATTATAATTAATTAAGTAATCATATCTTATTGAAATTTCAAATTCATATCAAAACATATAGTATTTTCACATTTTGTTATAAATTAGCTATGCATAAATAGTTTTAATATTTCAACATTATTGATTAGACTAGGTGTTCGATCAATATCTTGTAGTTTGCCCTAAAATTACTTGCAACCAATAACGATTATGGTCATAACTTATAAGCAAATATTAACAGAATGAACACACTGACTACTTAGTCACACATTGTGCCTTCACCATTCTACTTGATGCAAATTCTTATGCACAATGTACTACCCATATTGCCAGCAATTCATTCTCTAGGTGCAGAAGAATAATAGAAAGAACAAGTGAACAACCTCTGTAGCAGCCAAGGGTGCAGTTTCCCTGAAATCAATCGCTTGTGTTCGCAATGTATCCGCTGATCGAACCACCATGAAACCACCACCACCAACACCACTAGCCATAGCATTGACCACTCCCAAACACAGAGCAGTAGCCACTGAAGCATCAACCGCATGACCGCCTTCACGAAGGACCGATACTCCGATTTCGGAGCAACGAGCATCATCAGCAGCAACCACCGCTTCCAGAGACTCAACTGCATTACTGACTTGTAGTCTCCCGGTTGTTTCCGGCGATTCCAGTACATCTCCGGCATGTATCGTTGCTCTAAACCACTGTACGGAGCTTGAAGTGCCGCCCAATGTAAGAAGTATAACTGAAACAAATCATAATTAGCACAGATCCATTGAAACTTGAGCTATTGATTGTTTAATGCTCGAAGTTCATAAATTTTGTGATATCGTTCATTCACATAGTCAACGTACCAAATTCAACCAATTCTTAATCTAAAAAAGCAATCAACTGACAGATTCTGTGGTTAATCTGAAATTATCGATCAAATTTAGGATGAATTTACATTGAAGTTCATAACAACATAACGATTTTGATAGAATGATAGAATGATAGAAATGGTTGAAGTATAACACAGTCAACATACTAAAATCTCAACTACTTTTGAATCTAAAAGTCAAAACACAATCAACTGACAGATTCTGTGCTTAATCTGAGATTATCAAGCAAATTTGGCATGAATTTACAATGAAATTCATAACAATATGACGATTTGGATAGAAATAACTGAACACATAAATCGATGTGCATCAAACTAAAGTCACACTTAAGGATTTTGAGTTGAGGAATGATATTATACCGATGATCAACGTGATGAACCACAGAGTTGATCTCCATTTCTTCTGCTTATTGACGTCTTCTTCCTTTGACAAAAATGGAGTTTTCATGTTGAGTTTCATCACCATTTCTGACACACATACACTATGCGTGATGATTAGTGCTTTGTTTTTATTGACGAACTATTTTTATAAAATATTATTGGAAGTTGAAGCAAGTTGAAGCTCCAATAAATTTCTATTTCTTTATGTTTTTGGTACAATAAATTAGGATCCGGTTAAATAGACACCTCAATATTTTAAATTAATACCTCAATATTTCTATACGTGTCGTAAGGGGAGAGCCGTATAGGGCTATATGTGTCGTATAGGGCTATGTGTGTCGTATAGCCCTCTGACAGTCCCCTGAATTTTTCCTCGTAATCAATGTCGAAATTCGTTATATGCGTTGTATATGATATATGGGACGTATAGCTATCTGACAGTCCCCCTAAATTTTCCTCGTTTTCAGTGTATTCGACCCTATACGCCACGTATGGACACATACGTGGCGTATAGATATGCGGCGTATAGAGGGTGTCGATTTATTTGAATGGGTGGCTCTAATATACCCATAAATTATTGTATTTGTTTTTTTGAACGACTGTATATGTTTGGGTTTTAGATATTTTTAGTATAATTGTTAAAAAAAGGGATGATGTCATGGGACCGGATCAATAAGTTTTAGAATAAAGACAAAGTACAATTGAGGCATAGAATTAGGAAGGGATCTAGTAAAAGACACAAATTATTATGAGAATTAAAAAAATCGAAATAGTTTTTTTTTTATTTTAAAATTTTAATATAAAAATAATATGAATGTAATGGTTTTTGTTGCTTTTCCTTTCTTTTATAATTCAAAAAAAGAAATATATGAAAAATTAGTTTGGTTGTTTGTTTGTATATATGTAACGTATACATATATGTACGTAGTGTACATCGTAAAATTAAAACATGTATGAGTAAAAAAGTTTAATGATTTTTATATATAAAACATGCCGGTGTATGTAAAAAAACATAACAATAAACCGTTAATAAATATTCTAAACGATTTAGATTTATTATTTTTGTTATCGTGATAAATTTACGTTTAGTAATTATCCTAGTACTACTTTAATGAAAGGTTATAGACTAAACTAAATGATTGATTATGTAAAATGCTCGAGTTCATCTTTTTTTTCATAAATATCTTTGATACTTAAAAGAGTAAAATGATCGTTCTTTTTTTAAGCCTACCATCTGACTTTTGAAGCAAACCGTGTTTTAAAAAAATAGAAAGAAAGTAACTAGCGCAAACTTTGAAGACGGAACCGTTCGGCCAACTCACATTTTACAGCTGATTGAAAATCTCATTGTACAAATTCAAAGATTAATTTGATCAAAAGAAGAAAAAGAAAAGAATCAAGAGCCAACAAAAAAAATCAAAATCAAGACAAAAGAATAATCTAAATTAGTTTTATAATGTAATATTCTCTAGCACCTATAAATAGAAACTCACTAGTTTATTTGTAGGAGTATGTCAAAGTGTGTGTTTTTATAGTGTGAATTAACCATCACAGGAAACTCTCCTGTGGTTGGGTTTGATCTTTCATTATTAAATGATTCTCATTGTAATTTGTTCATTAATATCAATAAAATCATCTAATTATCATCATCTATTTCTTGTGTTCTTGGTTTCACACACTCACACCTATCTTAATTTTGACTTTTTGATCTTGAACA
Organism: Flaveria ramosissima; assembly: GCA_025215565.1. NCBI lineage: Eukaryota > Viridiplantae > Streptophyta > Magnoliopsida > Asterales > Asteraceae > Flaveria > Flaveria ramosissima. Next base: position 38,557,855 of record CM046042.1, read on the forward strand.
TGATAAATCCTAAGATTCAAGCTCTATGAATCTAAAATAATGATTTAGCAAAATAGTATCAGACCTGTTAGTTGTTGAATTCATCATTGTTTCAACTCTAATTTCAATTTTAAGATGTCAAGAACAAAAAAGAAAAGAAAAAAAAATAAAGAACAAGTCATCTGTTCATCACAAAATGAAGAAGAAATCAACAAATTTCTTCAAATTTGGTATGATTTAAAGATGTTTAATCAATTTGTTGATTATAACTTCAAAGTCGATGTAATTGAACAAAATATTATGAAACAATAAAAAAGAAGATGAGTTTGAAACTATTGTTCATCAATATTACAAAAAAATCAGTTGATTAACAATTGATTAATTATTATAATTAGTATGATCTAAGATATTTCAGTTCTTGTTCTTGCAATCAAATCAAAATTTTGTGTGATTTGAATGTTTCAGTACTAAAACTAAAAGAAACATATGTTGAACATGTTACCCTAATCCATTAACATGCAATCGGCATGCTAATGTTGGTTAAGTCCCAATGAGATGCTGATGACAAATGCTTACGTTTAGAATGCAATGTTAAAAAAACAAATGCTGATGTTAAGAATGAAATGCTAAAAAACAAATGTTGATGTTATGAATGAAATGATGAAAAACAAATGCTGATGTTAAGCATAAAATGCTAAAAAAACAAATGATGATGTTCAATATGAAATGTTGATGACAAATGCTGGTGTATTGTATAAAATGCTAATGTCGTATGATGTTGTAATACATAAAATGTTATCGTCAAATGATGTTATAATACATGAACTGTAGTTGTCAAATGATGTTGTAATACATGGATTGTTGCTGTCAATTGTTGTTGTAATACATGAAATGTTACTGATAAATATTGTTGTTATGCATGTATTGCAAATGCGGCTGTTGTGATGCATCTTTAAAACAAATGCGACTGACTTAATGACAAATGCAACTATTGTGATGCATCTTTAAAACAAATGCAATTGACCTAAAGACAAATGTGACCGAATTAACATGACTAATGTGGTTGAATGAATGCCATGCATGAAATACAGATACATCATATGCTAGTCCTAATACAAATGCGGATAAGTATATGTGTAAGCATGAAATGCGAATGGGAAAGTGTAGCTGATCAATCAACATCAATAAAATCATCTTATTGTCATCATCAATTTCTATCTCAATTTTGATTTTAGATCTTGAACATGATGAATTCTAAAATCTAAACTCATTGAATTTAAAATATTGATTTAGCAAGAAAGTTGTGTGTTTTAACATTGAGTTAATTTCTATTTTGCTCCCTGTGGTTTGACAAAAATAACTATTTTCCTCCAAAAGATTAGAAAAATCAATTTACCTCCAAAGTTTCATAAAATGTCTCAATTTTAATCGAAAAGCTTCATAATTTTGGATTTAAGTTGAAACAACTAATGAAACTCTTGGATTAAAACTGAAACAAGTTATGAAACTTTTGGAGATAAATTGATGTTTACAATTTTTTGGATGAAAATAGTTATTCTTGTCAAACCTTAGGGAGCAAAACTGAACTAAACTCTTTAATATTTTATCAAACACTTATGTTATAGGACTTGAGTAACAACCCCAATCTTGACTAGAGACAATTTATATTTAGGTGGTGTTTGTTTTTTACCAAAACCTCTTCCCCACCTCTTCATCTGCGCGCACGCAGACGCGTGAAGAGGTTTTGAGTGCGCAGAGTGTTTGTTTTTTGAAAAACATTTTATTAAAAAACGTCTGCAGGAGGTCTGCATGGAGAAGTGTGGACCTATGTCATTTGAGATCTTCTAACCTCTTCTCACCTCCCCCACCTCCCCCACCTCCCCCATCGGCCGCCCCACCTCCCCCCACCGGCCGGACCACCGCCGCCCCACCACCCCCACCGGCTGGACCATAGCCGCCCCACCTCCCCCCACCAGCCGGACCATCGATGCCCCCCCTCCCTCCACCTGCTCTCGCCTCCCCCTTCCCCTACCTGCTCCGGCCCCCCCTCCCACCTCGCCCGCCCGCGGGCCGCCTCCACCTCCCCTACCTACGCCCGCCTCCCCCCTCCCCCTACCTGTGCCCGCCGACCCCCTCCCCACACCTCGATCGCCGGTTGCTTGTACATATGGATGTGTATATATGTTGTATGTACGTACGGATGTGTGTGTGTGGTACAAGTCCAAGAAACAAGTGTTAAAAAATAGATTTAATTTAATTGGTTTAAAAAATAGGTTTAATCTAATTAGAGAATATTTTTTTACCATTCTGCAGATGTTAAAAACAAACAGTCTTTTTTTGCAGACTGCAGACGTTTGGTCCACCTCTTCTGCTGTAGATGTTTGCAGATGTGATCCGCAGACTACAGACGTTTTCCTGTAGAAAAAACAGACAGCACCTTAGTGATCTAGACTAAAGTGCCCGCTTGCTATAATAGTAGGAAGTTTTTAGGGACACAAATTATGAAAAGACTTTGGTAGTCTTTATCGTCTTAGTAAAATAAAAATGATTTGTAAATAGTGATGTTGTTACTATAGGAAGATGATACTAAAAAAAACTTTGGGATTTATATGGCATTCTCTGTAATCTAATGCTACTTAGTGTTCATCATGTCACATTTACTGACAAATGACATTGCTAACATTGTTTTTATTAATAGACTAAAAGTTAATAATTACGATAAAATGACAGACTCGGTTAACAGTCTTGCTCTCAAAACATTAGTTTTAGATCAACCAATTCGATATGGTTCCTAAAACATTAGTTTCGGGTCAACCAATTCGATTAATCATTGTTCAGACGAATTTTTTGTTTTCAATTTCAGGTTAGAGTTTTTCTTTCGAGCCTAACTTAAACCGGAACTATAACCTCAATAAAACTTCAAACACTGATTTCAAATACCACAACATATGAAATAACATCTTCACATTTGAATAACATGAACAAGATTTGTACAAGCTTTACAAAATTAAAAAAATAATTAATAATAAAAAGAACAAGAATACATCAAACCTAGCGTTATTCAGAGAATTTGCACATAATCAGAAAAGATTTGATCAAGACCTAACATCATCACAGATTACATGAAGAGACTCAACTTCTTTACAAAACCCAAATAGAAAAAAGAAATGGGTGAAAAGAAGTAACAAAAGCCTACCCATCTGATAACATATGATTTTGGAGGGTATTCTAAGTTTTATATTATTATTTTTTTACTTTCTATTTTTTAATTGACTAAAAAAACCAAAAAACAACACACACACACACAGTATTTGTGGATGCTTTCAGGACTGCCAAAAAATGTTGGGGTCATTACAGTACAATGTTCGATCTTGAATTTCTTGATTGGCCACATGATAATCGATTAATTGTGCCTGTGCTATTTTACACATCAGCAGCCCCGATGGAAGCATCCACCATCCGCCATCGTCCCTGCAATGAATCACCACCACAACCACAGCCACACATTCTTAACACGGAGATAGAGAAGATCAGGAAAAAAAACCACACTCTTTCGCTTAAAACACAGTTTAGTCCCATCTCGGATATAATTTTACCTCTATGGTCATGAAATACATTAACAAATTTGGCTTATCCACTTTATATTCGCGTATGGTTATAAAATGCCTTGGAGTGTACAAACCGGGCCCACTTTGTAGTTTTACAAAAAAAAACAAATTTTAGAAAATATATAGTGACAGGGATAAAATAGATATGGTAGAATAATACATACAAATATAATGTAGATACGTAAAAAATAGTTGAAGAAATACACCCAACAAAAAAAGTAAATAAAAACCAGGTCCAGTACTGAAATTTTGAAGGGGGTCAATTAAGTCTCAGAAATAAAATAGATACGTGAAATTTGTTTACATATTTTATAAACCAGAGGGAAAAGATTTTGCCTGACAAGGACACTCACGTGTTAAGATAGCCAAAAAAGGTTAACACATTTCATGATTTTCTCTAATTTTCAGCCAAAAGTAGTGGTTTTGGTCCTCAAACTTTGTGTTTGATTTACCGATTGAAAGCATAAATTTTATCTCTTATGAAAACAGTCAGGAACCAAAATGCACAATTTAATTTGCAGACTTGATCAATCATGAATATAGTTTTGCGGACTAAACATCATTTTCTGTGAAAGTGTGTAGCGTTTTTTTCAGAGATAACCTAATAGAATAACAAGCTTACATGCTTAAGCTCCACGATGTAACATTTAGATTATTGTCACTGGGTGCGAGTTGATTTTTGTAATGAAAATATCCACATATGAACACAACCACCTGTTTCACAAAGAAGCAACATGTGACATTTTTTTAGAAACAATACAGTTAATTCTATGTTTCTTTCTTTTCTTACTAAAATTAATAGGTATATAGTTATTTTTTGTAATTGAAAATTTCATTTATAAGTCTGTTACAATTAGGGGTGTTTGGATAGGTTTTTGCTTCGGAGTGTAGGAGTAGAAAACTTACAACATTCACCAAGGATGTGATATTCCACAAAGCATAAAAACGTGCAAGGCCTGATGAACGCTTTGGTGTATGACTAAATAAAGCACTAATTCCAGCAGGAAAAGGAAGGAGAATACCAAGAGGGGGAATAAATAAAACCAAATATAAATCCAGCACGGAATTAGAGTAAAGCTGAAGCAACATAAGCAAAACAAGGATAAAATCTCCTAAAAGAAGAATAGAGATAACCAACCCTACAAGATCCTGCCAAATTGAAAAACAAAATCACAACCTTAGTAACCGTCAACAAAGTAAGAGTAATTGTTGAAAAAACCTACATTTTTTCCTGATTAACACGCAAATCACAGAGTCATTTGAATTAATTTTTTAAATAATAAATTTCGTTGAAATTTAAAACATAACGAGAAGATCCCTTTTTATTAAGTCAAAAAAAACCTACGGACTTTCACTGAATCAACAAATGCGTCCCTGCACTTTACATTTACATGGTCATAAAGACGTTTAGGGACTAAAATAATGCAAAAATAGACCACTTCCTTATGCAAAAGGATATTATTGTTAAACTAATCAATATAACTTTTTGTTGAATTTCTAAAAGTTAATGGTTTGATCATATAAAAGTTTAAGTCCAGGGACTTAATTATGAATTTAGAGAAAGTCTAATAGTTTGGTGTTTTTTAGCATTTCCTTTTTTTAAAAAGTTGAGGATTTGATCATGAAAAGGGACTTTTTTGTACATATTTAGTTTTTAAAGTTCAGGGATTTAATCATGCAAAAATAAAGTCAATGGATTCATGTACCAATTCAACAAGAGTCCATAGGGTTTATTGACAACTGCCCACAAAGTAACATGTTAAAGGATTTAATCATTCAAAAAGGGATTTTTTTTCTTTTGAATAAAAAAGTCCAAGGACTTTATTGTTAAGATTAAATTAGAAAGCCAAGGCTTTATGTGCAGAATTCAGTTAATGTCAATAGAGTTTTTTTCAACAATTGCCCATAATATACAAGTAACTAGTGTTGAGTTTCAAGGATTTGAAGTACCTGATGACCAATTGGTTTGACATTGCAAATAATAAAAGATAAAGGGTACCACAACATGTTCTCTTTAAGTGTTTGTAAGCTGTTATTATTTAATATCCACCAAGATGCTCGTCTATGTGACATTAAGGATTCTGTCTCTCGTCTATGTTCATCAACTTTACCATAATTATTAAAATAGCTGCACATCACGTAAAGATATGAAATCATTATATGGATAACAGTGGTAGAATAAAGTACACTTTAAGATAGAGGTGGCAAAATGGACAGATTAGGTAATGGGTCAAGACTAATGTTTTTTGTACTAGTTGAATCAGGTTGGGTTTGCCCCGAAGCACCTCTTGTCAAATATTACCAACTGATTAATTTCACAAAAAAAATGTCTAACACGTTCCCTTAGTATTAAGTAGTATTTAATGAACTTAAATCCATATATAAATGCTATTCGATTTTAATAATCTCCCAACTTTTCTATTCTACCACCTTTTCCCTTGCTTAAATTGGAGACTAACTTTATCTCAGCAAAATAGAGTTATTAAGAAAGGTCAAAATGGGTACAATAAAAAATTAAGAGATTATTAATAACCATTAAATTATTCTTAACATTTGCCCTTGGCAAACCCGTTCAATAATAACTGAAATTCTTAAGAAAATTGATTTAGGAGGTTTTATACATCAAAAATAGACTTCAGGCGACTTCTGCCCCCAATTGACCAGCTTCTGTTTAAACAAGTTTCTAGGTTAATTGTCATAGATCAAAAAGAAATATTTTGGGTTGACACGTGACACTAAAAGTTTATATCTTATATAAATTTATTGCCTAAAATATGATCATAAAAGTTATACACTTATACCATATAAATATGCTCCAATTATTTGAATAATTTATCTTATGAGACACTATGCCATGAAAACACACTTTAGCTACTATCAACGTGTTTGACCCGATTTCTTTTGAACTAGTTTTTAGTTTACCCACACTTGTAGTGGATAAGACATGACCCAAGTCAGACCATTCACAAGTAAAGGCTACAACACAACGATACCTTGACTGCACCTCAGGTAAACCATGGGGCTGGTCAACTGAAGGTGTTGACTGCTCATCCTCAAGAGCGTAGACTATCAATCCAAACTGATAATAACCAGACGCGGTAGGCTGAAAGCGAGCTAAATCAACACGTATATGATAAGCACTTAAAGTTGGATTTGCATATGTGTCGAGCCAGCTTATGATTGGTCTGAATGTTGACTTTAGTTGATCACACCGCACAAGTCGTAGCTGGGCATTTAGACCGGCAACCAAACGATACCAAATGGTGGATGGGACAGACTGCAAAACAAACAAGAGAACATTATCTACCTATAAAAGTGACAACCATACACAGCAAGCCATTTACGTACAAAGGGTGGGTTTAGATTATGTTTTCTCTAATGGGTCAAACTGGTAAAATAGAAGAAAAATAAACTAAAAGAAGAAGGTCAAACAGGTCAACAAGTAAGGGAGTGCAAAACTCAGTCCAAATAATAAACCCATAAACTCAGTCCATTTTGAGGTCAGTTCTGCTCCGGCCCAAAACAGGTTTTTCTTTTTCTTTGTTATAAATAAAACAATGTAGTTTAGGTGTCAGATTGGGCTTGAATCACCCGAAAAAACATCTGACCCCGGTTCCTAGATCAATTTGGCAAAAAAAATTCCAATTGGTTCTAAACGGGAACCGGACCAACACCAAACCTGTACTATACAGTCCAGTTCTAGCTTCCAGTATTTTCAAATTATCAGTTTCGGTTCGGTCTTCTCCAGAATTGGTTTGTGGCAATCCCCAAGCTGAAGGTGTATTTAATGCATAAAACCTTCTAATCATTTATTTAAAAAATCAAATTATTATTGAAAAATTATAAGTTTCATAATAAACTCAACACACTTGTTATTTACAAAGAAGACTGGACAAAAAGTGTATCAACTAGATCCGTACCAACCCTGTACAAAAAGAGAACCAATTTGACATGAACTTGTTTCCGTCGAACACATTTTGCCACCTCTACTGAGATAACTATCAGTTTTTGTTTCTGGCTCAAAGATTAAAGTCAAACTACCAAACCTGACTCATGAGGCTGGTTAAAATGTTGTCACTATGAAGAACAAAAGGAGCCATGTAACTTCCATCCCCACCAAAAACTAAAGAAAGGGGAAATCTTTGATGAAGCGATGGAGGAAGGTCGTCTCTCTTCTCATCTCCACCAAGGAAGAAATCCACATACGCAAGCATCATATCAGAAGTTGCAGAGACCTGCATTTTACAAAGAAAAAAATATATGTTTTCAGTCACTTTAAACAACTTTGTTGTATAAATTTGAGATTGGCTACTGTGAAATTGAATATCATTTAAACCCAAGATGCTAAAAGAAAATGACTTTAAGTCCCTCCAAATCACTTCGTAGTCATCTGGAATACCTTTCATTTCAAAAACTTCACATTTGTATAAATAAATTGATTACAAAAATTTGTATCCTTTTACTAATAATCTAATTTATCGAAGAAATGATTTAGAAGGTTTATGCACTGCAAGCTATTCTCGACTCGGAATCGTTTGTCAAACTAAAACTATTATATATGTATTTATTATTTACGTTTTTTGTATAGCTAGTATATAATTCTACACATATATATGATATTAGATATATGTGCATATATACTTAGTTGTATATATAAGCTCGTTTAGGCTCGCGTGCCTAGCGAGCGCAATGTCTGAAGCTTGGACTCAATCATCTATGAGCTCTAATTTAAGTTTGAGCTCAGCTCCTGGCTCGTTAGAGTTAAAGCTCAGCTCATGGCTCTTTTTCTAACTAGTGTTGACTGTTGAAGTCAAGCTTTTAAAGAGCCAAGCCTGAGTAGGTCGGTTCATTTACATCCCTATAGGGGGTCAGTTGAAAGAATAAAACAGTAACCTTAAGCCCCTCATACAGAGCACGCGAACGACAAGAACGCAAGCACGCATGATCATACTCTGATCTAACAAACTCACGTAGTCTCTGTATCTTCTTTTTACGACACCATTGCAGCCATGTCCAAGAAAATGGATACGAAATTATAGAAAGAATATTATACAATGAACCTTCCCACCATTGATAAGCTGCTAATATATTAATTTCCTCGGCAAACCTATTAAATGCATCTTCATACCTGCCACACATGAATAAATTGATAAATAGCAAAAAAATTTAACTCTTCAAACTATTAGTAAGGATCAGACACAAAGTAAGGCACACGAAACAGAAATAAATTTCATGTTTTTTTTTCCTGATTTTAGCAACCAGCTTGGTTTAGGCAACATGCAAACCAGCGAACAATTTATTACCAGTTTTAGTAAACATCCTCATTTCAACTAATTTTACCTGCAAATTGCTGGCATGGCCTGGTTGGAGTCACAACAACCAGTCAACCACCATATCAGATTCCATGTTTGCAAAGATTGCGTATGTGAAAAATAAAATATGTACAAATTACAAGCTTGAGAAAACCTAATCTCTAAAATTTGTATGTAGATGCATACTACTGATTTTAGTAATCAAACTCATTTAATTGACATTACCTATAAATTGCTGAAGTGGCACTGATTAATGTTATGCCAACATCCAAAATAGAAATCAACATACATTTTATCACTGATTTTAGTAACCAGCCCCACTTTTACTGATTTTACAAGTACATTGCTGATGTGGCAGTGGTTGATGTTATGTACTTATGTCAGCCACCACACATTTAAAAATTGTGTATGTGGATTATTTTATGAAAAGATTCATGTTTTTGAAAATCTGTATCTGAAAATAATTATATATGTCACATCATATATCACATAGCATATGCATATACACTACAAAGACATATAAGATGACACCCGTCAGCAGTTATAGAGAAAATAGCAAAAGAATGACCTAATGGTCAAACAGGTCATTCGCTGCTATTTGGTAATGACATGTAACTTAGTAGCTAAAATCAGTAATCAAATGTATGTTGGTTTCTATTTTGCTCCTAATTTAAAGTTGGTTGCTGAAATCAAGAAAATATGTTTAGCTTGTTTTTACTTCATGCAGTTTGCCCTATACACTAATAGCACAAAAATGGTTTTTACTTTTTGAAAAGGAAGAAAGAGACAGATATATAGATGTCATATCCTATATAATCACATGATAACTTGGGGTATGTAACCCTGACAATGATATTTACAGATTTACTATAGGTGGCAATTTCAACCCATTTAATCATTAATGTTCAATATGGTTTCCGTTTTATCTCAAACAGCTAAAATCAAGAAATTTAGCTAAAAAGAGTTATTGGGCTAAATAGCTCCCAAAGAGTCAACTTATTCAAAGATTCATTATTGTGAAAACATTGGTTTTGTAATCATAACTAATGCATAACACGTGAACAAAACTTCAAAATGAAACAAAAAGTATTTGCAGGTCAACCCAACCCAAGCCGGCCATTGATTAAATCCCTAGACTACAACAAGACAGAAGAATCATACACAATCTCAGCTACTTGTTCTGAAGGAGAATGAGGGAGATGCCAAGGTTCACTGAAAGTATTAGATCCCAAGAAGTACATGCGATGCACATGATTTCGGGATTCCTCATTTCTATTTGTTTCAAGAACCTGAAAGGAAGAAGTAACATTATTTCTACAATTACAAATGAAAAGGACCAAGTATTTGAAACTAGAGCTGGCAATTTCAACCGTACTAAATGGTTCAATTCGGATTATGTCTTCTAAAAACATAGAACTTTAGAGGACAGAGGTCAGACAGATAATCTAATAAAATAGCTTCAGAGGAAACAGGTCAAACAGCTCATAAGTCATCGGTCGTCCATGAGTATTTTTTATGATAAAACCTCCAAAATCAATATACCAAAAAAATTAGATTATTGCTAAAATAATATATATTTATGTGTTCATATTTGACACACTAATAATTCATTAATAATCCGAAAACTCTAGACAAAAGGTGTTTTGAGTCGACAGTTCGACACATGTGAACCGCTTTGACCCATACCAAATAAATTTGGACCTGTATAAACTCTCCAACATCATTATATTCAAACATCATATTACCAAATATTACCGGAATAAAACCTCCTAAATTACTTAAATCTCAAATGTTTATTTTTTTTAATTTGTCTCTATAATCATACTTTGTACTAATTATCTATTACAAACAAACAAACAAACAAACATACCCAGTAAATCCCACTCAAGAGCAGGGTCTGGGAGGGGTAGTTGGTGCCGAGTCTTTCCTCTATCTTGGGAGATAGAGAGACCGCTTCCGAAGAGACCCCCGACGTACTAATTATCTATTAAAAATATAAAAATTAAGGATAAAATTTTTACAGGTCACTCCGAACCAAAAAGTTGTGAACTATACCAAATATTTCCCGCAAAAAACCTCCTAAATTATTTTATTCATAGATTTAATACTTTTTGGGAATAATACTAAATATTATTTGTAATTGTATTTGAAACTAACTTTTTATTGAAAAATCAAAAATATGAAGACCGTTTTGAGCCACACCTAAACTACTTGTTTTGACCTATTTCCCCTCACTTTGCCCCTATAGGTAAGAAGTTAACTTGAGAATAGACCTCATTTAACGACTCCAAGAAAGGAACTGAACGATCCAATTGCAAGCCGCCATGCCTAGTTGGCACTAGGCTAGAGATTTCATCTCCGCCAACAAGTTTCACACGAGCAACACTAAGTACAAGAGCAAAAAGTATGAGCAAACTTAGGAGCATGAAACCAAATAGCCATGGCCCTCCAAACGTGTAAACCAACTCCTCAAATGTCGTATAACAGTGTGGCATGTGGTATCTCTCTGAAACACATTTATAAGGGCAAGGAATATCAGCAACGCCACCTGTGACATGAAATGTGCATTGTTAGAAGCAACAAATCCAACCCTAAACACCTACTTCCTTAACCTATAAGTAGAGATGACAAGACAGGCCGGTCAAACACGTTTGGGCTGAAACCAATCTTTTTTGCACAAACCTAATGAGATTAAATCAAGTTCAACAGGATATTTTATATAAAGGAATTATGAGATAATGTACGTAGAGGCCACTAATTTATTGAAACTAATTATGTCCCACCCAAATATGAATCGGGTTTCGTCTATACCAATTTCGGAAAAAAATATGCTAAATGAGTAAAATGCACTTAAATTATTTTGAAAATACAAGTTTAACCTATTACATTACATGTTAACACCTCAGGTAAGGTATTTTGTTTGATTCTTTATCTTAATTGCATTTTCAACATCCAACAAGTTTTTTTCGATATAATTAGTATATAAGAAACCTAATAGATGGATGGTCTATAAAGTAGTTTCAAACTTTCAATATTTGGGTGCCTTCGATGTGAAAAAAGAGTTGAACACTTGGATGACTGCAAAAACAATATTAATACAATATAACCTAAATCCAAGAAATTAGAATGATTTAGAAGGTTGTGATATATAATCATATATACATACACTTTGGATGAGTTTTAAGATTCAACCCATTTGCACTTATAATCAGGGAAAGAAATTAGACCATGTTGGAATCTTACGATTTGAGCAGGGCACTTAGTTACACATCATATTACATTTTCTTTAAAAAATATAACACCAACTTCTTGAAAAAGAAATCCACTTATTTAGCATAAATGAGACTGTATTTAAGCTGCAATACCTCGAACTGGAGTAAAAATGGCACGATAGGGAAACTCTAGAGTTGGGCAATCAATACAAAGAGATCTTTCAGACCCGCTGACATTCTTGTAGGTACCAAGTGGGCATTCCTACATTAAAATTATTTAGTGAAACTATTAAGAGTGATAGAAGCCAAAATCAACATATAAATAATATAAACATCCTAATTATCAATATAGTAGGTTTCTAGATGACTGAAGAGAAATAATCATACCTCACAAAATATACCATAGAGCCCTTTTGGACAGATTATTCCAGTTATAGTTCCATTGTCCCCTGGTTGTCCTAGGCCTTTACCAACTCCTCCTCTGCCATATTAATAAGCAAAAGCATAATAAAGTATGTAAAGACAAAAGGCTGATGTCAACAAAGAGATTAAAAAGACAAGACCGGAGAAAAATGATCATAAAATATTTGTGCATACAACAAGACTAAGAGCACCTAGATGTGTTACAGAACTATGTACAATTGTATGTTGGTTTGGTATGCAGGAATGGACCATTCCAATGGAATGTTCCAAAAGCAAGATTCTTTCCATTTCAAGGATTTTTATTCCTTGAAGTAGGGGTGTTTTTCAATTTCAAGGATTTTTATTCCTTGAAGTAGGGGTTTTTTACCCCCATTTCTTTTAAGGAATAAATGAGAGTTTACAGTTTAAACTTATTATCTTCTTCGAAAACTTATATACTGGTGTTAGTTCCCCAAAAAATATATCAACTTTGATTAAGATATAAATTTATTTTGAAATTCACCTAAAATAAATTTTTATTATGATCTTATTTGAGGTTGTCTTAATACTCTTTTGTGTTTGTTTTTTTACTATTAAGTATACAGCTTTTTGCATATGTTATTAAAACATTATGTCCTTAACTCCAAATATGCGCATGCATGTTATTTTTCTTCTTAACAACATAGAAAGTGTTTTTCAGATACATTGCATGTTTTATAAAAGTGTTCAATAAGATCACCAACAAAAGATTCACCTAAAAGAATATGATTCTATAACTTTTGATCAGGTGTTTCACATATAAAATTTCTTAAGGGACAAATAAAGTAGATGTAGAAATATGTGTTGGCAGGAAGAAGGGTTAAAACGGGTTTGAGTTGAAACATATCATGTGTGGGTCAGTTGGATTAACAGGTTTGAGTTGAAACATGTCATGTGTGGGTCAGTTGGATTAATCTGCTAACCTTTTTAGTCAATTTCTAAGAAAACTTAAAAATTGTTAATGCATTAATATGATTATGAAAACAAATTAGAAGGTTGTACGCATGAAAAACAGACATTAAACCACTATAAACCCGTTTAACTCACCTGGCCCATCCCCCTTTTTGCCAAAGAAAACTAGTTAACCCATTTGAGATAAAGCAGTACCCAAATCAACCATTCATAAGTAACTAATAGAAGTTGCCACCTCTACAATAATTAAAGAAAAGTAGTGATTTGTCAAGATTCAAACCCAATATTAATGCTTCCATTTACACTTGCCACGGGCTGATATTCATCGCCAACTGTAATATCTGACCAATGAAAATGAATCCTACCGCCGCCACCGCCACCGGCATTTGGACCACCATAGCCTCCAACCGTTGAGATTGAAGCTGAACTGCCAAGTGTCAATCTATCAACAAAGAGAAGAATACTTCCACCAGATCCACCTCCCGGACTAATCACAGGGTTAGAATTGGCATTTTGCTTTCTTATATTTTCTCCAAAGCTTTCTCCATCAGCTGTGAGTGAGCCATAGATGTACAAAGTTGACAAAGAGCGCTCCAGAGAACCCATCACTATTACAAAATATTTACAGTTAAAATAGAAAACAATGTCTACTAAAATTTTCAAAATATGTGGTTTCTATAAATCACTTTTTATACATTTTCTATTTAACTTTTTTATTATCATTTTTATATCAATTTATTTGACATTTACGATATATATTTTATACCAAGGTTTATAACATACTTTTATAGCAAACTACATATAACAACTTTAATAGAAATTAGTTTGATTATAACACGTTTTTATACCACACACGCACTTTGATCTTTCATACCGCAAGCACATGCAATCAATATGTCTGATTTGAGTTTCTTGACATCTTTAATGATAATAAGATATCGCCTGTTACGTGTTACAAGTCAAAGATATCTAAAAATATTGTTAGTTCATGTGTGTTGATGTATGTCTTCTTGTCATTTTGTGTTGTTATTGTACTAGGCGTTACATGCTCTTTTTATGTGATATTTGCATGTGTTTATATTTCAGTCCTCTTTCTTCTCTTTGTTTTTTGAGTTGGGGGTCTCATTAGGAGCAGTCTCTATATCCCATGGGTTAGGGGTAAGGTTTGCGTCCGTTCCAACCCTCCCCAGACCCTACTATGAGCGGGATTTTTACTAGGTATGTTATTGTTGTTTTAATGATGATAAGTATAAAAATAATAACAAAAAATAAATATAAGAATTATGGTTAAACCATCAAAATGGTGAAAATTAATGAACAAAACCACAATAAAGGATACGAAAAATGCACGTCAGCAAAAAATGATTGGTCAAACCAGTTATAGGTCAGATATATTTATGTTTGAATAAAACAAAGAAAAAAGTAAAAGGATAGTAAATGTTCAGGGGTTAAACTGTCAGAATGATGAAAGTTACAGGTTTATTCCATTATCAATCCCAAGTTTCCACTACATTAACCACTCAAAGATTCCTATGCTTGCTTCCACATATTGCCTTGGGAGATATAAGATATGAAAACAACATAATTTAACATTAAAGATCTAGAAGCTTACCAATGATACCACCACCAGCAGTTGCACCACCCAAACTAACATTCCCACTTCCACTACCAAGCTCACAGGGAAAATCAGCATCACCATAAGTAACACCACCCTCCACAATCATACTGTTATTATAATATCCATTCCCACCTCTGCCACCATGCCCCCCACCACCACTAGGGCCCGTGCTCAAGAATTTTCCTTTACCAGCCCCACCAATGCAGCCTACATTATTCCAAATATCAATTATATTAAATATCATTATGTGAAGAAATCAAAACCTTTGATACTAGAAACAATCGGCTTCGGGTGATGTTATCATATTGAGTTCATTTGGGTAGGTCTAGATTACAGAACAGGTTAAATGGGTCCGCATCCAAAAATTTTGCTAAGAACAGGTCCAAAAGAAAAGTACCGGGCCAACTAGACACGATCCATATTGACCTGAAATCTGTTTGGCCCATCTTTAAAAAAACCATTTCAACCAAAACCTGTTTTGGTTCGAGGCCAAACCTGCCACATTTGCTACCTCCAATTACACATTACTAATGCTAAAACAGAATAGAATAGAAATACTGCTAAAGTTTGTAATGTACTACAAAGCTACAGGTCACCATTCAAGGGTTCTTGATCCTAAACCTAAACCGGAAAACCATGGTTATCTGATTAACAACATAAACATTTTAATTATTAAATGCTTTTTACAATAAGTAAATTCCAATAAATCAGCTTTGGAAGTCCCTAAAGGAGAACTTTCTGAAGAAAATTACAAACTAAGGCTTAATACAATATTCAGGGCTAATATTTCATTAGTGGACCAGTATTGTTACGCCTGAAAAGAAATTTAGTATTTTAACATTTTCCAGTTTTTTTTCAGTTAAACCTCTTTCATTAAATTGCGAGCTACCAAACCAAAAATTCAGGTTGAGTTAACCCAAAAATCGGTTTGATTTTTCAGTGTTGGTCATGAACATATCAATGATGCATGTCCCTCAACACAACTGGAACATAGAAAAATAATATAAAACAATACCTAACCCAGAAGCAATTATCGATCCAGAAGGTTGAATAACTACGGTTCTGACCCACTGAAAATGGACAACAGATCCTTCAATAGAACCTTCAACAAATACTTCTTCTACTCGACATATCTGCCAAGGCATAACATCTAATCAGCACACCTAATATGAAAAAAATAATCTTATTAATTATATAACTTATCACCTGAAGAGTGAAGGACAATGAAGAGTTCACATTGCAATCTTCTGGCGGATGAATTAGTTCTGTGGGGCAAACCTCAAGTTCACAATTTGACCTGTAATATATCAATGTATCATCTACCAAATTTTGAACAAAATCACGGATTACTACTAAATTGCAATTACTTACAAGTAATTATTAGTTGTATTTTGTAAAGGGCCTCGAACCACGGATCCAGGTTCAACCTACATATTTGCCAAAATTTTGCTCAGAATGAGTGATACTAAAAATGTCTCAAAGTCAATGATGGCATAGAAAGACATGCAATGATAGCTTTATAATGACATATAAGATGAAAAGATTCATGCACCTCAAAAAACTTATAGTTACAACTTGTTGCTTTTATAGTCATTAAATAGATTTTATAAATTATCATACCAAAGCAATTGTCTTAGTATGAGAAGTAATGTCATTGCACCCTCACGTTTCTTTAATAAATGGCTAATGACATAGCGCCCTAGGGATTACAACTCAAAATTAGATGTGGCGATTTCAACCTTTTGATTTACAATGGGTGGATTCAGGTTGTATTTATCTAAATGAGTCAAATAAAAAATGTTGAAAATCGCCTTCAATCTATTTGGCATGCGGTGTCATATTTTTTGTTGTAAATGTAGATTACCATTGTAATCATGACTAACACACTAGTTATTTATTAAAGAAATCTGAAAAAGGACAAACAGTGCTTATGGATCAATCCAACCCGTCCCAGCCCGTTGCAAGCAAAACTAAAACATGGCTGATTTCAACCCATTACCCACCCCGCGCATCTTGTCACCTCTACTCAAAACTAAAGTAAGTAAAGTAGCAAAAACTGATATGCAATCCTTAGTTGCATATGTTAAATGCAACAAGTAAAGGCTCTCATAATCTAAATATATTTATAATATCAAGAATTTGTTGAGTTATAATGCCCTGAAAGAACCAAATATTTTCAAAATCTACTATGGGCCTAGTAAGTTAACAACATAACAAAGCTTGCAACCAATAGGCCTTTGGCTAGGGCAAGGGTGAAGCCTGTGTGAGTTTGCCGTTTAAACAGGAAAGGGATAAAAAAAAGGTAAGTAGCCTTACATTGATACAGCAAAATATTGATAAAACCAGATGCTGAGCTTCTATAATATTTCCTTCCCCAGTCAAATTCAGAGAACCTTGTCCATGAACACCAAGATTTGCGTTTGATTGTATCACAGATCCACCCTTACATTATTAATTAAACAATTTAATTACTTAAATATCACAGTAAGTCTCTGTTTTAACTTATGCAAGAGAAAAGAAAAATTACCTTGAGAACCAGTAAATTGCTAGCCTCAAGCAATGAAGTGGCAATAATTGGATCGCCCTCTCCATCACCATCTATTAGCATTTTGGAGTTCAACATCAAGTGCAGCTTAACAGACATTCGCAAAGCCCCATATATCTAAAAGATTATATTACAAAAAGCAGTAAGAAGACCATTGAAACTTGTAATATCAAACTACAGGAAGATAAGAACAAATAAAACTTCTCTGTAACTGGAATAGAACATATATCTCAAAGTAAAAAGCTTAACATAGCATAAGCAAACAAATGAGTAGCATACACCAGAGCATATGCTCCTATTTTATATTTACATATATTTATAACATATGCAACAAAAAATATGGACTAAAAAATAAGGACTATAACAGTAAAGATAGAACCATACTCAAGTCAAGATGGTGAAAATCATATAACAAAAAATCCTACAATACAATATGACAATCAAATTTTCCCAAAATGGACTACATAATTTACTTGGTAACAGTAACCCTAAATTAAACAATGTAGAAAAGAAGGATGAAAAGTATATTGCAATAAGAACATAAACAATGCCTCTCACTTACCTTGATAACTGAATCACTCATTAAAAGTTCTTCTGCAATTAATTCAAACTCTGACACGGCATCATGGGGAAGGCCAAAGCTTAAAACTGCTGAGTTCGATAAACTAAGTTGTCCCTGAACCTATATATTTTAAAAAGTATATATTATGTACATAATCCCATGAACCAGCAAAAGTCAATCAAACTGTAATCAAGAGGGAACAAGTTGACTGTGAACCAACTTAAATTTTGGTGGCAATTTCGACCATTTACTTATGAATGAGTCATTGGGTTAAACTTTTTCTCAAACAGAATAGATGGGTCAAGTTAAAAATTTCAGCTGGAATGTCTGCAATTTCATACACAATACAAAAATAAACGGGTTATCGTAGGGTCTAAACAGGTTTGGTCGATCCGCCTAACCCACTTGCCAAATAGACCGTGTTGGGGTTAGGTTGTGGATAAACGGGTCGCTTGCTTAGATAAAAAGGTTGCGTAGGCCATTTCCGTATTACATGTTTAGACACGTTAAATAAAAACTAGTGTTCGGCTTGGGTGATACCCCCCTGCCAACTGAACCCAACACGAATCTTCACTGGATTGAAAGTAGCCCAAAGTTGATTTTTGTTGCACACAACCTTTTAAATCATTTTACGCAAAGATAAGATTACTATCATAGTAATATTGTTATGCAATCAAAACTAACGAAGTTATTTATTTATTAAAAATATAGAACCCGAACGCATTTTGACCTTAGCCAACCCGTCCTTGCAATCTCTAGAAATGTACATTAAGAATTGCAGTAAGTTAACAGATCTTCTTGATTTAACTCGATACAAATCTCTCTTGTCAAAAATAATAATAAAACTAAAAATATGCAGTAAATGACATCTTGATAACCTGCACACGACTCCAACGTAGAGGAACATCAGCTCTAGCATAATCTTGGATGTCAACACTGGTCCAACGGGGCTGATTTGGGAATGCAAAAAAAGGCGTGTCTGTATCTGTTGACCTGTTGTGATTGTTGACTCTAAGCCTTCGAGGAACAGCATCATAAAAAGTTCCTGCAGCACCCGAGTTTGCCGGACAGCCATAACTTTGTCCCCCTATAAAAACAGAATAAAAAAATCGGCAGCTAAGTTACTATCTCAAATGCAATGCAATAGAAAAGGAAAAAGACACATCAACTGACATAATTCAACCAACTCCGAATAGAAAACTTATCATTTTTGTTAATGATTTGAAGGTATGATATATGTGGAGGTTACCCAAGTACTCAATTATTTTTCATCGCAGCACAAATAGATTGAAACTACTTTTCAAGTATACATGTTTTTGGCCACAAATACATGGATGACAAAAATGCCTTAAAAAAACATTCAAAGGCAATTTCATTATTTTACATGTTTGTGGCCAAAATTGGATACCAAATACAAACTTGGAACAAAAACATGCTGGAATATCAATTAAAAACATACTAGTTTCATTTATACCAAATCCAGCTAAAAACAAGCCAGATGTTGCGAAATAACAAAAATACACTAGTTTTCAACATTGAATAGTTTGCTGATACCTTGATGCAGTGGTACTGTAGCCTTATAAAAAAACTTAAGGGAATTTCCATCATCAGGCATGTTTTTTGAACAAGAAATACTTCAATGGCCTCCATAGGTGGCCTTAATGAATAAAAACTAAATACGTGGGTCGTGCCTACATACGTTATCCCTAATTTGAACAAGAAATAGTGTTCTATGGATATACCACATGAGCACTTCATTATTTCTCTTCTATTTTGTGCTCGTGTTTGATAAAATCTCCCTTCTAGTACAAATGCCACAAGAATATGAAACCTAGGCATAAAGCAAAGCACATAAAGACCAAAATCCATGAAAGAGCAATTGAGTGCATGATTTTTCTGATCTAACATATAAATGAAGAATTGTTGTTTAAAACCTAGTTTATAAGATATTTTCAAAAGAGACCACAAACAAAAGTGTGTTACATGATGGCACCACAAACGTAAGTGCCCTAATATACCCTATTAGTGATTTACAAGTATAGATCATTAAAGACAAATGGTTAACTGTCAAAAAAAGCCTTATATAATGTGTCTAGATTCACATATAAGGCCCTAGACTATATTTGGTATCTACACTGAATTATTAACATGAAAGTCCTTTTTTGTATGATTAAATCCCTATGAAAGTCCTTTTTTGTATGATTAAATCCCTAGACTTTTCATAACTTTAAAAAAATGGTCCTTTTTGTATTATTAGGTCTCTAAGGTTCAATAAACCAACTTTTCTGTTACATTTCAAAGATCTAGGGAGTTTTAGTATTTAACAGAAAAATTCCCTTAAATGAAGTTTACAGCCATAATCAGTCAAAAGGACATTTTAGTTAAACTTTTGAATGTTAAAATCTAAAGATCTAGGGATTTTTAGTATTTAACAAATAAAATTCCCTTCAATAAAGTTTAGATCCATAATCTTTTGAAAAAAATGTCTAAGCATCTTGTCATACAAAAAAGAATAGCTTTTATGTTATAATACAATGCATGGAGTATTGTAATATATCACTAAGTTGTAACATTCACGAATTAATCATGCAAAAATAAAGTCCATCAACTTGTATACTAATCCAAATTAGGTAAATGAAAATGAGGATAATGATGTAATATGAACGCACCATGAACGAAAAATGTTTGGTCATCGTGTCTGCTGAAAACATTTACAGATATTCTTCCACCAGCACCACCAGCAAACCCATTACCTCCAGATGCACTTAAGATACCATTACCTGTCCTGTTCTTCACAGAACAAACAAAGATAATAGTTGTATAATTATGTCTAGTCCGTGCCGAACACAATTAATTATGTCTAGTCACTGTTGAACAATCAAATCAGCTTCCAAGTCACTCTACCTAATTAAATTACAATACATCGAGACAATATCAATTGACAAAAAGAGACTTATCAAGCTCCCATCACATAAATCCTCACTCAAGTAAATAACCTAATAGAGTATCATAGTGGAAAATCACACTTCACTCTGAGTTCACACAAATCGGCCTCGCTCGACACCCCCACACACACATATATATATATGCACATACATATATATGTTATATACCTGCATATACATGTGTGCGCGCACTTAACCATTTTGATCTAACACATAGACTTGACCTACAATACAAACTGAAGTATAGCTAATGTTGGATTTGTTGGGTGTAGGCTTCCTATTGGGCTCGGCCGGCCCAAGCTCTATAAGGGCCCAGTTTAGTTAGTTAGTTAACTTAAGGTACCCTAAATGTTGCCTATAAATATATCTCTTTGTACTTGTAATCATTATCACTCAATAAAAGAAATACCCTAGCTGCCCCAAGAACCTCTATAAATTTATGGTGTCATTTACTGCTTTATTTCTTATTATGTGTGTTCATGTGTGCTTTGATCCTAACAGGATTTGCATCAAAGGAAGTATAGCTAATGTTGGATTTGTTGGGTGTAGGCTTCCTATTGGGCTCGGCCGGCCCAAGCTCTATAAGGGCCCAGTTTAGTTAGTTAGTTAACTTAAGGTACCCTAAATGTTGCCTATAAATATATCTCTTTGTACTTGTAATCATTATCACTCAATAAAAGAAATACCCTAGCTGCCCCAAGAACCTCTATAAATTTCTGGTGTCATTTACTGCTTTATTTTTTATTATGTGTGTTCATGTGTGCTTTGATCCTAACAGGATTTGCATCAAAGGAGCACAAAGTTTACATGGTATATGGAATCTCAGTTTCCTTTTTGGTTGGCCAGACAAAACTTTAGCACTTTAAATTAGATATTTTCTAACACGAGTGAATGTATTTACTAAGTAACTGGGGATTTAAGGTAATGTAACTATTGTAATATGCATTACTGCTTATTTGATGGTAATAAGTGTTCTTTAAGTTTTATTGTTCCCAACTAAGATTAGGTATTTATTTCCACTTTCATGCAACTCCTTTTTATTTTCAAGTTGAATAAATATAACTTCTTAGACAGTTGCAATTACTAGTTGGTACATTTATAGCAAAAAAGTAAAAATAAACTAATCGAGTATCCTATAGGAAAATCACCCTTCACTCATGGTTCACACTAATCACCATCCCCCAACATACACACAGAACATTTATGTTATATATGTACATACACATATGTGTGTACGCACTTGACCGTTTTGACCTGACACACAAACTTGACCTGCATGCAAACTGAAGACTAGCTACTGTCAGATTTGAATTCCAAAGAGCACAACATTCGCATGTTATTTGGATTTTCAATTTCCAGTTTGGTTGGTCCGTCAAAACTTTAGTGAATTATTTTATATACTCTCTAACATGAGCAAATGTATTTACTAAGTAACTGGGATATAAGGAATGTGACGTACATATGTTTGCTGCTTATTTGATGGTATCTGAGAGTCTCTTTAGTTTTCTTCTTCCTATCTAAGATTGGGTTCTAGTATTCAAGTTGAATAAATATAATTTCATGTTGTTTACTGGTTAGTACATTTGTAACAAAGAATATGCAATTTCTAGAGTACCTGATCTTAAGTTTAGTTATTGATATCCAAGGGTTTAAGGGTTTACATCCCTATTTTATGTATCCTCATGACCTCATGGAAGTTGGTAGATGGTATTGATGCAAATTGAGATGTTATTATTATGTTGCAATCACTGTTTTTTTCCCTCAATCATTGGAATTATGGCTAATGAATTTATTTACTAAATAGAACCCTAAATTTTGCTATCAGTTATATTCAGCAATTCCCATCAAAACCTAATAGCAAAAATCCAAAGATTTATCTATCAAACCGAATTATTTTACAGAGCAAGGAAACTTTCTTATATTGGTTGATAATGAACATAACTTCAATATCTAGCATAAGATGTTATAATCCTCTATCAAATGCTTATTCTTATACTTGGAACAACAAAGCTAATGGACTTACTAAAATTGTCATAGATGGCATGAACATCTAGATTGGTTGATGTGATTAATTCTTTTCCAAGAAATTATGTGGTTCATTAAATAATGTGTCTGCTAAATATAAATTATTTTTGTTACGAGGATTTGTTGTATGAATTGAAGTATTGTTAGCACATAGCACAATGGTGTTGAAGGAATTACAAGGTATAGTTCCACTGATTTCAAATGGTTCATTTTCATATAGAAATAATAAAATGTCTACGACCACAAACCATATACCTAACATAGGATCATTTACAACACACTGAATATTACAATGTCAGCAAATTTCTATGACTGTTTGTTTACATGTAACTCAACTTTTAAGCCTATTAATCCACATGCACCAAGTAATATGCATTCAAGATGTCGCAAGCCATAAACTTACCATATAATTATATGTTCTAATCATTCAAAGAAATAGCAGCAAAAGAAAGTAAAAGTATGCAGAAAGAGACCATTACATTTTATAGGCCTTCACGAAAATGCTGCCGCCAGATCCTCCTCCACCTTTAACACCACCATCACCACCATCAGCCAAAATCCTCCCAATACTCTCAACAACATCCACCACCTCAACCCAAACCCTACCACCTCCATTCCCACCATAATCATCTTCTTTACTAGTAGTCCCACCTTTGCTCCCATAATCATAGGGCACATCCAAATCCGACCACCCATACGCATCACCTCCCCATACATCCTCCGGAAGCTTCGTATTATCCACAACACAACAAGCACCTCTACCACCATGCCCACCACCACCACCTAGCACCCCTTTCGGTGACCCACTCGTATACTCCGGCGGATCACCGCCCAAAGCAGTCACATTCACAACAGAACCCTCTTCAAACGTGGCATTCCCTGCTGTCACATGAAACGTCCCAGCCACTATCACCGAATTAAACCCTAACCTAAACTCAGAACTAACATTAATAATCACCAAACAACCAGGAGCAGAGCATATAAATTCAACCCCAGGGAGTATCCATAAGTTCCCTTTCCCTTCTATATACACATCATCAACGAAAATCAAACTAGAATTCAGTTCACACGTACTGTCTAAACTACCGATACCTCGTAAATCCTCCTCGCACGACAGCGACGGAGGATGCGGTGACGGAGCCGGTGGCGGAGGCGACGGCGGCGAATAATCCCCATGGAAATCGAGAATCGACGATTCATATTCATCAACCGTTGAAGAAACAAAAAAGTTAGGGTTTGAGCAGAGAAAAACAGTAACAACAGTCAGTAAACAGAAAATTCGTGTAGCCATCGATACAATGAGATCGAATCATATGTCGATAGCTTGATACCGATTGATTGATCTTCGGTTAATCAACTGCGGTGTTTGTGATTTGTGATCGAACAGCAATTGATCGTACGGCAAGTGATCGGAGATTGAGATTTTTGCGACGGAGATGAGGCGGTGAACGGTGATAACGACGGTGGTGGCCACCGGAAAACGAGATGATTTCAATCTAATCCGAATGAATCACCGATGATTTGACACATCGTTGTCACTTGCAGTGAAATCAATCAAAATGGGGTTCATTAATGGCGTGTTCATGCTCCTCTATGGACATGTGGTCAACTCTTGCTACTTTCCTTACATGTTTTATACACGTATTGTAACTCCGGTTTAAAATATTTTTGTCCTTTTTAATCATGTATTTATTTAGGTAATATTATACTTTTGTAATTATACAAACAAGAAAATGACATAAAAGGGAATAAAAAATGTACAAAACTAACTTGGGATAAGACTTTTGAGTTTTGAGGGATGCATTATCTTATATGGAATAATTGAGAATTTGATGTTTAAGTAATTCAGTCGGATTTTATTGGTTATAGCTCGAGTTGTTAAGGGGTTTTTTGTTATAATTTTGTTATTTAGGGCATGTTGTGGACTTGTGGAGGCTTTTACCCATATAACTTTGATTGTTTATTTTCAATTTAGTTAGAGTAAATTATCATTTGTATCGTCAATTTTTTCTCATTTTGACCGCTTACATTCCTATAATTTTAAACCTTTACTTTGCCCCCTGATGTTTTATTTATGTCTTCATTTAAGTCCTAACCCTAATGTCGTTAGATTTAATCATTAGTTTTTTTGTAAATTTTTAAATTATATTTAATACCACTTTATTAAAACTCATCCCCACCCCCACGTCTAATGAGACTAACACCATCATCATCATCAACATGGTCCCTACCTCCACCCACCATTCTCTTTCTCATCCCTCTCTCTCTTTCCCGGTAGTCCACAGCCACCACCGCCAGATCACAACCTCAACCTATTATTATCTTTCTCATCCCTCTCTCTCTTTCCCGGTAGTCCACAACCACCGCCGCCAGCTCACAACCTCCACTACCACCATTGCTCGCTATGTAACCATTTACCACCATCGTCTCGATCACTCACTCACACACACACACACTATCTCTCTCTCTCTCTCTCTCTCTCTCTCTCTTCACAGTGTTCCTTCTCCACCCCGCCACCACCGCCAGACCACCATGCATCATCGCTCACCATGTAACCACCCACCACCACCACCGTCACTCTCTATCTATCTATCTATCTATCTATCTCTCTCCCGCGAAACTAGATAAAGTAGGCTGAGATGGCGGTGTTGGTTGAAGGTGGTGGTTGAAGAAACACATGAATCTCATATCTAAAGTTTGATGCTTCAAATTGATGCTCATCTACGTTAATTCTTCTACATATCATGAATGTTATTTGTGGTGTCGAATGGATGGTGGGGTTGAGAGTGTGGTGGTATGGCGATGATGATGGGGTGGGTTGTGATCAACAGTGGAATGGTAGGGTTTTATGGTTGGTGGGGATGTTTGGTGGTGATGGTCGGGCTGGTGGGTGTAATTAGCGGTGGTGGGTGATGGTTCAAATGATGATGGTGAATGATGGTAAGATGATGGGTAAATGTAAATGGATGGAATTATGAAAGCAAATAAGGTTAAAGGAAGATAATAAATATACCCTTTAGAAGAGATAGATGGTGTGGAGGTTGTTAATAGACTTGACTAAAGTTGTCAGCCATTTAAATTCAAATGTTTACATAATAAAAATATCAAGGATACAAATTGTTAACAATATAAACGTGAGGTATACGCAAAACAAAGTTTTGAAACTATAGGGATGCAAATGTTAAAATTGACAAACGTTAGAGATGCAAATGATAATCTACTTATTTAATTATCT
This sequence comes from Flaveria ramosissima, assembly GCA_025215565.1. Taxonomy (NCBI): domain Eukaryota; kingdom Viridiplantae; phylum Streptophyta; class Magnoliopsida; order Asterales; family Asteraceae; genus Flaveria; species Flaveria ramosissima. Next base: position 38,584,249 of record CM046042.1, read on the forward strand.
TTAAAGTTTATGTAAGCTAGTAGTTTACTTCTTGATGCGACATGATAGTAAGAAAATACAAATCACGTTTTCCTAGATAAATAATATATAAAGAAAGAGGAGGAGGAGAGAGAGAGAGTACAAGTAAGGTAACCAAAACGTCTATAATCAATTTTATACAACCAATCATTCCTAAGTTTGTTGCCATTACGATCAACGGCCCATGCTTATAGGAATCTCTTTCGTTCAAAAAAAGTATTGGAGTTTGTTTAAGAGTGAAATCACTATTACATTACAAGGAGCGACCCTTGTCAGAATACGACAACAAAAAGGCACCCCAATGGCCTTAAACACATGAACAGTAATTCTCATGCCATTGATCGAACCATCATAGAGATTATCCTCAATATACTATCAGACAAATGTAAGACTCTACAAAACAAAGTACAAGGGTACCACGAAATCTAAAATACTATGACCCCTAATCATGAAGGAATTTTAAGGTTTGTGAAAAAGGACGGGGGGTGAGGGTGTTTTGCCTACCTCGTTGAAATGCTAGGCATGCCAAACAAGATGAAGCTCTATAGTAAACTTAAAGCAAGTGGTAAATATTCACAGTTCAAAAAAGAAAAAAAGTGATAAATATTCGACACTACTATCTGTTTAATTATTAGATAAGACCTTAACATTAATTAGTTGTAGACAAGCTTTTGATACATGAACACGTGATTAAAGAGCATGTAATCATTGGGTAACACCTTAACACTAATTAGTTGCAAATAAGCTTTCGATACATGAACATGTGATTAAAGAGCACGTAGGAGGTGAGCACACGTGACATGTGACCTAGGATTATAAAATTGATAGAAGATGAAATGGTCAAGCTTGTGAAGCCTTTTGAGATATAAGAAGACATCCATTCAACAATTCTTCACTCAAATGTCACAAGTGTCCGGAACTTTCAATACATGTGTCATGAACGAGAGAATTAAATGATCTTAAGAGAAAAAGGAATTATAGCTAATGCCAAATGTAGAGTAATGAAGCTAGGAGAACGAATGTTTGGTTCATTCACTCGATGAGCAACAATTATATGGGTGCATACAATAAAATTTTCTCAAAGCTCGATAAAAAGTTTAACAATATGTGATAATGTGAAACTCATGAATAGTTCATACATGGTTGTGTCGGGAAAGCGTGACATCATGTTTCAATTTAAAGTGACTTAGGTAATCACTATGTTCTCAAATTACTAAAGCTAACACCATAGGGACAAATCAAACTCCAAGCTAATAATAGTAAGTGCAACAAATATTGCACACAATTTGCATATGTGAAACCAATTGGATGATTTAATGATACTGTATGAACACTTTTGTTATATAATTTAAATATTTCTCCAACAATGTTGAAGCCATAATAACGTGCTGCAAGATCCAAACCAGTAAAATATAAAATTAAAAAGAAAAAAGAAAAAAAACTGCAAAAAAGAAATATGAAATTTTAAAAGATAAAAAAAATATAAAAAGGTTCCATTGCCGGGAATCGAACCCGGGTCTCCTGGGTGAAAGCCAGATATCCTAACCGCTGGACGACAATGGAATTGTTGTTTGACCTCTGATGAAAACTAATATAATCTATCACTTAAAAAATAAAAACAGGTTAATATTCCATTTTAAAGTTTTGTTTTCTTTGTTGTTATGAAAAAGATAAATGAAAAAATCTTATGAAAAAATATAATATGGTTTACCCATTTATCACTTGGAAAAGGTAATAGGTTGATATTTCGTTTGAAAGTTTTTATTTTTACTAGTTGTTATAAAGAAAAATCATTTTATGGTTATTATATAATCGTATAAACTTTTTGCATCTGAGTAATAGATGACTTAAGTTTAAAGTTATTTTATGACGTGTGACATTTTCTTGGTTGTTATCAAGCTTAAACGGTTTTTATTTATCATTTCTTATGTTATTTTATTTTTTCATGACGAAAAAATAAAAGAAAAGAGGGTTGTCATTAAACCGTAAGTGCGAGAAGATGTTTTCAAGAAACTCCTTAAGCAGCCAATCAACTTTTCTTGTTTTAAAATAAAAAATAATTTTCACTAACCAGAAAGGCACACGAGTGTGTAATAAATGTTACGTCTCTTGGAGGTTAGGGGTTTAAATCTTGCAATGGATATGTTGAATGAACTTATAAGTAAATTATTATACTAACAAAATTAAGGTAACTTTTGCACAACTTTTTTTATGTGACTAGCATTGTTTAATCTTAAATGTCTAGCACGATGCACTATAAGAGCTTTAAGTGAATAAAATGTCACTTAACAAAAGTAAAACTATATGAAAGTATGTACACATAACTACACAACTTAAAATATACAATTACACTTCGGTAATCTAAGAGGTTGAAATTAAAATGGATTGGATTTGGAATTAAAAACTGTCAAGATGACTTGATTTTGAATAAAGTTGAACTTGTTTAAAGAATTGGAATTTATGATGTGTTTGATAACAAATTAATTTGTTTAGTTAGTTAAAAAATGTTAAAGAATTGGAATGTGACAATGACGGTGAAGGCTAGGAGGGTGGGGGTGGATGCTGCAACTACGGAGGGGGATGTGAAACGAGCGGAAGTCATGTGACGATGGTGGTTGAGATGGTCACAATAACCTGTAGTGGCAATAATCACAATGTTAGGGCGACAATGTCAGTTGTTGTGGTAGGGGTGGCGACAATTGTTGCAGAAGTGAAGAGTGAGAGATTCTAACTTCTTTCAGTTAATCACTTCATAATATGACATGAATGTTTAGTTATTACTTAAAATAAACATGTTTATATATTTGTTTGTTAACTAAACATGTTAACAATGAGAATTTATAATTGTAATTCTAATAGAATGACGAAACATGTTTTTATGAATGCTTTTATCAAACCCTTGTATATTTAAAAGGCCCCTCCATGGCTCCATCATGATTCATGTGTAACATCATCAATCTAATTATATTTCACTTAGCTCATTTTCTTGTTCTATGATTGAGAGCCCAAATATTTCATGATCTAGCCCATTTCAAATGGGCCCCTTTTCTTTTTTTCTTTCTTTCTTGATTTATTTTCTAACTAGTTTATGATTATCAATGTTTGAAATGGCTACTGGGGTACAAAACCTATGGTAAGGTGTCTTTTAAGTAAAACAAGATTGAATCTAATTTCATGGGCTTTGAGGTTTACTCAATACTTGGGTCTTGAGCTCACTAACCACATTTTCTTCTGGGCCGAAGCTTCTGGGCCCAGACATCATTTACTATTTTGTCATAACTAGCATTAAGCTTTCGCGTTGCGGCGGGTGCGTAAAACCGTGCTAAGTAGCACCAATGACACACTATCCTCAGTAACCACCAATACCAAAAAACTCGTATCGAAAAAGAAATAAAAGACAAAAAAACAAACTGAATGAAAAGTAGACGTAAAAATGTTGAATCATCCAAACGAAACATAAAACATATAAGATAATAGTAAGTTGACCTAGGACCAGCGCGTTGTGACAGGGCTGTTAAACGGGGAAAAAATAAGCGTACAAATATCGAACCACACACATACGCTGGGCGTGTGTCAACTCGCAACATTTAGACTGAAACGTAAAACACCAAATTTGTAAATATGAAAAGTATAGGTGACCAAATTTGAAAGTAAAAATTATTGGGACTAAATTGTCAAATGTGTAAAAGTAGTGGATTAAAATGAAAAAGTTAAAGATTAATAAAAAAAAGAAAAAAGTGGTTACAACCCATTAAAGCATGTTGTACCACCAATGATGCAAACAAAACTTGCAAATTAGTATTATATAAATATCATATGCTAGACTGGTTGGATAATAACAATATATATAGTTTTCAGTTGATGTTATGCTTACTACAGTGGACTGAATCTCACAAGATTAATTCTTGGTCTACCTAGCGTCCTAACCCATGAAAAAAAATCCTTAAGCTTATGGAAGATAAAGCAAGTTAATCAAACTGATCTAGCATCATAAAAATAATCTTTTTTTATAAATTAAATCATTTTTGTCAGTATTATAGATTAAACTCAAATCATAGGTTATGAAATAGAGTTTATTGCTAGCCAAAAATCATATTTTAATAGGGTTGGTGATAGAGTCATATGTTGATGAAAGATAAAAGAACATAGTTAAAAGAAAATAAAAATCATTAATGAACATGCAAGATGATTGAAAAAAATTATGGATATTTTGCATGGGCTAATCATTTGAAGATTAATTATAATTATTACAAGGTGTCAATAGATTCCCAATCACACCATCCACATGCTAATCCCAAATGTAACACAAAACAAGCATAATGCTGTTTGGCATGTTACAACTTACCACCAATTGGTTATGAGCATCTTCAACCCAAATTCTCTCTTAAGCATGATTGATTTCCCTTCCCTCTTGGAACCCAAAATGGATGCATAATGAAAAATTGTTGATTCTGTGTAGTTTTATTTGTTTAAAGATAATAAGCAATGTTTTAGTTTTAGAAATAATAAAATTGCCAACGTTAGAGCATTAACAGTGGGTTCCCAAACCTCGTCCCCATATTTATACTAAAAACACTACTTTTTTATTATATCTTTCAATTAAATAATATTTTTTAATATCTTTATCATTACATTTTCTCTCTCCTCTACTCACAACCACTTTTGAAATATTAAAAAATTTATAAGGGTTGTACCATGATTCCCCAAATTTCCACAAATATGGGGAATCATTGTGAAACTTCCATAAATATTATCTCATTCACTCACAACCACTAACAGCCGTCCTCTATAATATAGGACGCACACTCACATCGAAAATGTGAAACCCACTGTGAATGCTCTTACTAATATTTGTATGCCTAAAAATATAAAAATATCATAGGATCATATTTAGGTTACAATTCAACGTTAAATTATAGCCGACTAGGGTTTTGGTTTGGAAATTTATTTAATGTTAATTTAATTTATGACTTGTTGACTTGATAACACAAAGATTTTGAATGTGCTATACAACGAACATCATTATGGTGTACTGTACACTAGCTTGTCTGTCACATCTTGTGACTTTATCAATGGTCATACTAGTCATTTTTTTGTAAAAATATCATCCAGGTCGTAGCGAAAAACAAAAATTGTCAGACAGGTTGTATGGTCATAGGAGTCTTATGATTTTTCCCTCATACGATGTGTCGTGTGATCATTTATGTCTTATGATAACGCATGTACGACGCATAAGTTGTACCATTTTCAACCTACTTTATGTGTCGTGTGACCATTTATGTCTTATGATAACGCATGTATGACACATCAGTTGTTTTTGAATAACGTGTTTGTTTAACACTTACCATTATATGTCATGAAATCTTGAGTTGGTTCAAGTATCTTTTCGTACGATGAAAATTCAAAAATTCATATTGATTCATGATTTGTTAATTTAATGTTTCTATTTAGTACTTAAATTTATTATTGAGTTAATAATACAAATAATTCGTGTATTCCTATCAAGGGTTTATTTTTTTCTCCAAAAATTACAAACTATTATATACCAAACCGCGACGTCTTTGATCGATTTAACCAAATGACGCTAAAATAACCGCAAAATCATTTGATTTTATCTTTGACGGCAACATATATTAGTCCTCTATGAAGTTTATAATTTTCTAAAAGATTTTAATTAACCAACTTACCTTATTCCACTTATCTATGATATCGAATCAAGTTCATTTCTAAGGTACTATTTGTTTTTTTGCAACAAAATATCTGTAGCTTGCGAACCGTATTTGCAAACATCTGCAAGAGAAAAGGTGGACCAAACGTCTGCAATATGTAAGAAAAAAACTGTTTGTTTTTTAATCTGTATACTGCAAAAATAGTCTGTAATTAAAATAGTCTATTTTTGCAGTATGCAGATTTTAAAATAGTCTGTAATTAATTAATTGCAGTCTGTAGTTCCACGCACAGACCACGGCCGCGCAGACCTTTTTTGACGTCTGCGCCTGATCTGTGCGGCGCAAACAAAAGATGTGAGAAAATGTTTCTCAGAAAAACCAAACACCCCTAAGGGGCTGTTTGTTTGGTCTGACCCGGCTGACTCGGTCAGCCGGTCAGCCCGTTTGATACGTTTGAAATCAGAGCTGACCGGGTTCTTTTGGTCTGACCTGGACCTGAATTTTAAACATGCTAACCGGGTCCTACCAAGACCGAGGTGATGCTGGAGGTGGTGGCGGTGATGCTGGAGGTGGTGGCGGTGATGCTGGAGGTGGTGGCGGTGATGCTGGAGGTGGTGGCGGTGATGCTGGAGGTGGTGGCGGTGATGCTGGAGGTGGTGGCGGTGATGCTGGAGGTGGTGGCGGTGATGCTGGTGGTGGTGGCGGTGATTTGCAGAGACGGTTTTTGAGTCAGTCAGATACCGAATCAAACAACCAAGTTTCAGTCAGACGCATACCCAGTCAGAACATCTTACTGGGTCAGCTTCTGACTCAGTCAGATCTTACTGAATAAGTGTGATCAAACAACCCCTAAGTCTTTAGTTTAACCGTTTATTTAAAATTTTATTATAATTAATTTTGAAGAAAAATGTACCAGAACGATTTATTCAAGAAAAACGTGGATAAACTTTTAATATACCAAAAACGAAGCGATCATGACAACCATATTATTTGAAATTCAAAATAAATAATAGGAAAGAGAAATTATACAACGGCCAAATCCCCATGTTCAAAGATTCTTTTCCTGCAACCCATAACTTTTTGTTTTCTTTCACAACACCTACCCCTTATCATGATTTTAAATCAATAACTATAAAAAATGAACATTTGACATTTCCATCGTTACCATTGAACTACAAACCTTTAAGTTATTATGTTAATTGAGTAAAATCAAGATTGAGCAACATTACCATTCATACACCACTGATGATATGAGTAGCATAATGCTTTTTGTTCATGTATATCCAAACAATATTGGAGCATATGATAGAAGGGTATACGTGTCGTATAAAATGTTTTCATATATTATTCTTATTTTTAAATTATTTCTTAATTGATTTTAAATTGATTAATTATCAGTTAAAATATAATATAACACTCACAAAATATAATTTCTTAATTGATTTTCTTGAAAACCACTTGTTCTCTTTGAAATTTATATATGAGTTTTCACAAAGAAATTATTTAAAGTATTGTTCTTTTTGTATGTGTGACCTGCTAGGTAAATTGTATAAGAGCGTCACCAATAGAAAACAACAAAAAACGTGTCTGGTCAGCTAGTATATCAAAAAATATCAAATCTTTAAAACTTTAAAAAATCACTACAATAACAAAATTTAAACAACTTGTCACATCACTATCATGTTATTTTATTTTAACCACTCATTTTTTCTCTCTCTAATATTTTATATATATAGTACACATAAGGTTCCATACCAACTCAATTTTTTATAGTTCATGAGGAAAAACTTTTGTGTCAAAAACATTCACCTCCGATGACAAAAACTTTATAAATATTCATACGATTGTTTTTGGAAAATGAAAACCATCTAATGGAAATGGTTTAAAATAAAAACTAAAAACACATCTTTTAGCAACGTTCAGATTGACCATTTATTTTCACCTAAAAAATTAAAACAAAAAACTAAAAACAAAAACAAATCTTCGTCCTCCCAACCCAATATTCTTCGTCTTCCTATATAAACCTCTAAACCTACAAACACAAACACACGGGGATTTGAATCTTACTCGAAGAAAACAGAATTCAAACGCTAATTGTGTGTGAATTTTGAATTCAATCGAGTATCAACAATGGAAACCGTGAGAATGTGCTTCATGATGTCCGTTTTTGTTCTTGTAATCTCACTTCTTCTTCCATCCATGAATGCTCAAGGTCCTGCTGCAGCTCCTGCTCCTTCAAACGACGGTAAGTTCTTCATCTTTCTAGATCTATAATTCACCGTTCGATTGATAGAATTCTAATCAAATAGATTCAAAAATTCGTAAACGATAGTAGATCTGGAGCACTTTTTGTGTCTTCGACTTCGATTTACACGACCTGCTTGATTCGCTAGGGTTTTCGAGTGAAATCGGTGTTTGATTTTGAGTTTTAAAGTGACATTGATGATATTTTGAGTTTTATGGTTAAATTGATGATTGATTTTGAGTTTTAGGGTTAAATTGATGGTTGATTTTGAGTTTTAGGGTTAAATTGACGATTGATTTTGAGTTTTTTCTTTTGTGATTTGTAGGGGCAGCGATTGATCAAGGAGTAGCGTATGTGCTGATGCTTGTTGCTTTGGCTTTGACTTACATCATTCACTAGATTTTGATTTTGTGAATTTTTTTCTCCATTATCTTCTCAGATTGATGATTTATCTGTATTTTTTTTTCTGTTTATTTATCATCTGGTTGATTATTTTCTGGGTTTGTTTTTGACATTTTGATTCAAACCCAATTCTTTGGTAATGTAAAGATTCTTTTTGCTATTATTATTATGTTAAATTTATTAAAAAAAATAAGCTGAATTATGTTTGCTTTGCAAAATTGTGTTTACTATATATAATTATAAGCACTATGAACACACAAACAAACACGTCTAAACAGAAGTCATACAAAGACTGAAAGAAGTAACCACATACAGTTTTGCATTGCAAATTGCAATTGGAGACTGAATAATGATTTGGAAACGGAAATAGTAGATCTGTGGTTTTGAATAGAATTCATGTCGAATAGGCGCGCTAAATTGCAAAAAGAAAAAAAAAAAACCTCACATGTGTGTCGAGGTTGTTGGTAACGTTGGAAACAATATACATGATAAAAAAACAAACCCACTAAAAGGATATAAACTTGTACGTTTGTGATTTGATTACTTGTATATTAAAAGCACGACTCTAATTAGGATTAAGTTTACATCAATCGTTGATAAGAATAAGCAAGACGCAAATGCATATTTGAATTTAATATAACATCATATTTTAAATAACACATATAAAAAAGTTTTATGAATTGAGGAGCAATATTTTAAGTTTAAAAATTACATGCTTAAATGTCTTCAAGGACTGTACTCATTATGAACAAAAAAGTTGTGCGAATATGAACTAATTATCATTAGGCCTGTAAATGAACCAAATGTTTATGAACTGTTCGGCGGGAAGTTCGTTTATTTAATGAGATTTCAATTTACACAAATACACCTAAAAGTTCCAAAATGGTTAAGAGGTGTTAAACTATTCAGAAGTTGCCAAACAACTACTAATGGTAAAAACGGGGTGTTAAACCATAAATTAAGAGCAAAAAAATCAAAAAACCGGCTTCACGCGGTCCCGGTTTATTTCGAACGATATTCGTGTCCGCATGTCGTGCGCGGGCGACCCAAATTTTCCAGCCAGAAACCCGTTTTTGCACCCCCCTTGCGCGCGGGTAGGTCATGGTATAAAATGTATAATAAAGACATTCAATAACTTTCACCTTGTTTTTACATATAAACACATAATGTTTTATTTGTCACACCAATGTGGGACAATAGTGTTAGAGAGACTCCCTTTCACACCATTATTTTCAACAAATTTTTAATTACATATATAAATATAATTAAAATATAGTTAAATCCGGTCCAACCGGTCCGACCACCAAACCAGTAAGACGTCCGGTTCGACGTCCGATCCGGTTCTGAAAACATTGAATTAAATATATTAGAAACTTTGTGAATGAAACCAATGAGGAGTCTTTAGTTAAACTTTATGATTTTATTGAATTTAAAAGTAACCAATCGGCTAGAAAACTTTGATGGTGAAATTATTATGCAAAATAATCAAAGATAGATCAGTTAACTAAATTTTATGAAATAGCTTAATTCCAAAAAGACAACGAAGTTGTATGTGGTCAAGAGGATTGTAAAATATGAATAGATGGTAATGATAATAGTTGATTACAAACCAATCGTCCTATGTCCTGGGTCAATGTAACCAAAATTATTTTCATTTTACCTATCATTAAGGTGGAGAGTGCACCTTTTTCTAACCATAAATACCCAGACACAATTAAAACTTAGGTCACTTATACTTATTTTGATTTCAACGGGTTATCAACGTAGTTCTTTCTATTTCACTAGTAACCATCCGATGAATATTTTTATTTCAATCTAAACGTCTCTAAATGGAGAGAGTGACCATATTTTACCGGTAAGCACCCTAGGTTTGTTAAAGGAATGTCACACGCGTAAAAGTAAGAAGCGTGAACCGGTCATGAAACCTAGCATCAAACCGATGACCTCTACCAAGAACATGACTATGCACCCACCGGGCCTCACTTAAGTCGCACCCGTATCAACTATCGAATACTAAATAATCAAATTGTTATAAACCGATTCGAGATGACTAATCTCCAACACAGACCAAAACTTGTAAATCATGACATAATCAAGAACATTAACATCTAACACTAAACTCAAAATATTAAAAATCATATCAGAAAACAGTTTCATAAACCTAATCTTACAAAACGAAACATCCTTTAATCCTTCATCTTACTTCTCTGATGAGTTTGGTCCTCTCTTCTTCCCAAATCCAACAACTGCAAAAACCGATGTAATCAATCATCAGACACCAATTCCACCAATATCAATGAAATTATACAGCAAATTAACTGTCAACGGTGAGATATACTCACCGGCGGTGACGAAGCGGCGGTTGTACTGAATCCGCTTGTGAGCACGACCTCGCGGCTGCTTCTTCTTGTCTTGCTTTGCGACCTTAGGGGTTTGACCTCTCACTTTTCCGGCACGAGCCAGTGATCCGTGAACCTTTCCTGTGGTTCAATTGAACAATCATAGAGTTAATCGATCGGTTTATGTAACGAAGATTTTGATATGATACGTTGAAATTGATGAGATTGTGAGCGATTGGAGATCGATTGAAGGTAATTGAACTCACCCATGTTGAATTAGAGTCCCTTAGTGTATTCGATTTGGTCGGTTGGGTGTATTGCGTATTCGGTGAAGACGATGGAGTTTTAGGGTTAGGGTTTTGTGGGAGTTTGAATATGTATTGTGGGTTTGACTGATGGGCCGATGTGGACTCAGGTTTTGACGTAATGGGCCACTTGAAAATTAAGATAGATTTGGGCCAGAAGTTCACATAGGTCCGTTTTGCCGTTCTGGACTTCTGGTGGTCCTGTGTTTTTGTGATTGTTAAAAAGTTGATTTTAAAAAGTTAATAAGTTATTTTTGATAAGTTAATAGGAGTAACTTTCGAAAAGTAATTTTTTCAAAAGTTTTTTTGATAAAATAAGTAATCCCAAACATGGGCTGAGACGGTTCAGAAACCGTGACCGGTTTGTGACCCAAGAAGTTATTATGTGGCTATGCATATGTTTTATAATAATACAAACTAATAGTTTAGAGAATGTAGAAAAATGCTAGTTTAAATCATTGTAACTGAACTTTTAAACTACTAAAATTGGTCGGTCCGACTGGTCACATATCTAGAATGGTTTAGTTTGTCATTTTTAAGATCCGAGTTTTTATTTTTTAAACGACAACTCATACATTTATCTACACTCGTAAACCCCTAAAAAATATTTGATTATTACATTGGTCTACCAATCTAAAAGTTTGTTTGATAACCTTTTAATGGTCATTAAGATTTTACTCTTAATAGTTAAGAGGTAATTTTAATGCTGAATGGTTAAAATATACCATTAAAATTTAAACTCTTAATCATTTAGCATTATGATTACATTTTAACCATTAAAATATTATGAACCACTAAAAGATAAAATTTTAATGACCATTAATAGTCTATCAAACAGTCCCTTAACGATGAGTTTAGATCATCTGAACTTTACCGTGAACACCTCTAGGCTCTTATGGAGTGTGTTTGTGGGTGAGGTGTTTTTTTTTTTTTGCTTTTTTTTTTGTTTTTACATTATTGGGCTTTCAATCGAATGGTTTAGCCCAAATGAGGTAGTGGCCCATAAACAAACGCTTCCCAAGATGCTGTTTAGGAATTAGATTTCATTTTTTATCTACAAGTTTGTTTCAACTCTGATAAACCCTAAACCCCAAAATCTCTTCACCATGAATACACTACAATTAAGCACAATTCAATACCCCCGAATATCGACTTCAATAATTACCCAATTGAATAATTACAACTCATTTCCAAGTGTTTCAACACTAATCAGATTACGCTCCACACGCAATTCATGCAGATTCGTGGTGAAGGCTGGTGAAAACAGAGTACCAAAATCGACGGATTTGCTGACACAAATCAAACAACTCGAAGCAGAAGAAGAGGAAGAAGTGCATGATGATGAGGATATGGTTGATATCGATTGGGATAAAGTGGAAGATGAATTTTCTCCAAAGGGTCGAGATGAAGAGATGAATTATGATAAGGATCCTGAATTTGCGGAGATTTTGGGAACTTCTCTTGATGATCCAGCGAAAGCAAGGTCTAAAGTAAGCAAAAACATGTCCATAAGTTATTTTATAGTTAGTGTGTGTGTGTGTTTTTCTTGCAAAGCTTTATTATAGATTTTTTAGGTCAAAATTAGTACCATTTGTAGTTGACAAATTGCATTAAGCAGTAGCTTATATCTTCATTAATTTGCTAGCTCCGCAGTACTTTTCAAAGTTGTTGATATGGTAGTTAATTTTGACCCAAAATACATGTTCACGGATACGAAAGCTTGAATGGTTTTTGTAATGGTTTTCAGAAGTTTTATGGTATTAGTAATGAATTTGTAAGCAACTAAATATGTATGGAGGTTGTGGTTCAGAAGAAAATTGTTTGACACCAAAAGCTCAGGTATAGCTGCTGATGCAACTATGCAAGACAAATTGCTCAAATCATCAAGCTTTTGTTAATGGGAAGCTAAATTCTATTGATATTTCCTGCATGCTAACTTGTTTGTTTGGAAATAACAAGTTTGACCAGAAAAGTCAACTTGGCTATACGGATTAATATTGGTATCATGAAACCTGTTTTATGCTGGTTCGTTTGAACTTCCAGAGCATTGCAAAAGAATGCTGTAGTTGTGGAATGAGGATGTATGCTAACTGTTTGTTGAAATGTCAGATAGAGGAGAGGATGAAGAAAAAAAGGGACAAGATAATTCAGCGAAAAACTGGTTCTGCAACACCCATGAAAGTGCTTTTTAACAAGTAAGCATTACAGAATTTCTTGACATGTATTTGTGTTCTTGACCAACAAGATTGAATGAGTTTCTTTTAGGGTGATGTTTATATGGTGTTAGAAGATATGAATTATAATTTAGCCCTCATTACATGATTTGATCCGAAATGAAAGCGAGTAAAATGGAGAATATTAAAAAGGAAATGATAAAAATGAGTGTTCCATGAACTTATCTATGATATGAACAAAGTACTTCACATTCTTTATAGGGTAGTTAATAGCTTCAGGTGAACTATTTCAGATTTGAGTTCAACAACTCGTATATTTGGATTGAGTTCTACCATGCTCCTTTGGATAAAGACATAAAGATGATTTGTGATGTAAGTTACTTTGTTTCTATTAAATTAATCAGATAATTATTATGAATGATTTGAATATTTGTATACATACATGGAAGATGGTTTTTGATGCATTTTATTTGCAGACAATTCGTTCATGGCATATTATTGGACGTCTTGGCGGTTGCAATTCTATGAATATGCAAGTAATTGCAAAAAAAACTTTACATATGGCTGATTTGAATATTATGATTCATACTCTGTTTGAAAAAATGTCTAATTGCTCTAAATTTGTGAAATCTGTGTGATTTTTGTAGTTATCACAGTCTACTACAGACAAGAGGCCAAGTTATGATGATATTCTAGGAGCAAACATTGAACCAACTACGTTTTATAACATTAGTGATCTTGAAATCCAAGACAATGTGGCACGCATATGGTAATCTATACTGAAACATAAACACAAACACTTTTTTGCTTTCCAAATTTTTACTCATTTGTTTTTCAATGTCATCTTGATTTAAAAGAAACCCATAAGATGTGTTTTATGTTGGGGACGTATGAGTTTTTTTTTGTTATAATGAAGAAGCCCCTCGTCAAAAGTCCTAGATTTGTTGTGTGTGTAGGTTGTTTCCACATCCACAGTTAGATGCGGTGATTTTGACCCCTTCACATATGAATGGGTGGATTTGAGTTATGTTTCATGCATAGAATCTTCCAAGCCAATTTTGAAAATTTCAACTTTTTGGACAACAAATGTTTCAGGTCGAGTCAACCCAACTTGACTTAACATTTTACCAAGCTACCAACAATGCCCTTTTTGACCCTAACCGTTTTGACCCATCCGTAATGTCACCTTCATTCACATAACATGTTTTGAAGTACAACAGTTCGAGCGATTCTTGTTGAGCGCTTGTCTTTTCAATATTTCTCGATGATGGGAGAATGTGGTTCATTTTTTTTCAGGGTAGATATTGGTACCAGCGAGCCTTTGCTGTTGGACATATTGATAAACGCAATGACACAAATTAGCTCTGAGTATGTTTCGTAATCTCTTGCATTCTTTCATCATGTTCATGTTAATTATGTTAAGTAGTGAAGTATTAATGAATTTGTTTTATGTTTACAGTCATGTTGGAATTAAACAGATGGTTTTTGGTGGATCTGAATATGAAAACTGGAGTCCAAATTTGACATCAGAGGATGAAGGTTATAGTGTTCATAGAATCTAGGCAACTTCAGTATCTCATGTAATATTCACCATTGTGTTGTAATAGTGTATAAATATACTTAAAATATAAATATTTTTCATACAGTTTTCCTTTTTTTAACATAAATTCATAGATTTTCCACCATAAAAACTCAACCTGCACTCCGTAAGATTTAAGTCTCTAACCTTTTGATTATAGGATACACAACTTAACCATCAGGATGTTATTTTGATAACTTCATACAGTCTTCTAATTACACAATAAGTAATGTATAAATTAAGACGACCTAACCAATCCAACTGTGGTAGCGGCGATGTGACTCAGAGTCAGGCCTTCTTAACCTGATGCAAAACATTTTGTCTAACATAACAACTTAAACACTAATGTTTGTTGGGATAGTGAAGTCTTTCGGCCGGGACACCTAGGGGCAGACGACCCTAATCCTAGTTTGGTAATTTTAGCTGGTTTCTAATTACCATATTTTCTTATTTAACAGATTTTGTTATGTATTATAAAGAGATATTGCAAAGCATTACATCTTAATAATAAATCAAACTCTAGTTGTAACAAAGTAAACATAGACTAAACTAACTGAACTATTATAGGCGTCTCTTGTTCTTATTCATGTCTCTTGTTTTTATTATTTTAGTTTGCCATATGTGTGCGCTTAATAACTAACAGTTTTAACAAATTCAAAATGTGAAGACTCGAACAATTTCAGTTCATGTATTTGACCAAAAAACAGGTTGGTGGCATGATTCAAGTTAAAGAAATGCTAACACACTTGCTAGAATAAGAAAAAATAACTCAAAACACTATAAATCTTGCAGGCTCAATAGAGTTTACAAACACCTCAAACATCTAAAAAGGTGAAAAACCATAAAAAACTTTAATAAAGTCATCACTAAAAAGCTACTAGCAATACTCATAATTTTTAAGAACTCTTGACAGAGACTTTTTCTGCAACCAACTTTATAGCTTCAATCCTTTCATCAACTAGTTTCTGCAGCTGCTCCTCTTGTTTAATCTTATCACTTTCTTCAATCTCAACTTCCTTAGATTCATCACCGCCGCCACTTGTCTTAAACATCACAAACGATACTTCAGAATCAAACTCTGTGGGGACCTCGATGACTCGCTTCCCACTTGCACCGGTATCTTTACCTATGACATCAGCCCTGATTCGATCCAATACAATAGTCCTAAAATTCTCAAGATACTTCTCAATGGGGTCAAGAGACAAGTAGATTAAAATCTCCCAGCACTGTAGAAACTGTTTCTTGTTGATTTTAAGAGTTTTTCTCACTTCTTCAATGATGTCTGAAGGTGGGCTGAAACGGATAGTTTGGGTTCGTTTGGCTAAGTTTTCTTCTTTTAGACGACTGACAACTGAGTTTAGCGAAGGTTGGATTGCTTGTAGAGCAAGTAAACGAGGTATGTCAATGCAAGCCCTGACATGTTGTAATGAATCTAGTGGCTCTTCAATTGAGAAGTCATAGACATTGTCTGCAACGGCCATGTTGGTGATTACTTGAAGAAGAAAACCTCCGTAGCCCTTGCGTTGGTATGGAGGGAATACCAATATCTGTCATCAATATATCCAAAAAAACATATAAAAAGATTTACTTAACCTTAAATGCTCCTACTCCAATTCAACTTTGGATATACTCGTGTGAAAACAGATAAATTGGGTTATATACTTATATTTTGTTACAGCTCATTTATGGAAGAGCAAGGTCAAGTTGGGTTACAGTTTGCCACTAAAGGATCAAATGGTTAAAACCTAAAACTTGAGAGGAAAAAAGTTGAAAAAAACAGGTTGAACAAGTCAAAACCACAGGGTATATAAAATGCACAAGACCCACCAAGTCCTAAATAGTTATATTCTAAAAACTAGATTAACAAGATAACAAAACAGTGATTTACTTGTATTTGAAATATAAAGTATTTACAAAACTCAAAAAACGAGAACAATCTTCAGAACAATGTCCTTTTTGCCCCAAATTAAAAACCACCAATGTTGACCGTTATCCAACCCGCCAAAAACATACAATTTTTGCACCTCTGACTATTTTTAAAAAAAGGCTAAAGATAAAATAAAAAAGCAAATATATAAAAAGCCTCCGGCATAAAACTAAGTGTTTACAAATTACAATCTCTTAAAATTGATTCATTCAGAAAATGAATCGTTGATTAAATCGTAGTTCTTAGAAATCACTATGAATTTATTAACCATTTACGAGAACTGACATACCTGACCAAGTCTCAACCTGTGGCTGTCAGGATAATGGAAAAACCGGTAAAGAGCTGCAAAACCAAGCAACTTTTGTGGACTGTCCTCATCATTTTTCTTCTCCACTAGAAGATAAATTTCCCAATCAGGATCAGTAACATCAATGGGATTGCTACCTGATACAGAAACATAACCAATTTAAATTAGGTAATTAGTATTTAAATCAGCAAGAAAGAATGCAAAATCATGTAATATTCAGTGGTCAAAAACAGCTGGAAATTACCATCAACAAGAAGAAGAACAAGTGGTACTAGTCTACAGTAGAGAAGACCCATAGATGAGCCTTCAACACGAACAACCTGATAAAGCAAAAAAAAAAATAAAATAAGCCACTGCACTTAAACACATATACCAATTGGTTTTTAAACATGACAAGGGTAATAGACGCTATAACCAAGAGATGGTAATATTGATCTTTTTTACTTATGAATCGGTTGAATTGGGCTGTGTTTTATCTCAAATGGGCCAAAAGAGAAGTAAAAATGATTAAATGAAGCTAAACGAAAAATAGGTTAAACAAGTTGAACGTCACCTGATATTATTAATTCAAAACCTCCAACTGTACTAAAAATGTGACTTATTTCAACCTAAACCTGTTACCCAACCTGCTCAAACCAACACTAGTCATGCCCCCTCACAAAAAAGATTTAATTATTAATTAGTAGGAACCTATGGTAAATTGGACAGGTTGTAAAACACACCTCCAGCTCAGAACAATCCGCTTTCAAATGTCCATTCAACCCACTGCTAATTACTTTTCCATCTGAGATCATAGATCTGTAGAAAGCCAAGCATAAGGAATCAACCAAGAAATACAAATAACAACAATAATTATGAGATTAAACTTCAATCAAAACTTCAGAAACTTTAACATACTTGACATAATTAGTCTCTGTGGAAAATGTTTTGAGGAAGTCGTCTTTTGTTTCAACAAGATTATCTGCAAATATATTCTGCAAGAAAAATATGTAACAGTGATCAGAATTTCACTATTGCATAAAAATGAATGTTAAAAGAGAATATATAGTAATCAAAGATGACCTGTAGAGAAGCCTTAAGATCTGTGATTCCTTTCCCAGCCTTCAAAAATGACATAAAATAACAACAATTCAAAGACAAGTAGTCAGATTCATATGTAAAAAGACTACCATTGAAGAAAATATGCTCATTTAATATTCTACAAAGCAAGTTACAAACACTTGTACTTACATCACATGTTCTCTCAAAAGAAATATCAGCATATGCTTGAAATGAAATGCTGCTGATCCAGACAGTGATCTGCATTATTTATTAGAAAAATTAAATTGCAGAAACAACACCAGATATCAATCAATATGAACCAACATCCATGTCCAATGTAAGTATTAAACACTTTCAAGAACAGAAGAACGATTTTTCAAGGAAACAAACAATAATGTAGACACTGGATGATCCAAAACCTTTAACCGGGCTACTAAAAATAACTACAATAAGATTTTTTATTTCCTAAAAATTCTTTAAGGTATGCATGTGTATACTCTAGCTTCCAAGTAGATACACCCATGATTGCAAAGACAGAAAAAAAACTAATATATAAGTAAGCAACAGCCTATATGACATACGAAAAGGTTCAGAAAAAATGTCAACCTTCAACCCTTGATAGCCATATATTTTCCCATCTTCTTCAAAAAAGTTACTTAGGTCAACAGGTTCAATGGGGAAGCTTTCTTGCGAGTCCACTTCATCTGCTCTAGAAACTGAATAGACAAAAATAACATCATCTCATCAGCACTAAAAAGGACCATAAAACGTGACAAACCAAAATCCACTTACAAATAAAAAAACGAACAATATTTACGGACACCAGATACCACCATAAGCAACACAAATTTAGAAACTTTTAAGGTTAAACGGGTGTTTAGATGTGAGATCACCAAAAGAATAGTTGAAAGCACATAACTAGAATTGGGTACTTTTACATTTACTCCAAACAAGCAATTTTCTTGCTTTAAACCCTAAACCCTAAATCCAATCTAGCCCTTCGACATCATAAACCCAAGAAAACCACTTCAATGGTAACCACTTTGCAGCACATCCAAACACCCCCAACTCAATGACTGATAGCACATAAATTCCAAAAAATATACACAGAAATAAACCATAAAGGGGTAAGTAATTTCAAGCACATTTCTAAAACAAACCCTAAAACACTTGTTCTCCCAGAGAAAAATATATACAAACACCAAAATAAATCACTCAGCTCACAAAGCAAACCTAATCAAGAAAATAAGTGATTATAACGACAAGTAGAAAATAAGATGTCATACCCATGTAGATTTTGATGCAATCGTTGGGTTGAACCCCTTCATCTACGAGAAAAGAAAGTGATGTATAATCAGCGAAAAGTGGTGTGAATTGAAGTGATTAACATGAGAAAAAAGAGGGGAAGTTACCGATTTTGGTGAATCCGACCTTGCGTCGCTTTTTGGGATCGGAGAGGGTGTCGTCGGAGTGGTGTTTCGTCCCCATTTTTCGCAATTAGGGTTTTGACGACACGCGGGAAATTGTAGAAACGCGGGAATTGAATGTGTGTGTGTGCGACTGTGAGTGAGTGTGCGAGCGTCTGCTGTAATGCTGTATATATACTATATATAGGGTGAATGAAACAAAGTGTCTGAAGATAGATGAATAAGGTTTAACAGGAGGTGATAGCCAATTGGGCGTTTGGTCTAGTGGTATGATTCTCGCTTTGGGTGCGAGAGGTCCCGAGTTCGATTCTCGGAACGCCCCTTTTTTGCTGGTCAAGTTTTGATCTTTTTTTAATCTGTCTAACCGATTTCGTTGTGAGGATTTTCTTTTGATCCAGAGTTTTGTTTTGGTCTACACGAGTTAATCCAAGTTCAAGCTGAGTTGGTAGGTTTTATTCGCTATGAGAGTTTATAGATCTTAGTTTTTACACTCGTGCTCAAGTTTTGAACTCAATAAAAGCTTGTCTCAAACGATCTCAAGCTCAAGCAAGCCCTCGTTTTGTGGCTATGGTTGAGAGAGAACATGTTTGGACAAATCACATAGTTTGTTGCTCATTTTGTCTTAAATGTATCAGTTTTAACCATTTTAAGTAAAACATAACTTAAATCAACTCATAAAACGTGATCCTCAACTAATAACCAAGACAGGTTTTTCTTCCTTTCCTATTCCCATTCCACCACTTCACCATGAAGCGGGTAAATATAACCTGTTTACACAATTGTATACGAAATTTTCATGAGAATGAATCCCGTACGGGTTAAAACAGAGGGGTAACTAGTATAAACTAAAAGAGGTGTTCATAACCTGCAAATTTTGGTTTTATCGACAATGTAAGCAAAAGATCACGATGATCTTCCTTCTGTCAAACAAATAACGAAGGAGAAATGACAAAATCACCCTTTTTAACTTGTCAAAACTTTTGATCAGATTAACAAAGTCAGTGCCCTAAACTGCAGATGAGATTATTAATGTAACCGAATTACAACTGGTTTTCTCAGCTTCAAAATTTCCAACAAAGAATGAAGTAGTAAAACATTGCACAGGTTCCGTGACCGAAATCATGTTTTGTGTTTTTGTGTGTGTGTTCTTCCTTGTAATGGTAAAAGGTAGAAGTGTTAAACATGGTAACCAGTGATTGTGAAACCCCTTCCAACAATCTCTCCGGCGCAAAACCATGCAAAGCATTCCAGCCCAAACAATGCAGCAATTCCGGCTTGTTCAACATGCAAATCTTTTTTGTTTTTCCATAAATTCTTCACGTAATCGAGTTCCTTCCAGAATGATTCATTACGACTAGGCAGGCTGCAATATGCATGAAAAAGTTAGATAACTGATGGTTTGATGGATAAGCACATATTTTCTATAATTGTATCAACCGAGTGCTCCACAATTTTCTACGCCCATAAATGGCTTGGAATGTCTGTGAAGTCGAATAAAAAAACTACATAGGCTGTTAAAAAGAAGAAGCCTAACAAATAAAACTTCTAATCGTTACTTTTTACTAGGCTCAATGTAAACAAGTGTTGCTAATTGATCCTTTACAGAAACAACCACCAGTAAAATTCATATAAATCAATATCCTAATTTCCTTAAACACCAAGGCCCTAAAGCCCAGCATTGGTTTAAATGTCATCATACCAGAAAAATTATATTCAAACAGAGAAACCCAATCTTGAAGGTGTAAACTGTAAACACAAAATTCCACAAAATGTTATTCCAGAATATATATAAGGATAATGTGTGTGCAGGCCACCCAGGTATTCAACTACTCATATACTATAACTACTATATAGCCCACTCAAGTAGTGTAACCCTACGTGTTTATACCAAATCCAACGTTAACATGCCGGAATATTGTAAAATGACCAAACACTCTGGCTTTTCTATACTAAATTGTTGCTTTTTGTTAGATTGATGCAGCGGTAATTTTATTTTTTTTAATTTCTAAAGGCATTTGTCCCTAGAAGCTTGTGTATTGACTATGGCTGAAATACTTGTGTATTGACTATGGCTGAAATACTTGTGTATTGACTATGGCTGAAAAACTTGTGTATTGACCATTGCTACATGTAGTACCAAATAAATAGTAAAATGCATTCGTATTGACTACGGCTACATGAAATACCAAATAAATAACAACTCCACTTTAGACCACGACATAAGGTCCACAAAATTAACCTGGCAAGACGAGTATAGAACAACTGTTTGGACAACTCGTTGCAT
This sequence comes from Flaveria ramosissima, assembly GCA_025215565.1. Classification (NCBI taxonomy): domain Eukaryota; kingdom Viridiplantae; phylum Streptophyta; class Magnoliopsida; order Asterales; family Asteraceae; genus Flaveria; species Flaveria ramosissima. The sequence continues at coordinate 38,605,966 of CM046042.1, forward strand.
TTCTCAACAGTTGCTGGCTCTTGAACATACTGCTTGTTCTGCTCCATTAGCTGTTTGTAGTAAGCAGTTCCATGCTTGGACAAAAATTGTGACGCCTGACATGCCTTAGATTGCAATTGCTTCAGTTTTGATGCCATCCTATCTGCAATTGACACGGATACAGTAATTTTTAGCAACCAAACATGAAACAATAAACAGATACCTTACAAGCAATACAAAAACATAAGGTAAACTAAAATAATGCTAAAGAAAACCATGAATTAAGATTTAAGACTACTAGAACCAAACCATCATAAGCTGCAACTAGTGACCCCAAAATGCTAATATCACAGTTTTCTAGTAGAACTATAGTATATATCAAAGGTAAGAAACATTCACTTTACTTTCCTATGAGTAAGCGTACCGATGTAAATGAGTTCTTAGCAAAAACATGATTCCTCAAGTCAAGATAGTTCCTTTTTACAACCAGATAAACCAAAAGGCTACATTTTCATATTTAAAATAACAACATAATAGTGTTTGCAGTATTAGTGTTGCAAAATCACTACTAACAAAGATCATGTCTCCATTCGTAACACTCATTCAGCCATCCCTATAAATTTATATCAGTATATCTCTATTTCTTGCACAATAGACCCCACTTCACTACCACTTAAAAGACCGACTTAAGAGTAATATATAGTGTAGAGAGCTCCTCAAGTTGGCCTCATATACATAATTATATTCTTAAGTTTAGCAAAAGTTTCAATTGTGTCTGATGAATGCAAATTTGAAGGACTGTAGCAGGTAATAATTATACAAACACCTTCATGTATACTCAAATTCATATCAAAATAATTCCATCAAAACCACGTGTAACCCATCAATCAAACCTCAGACCCAAATCAAATTCAAAACGCGCAGTGAAATCAGCTATGAATAAAACCCTAAAACGCAAACCACTGTCAGTGGCCACCAATCAAGTCGTTTCGGGAAACACAGATTCATACATGAACTACATTCATACAACAAACAATCGTAAAAACGAATGAAATGATTATACGATGCGTCTTCGCATTAGATCTAACTTCTAAGCAAAACGCAACAAAATCATAAAAGGCGAAAAATGAAGTGAAAATAATCAGATGACGAGCAGATGAAACGGTGTTTACCTCGAATCAAAAGGTATTTAGAGCGAATCCGATTTGCTTCTCTCGCCGATCAACCTGTAAACGTCTCCGAAAGAGAAGCTTTGGACTTGAGCGCGATGTTTTAAGAGTTGTGGGGGTGATCACAAAGTGATTATTCCTTTTATCACCAAAAAAAACAATGTTTTTTGTTAACGATTCTATTAGAAGTACGTCAAAGTACCAAATGATTCTTAGCATAACTGATTAAGTTGATGTACATATAATATGTAAATAAAAAAATATTATAAGTTAAATTCTCACATTGAGCAAAATGCTTAGAGTTGAATTAAAATGTTTTCTCATCAATGGGTTTCCTCTAAGAAAGTTGAGAGTGCGGTCCCGGCTCGAAAACGGATAAGTTGACCCGATTAAGATAACACATATCCTACGAAGAAGGGTCGTACATTTGTTGTTTTAAAAAAAGTACGTCAGATTGCATGTTTGGCAAATCAACTTTTTAACCAACTTTTGAGTTATTAAATTTTGAAAAGTTAATACGTCAATAAGTATGTTTGAGTAACATTAAAAAAGAAGGTAATAATTTGATTTTAAACGATTAAAAAGTATATTTTAAAAAGTTAAATAGAGTTACTTTTTAAAAATTACTTTTAAAATTTTTCTTTAAAAAAGATAAACAATCCCAAACACCCCCTGAATCGGTGGGATATGTGATTTGTCTGTTTCATTTAGAAAAGTGCATCTTAATGATTCATTTATATTTTTAATAAATAATTATAAAAACATGTCGTGTGGTTAGAAGTCTACCTTTTATCCTGTCATACATCCTAACAACCCAACACAAGTTGGTCAAACGAGCCCTGGATAATTTTCGTCTGATTTTGTTATATTTTGCCAATGGTTACATGTTTATACATCACAAACTATTATACATATATCAAGACTCGATAAATCTTATGTAGAATCGTTACTGTTTGTAGGGTTTGATTGGGCTAGGTACTAGTCATGGACAAGTTATCTTTTCCTAAACAAAATAGAGGCCGCCCCTATCCATTTAAAACATATTACTAAAATATCTATCACTTACTAAGGCAACATACCATTAGTGACATACTTGGGCAAAACAACCAATAAGATAATCATAATGAGGTATCAAACACCCGTATAACATATATTAAGCTAACATAATAGGAGAGCAAACAAATTTTTTACATACAGTAAAGCTAAGCTAGCATAAAAAATGAAAAAAACATACAAAGAGACAACACACGATAAGGGTATGCTGACATACAATATGAAAAAAACATATAAAAAAGACCAAACAATGAGGTTAAGATGACATACAATAATGAAAGCATACAAAGATACAACATGTGACAATACTGAGTGGGGATACAAAATCACAAGTTATGATAAATTGAAAAAAATCACAAGGTTATGTAACTACAAGACACACATGAAACACTATGGCTACACATATTTAACTTATACATGCTTTTACACATTACATACATGTAACTCATTTTGTTTTTAATTTTTGTTTCATCATGAACAAATATAAACGATCCAAACAATTATAATAACGGGGTATAATTCGCACGTAGTTCAAGAAATTAAAACACATAGAACCTATAACTTATATGACCGGCTATATTTGGTTTTCATAGTTATCTCATAAGTTGATGCTTTTTCTTAATCTATTAATTATTTTAACTGACATTTCAACTCGTATTTACAACATGTGTATTGGGTATATAAGTTGAAAATCAAAACAATTTAAAATAAGATCATGATATTAATACAGATACACCAGTTATTATTCTTTTAGGTTAACTGGAACCAATGTGTTTTACCTAAATTAATATATTATACACGTACATTGTTGACACTAAATTAGTAGTCCCTAGTTGAGCACGTGTTATCATTCCAAATTGTCATTTGAAAAAGTTTAAAACTTTGAGTGGGGGAATAATGCGATATGATTACACGCCTTTAGGCATATGACCATTTGCCTATCTCGAACACAAAGCACCATAAACCACACATACACCTTAAATCTATCATAAAGTTAGCACATGACAACATAACTTTGCTCATCCGACCACCATACTCGTGCGATGGTCCACCCTATGAATACAACCACGTCAAATTGAGCAAATGAGTTTTGTAACATACAACCACGTCATAATAATGATTATACGATGCGTCTTGGCGTTAGATCTAACTTCTAAGCAAAACACAACAAAATCATAAAAGGCGAAAAATGAAGTGAAAATAATCAGATGACGAGCAGATGAAACAGTGTTTACCTCGAATCAGGAGGTATTCAGAACGAAGCCGATTTGCTTCTCTCGCCGATCAACCTGTAAACGTCTCCGAGAGAGAAGCTTCGGACCTGTGCACGATGTTTTAAGAGTTGTGGGGGTGATCACAAAGTGATTATTCCTTTTATCACCAAAAAAAAAAAAAAAGAAAAACAATGTTTGTCAACGACTAAGTCGGAGGTACGTCTGAGTGTATTGAAATCAACTTTTTAACCAACTTTTAATTTGATTATTTTTGAATAGTTAATAAGTTAATAATTATGTTTGGATAATATTAAAAAAATTAATAAGTTGATTTTAAAGGATTGAAAAGTATATTTTAAAAAGTAACACTCAAAAGTAACTCCATTTAACTTTTTAAAAGTAATTTAAAAAAAGAATAAACAATACCAAGCACCCGTTGAATTGGGGGATGTATGATTTCTCTGTTTCATTTAGAAAAGTACATCTTAATGATTCATTTGTGTTTTTAGTAAATAATTACAAAACATGTCGAGTGGTTAAAAGTCTATCTTTTATTCTATCATACATCTTAATAACTCAACGCAAGTTTGTCAAACAAGCCTTAGATAAATTTCGTCTGGTTTTGTTATATTTTGCTAATGGTCACATGTTTGTACATCACAAATTATGATACAAATAACTTATGTAGAATCGTTACTATTTGTAGGGTTTGATTGGACTAGGTACTAGGCATGGACAAGTTTTATCTTTTGTCTAAACAAAATAGAGGCCGCCCCCATTCATTTGGAACATATTACTAAAATATATATCACTTACTAAGACAACATACCTGTGACAACCCTAGATTTAGAAATTTTATACACTAAGTTCATTCAAATATTTTAAGCTACACCTAGGTTAATATATATACTTTTATACATACATACCCGTATACATGCTTTCATTTTGCTTACACAAATATGTTGTTTACTTATATATATATATATATATATGTATACGTATGCATGGCCGCATGCATACACACCCTTTTACGTGTGCATGTACCATCTTTTGCTAAGAAACATATGCACATCACATGAATATAAGTATTGATCATTGCATGCTTGCATGCAAATACAAGAGGTTACGTATGCATGAATTCATAAACATAATTCCTTGATACAAAACTACAATACATCAACAATACAATAATAAACAAACCAAATACAACCCAACCAAACATCATAAACATAAGTTAACATCAAAAGAAACTTGACATCAAAACAAACCTAAACAAATCCCCTACACCTAAAACCCAAACCAAAGTACCATTTAAGATCAAGAACCAACCCGGTTAACACCCCTTGAACACTCGGTTAATACCCTTAAGCACCGAATTAGCCAACCAAATATCTAGAACCATCTTGTAATGATTGTTTGGTGACTCATGCATTCCTCCATTCGACACCTAGCCCATCGGGACACCAAGAGTATCCACAAACCGCCACCTCCCACTCTAAAGATCAAACTAAGCATTCCTAGTTACACCACATAACTCTAGGAAGTAGGCTTAATAATGACTAGCTCCACTACTTGAAGGAGCGGCCGAAGGAACCATTAGAACACACCAAAACTCTCGGCTATTCTAACCACAACCGTATACCCACCTTCATTCGGACACCTTTTAATCGCACAACTCCCGAACACCACCACCGTAAGCCATAAACCACACCCTCAATCCTCTCGGTCACCACCTCTCCAATCAAATACCATCATCAACTTCACTCGGTCATACACTCTCGGACACACGGCAGCAACATCCAAGCCTCGTGGAAGCATCATCTCCTGAAAGACTATCAAGAACACCAAAACCAAGCAAGCTTAGACCATCCTCACCTTCTTCTCACACTCTCCTTCTGTCAAAATCAAGGTTCTAACTCCTAAAACCTTGCTTGATTAAGATTATGGAAACTAAACATGTGTAAAATAAAGCACATGTGATTAACCCTTTTGGTTAAAACAAAGTTTTTATAGAAACATATACAAAATCAAACCTATTTTTCAGAACAAAAAGAAAGGTTTTAAGAATCTGGAAAAATAAAACAAATCTTAAAAATCAAAGTTTTAGCAAGAAATTATCAACAAAAGGGTTAAAAATCTAGTCATAGTTTGTTAAATTAATTCTGCATATTAAATAACTGTGATTGTGGGAACAAATATTAAAAATATATTTAGAATATTAGGAAATAGAACTCTGCAAAATTTGGTACCATTCCTATAAGTTAGTTAATTTATATGCAATATTTAAGGATATAAAGAGAAAAATTATATCAGAAGAACCAACCCTAGTAAATGTATGGAAAAATTATATACTGACTATTAAAAATTATAGAATCTACTGGAAAAATCTCGTGACCTAACTCAAAATATTATCTGAAATATTAATTTTTAACTATTCTGTCAACTAAAAATCGGGAAAAATACTTAAATTATGAAATAAATTATGGGAAATTTATAGAAAATATAAGAATAGAAATAGAACAGTTTGTGTAAAAATTAGAATTTTAGAGCATGTTCTGATATTTTTAGCAAATAAGAGTAAAATAGGAAAAATTATAAAAAATGACTCTGCTGTGATTTAAAACATGAGAAAATTTTGAGAAACTATACGAATTATAATTTGACTAATTTTAGAGGCTCGAAGGTATTTCTAAAGAATTATTTGAATAATGTAAAAATAATAAGAATTAGCCTGAAAATAATTTAAATATAAAATTTTAGTATATTTTATCTAACACTAAGATACATCTACTGTGAAAATTTCGGAATTTATACAAAAACCTAACTTATGAAATAAATTCTTCAATCTGAGGTACTAAAAATGTTAAAGAAAAATACATTTTCTAAACTATAAATATTTTTTTCTTGTTTATAGGTTACCATTTGGAGTAAAGGTGAGTTTCATGGCCCATTTTGTTTTATAAAGTTTTGGGGAAAAGCATATTAATTGATGCATTATTTTCTGAAATTTATGTTACAACCATTAATTCGGATGTGAAAACCGTTAGATAATATTGGTAGCGCTACTTAGGAAAATATTTCCTGCACCAATGGGATGAGTATTGTGATGCTATATTATCTGATTTATGAAATGTGTTATGACAGATATGAATGATCTGATTGCTATGTAAGGTTTGGTTGTATATAATGCATCAATATTACATGTTTGATAAACCTGTGAAGCTCACCAACTTTATGTTGACTGTTTTGGGTATGTTTTTTCAGGAATTCACCATGACTAACAGCTTAATGTTCTCCTTTGATGTTTATAATGGCTGGGGAGAGGTTGTGGGGAAAGTTTGTGTTAACCTGACAGTGAACTTATATGATCTCAGTGTTTCGGTGGATGCACACTTCCATCGTCTCTGAAGATGTTGCTGTTAGGATGTTAATGTAATAGGGTTATGTTAGTTCAAATTTTGACTATCATGAATTGATGTAATCCTAACTTCTATATTAGTAATCTTGTTATGTTATGTGTTATTATATATTTATTATGCCTTATCATGAAATATGATATGTTTATGTGATACTTGGTAGAGGTTGTATATCAATGAGTTCTGAGCAAACAGGTCACACCCTAAGCATTTCACGCTTCCGCCGGGATGTGACAATACCATTATTGACATACATGGGCAAAACAACCAATAAGATAATCATAATGAGGTGACAAACATCAATGTAACATATATTAAGCTAACATACTATAGGAGAGCAAACAAAATTTTAACATACAGTAAAGCTAAGCTAGCATATAATATGAAAAAGCATACAAAGATACAACACACGGTAAGGGTATGCTGGCATACAATATGAAAAACACATAAAAAAAGAACATAAAATGAGGTTAAGATGACATACAAGTATGAAAGCATACACAAACACATCATGTGACAATACTGAGCGGGTTAGTGTGCGTGAAACAAAATAACGATTTATAACAGATACAAAATCACAAGTTATGATAAATTAAAAAAATCACAAGCTATGATAAATTAAAAAAATTCACAAGTTATGTAACTACGAGACACACGTGTAACACTATGGTTACACATATTTAACTTATACAGGCTTTTACACATTACAAACATGTAACTCATTTTGTTTTCATTTTTTGTTTCGTCGCGAACAAGTATAAATGATCCTGAAAATTACAATAACGGGGTATAACTCGCACATAGTTCAGTAAATTAAAACACGAAAATCGATAACTTATGTGACCGGCTATATTTGGTTTTCATAGTTATCTCATAAGTTGATGTTATTTTTCTAATCCATTGATTATTTCAACTGACATTTCAACTCGTATTTACAACATGTGTATTGGGTATATAAGTTGAAAATAAAAAAAAAATGAAATAAGATCATGATAATAATACATATACACTGGTTATTAATCTTTAAGGTTCATTGGAATCAATGTGTTACACCTAAAATAATATATCATACACATACATTATTGACACTAAATTAGTAATCCCTAGTTGAGCACGTGTTATCATTCCAAAATCACATTTGTAACATACAAGGCACAACAATGTGTTTTTTGGCCCAGTTTAAACATCTAGATTCTAACCCAAAGTGATGCTTTTTTTAAGCTTGACCTAAATTAACAAATAAAGTAGGTTATAGATCACGTAAAACTTCATAACACAGATTGATATATAACACTTTAAAGGAAAATACAGATTGACATGGTGTTACATGCTATGTGATTTCAGGAAATGTGTGTATCACACTCATGTACTTGTTAAATGGTTAATGTCGTATCTTAAAACCCAAATGAAACAAGAGGTGTCAATAAGTGCATCAAGTGTGTTTATTCATGAAGTTAACTTTGAGCTCATGAGCTCATTACAACTTGTTTTCACATTTGTTTTATCTATAAAACTTCATAAAACGAACAGAACAAAACTATAATACCTTGAAAGAGACGTTTATATTTATTTTGTTTTCACGCAAAAAAATAAAAAAAGAATGATTGTACAAGCTTTCCAAATTGAGAGGCTAGACTAGTTAATTACTAGTACATGTACATCCTCTGCTGCTAAATGCATCCGGATTGATATTTTCATACATTATACTATTTTTAGTAAACTCGTGTATTATACGGATTGAATAAAAAATATTAAATAGAATAAAAATTAATAATTATAAAATGATACTCTAAGATAAAATATGATTGAAATATTTTTTATTATAATATATTAAAAATTTTGTTTCAAAACAAACTTTTTTAAATTATTGTCATTTTTAAAACTTTTTTTATTATAACTTTTAGTTTTAAATACTTTTTATTTATAAAAAAAATTCTTTTTTAAAAATATCAATTTTAAAATATTATGTATTTAATTTTTTTTGGATGTTTCAGAAAATTTTCTTATTTTATAAAACTTTATTAATGACATTAATAAAAAGATCTATTTCTTAATGTTTTTAAAAGCTATTTCAATCTAAAAAATATTAAACAAATATATAAGTAATTAATGTGATTTTTTAATAGGAGAGATAGAAACGAGAAATTTTTGTGAGGATAATATGATGCTGCCACGTGTCACTTAGGGTGGTGGGGGCACCCACACCATACACACCACACTACACCACACATCAACCAATCACAATTTGACACGTCACACCACACCATGCATGCCATGTGGGTTGGGGGGGGGGGGGGGGTTGCTCACACCGTGAGAGATTCCGGCGTGGGGTAAGAAACGCAGCTTCAAAATGGGGGAGAAACCATCGGCGTGTGAATGCCGTGAAACGGCCGAACGTCACGGCGTGCAAGACCAGCGGCGGTGTTGCCGCGCGGCACCGCCCACTGCCCTTATAGTTATCATTTTATTAAAATATGAATATTGATATGTTTATACATTTTAATAAAATGATCATTTAAAGTGAAGGTAATTTTTTAAAAAAACCCCATTTTAACCACCAATGAAAACCCATTCAAGGGTTGTTTCACATTTTAACTCCTGTTTAAAATGGATGCCACTTTTGAAATCCCATTAACTCCGTTTAGCACCAACTAAGACTTGTACCTTTATCAGAGATACCACTAACAAACTAAATTTCATCTGGTTGGAGAATTTTAGTTAAAGTCATTGCAACCTATTTTTAAGAAAGAAATGAAAAGCATCAAGAGTTTCCTAACATAAATTGATTTTGCGAATCAAAATTTATCCGACCGTTGGGTGAGCGTTCCTCTTACGCTCATTACACCATTAAAATTGACTCCCCCCTTCACTTTAATCCTCCACCACCACCACCACATCACCACCACCACCACATCACCACCACCACCACCACCACCACCATCACCACCACCACCGCCACCACCACCACCACCACCGCCACCACCGCCACCGCCACCACCACCACCACCACCACCACCTCCACCACCATTGAACACCGTTGAAGTCGAACAAACAGCAGCGGTAAGACTCCAAACCCTAATTCGCTTTTTCAATTCGTTTTTCTTTGAGTTTTTGACTTACGACCAAATCACAAATCGGCTTCTGGCTTCTGCAATCACACAAGCAATTTGCACTTCGCGTAATCACAGGTAGTCTCCAACTCTGTAAATCAGTAGTTCTCCTCAACCTTTCATTATTTTGTGGCGTGCGTTGTTAGATTGAGTTTTTGCGAGTATCTATTTAAGCGCTTATTGTTCATCACCTGACCTTCTAATTGATTATATCCTCCACCACAGTCTCTGTTTTGGTGTTTATTCGCTTTTGCAACTGGTTGCTAAGTACTTCTGGCGTATGTTGTTCTGCAAATCACAAATCATTTTCTGGCTTCTGCAATCACAGGTTGTCTCCGAATCTCTAATCCTCGTTTACCTTTCATTATTTTGTGGTGTTTGTTGTTGGAGTTTTTGCGAGTATCTATTTTGGTGTTTGTTGTTGATTTCCTGACATTCTAATTGATTTTGGCTTTGATTCTGTCAAGAACTCACAAATGTAAATTGTAAAGTATTGAAACATAAACCAAAGATTACAAACTCAAACATCAAAAACTGTACAAGACTAAAACAAGATCAATTCACTGGTATGAAGACGATACAAATTACTATTGAGAGAAAATGGTGTCAACTAGTGTGAATAAGAAAGACAAAGAAGATGATGATAAACTGATCTACATCATGAAGACGACCTGAACTTTTATATTGGTTGTCAACGTTTTTCTCCTTCTTGGGTTAAAACCCCTTATGTATCAACATGAAGGAAGCCCAAGTTTTGTACAGCAGCAGCCCAAACACAAAGCCCAGCATCATATTTCTTTAGCCCAACTATCTTTCACATGGTTCAAAGACAATGAAGTAGTTCCAACTCGGTGTTACCCATTTCACATGCAAAATTACATCACACATTAGAATGAATATGAAAAATAAGTTTGTTATTGAATTGTAATATATGTATATTTTAACAGATTCTTACTGCCATAGATGTAATTGGAGGACGCTGAGAGTTAATTTATTGATGATTAGTTGGTATTTTGAAATTGTGTTTTGTTTATTTCGGTTTATCAAAATTGTAGGGTAAAGTTCATCATCCTAGATGATTATTGTGTTTATTATGCTTCACAAACTGCTGTGCATCTGGTTTACTATTATTATTCTCACTTTGATGCACGTCTTAGTAGTTTTCAAAGATGCAGATGCAGGCATGCAGCACGTGGGAAATTTGCATCTGGTATTGACGAGTGTCCAGATCGGAAAACTGGAGACATTCTCCAACAGTTGGTGGTCTTGGCGCTTAGATTGTTGTGGTACCTTTTCCTTGTTAAATAAACCGTATTTTCAGCCACCTCATATTAATTACTTTTATGCCTGGTAATTTCTCTTGATTACTCTCCTAATCTCATTGGACTATAAGATTATATAATGTCAGGAACGATTGATTGAAAGAATCGATCATTAGCTACCCGCTTAATTACTACATTCTATAACAATTCCCATTTTTCATAATTGATTACAACTGAGGTAATTAATGCTGATCTAATGTGACACTGCAAGTTATATTCTGTAATATATTCTTGGAGTTAACCGCAAAGCTGTCTGAATATCCCAACTGATCATTTGAATAATGTACTTGTTAATTTCTTTGATCATTTGCTGGTTGATTTTTAGCTTCAAATGGACAGGTCATCGCAATATAAGGAGAGGGAGTTAGGCAAAGGTGGATTTAGTCAGGTATGTGTAGGTCGTCATATTGTTTCTTTGTGGAACTGAACGTATTTCAGGTCCTTGGGCCATGGAGGTAAATGAGTCTTTAACCAATTAATCTAGTTAGGATGCTACCATAGTAGTGTTTTCTCTTAAAATATATTTTAGACAACTTATTTTTCTTGATTCTCTTTGTATCAGGTAGCTCTTTAATTTGAGCACAGAAATAGAAAAAGGCTGCAGTTAAGCTACAATATGAGTGGCAGGTTTACTAGTATGTGTTAATTGTTAAATGTAGTTTTCATTTGAAGTTAGAAGTGACATTGATGCTCCTTTGGGTCAAACCACACTCTAGGTGGCAGTCATGGTGTGCTTAAAGTACACTATAAAGGTATACAAGGAGAGTATTATGTAATGGTATGATTGTCAATTTTCTTTTGCATCTATATGAAAAGCGATACAACATTATAACAATCTATTGTTTTCATGTATTTCTCACTCTTCCAGGTTTATGGAGTGTATGGAATTCTTCATAATAATCATGAGTCCTTAAGCTTGTGGCATGAAAAGTCTCCCTCTCTCTCTCTCTTGTAAGTTGGTTTTAGTCATTGATCCTCTTATCTGGTTTTTATTGTTGATTCATTGACCTTCTAGTTGATTTCTGGCTTGTAGATGTTATTGTGGGCTGCTGTGAGTTGATCAAATACTTGGGTAAAGTTCATCATCCTAATTTGGTTTCAGGGACACCATATAACAACACAACCAAAGTTATAATTATTACCTTATGAAATTAAACTCCTTAAACCGTGATTGTGCTTTACATCCTATAAACTTGACCATTATGGATTACGCAACATTTAATTTACTATCTGATTTTTGTGTTTATTGCATAAGTTTTCTTAATACATCCACTTTACTATTATTACTTTCACTTTGATGCAGATGCAGCAGCTGACCAATTTGTCTCTGATTTTGCATGAGTGTCCCGATCAGAAAACCGGAGACATTCAACAACAACGCGTGCTTAGATCATTGGTACTTCTGTCCTTGTTTAGTGCACCGTATATTCAGCCATTGATTCCAAGATAAGTGCTTGAGTCTAGCATGTTTCTGTATATATATTCTTCACCACATCATAATTACTTTTATAATTGGTAAATTGCTTGAATGCCCTCCTAAATATTATTGGACTATAAGATTCATGCCAGAAAATGATTGAAGATATCGATCATAGCTAACACGCTTAATTACTACATTCTATAACAACTTCCAATTTTTATAATTGATCACAACTGAGGTTAATGTTGATTTAATGTGACACTACAAGTTATATCTTGTAAGGTGTTCTTGGAGTTTCAACTGCCAAGTTTTCTGAATATTCCAACTGGTAATTTGAATACAGTACTAGCTCAGTTATTTGATCATTTTGTTGGTTGATCTTTAGGTTCAAGTGGGAGGGTCACCACATCATAAGGTTGAGAGGGATCTAGGCAAAGGTGGATTTAGTCAGGTATGTGTATGTTGTCATGTTTATGGTGGAACTGAATGGATTTCAGGTCCTTGGGCCATGGAGGTATATGATTCTTTTACCAATCAATCAAGTTTGGATGGTACAATAGCATTTTTTTTTTGTATTAAATCAGATTTTAGCCAACTTATTTTGCCTGATTCTCTTTGTATCAGGTAGCTCTTTAGTTTGAGTACAGAAATATTAGAGGTTGCAGTTATTCTACATTATAGTGGCAACTGTCAAGCTTACAAGTATGTGTTTATTTTTTGATCCATCACAGTTATGCTTACAGTAGTTTTCACTTGAAGTTATAAGTAACATCGATGTCCTTTTGGTCAAAAACACGCTAGTGGCAGTCATGGTGTGCCTTAAGTACAGTATAGAGGAAAACAATAAGAGTACTATGCATTGGTATGACTGTAATTTTCTTTTGCATATGTATGAAAAGCAATATAACATTAAAACAACTGTTTTCTTCATGTCTTTCTCACTCTTCTAGGATTATGAGGTGTATGAAATTCTTTACCAGAATCATGAGTGGCCCTATGACATTAAAGGATTCTCTTCCATTCTTGTTAGTTGATTTTTGTCCCTAATACTTCTTATATATGATTTGATGCATATATTTTGTTAATTTGAGTTGTCAAATTTTCAGGACGTCTTCTCAAATGGCATCTTGCATAGCTGTGGAGCTTTGTCAATTTTGATAAAATGCTTGCAATGGCATATGGTACCCAAATCTTTTCTTGTCACTTTTCAAATTGAGATTTCTCACATATTCAAAACAACATAGTATCTGTTGTTTCTTTTTTGCATAGCTGTGGAGCTTTGTCAATTTAAGATTCATGTTAGCAATGGTTAATGATATCGATCGTTAGCATACCCTTTTAATTCTATTCGAAATTTCCTTTCCATAATTGATGACAAATGAGGTTAATGTTGACCTACAAGTTATATTTTGTAAGGTGTTTTTGGAGTTTTAACTGCAAAAGCTGTATGCTACAATATGAGTGGTAAGTTTACAAGTGTGTGTTTATTTTCTGATCCATCACAGTCAAGTTACATGTAGTTTGAAGTTTACAAGTGTCTGTTTATTTGAAGTTTGAAGTAACATCGATGTTTCTTTTGGTCAAACAACATTCTAGGTGCCTAGGTGTCTGAATATTCCACCTGATAATTTGAGTACTGTAATAGCTAATTTCTATGATCATTGCTGGCTGATTTGTAGGTTCAAGTGGGTCATAAGATCGAGAGGAGGTTAGGCAAAGGTGGATTTAGTCACGTATATTTTGTAAGCTGTTCTTGGAGTTTTAACTACAAAAGCTGGATGCTACAATATGAGTGGTAAGTATACAAGTCTGTTTATTTCTGATCCATCACAGTCAAGTTAGATGTAGTTTTCATTTGAAGTTAAAAGTAGTCTCGATGTTTCTTTTGGTCAAACACCATTCTAGGTGGCACTATAAAGGAAAACAAGTAGTATACTATAATGGTATGATGGTCAACTTTCTTTTGCGTCTGTGTGAATTCTTTACAGCAATCGTGAGTTCTTAAGCATGTAACATTAAAAGATTTCTCTCTCTATCTCTACCTCTCTTGTTAGTTGGTTTTAGTCCCTGTTTCTTCTTTTATTTGATTTTGCCCATGTATTTTTTTTATCTGATTTGTCAAATTTACAGGATGTCTTCTAAAATGGTAACTTGTGTAGCTGTGGAGGCCTTGTCAATTTTGACAAACTGCATGCAATAGCATATGTTATCCAACTCTGTTTTGTTACTTTTCAAATGAGATTTCTCCCATATTCATAACAGTGAAGTATTTATTGGTTTTTGTTTTTTTTTCATGCTAATATGTTAAAATAGCTTTTGTTTCTTGGTTATGTCCATGGAGATGTAATGCCAGATAACTTTTTACTTGGCCCGTCATCAACATCTCAAGGAAAGAAATTATTTCCTATTAACCTGGGTTGGGTAAGAAATCACGTTAACTTTGAAAGATTGAACTTTTTTTTTTTTAATTTTATAGTATCATTATTCCTTATTTATTCCTTCCACTTATATGATTGCTGTATTTGGCCAATCTTGTCACTTTTACAGTTGGTTTTTCCCTAGTACTTCTTTTATATGATTTGATGCATGTATTTTATTTATTGGAGTTGTCAAATTTTCAGGATGTTTTCTCAAATGGCATCTTGCATACCTGTGGAGCTTTGTCAATTTTGACAAAATGCTTGCAAGGGCATATGTTACCCAAATCTTTTCTTGTCACTTTTCAAATTGAGATTTCTCTCGTATTCATAACAACGTAGTATCTGTTATTCCTTTCTTTCATGCCATTATGTTAAATAACTTTTGGACTTGTATCCCTTTCTTAAAAGTTATTATATTTTTACTGGATAATTTCCAGATAATGTCCTGCTACAAGAAGCTAAAATTATGACAACAGGCTTGGTGAAGGTGGACTTTGGGCAGCTATGGTATGGATCATAATAACACTTATTTCCTTTTCTTTTAATGTTTTTGTTTAGTTCATTTTATCTTCTGACTCTAATTAATCAAGTAAGATAGACATCAGCTTTTAGGAAGAAACCTGGATTTGAGAATGGATTTAAGTGACCTAACAACACTTTCTGATTGACTTCTGATCTGTCCTCTGCGGTTCATGTAACAATCAAATCAGTTTGTCCTTTATGCATTATAAATCACACATACAAACATATGTTATGCTTTTTTGTTAGGTTCATAAATCATAAGACAGTTAATCCAGCGAAAGGTGGTCCTTGTTTAATAAACCGTATTTTAAGCCATCGAGTCCTCGAGAAGTGCCAAAGACTCGCATGTTCCTGTATGTATACTCTTCGATCATGACCTCATAATTGCTTTCGTAGTCGGTAATTTGTCTTGAAGAGCCTCTTAGTTTCATTGGACTTTAAGATTCATGTTAGCAATGGTTGATGATATCGATCATTAGTACCCGATTAATTCTTTAAGAGATTTCACTTTCCATAATTGATGACAAATGAGGTTAATGTTGACTTACAAGTTATATTTTGTAAGGTGTTCTTGGATTTTTAAGTGCCAAGGTGTCTGAATATTCCACCTGATAATTTGAATACTATAAAAGCTAATTTCTTTGATCAGTGTTGGCTGATTTGTAGGTTCAAGTGGGTCATAAGATCGAGAGGAGGTTAGGCAAAGGTGGATTTAGTCAGGTATATTTTGTAAGCTGTTCTTGGAGTTTTAACTACAAAAGCTGGATGCTACAATATGAGTGGTAAGTATACGTCTCTGTTTATTTTCTGATCCATCACAGTCAAGTTAGATGTAGTTTTCATTTGAAGTTAGAAGTAGCCTCGATGTTTCTTTTGGTTAAACAACATTCTGGGTGGCACTATAAAGGAAAACAAGTAGTGTACTATAATGGTATGATGGTCAACCTTCTTCTGCATCTGTGTGAAAAGTGATACAACATCATAACAGTCTGTTGTCTTTATGTGTTTTCTCTTTCAGGTTATAGGTAGTATGGAATTCTTCACAGCAATCGCGAGTTCTTAAGCATGTAACATTAAAAGATTCTCTCTCTCTCTCTCTCCCTCTCTCTCTCTTTCTGTTGTTAGTTGGTTTTAGTCCCTGGTCCTTTTAATTGATTTGGCCCATGTAGTAGGATGTCTTCTAAAATGGTATCTTGGGTAGCTGTGGAGGCTTTGTCAATTTTGACAAACTGCATCCAACAGCATATGTTATCCAACTCTTTTTTTGTCACTTTTCAAATGAGATTTCTCCCATATTCATAACAGCGAAGTATCTTTTGGTTTTTGGATTTTTATCATGCTAATATGTTAAAATAGCTTTTGTTTCTTGGTTATGTCCATGGATATGTAAAGCCAGATAACATCTTACTTGGCCCGTCATCAACATCTCAAGGAGAGAAATTATTTCCTCTCAACCTGGGTTGGGTAAGAAATCCTTTTAACATTAAAAGTTTGAACTTTTTTTATAAAATTTTATAATATCATTATTCTTTTTTAATCCTTCCACTTATTGATTGCTGCATTTGGCCAATTTTGTCACTTTTACAGTGGGTTGATTGCAATTGTAAGTAGGGAGATTTATTGTTTAATTATGTATCTTTTGGTCAATGGTTTTTGTCTTTTTGACTTGAGGGCTACTGTTATACTGTAGCTAGTGATATAGATTTTTGAATCTGTTCTTGATTTGTAGGTTATATGCAGAATAATCGTAATCAATTTGTAAATTCCCAGCCTTTATAGATTTTCTGGCCTATAGTTGTTGTTATTGATTTTTGATTGTAGCTTATTAATTGATTTACACAAATAGATGTACACAAATAAAAGGGCTTTTATGTGCTAATTTAACAGGATAGAGAAAGGGAAGAATGAATCAAAGTGAAGGATTTCCTCATTGACAAGAGGCTTGGTGCAGGTGAATTTAGGAGCTATGGTATGAATCTAAAACATCACTTATTTCCTATTTCAATGTTTTCTGTATTAATTAATGACTACCACTTTGATAAAGTAAGATAGACGTCGGCTTTTAGAAAGTAACCTGGATTTGAAAATGAAGTTAAGTGACCTAACAATTCCCTTTTTTAAGAAATTATTAGGTTGGTGGAATCAAGAAAAATATGATTTTAAATGCAACTCTTTTGTAGCTGGCGTGACATTTTTGCTAAATGGATGTGTTGGAGAACAATAAGAATTACGCAACTTCTCTAATTATTCATTTCAAGGTATGTATCGTTATATAATTTT
Organism: Flaveria ramosissima; assembly: GCA_025215565.1. Lineage (NCBI taxonomy): Eukaryota > Viridiplantae > Streptophyta > Magnoliopsida > Asterales > Asteraceae > Flaveria > Flaveria ramosissima. The sequence continues at coordinate 38,623,871 of CM046042.1, forward strand.
GCCCTTAGTTTTTCATAATAAGTGTGCTATTTTGTGGCATATGGCCTAACTATATTTCCTTTGTGCCTTGTGAACCAAAGAGAGACATTTGTTGTTAGATCATAGCATGCAGGTCAATTCTCATAAGTGACCTCTCATGAAGGGATCCCATTCTTTATAGGTAAGATTACTTTATCTGCATTTTCTAAATTGTTTAGAGGGTGGGGGTTGATCTAAAACTGACCATTTTCTCTTAAACAATAATAATTACTATTTAGGTTTGTTTAATTTTAAACATTATTACTTTAATCGTCTTAATCACCATGTGGTGTTTTTATATACTTCTTTATGTTAGCTTTGTTGGTTTTCCATCTTATATCATTATATGTTTTTTGTATTGTCTCGCATGCCTAAAAGGATATATTATTTTCGAATGTGGTTTTATTATCATATGGTTTTCCATCTTTTCTTGGCTTTCTATCTTCACTCTTAACTTTCATCAATAATTAAATTGGCATCACATAGACCACCTAATGTAATTACACATGTAGTAATATAACGAGGTTGATAATTGAAAATTGAAAATTTGTTCACAGTTTTATGGATAAAAATGTTAAAATTGAATAGACGTAAACATTATGTCGTTTGAAGGTTAAACAGTTGTCGTGCACATAAGATAGATTCTAAAATGCATTTTGTTTGGTTGTTAGAATGAGCAAAAATTTGATTCCATATCAATTTTCTCACTTCACCTATTTAACTATGGTTGTGCCATACTTAATTATTCTTTCTCAGATGACGAGAATGTATCATTGTGCTGGGAGTGCTTATATTATACTAGAGGAGAATAAACCAACGAAGGTATGTCACTGTTAATATGTTGATACTTTGTTCATATTTTCTTCACCTTTTTTATGTTTCATATGAAAATACTTTATTCATCATATGTTTTATATATTTAGCTGTATGTTGTCAAAGGCGTTGGTGCTTAGGCCTTGCTTGGGGGCTGGGGCCTATGCATAAGGTGAAAAAAATAAAATAAATAAATAAATAAATAAACTAAGTTGGGATAAAGCTTTTATAGTTGTATTTTAATATCATATAGCTAGTACGAGAAGTTGGAAAGCAATTTTAACAATTGAATACCAAAAGCTCAAAACTAAACACTAAAGGTAAAAACGATCATTGTTCTAAATCAATTATAAAGATCCTTGTCAAAACCATCAAAACTTTCTTCTAATGATACTTTTTTATAGATTCACCTTTCATGTCTTTCTTTAAAATCTTCATCTACTAAGGCCCTTAAAAATGAAGGTTATGAATTTTAGCCGACATATATTATTATTATAGATAATATTAGTTTAGATTTGAATTGTATCTTGCGATGAGATAATACATGATCTCTTATAATTGTTTTATGGGTTTCCTAAATTAGTAGCAAGTTAGTTATTATATTTCTCCCTATCTAATAAACATTGATTCATGTACAAGATCATCAAGAATTCTAAACCATAAACACTTTTATGGTATTAGAGGTTCATTCTAATTGTTATCCTAACTTTTTTTCAATTCAGCTTTGGCCTCACAATGAAAACCGACGAGCTGCCTTCCCCACCAACCACCCCAAAGCCGCCTACCACCCTACATCTTGCCTACTTTATAACAAACATACAATCCAAAATCTGCACCCTTGACGTCACTTTGGTAACGTACTCCTCCTGGGTGAAGCTATTCAAGTTTCACTTGGCCGTGTATCGAGTTGTTGATCAAATCGATGACACCCACCCCCGGATGCTAAGGATCCCGTATACCCGACCTGGAAAGAGGTGGATGCCCTAATCTTGCAGTGGATATACAACATCGTCTCTGATGACCTGCCCGCATCCTTGGCACGAAGGCTTCCGCTCGATCAACGTGGTTAATACTCGAAAAGATCTTTCTCAACAATAAGCAATCCAAGGCCACAACTCTTGAAACCAAGTTCATGAACCTCACCCTCATAGCTTGTAGCTCGGTCGACGACTATTGTAAATAATTAAAAGATCTTGCAAATTTGCTGACCGATATCGACCAACCTATCCTTGAATTACGCATTGTTCTTTAACTTGTTCGCGGTCTCTTCGTCGAGTTTAACACTATCTCTTCCTTAATCAATTCCTAGAAGGCAGATTGGGATTTGGCTCGCGCTATGTTAACCGATGAGGTTCTCCGACAAGAGGCACATCAGCAGCATAATTCCTCTGTTTTGGTTGCACCAACAACACATCCTTCACCGAACCCCTATTCATAAACCCCCAACACTGCCATGACATCTGAAAACACCATTGCCCAATCCCACAACCCGCTTCAGTCCAACTATCGGGGACGGGGTCGCGGTTGCACCAGCCAATCTTTCCGTGAAAGAGACGGCCGCGGTCGGTGGCTTTTGGGGGAGCCATCCGAGATCATCGTGGGCATTCTAGAACCACATATCTTACATGCAATGGGCTTGGTTGAACACACCGCCTTGCCCTTATCCAACCCAATCCACTTGGCAGCCCAATCAGCCCCAAAATACCCTTGCGGCCCATTACACTTCTACCTCGGGCCCTCTTTTTGGATCAGCCCACGGGTATGGTGCTTTAAGACTATCGGATCTCAACCAAGCCTTGAGCACCATGCAACTTAATTACACGAATTCGAACGTCATTATGGACACGTGAGTCGAACGTCATGCCACTGACAACAAAGGTATGATTAAACACCCTTACTAATTTACAGTAAATACTAAAACATACATTGTTTACCAATTGAGGGTTCAGGCATAGGAACCTTCCCATTCACCACTGAACCTATATCCTACCCAATATCCTTTACATTCCTCATATTATTGCTACTTTCCCATCACAATAGTATGAGTGATCTTTATCTAGTCTCGCCACCTATCTCCCTGTCACAAGCTTGCTCTGTTACATCTTCAACTTCACCATGGCATGACCGCCTTGGACATCCTAGTACACAAGTTTTAGATGTTTTAACTAGACATTTTGGTTTTTCTTGTAATTCGAATAAACGATCTTTTTGAAATTCATGTCATTTTTCTAATAACAAACGTTTACCTTTCTATGAATCCAATTCATTTACGGTTTCACCATTTGATACCATACATTATGACTTGTGGACATCGCCCATACTTAGCCAAATCGGATATAAATAATACATGGTTTGATAAGTTCTCAAACTTTGTATGGGTCTACCCTTCCAAATACAAATCCAAAACATTCACTACATTTACCTACTATTTCGTTTCTCCTGCCCACAATCATCTTCTCGAAAGGAGCGTATGATTCGTTGCCTTAATGACATTGTACGCTCCTTTCTTATCCATGTTTGATTGCCCTCGCCTTTTTGGGTGGAGGTATCCCACACGACAGCCTACCTCCATAACATTCTCCCAACTAAACGCCTTAACTTCTTTACTCCAACCTTTGCCTTATATCTCCGCCACCACACATACGACCATTTGCGGGTGTTCGGGTGTGCTTGTTAACCAAACACCTCTGCCATACAACCCCATAAGTTACATCCAAGGTCCATCCGATGTATATTCTTAAGATATCCCTCTGATTTTCGGGGTTAGTGTTTTAACCCCAACACACGGAAGTCATCATCTCCTTGCATGTTACTTTTGACGAACACTTATTCCTTTACACGACCACCACCCCACCCACCACCTACTTGTTTCTAGAGGAGACCATTCCACCGGATTTCACTTTCTCCAACCCCTTACACCCATCTATTAAGACCACATCACAACCCCACCCCAAACCCTCGGTCACCATTATCGACTCTCAACTCTGCCCTCACCCGCTCGTGCATCAACCCCCACCATCTTAGCCCCCACCACCACCCACGGCTGACCCACCTCCACCACCATCACCACCACTTACCTCTCGCGCTAAACAGTCCACCAACACCCACCCTATGACCACTGTTCCAAAACACATAACACCTTCCAATATGACAACCTTTTAAATAGGGAATGATACAACCAAAAAATAGGAACATATATATATATATATCCCGAAGACACCCCCTCAGATTGAGTAGGCGGTGGACAGACGCTCAAGCTGGATCAAAAGGACTGGAATAGCTTTTGTGGAGCCCCTTGGTGTATATATATATATATATATGACAAATTTACACCAAATCAAATCACTAACAATAATCACAAGATTTTAGCTGATATAATCGGCTTATTATATATCCCGAAGACACCCCCTCAGATTGAGTAGGCGGTGGACAGACGCTCAAGCTGGATCAAAAGGACTGGAACAACTTCTGTGGAGGGCCTTGGTAAAGATATTTGCATACTGCAAGGAAGAAGGTACATGAAAAACCTGGATATGACCTGCCCGAACCTTGTCCCGAACAAAATGTATGTCGATCTCGATATTCTTAGTTCGCTGATGTTGTGTATCGAATTATTAGAAAGATACATGGCTGAGACGTTGTCATAGTCTATGCATGTTGAAGAGGAGTGTGAAGCTCAAGCATTAAATTGCATATCCATGTGGCTTCAGCTACGACATTAGCAACACCCCTGTATTCGGCCTCGATGCTGGATCTTGAAATAGTAGGTTGCTGTTTAGAGGACCAAGATATCAGATTATCACCAAGGAAAACACAGTACCTTGATAGGGAGCGTTGCGAGTCTGGGCAACCACCCCAGCCAATGTTAGCGTAGGCCACCAATGAGTGAGATGCAGATTTAATGATACGTATACCATAGTCGATTGTCCCTTGAATATACCAGATGATTCTCTTCATAAAGGCGAAGTGAGAATCTCAAGGCTCATGCATAAACAGGCATACCTGCTGAACCGCAATGGAGATGTCAGTCTCGTGAATGTTAGGTACTGTAAGGCCCCGACAAGAATTCTATATAAAGTAGGACCCAAAAATAGGGGACCGTCAGTACTGCTTAGTTTGGCTGAAAGGTTGACAGGAGTGGTGCAAGGTTTACATAAACAGGCATACCTGTTGAATCGCATTGGAGATGTCAGGTCACGTTAATGTGAGGTACTGTAAGGCCCCAACAAGAATTCTATATAAAGTGGGATCCAAAAACAAGGGACTGTTAGTACTGTTTAGTTTGGCCGAAAGGTCGACAGGGGTGCTGCAAGGTTTACATGAAGACATCGAAGCCCGAGCAATAATATCCTTCGTATATTGTGCCTGTGATTGTTGGGAAACTTTAATTCCGAAGAAGTGATGTAGTCGTCCCAGGTCAGTCATATCAAACTCCCGTGATAGAGTGGCAGTGATATCATGCAAAAGAGTATCACTACATGCGATAAGAATGATATCATCGACGTACAATAGTAAATAAGCAATGTTGGACGAATCCCGATTATAAATAAATAATGAGTTGTCGCAGGCACAACTACGAAACCCATGAGAAGTAATATAGGTCGCAAAGCGATACCAAGCCCGCGGTGCTTGCTTGAGTTCATAAAGTTACTTTTTCAAACAACACACATAAAACAGGTGTACCAAGCCCGTTTCATTATTCTGTAAAGCAGTAAATTTGGCTCGCATAGAATTTAAACTATTAGGATCAGATGAAAGCCTTAGCATAAGTGGTAGGTAGGGGGAAAGGTTAGTGGTAGTGAAGGCGGATGGGGTTGTCGACCAAGATTTAGAGCGGGTGGTCATAGGGTGTGAGGCGGTTAGGGAACAGTGGGAGGTGGCTGTGGTACGAGCTGGCCAGTTGTGGTGGATTAGGCTGGTTAGGATGGGCCTGGGCCAGTAAAGGAATATGGGATTGTTGGGTACGGGCAGGGAAAATTTGGATAGTTTGGGGCTTGGGCTGAGGGTTGTGTGTGTTGGGGAGGTTGTTGTGGGGTCGGTGGGTGTCGAGGGCGCATACTGTAGGTGATGGGGTAGGGGGCTGTAATAGATGGCTTGGGGACGTGCTGATGAAAAGTGAAGTCCGGGGGAATGGTGTCATCTAGAAAATTGTATGCGGTACGGCTGTGAGGACTGACATAAGGAAAAACATGCTCATAGAATGCCACATGGCGAGAGATGTGGACCCTGCAAATGGTTGGATCAAAGCATCAAAACCCGCCAAAGTCGGGTGGGTACCCAAGGAAAATGCAGCAAATGGAGCATGCATGCAATTTATGCGGTAGAGTAGCAGAGGTGTTTGGGTATCAAGCGCACCGGGAAGACCCGTAGGTGTTCATATTCGGGATGACGAAGATAAAAAGGAAAAGGTAGGGGTTTGAGACGTTTGGTAGGTAGAATGTTGCGTAAGTAAACAGTTGTGTGTAAGGCTTCTACCCAAAAAAATGGGGGAAGACTGGCATGAATTAGCATGGTGCGGATGATGTCGTTGAGGTGACGAATCATTCGTTCAGCCCAACCGTTTTGGGAAGAGGTTTGGGGACACACAAACCAAAACAGAAGGCTGTTTGGTCTGTAATAGTTTTAAAGGACAGGTTGTCAAATTCACTCCCTAAGTCACATTGAAAAGTTTTAATTTTATGATGAAATTATGATTGAATTAGACGATGAAATTTGGAAAAAGTGGGAAATGTTTAAGACTTTAGCATGGCACGGATGATGTCATTGAGGCGACGAATCATTCGTTCAGCCCGACCATTTTGGGAAGAGGTTTGGGGACACACAAACCGAAATAGAAGCCCGTGTTGGTTTGCAAAAGTTTTAAAGAACAGGTTGTCAAATTCACCCCCTAGGTCACATTGAAAAGTTTTAATTTTACGATTAAATTATGATTCAGTTAGACGGTGAAATTTGACAAAAGTGGAAAATGTTTGTTGGATCAAGCAAGGATGGTGCAACCAAAACAAACACTTAGAACATTTTTGGTACAGCTGATGAAAAACTTTCGAAGGCAAAAGTTGAACTTCCGAAGGTCAAGGCTGAAAGAGCTTCCGAAGAGGAACTCTAACTTTTGAAGATAAAGTCTTCCTTCTTTCGAAGTTCAACACTTAGAAGAACTCAAGACAAAGACTTCCGAAGCATGAAGTCCTGAAAAATCAAGTCAAGCCTCGGAAGAAGTAGCTTCGCCTCAGAAGAAGTAAGTATAAGTGGCTTTGGAAGAACCTACTATAAACCGGTGGACATAAGTATGGTCCCTCTGACAAACCGCTACAACCTCTGATATACTGCATGACGTTTTCCCACGCCCATGTAGTTGACCATACTTTATTCCACTGTTCATTCCTTATCAGTTAGTACAATTACCAACTTTGGTTGGTGATAAAAGGTAAGTCATGGACATGTCATGACTACCAAATCTTAGATAATATTTTATCTAGGATACCTTACTTCTAGTAATGTAGTATTTGCTTTAGTCGTACATTCCCAGCTGGTATCAAAGTATAACCGACTATAGATAGTAGTATATATAGTTTCTCATTATAACTCATTTAGCATGCTTGTAAGAGTCTTGTAATACTTTGAGTTGAGAAGTAATATATACAAGTATGTTGAAAATTATTCTCTTGTGTTTTGTTTACTTTACTTAGTATATTATTATCAATCTTAGAGGATTCCGCATCATCAATTCGAGTGAGACTTAGTGAGTTTGAGAGACTAAAATCATGTTGAGTGACAAAACTTGATCCTGCAATTGGTATCAGAGCTTTTTAGGCCCTTGATTGTGTGATATCACCATCCAAATCAACATTTTCATCACTCATACACTCACTTCACTCAAAATGGCCCTTAACAAAAAATCTGAATGTGAAATGGGTATGATGACCAAAGCACCTATCATCACCCTTGATAACTTCAGATCATGAAGCAGACGTATTAAAGGCTTCATCAGATACAAAGATAACAAGATGTGGAAGTCTATCACCAATGGCTCTTACCGGCCAAAGGTTGCAGCACCTGCTGGAAATGGTGCTATGATAGAGAAGGCGGTTGCAGATTATTGTGATGAAGACCACAAAAGGATAGACATTGATAGCAAAGCTATGACTGTTTTGATGACCGCCATACCCAACTCCATCATGGTGGGTTTTGAGCTTTGCCAGCCAGCCAAAGAACTCTTTGATGCTTTGACTCAGATGTACTCCAGCTCCAATCACTCCAAGAAAGATCCACTGAAGCAACAATTTGAAAATTTTACTTATATTGCTTGAGAGACCTTTAGCGAGCAATGCTTCAAGTACATGAATGTTATTTCTTCACTTCAGTCTATGGGAGTGACTCTTGAGATGAGAGATCTCTCAAGAAAGTTCATGAGTGTACTTCCAAATGAGTGGACGTTCTATTGTGTCTCTATCAAGAGGACAGAAAACCTGAACTCCCTCATCAGGACTGAACTATATGGCATCCTTGATGCATCCTTGAGTGGACTCTCAAGACTTCCTGCTAGCAATGCTTTAATGGTTACTGAAGGCTCAAGAACCCCCCAACCTTAGCAGTACCTGACTTACTCCCAGCAGTCATCTTGTTCTTCCGGGCCATACATCACATTCCCTGAGACTCCAAGGTCTCAACAGGCTCAGCCAAGTTCCTTCCTAGGACAGCTGTGCCTTTGTCTCAGGAAATGGACATCCTAGTGATTTTCAATTATGTTTTGATGATCTAAAATGTTTCAGCCTAAATGATGTTGAGTACATGGACATTGTCCAACAGATGGCTCTGTTAACTTACAGGGCGAAGAAGTTCTTTAAAAGAACTAGAAGACAATTTCCCCAAAACCCAACTAACAGCAAGTTTAGGTTTGACAAAGCAAAGGCTAAGTGTTACAGCTGTAACCAGCTAGGCCACTTTGCAAGGGAATGTAAGGCTCCCAAATCCAATCCGAGATCCACTCAAGCCTCCACATCCAACCACACCTAAAGCTGCTGGAAAGTCAACTGAAACAGCTACTGTGGCTCATGAAGTTGAGTGGAGCTTCATGGTGCAGGATGTCACCCCTACTTAAGCATTGATGGCTGGAATTGACAACAACAAGGTATTTGAACACCTCTGTACTCCAGCTTGCATTGCTAAAGTTAAAATGTATCAGGACTACAATATGGAAATTAAATATGATATCGAGTCTTTGAATATCCTAAAATCTGATGTTAAAAGGGCTGAATCTGACTATAAAGGAAAGTTGAAGAGTTAGAGAAAACTGTGTCCTCTTTAAAACATGAGCACACTAATTATAGGACTCAAATCAAAGATTTAATCTCCAAATTGACCGAGGCTCAAGCTAGTAAGCATGTTATTTCTGAGCAAAACTTCCAAGCCATTCTTGCATCATCCTCTCACTCAAAAATCTGTTACCAAAACAAAGGTGGGTTAGGAACTAATGAAATTGCTCCACCACATTCTTATGAGTCTATTAGACAACCAAGATGTGGGACCGAAGATCAAGAGGTTTCATCTGCTGACCGACCTTCCCATGAGTTGAAGAATGATGCAACTATGGAGATCATCACAGGGAAGATTTAGGTAAATCAACCCATTCCTACTAGTGATGATCACCCTCTAACCACCAAAGCCAGAAGAAACAGTGCTAAGGCAGCCATAAAAACTGCCCAGAAAGTGGTCGAGTCCAAGCTGAAGATCGACGCAAAACAGAATGGAGTGTTTATTTCAGCCGGATTCTAGGTGGTTGGAAACTCTGGTCTAGGAAAGGAGTGTAGTACCAGCATTCCTGTCCTGCTAAAGGATCAGAAGTTAAAGGGAAAGACTGTTGATAAAGACAAAAAATGCAAGAAACAACAGTCTTCACATCCCACAAAGATTAACATTGCATGCATAATGTGTGGTCTGCAAAACCATCTGGCTAAAAATTACTACTACAATCCTGCAAGCACACATTATGCAAATAATGTTAAGAAAGAAGGAGTCTAGGAGGGTTTCACATTAGGACCGTATCACATGGCCCAAGTGATGAGAAAGGAAAGCTTATTTCCGAATCAAAGTTGCTTTCGGAAGAAACTCATTCTTTCGAAGGGAAAACAGCTTCGGAAGATAAGCCGAAGAAAATTCAAAAGAACAAAAGAGTCCCTTTGAAACCTTCCGAGAAGAAGACTGATTCGGAAGAAAAGGCGGTTAAAGCTTCTTCCGAGAAGAAAGAAGCCTCAGAAGCACGCAATGCTGGTCAAGCTTTAGCAAGCTTATCTACACTGATCAGCCAAGAGATGGAATGGAAGATCAGACAAGATGCTGCAACCCAACCTTCTTCACTGACATCCATTAAACCCTTACATTTTGGTTCAATTATGTCATCATCATTGGAAGAGCCCAAGACCAACAAGGCTTGGGTTTCCAATAAAAACTAACGTTTTCACCTTATGTGCAGGGACATCCATATGACAAGAATGACAATGTATGAATTGTAGATAGTGGATGCTCCAGGAACATGACTGGGAACAGATCTCTTCTTTAATAATTTCAGTATTTTGATGAAGGTTCTGTTCAATTTGGAGGTGAATCCGGAGGATATATTTCTTGCAGAGGAAGTATATCCAATGACAATTCAAAAGTCAACAAAGTAAACTTTATCAAACAGCTTGAACACAATCTTTTAAGTGTTTCTTAATTCTGTGATCAAATACACCAAATACTTTTCATAGAACATGAGTGCATTATCCTCAAACCCGGAATGACAATTCAAAAGTCGACAAAGTAAACTTTATCAAACAGCTTGAACACAATCTTTTAAGTGTTTCTTAATTCTGTGATCAAATGCACCAAATACTTTTCACAGAACATGAGTGCATTATCCTCAAACCTGGAATAACAATTCCTCAGGAATTGGTGCTTTTAAGATCTCCCAGGAAAGAGGATATGTACAAGTTGGATATGAACAATGCTTCCCCACTAGGTGAAGTATCATGCTTTCTTTTCAAAGCTGATGGTGATGAGTCAACTCTATGGCATAAATGAATATGTCATGTTAATTTCAAAACCATGAACAAATTGGTTAAAAATAACTTGGTACATGTTGTGCCTAAAAAGAAAGTTTTCTGCAAAGATAACTGTGTTGCATGTCTGAAAGGAAAGCAACATAGAGCATCTCATAAATCCAAAGAAGTTAACTCTATCACCACTCCATTACACTTATTGCACATGGATCTATTTGGTTCCACAAGTATAATGAGTATTGGAAAGAAATCATACGACCTTATGATTATTGATGATTTTACTAGATTCACATGAGTATTATTTTTAAGAACTAAAGATGAAATAGTTGAAACTGTAAAATCTTTTATTCTTAAAATATAAAATCAAATTGATCATAAGGTTAAGATAATTAAGAGTGATCAAGGGACTGAGTTTAAGAATCAAGTTCTTGACTCATTTTGTAACTCAAAAGGGATTGCCAGACAATACAGTGCTCCTAAAACTCCTCAACAAAATGGTGTTGCTGAGAGGAGAAATAGGACACTTATTGAGGCTGCTCGAACTATGTTAGTTGATTTAAAGCTGCCTCTAACATTCTGGGCAGAGGCAGTCAACACTGCATGCTATGTGTAGAACAGGGTTCTTGTAGTTAAGCCACATAGAAAAACCCCTTATGAGCTATGGAACAAGAGGCCACCGTTCATTGGTTTTTTAGGTCCTTTGGCAGCAGGTGTACCATACTTAGCACAAAGGCCAATTTGGCAAAAATTTGCTAAAAAGTCGGATGATGCTATCTTTGTTGGATATTCCTCTACCTCTATTGCATATAGAGTGTAGAACATTAAAAATCAACAATTTGAGGAATCATCCAACATTGTCGTTTATGAGCACACTCCTTGTGTTAAAGGGAATGGCCCTGATCATATTTTTGATTTAAAATTGTTTCCAAGCTATTCTAAACCATCTTGTGAGAATGTTTCAGCTGGAACATGTACTCAAAGTGATTTTGATGATGACCGGCTGTTTGAGTTACCCGGACCTCTTCCAAGTTCTCCGAGAGTTTAAGCGGATACACCTACACGAAGTGTGATAAATTATCGATAAGAACCATATAACTTTTGTATCCTGTTTTACTCGTGATTGGAGATGTCCATAAGTCATTATGGATTATATCAAATGGGGTAAATGTAAAAGTATTAGAAGCATAAAAGGGCAGTTGTTTACTATTAGAAACTTGACAAGAATTGCAAACATGTGAGTTATTACTCTTATTACTATGAAAATTAAAAGTACGACTCAAAATGTCTAAAACTTGAGCCCCTGGGTGGCCTAGACGATCATGCCAGGGTAGAGTGGTTGACGCAAGAAAAGTGGCTGAGGAGGTAGTTGCTGCTGAGTGAATAGATAAAGGTCTCCGGTGTTGTTGCGGCGGGACAACAACTTCTTAGTTTTGAGATCCTTTAAGGAAAAAACAAAAGGTCAAACTCAACAGAAACTTGATTATCGCGAGTAAAACGTCTAACAGATATAAGATTTTTGATAACATTTGGGCTATAAAGGACATTGGGTAGGGAGTGGAAACCGGTTCTTGATTCGTGTATTGGTAAAAAATTGCCATTGCCCATCAATAACTTACTACAAGAAGAAGAGGGTTGATTCATCTTCATGTTGCTGAAGGCAGCACTGAGATCCGAAGGGCTCAAGGTGTTGTAAACTACCTGTGGTGATGGATTGTATTCACTGAACTACTACTGTGGAATACCAGAAAAGTGGGCCTGGGTAGGGGCTGTGGAACTGAGTTGCTATTGGGCCGCCATTACTGTTCAGTCAGATAGGGGCATGGTGGTGTCCACCAAACCAGTTAGGGTACCAAGACTGTTGTTGCTGACCAGGCCATGGTGTGTAAGGGGGTCGGTTATGGCCTCGTCCCATGCCACACTGATGATTCCAAGATCCATGACCCCGGTTTTGTCCATGAGTGGAAGAGGAGTGAGGGTCCGAAGGCTGGGAAGTTTGGTTCGAGTGGTTGTTTTGATGGGGGGTTTGAGGAGAGGTGGCGGCCAAGACAGTGGACTGAGTTCCTTTTTGTGCTTCCATACGCAAGACCTCATCGTTATGCATAGTCACGGCTTGGTCCCAATCAACACCATTCTAATTGATTAGCAATGCTGTGGTATTGTATTCAGCAGGAAGGCCTCAGACTAGTTGAAGCACGGGACGTGAATCGATGACATGGACGTCTAGATCAGCTAGTTGGTTAGCCAAGTCGGTCAAACGCTTGCAATAATCCTCGATAGAGGAACACGCCGACAGAGCCAGGTTGCAGAACCTTAGTTTTCCAATGAAACAACCCTTGCCTTCTTGTTACCGAGAAAAATTTTCTCATGTTTTGTCCAAGCAGCGTGAGCCGTAGCTTTGCTGTCTAGGACGTGTTTCAGAAGGTCGTTTGTGACATCCATCGCCATGAGGTCCGCCGATTGACTCGAAGCTCGTTAACTCTTCTCGTGCATTTATTTTTTTTTGCGAAATAAATTTGTTTCGAATCGAATCTCTTCGTATATCCGTTACGTGTCAACCCTAATATTATAATATAACAAATTAGACAAATATTATACAAACGATAATTAACAAAATTAAGTATTATTAATATAGTTAATATTATTATTATGATTATTAATTTCATTGTTAATATTACCATTAATTATTATTAATATTACTAATATTATTATATTATTATTATAATTAAAGTCTATGGTTTAAATTGTAATTTAACTAAAACTGAGTGATCAACTAATATTTGGTCATCGTGAGGATCAGGCGTATCCGAAAACAAGAAAAAAAGGAAAACAAGAAGGGAAGACGGTGATTAGAATCACTCTCATACCATAAAAGAGTTTATGGTGTAAACTTTATTAATTATATATATACCCAACTTAAATTTTTAGTTACTTATATCCCCTTTTAAAACTTAGTTAATTACATATATACCCAAATTAAAAGTTTAATTACATATATTCCCTTCTAAAACTTAGTTAATTGCATATTTACTCAAACTAAAAGTTTAATTACATATATCTACGTTTTAAAAATAAATATCATTTTATTACTTTTATTAAAAATAACAATTACTATAATTAATATTTTTACTCTTATTTTTATTAAACTATAAAATTATGTTTTTCCTTCTTTATTTGCTTTTCAAGTTTTGATTATTTATTAATATTTTTATACTAAGGTTTTTTATGTTCTTTTTGTTTTTGACCTTTTTATACAATTTTTTAAGGTACATGTACGACACACTTCCAGTCTCACTATGTAACATAAAATTATGTGTTCGAATCATGTTGTATATCATGAGCTCAGATATGCCATGGTAAGGTTGTGAAACCTTCACATTATGCATCATCATAGAATATCAGGTAAACTAGGATTTTTAGAAGAAACCAAACCAATAGGTAATGATTAGGATGCATATTTTTGCTATTATCCAGGAATGATCATCTTTGAATGAACGAATTTGTCATGGGACGAAGTCTGGGTATAATGAGAAACAGTTAATTAATGCTAGTGTCTTAACCTAGTGGTTGACACGAAAAATAAAATATGTAAGGGATTTTTAGGTATTGATAAGATAAGTCCGTCTAGGTACTTTGTTACGCGTATGTGTGAACCGTAGCTTTTCAACGCGTGTCAGTCATGAGCGGTGATAAGAAATGATAGCATAGGGTTGTGGAAACCCCAAGCCTAAGGTCATTGACATGACTAAGGCCGGTTAAATAGTTTTTGTTGGACTTTATTGAGTGATTATGATTAGAAGTACAAAGAGATATATAATTTCTTTAGTTAACTATCTAACTAAACTGGTCTTATTTAGAGCTTGGGTTGATTCGAGCCCAACTGCTTCAATTTTATCCATACGAAGCCTACACCCAACAAAAATGGTTGGTCACCGATGTCTAATCATTTAGTAACTTACTGTCATGACTAAATATAACTTAGATATTGATGTCTAAGTTACTATTTTACCACACTCCCCTAAGCTAGAATTTATACACTCTAAGCTTCAATGTCAACGGAGCATCACAATCCGAAAGCATTTACCTTTTAAATCTAAGATCTTTAAGCTATCATTGTACATGGAGGTTTAAACTAAATATTTAAGTGGGGAGGGTGGGTTTCAGTTATTAGTAGAAAGTCTAGTGGAGTCTCTCATGTACTTGTAATTAATCAAGGGGTCTTTATGTAAACTTATTATCTTGGAACAATTATACTCTAATCGTTGCATCGACTAGAAGGTGCAGGTTCACAATGATCAAATAGGGGGTCGAACAATCGAGTTAGTGTATATTGAAAGTTTATTAAAACCTTATTCTTAAATCAATTGAAAACTATGTATGTTTGATTAGTTCTTGATTACCAACAATGTTTTGAAACTCAAAGTATCTTTAATTGAGTTAAGTATCGAGTTTTTTTTTCTAGAAATCTTGTAGCATCTTTCTTTTAAACAATGATTTTCTCTCACCTTCCATTTTGTTTTTGAACACTAGTGCTCACTAAATTATCTTATGTAATTTGGGTTTCTTCATTTATGAGAAACACAATTTGATCACACAATTATTTCAAATAAACAAGCTTTATGCATTTGGCAATATTAACCAAACAAATGTCTTCATAATATTTGTTATATTTATGAATTGTAATCCTTTGTTTTTATCATTTAAGAACTGTGAGGCCTTCATAGTGGAGGAGAAGATGAGCAAAGGCAGACCGAGGGTGATGTGGGAGGAGAAGGTTGGACAAAATCTCATATACTTGCACCTCTCCAAGGTCATGATAGGTGACAGGAGTTCTAAGAGACACATGATAAATGATATAGATTTATAGGGGTACGTGTAGAGTAGGATCAAGTTAGGGTCTCGTATATTAGGTTTATTGTAGTTATAGAGGCAGAATAGCCATGATCTAAGTTTGCTTTTAATCGTTCTTTTACTTTTAAAGGGCCGTTTAGACTTATAGACTTAGCGTAAGCCTTCCTTTTATTACTGTCATATATTACTATGCCTGACATGTTTTCTTTGCTTTGAACCTTCTATTGCAAATAATTTATGCTATTATACTTGTTACTCTAGACATGTTAGGAAACACCTTTTTATCTCATGAAATAGAGAAATAATGTTTGCCTTCATCGCATCCTTTTTAGACCCAACTATTTGGATGAAATTCACAAGGTATGTTTGCTTGTTTGCTTTGTATTTATCGGTTCATATAGTTTAGCTTAGTTAGTTGTATTCTAATTGTATTATTGTTTACCAATTCTAATAAAAACTCGATTGAATCTCCCATTATCATGGTATAAGAGCGAGGCAAACCCTAGCTCTCTATGAGCAATCTTCTACAAAGACTATGATCTTATACCCTGGCGAAATATAGTATGATGTAATTGAAACAACATTGACAAAGTGTTCGGGAAACACCCACCGAAAATTACAACCCAACGGTCCATTCCGATTCGCCTCCTAACAATCAATATTAGCAGCCTCGAGGTAGGGTAAACCATTGTCACGACCCAGTTAGTAATTTGACCACCTTCAGGATCAAGGATCATGGGCCTAATCAACATAAAGGTTCTCTTGCTAGCATAGGAGGCTCCTCTTGACCCACCGAAGCTACTCTTGTTCATACGCCTTAGCGGGTCTTGTGGTGGCTTGTTCCTCCTTGTCCTTAGGCAACTTAGTCATTGTTGGGAAATCACTCAAAGCGAACATTTTTATAATTTTATCAATTAGTTTCAGGAATATTGTCATTTAATCAAATAATTGCACCGACTTTTGTAAGACATAGAATGGTATTTAACGTTGAATCTATAAAAACTTAAAAACTTAGATTGCATTTAGAGAAAAATAAAACATAATTCCAATACAAAATATATCATGTTTTAGTTTTTTAATGACAGTATCTTTTGAACAATTACTTTGATCATATTTGAATCTAACTAAATCTAAGTATCTTTGACTTAGTATCAAACTATCAACCTGAAATAGTGAAATCTCCTTTTATTTGATAAACAAAACATAAAATCACGTAAAAGATTTACGGAGGTGAACATTATTGCTTAAAATACGAATATTTAGAAAATCTTAAATGATGATTCGTAATAATGACGACAACGGTAATATCTTACACACGGTGAAAAATTCAAGTATCCTAACCACTAAACGGACTCCACGTGTACAACCTCCTCCAATCAAAAGCATCAATCGTACATTGTACCTCACCATATCAAGGGTAAATCACCGGATGCATTCACCAGTCTCTCCAACAGTAACTCTCACAAATGACAACAAAACCACCGGCGTCGGAGGCTTTCGACGGCCGTCACCGGCGGTCATCGTAGCAAACGAATCGCTCATCCACCGACGTCATCGCGTTCTTCATGATCGGAGCACTTGCATTCTCAATCCCTCTTTTCTCTGTTAATTCATATTCTAAACATTGATTGATACCTTCTGTTTTGAATGATTCGATGTTGTTGCAGTTGCAGGTTAGTTATTAGGTTGATTCTCTCTGATCACTCTCTCAGAACCACCGGCGTCGGAGGCTTTCGACGGCAAGCTAACGCAAGCGTCGTCAACTCTACGGTTCAATTGATAGGTTCTGTATAGTTGTGATTTTAAGTATCAACTGTTCTGTTTTTGATTTTGTTACGTGTTTATTGCAGGTTATTAGGTTGATTGACTTGAAGTCTCTCGCATTTTCGCACAATCACCGGTTTTCGACGGTCATCCTGTTGATCGGAGTACTTGCGTTCTCAATCTGTAGATAAGTGGATCCTGATCATTTGATTGATAGCCTATTTGTGTTTTATATGAACTGCTCTGTTTTGAATGCTGTTCTGTTTGGAAACCTAATCGTGCTCTTCATTCTCCTGTTGATCGAATCATCGTTTGATTCCTTCATGATAGTCTATTTGTGATTTGTATGAACTGATATGTTTCGAATTTTGATTTGATACGTGTTTCTTGCAGGTTATTAGGTTGATTGACTCAAGTCTCTCGCATTCTCACGAAAGTTCGACCGTTACCGGCGTCATCGCGTTCTTCATTCTCAATCCCTCCCGTCATCTACATAGCGATTGATAAGTTCCTGATAGCATATTTGTGATTTTAAGTAAAAACTTCTCTGTTTTGAATTTTGATACGTGTTTGTTGCAGGTTATTAGGTTGATTGACTTGAAGTCTCTCGCATTTTCGCACAATCACCGGTGTCAGAGGTTCATCTCCTGACCTTCTAATTGATTATATCCTCCACCACAGTATCTGTTTTGGTGTTTATTCGCTTTTGCAACCGGTTGCTCTTTTAAGTACTTCTGGCGTATGTATGTTCTTCTGCACATCACAAATCGTTTTCAGGCTTTTCCAATCACAGGTTTTCTCCAAATCTATAATCCTCGTTTACCTTTCATTATTTTGTGGTTGTTTGTCCAGATCGGAAAACTGGAGACATTCTCCAACAGTTGGTGGTCTTGGCGCTTAGATTGTTGGTACATTTTTCCTTGTTAAATAAACCGTACTTTTAACCACCTCATATTAATTCCTTTTATGCCTGGTATTTCTCTTGATTACTCTCCTAATCTCATTGGACTACATTCTATAACAATTGAAAAAGAATCGACTGAAAGAATCGATCATTAGCTAACCCGCTTAATTACTACATTCTATAACAATTCCCACTTTCCATAATTGATTACAACTGAGGTAATTAATGTTGATCTAATGTGACACTGCAAGTTATATTCTGTAATATGTTCTTGGAGTTAACCGCAAAGCTGTCTGAATATCCCAACTGATCATTTGAATAATGTACTTGTTAATTTCTTTGATCATTTGCTGGTTGATTTTTAGCTTCAAATGGACAGGTGGTCGCAATATAAGGAGAGGGAGTTAGGCAAAGGTGGATTTAGTCAGGTATGTGTAGGTCGTCATATTGTTTCTTTGTGGAACTGAACGCATTTCAGGTCCTTGGGCCATGGAGGTAAATGAGTCTTTTACCAATTACTCTAGTTAGGATGCTACCATAGTAGTGTTTTCTCTTAAATTATATTTTAGAAAACTTATTTTCCTCGATTCTGTTTGTATCAGGTAGCTCTTTAATTTGAGCATAGAAATAGCAGCAGGTTTACAAGTATGTGTTTATTTTCTAATCTATCACAGTCATATTAATTGTTAAATGTAGTTTTCATTTGAGGTTATAAGTGACATTGATGCTCCTTTTGGTCAAACTACACTCTAGGTGGCAGTCATGGTGTGCCCAAAGTACACTATAAAGGTAAACAAGGAGAGTACTTTGTAATGGTATGATTGTCAATTTTCTTTTGCATCTATATGAAAAGCGATACAACATTATAACAATCTATTGTCTTCATGTATTTCTCACTCTTCCACATTTATGGAGTGTATGGAATTCTTTACAATAATCATGAGTCCTTAAGATTGTGACATGATAAGTCTCTCTCTCTCTCTCTCTCTCTCTCTCTCTCTCTCTCTCTCTCTTGTTAGTTGGTTTTAGTCATTTGACTAATTGACTCTCTTATGTGGTTTTTATTGTTGGTTCAGTGACCTTCTAGTTGATTTCTGGCTTGTAGATTTTACTGGGAGCTGCTGTGAGTCTATTTATTGAAGATTAGTCGGTATTTTGAAATTGTGTTTTGTTTTTTTGGTTTATCAATTTGTTGGGTAGAGTACAACATCCAAATTTGGTTTTAGGGACACCATTTAACAACACAACCAAAGTTATAAATATTACCTTATAAAATTAAACTCCACAAACCATGAATGTGCTTCACATGAAACTTGACCATTACAGATTATGCGACATTGAATTTACTATTTGATTTTTGTGTTTATTGCATAAGTTTTCTTAATACTTCATAAGCTTCTAAACATCCACTTTTCTATTATTACTTTCACTTTGATGCAGATTCAGCAGCTAAGCAATTTGTCTCTGCTTTTGAATGAGTGTCCGGATCAGAAAATGGAGACATTCCCCAACAGCGTGTGCTTAGATCATTGGTACTTTTGTCCTTCTTTAGTAGACCGTATTTTCAGCCATTGGTTCCCAGAGAAGTGCTAGAGACTAGCATGTTTCTGTATGTATATATATTCTTCATCACATCATAATTACTTTTATAATTGGTAAATTGTCTTGAATGCCCTCCTAAATATTATTGGACTATAAGATTCATGTCAGGAATGATTGAAGATATCGATCATTAGCTAACCCGTTTAGTTACTACATTCTGTAACAACTTCCACTCTCCATAATTGATTACAACTGAGGTTAATGTTGATATAATGTGACCCTACAAGTTATATCTTGTAAGGTGTTCTTGGAGTTTCAACTGCCAAGTTTTCTGAATATTCCAACTGATAATTTGAATACAGTACTAGCTAAGTTATTTGATCATTTTGTTGGTTGATCTTTAGGTTCAAGTGGGTGGGTCACCAAAGCATAAGGTTGAGAGGGATCTAGGCAAAGGTGGATTTCTTCAGGTATGTCGTCATGTTTCTGGTGGAACTGAATGGATTTCTGGTACAATAGCATTTTTTTTGTATGAAATCAGATGTTAGCCAACTTATTTATCCTGATTCTCTTTGTATCAGGTAGCTCTTTAGTTTGAGCACAGAAATATCAAAGGTTGCTGTTATGCTACATTATGAGTGTCAACTGTCAAGTTTACAGGTATGTGTTTATTTTTTGATCCATCACAGTCATGCACTCATGCTAACTGTAATTTTCAGTTGAAGTTATAAGTAACATCGATGTCCTTTTGGTCAAACAATACTCTAGGCCAGTGGCAGTCATGGTGTGCCTTAAGTACACTATAGAGGAAAACAAGGAGATTACTATGTAATGGTATGATTGTTACTTTCTTTTGCATATGTATGAAAAGCAATACAACATTATAACAATTGTTTTCTTTGTGTCTTTCTCACTCTTCTAGGTTTATGAGGCGTATGGAATTCTTCACAACAATCATGAGTGCCCCTGTGACATTAAAAGATTCTCTTCCATTCTTGTTAGTTGGTTTTCTCCCTAGTACTTCTTTTATATGATTTGATGCATGTATTTTATTTCTTTGAGTTATCAAATTTTCAGGACGTTTTCACAAATGGCATCTTGCATAGCTGTGGAGCTTTGTCAATTTTGTCAAAATGCTTGCAAGGGCATATGTTACCCAAATCTTTTCTTGTGACTTTTCAAATTGAGATTTCTCCCGTATTCATAACAACGTAGTACCGGTTGTTTCTGTCTTTCATGCCATTATGTTAAATAACTTTTGGACTTGTAGCCCTTTCTTAAAAGTTATTATGTTTTTACTGGGTATTTTCCAGATAATGTCCTGCTACAAGAAGCTAAAATTATGACAACAGGATTGGTGAAGGTGGACTTTGGGCAGCTATGGTATGGATCATAATAACACTTATTTCTTTTTTTTAATGTTTTTGTTAAGTAGTTCATTTTATCTTCCGACTTCAATTAATCAAGTAAGATAGACATCGGCTTTTAGGAAGAAACTTGGATTTGAGAATGGATTTAAGTGACCTAACAAAACTTTCAGATTGACTTCTGATATGTCCTCTACGGTTCGCGTCTCTTTAACAGGTGTTATCATGTAATATGTTTGGATACAAGTTTGTAAGAAAGAAATCAAAAGCATCAAGAGTTTCCTAACATAAATTGATTTTGCGAATAAGAAGATATCCGACCGTTGGGTGAGTCGCGTTCCCCCTACGCTAGCTCAGTTACACCATTATAAAGATGGCTTCAATTCCCCCACCAATTCACAATTCGCGCCACCACCACAGCTTCTGGTTTCTGGAATCACGCAACAATTCGCACTTCACAGGTATATATTTCTTCCTCACAATCTGTACGTAATCCTCATCTACCTTTCAGTTTATCAACTTTCTAATTGATTATCTCCTCGACCACGGTATCTATATTGGTGTTTATTCGCTTTTGCAACCAGTTGCCCTTTGACTTCTGCAGGCTTATGTTGTTCTGCAAATCACAAATCGGCTTCTGACATTCTAATTGATTTTGGCTTTGATTCTTACTGCAACCAGTATGTGTTTATTTTTTAATCTATCACAGTCATGTTAATTGTTAAATGTAGTTTTCATTTGAAGTTAGAAGTGACATTGATGCTCCTTTGGGTCAAACCACACTCTAGGTGGCAGTCATGGTGTGCTTAAATAAAACTATAAAGGTATACAAGGAGAGTATTATGTAATGGTATGATTGTCAATTTTTCTTTTGCATCTATATGAAAAGCGATACAACATTATAACAATCTATTGATTACATGTATTTCTCACTCTTCCAGGTTTATGGAGTGTATGGAATTCTTCACAATAATCATGAGTCCTTAAGCTTGTGACATGAAAAGTCTCCCTCTCTCTCTCTCTTGTAAGTTGGTTTTAGTCATTGATCCTCTTATCTGGTTCTTCTAGTTGATTTCTGGCTTGTAGATGTTATTGTGGTTGCTGTGAATTGATTTATTGAAGATTAGTCAATATTTTGAAATTGTGTTAAGTTTTTTGGTTTATCAAATACTTGGGTAAAGTTCATCATCCTAATTTGGTTTCAGGGACACCATATAACAACACAACCAAAGTTATAATTATTACCTTATGAAATTAAACTCCTCAAACCGTGATTGTGCTTTACATCCTATAAACTTGACCATTATGGATTACGCAACATTGAATTTACTATCTGATTTTGTGTTTATTGCATAAGTTTTCTTAATACATCCACTTTACTATTATTACTTTCACTTTGATGCAGATACTATTATTACTTTCACTTTGATGCAGATGCAGCAGCTGACCAATTTGTCTCTGATTTTGCATGAGTTTCCCGATCAGAAAACTGGAGACACTCAACAACAGCGCGTGCTTAGATCATTGGTACTTCTGTCCTTGTCTAGTGCACCATATTTTCAGCCATTGATTCCCAGATAAGTGCTTGAGTCTAGCATGTTTCTGTATATATATTCTTCACCACATCATAATTACTTTTATAATTGGTAAATTGTCTTGAATGCCCTCCTAAATATTATTGGACTATAAGATTCATGTCAGAAAATGATTGAAGATATCGATCATTAGCTAACCCGCATAATTACTTCATTCTATAACAACTTCCACTTTTATAATTGATCACAACTGAGGTTAATGTTGATTTAATGTACCCCTACAAGTTATATCTTGTAAGGTGTTCTTGGAGTTTCAACTGCCAAGTTTTCTGAATATTCCAACTGATAATTTGAATACAGTACTAGCTAAGTTATTTGATCATTTTGTTGGTTGATCTTTAGGTTCAAGTGGGTGGGTCACCACAACATAAGGTTGAGAGGGATCTAGGCAAAGGTGGATTTAGTCAGGTATGTGTAGGTCGTCATGTTTCTGGTGGAACTGAATGGATTTCAGGTCCTTGTGCCATGGAGGTATATGATTCTTTTACCAATCAATCGAGTTTGGATGGTACAATAGCATTTTTTTTGTATTAAATTAGATTTTAACCAACTTATTTTCCCTGATTCTCTTTGTATCAGGTAGCTCTTTAGTTTGAGTACAGAAATATTAAAGGTTGCAGTTATTAATTCTACATTAT
This sequence comes from Flaveria ramosissima, assembly GCA_025215565.1. Lineage (NCBI taxonomy): Eukaryota > Viridiplantae > Streptophyta > Magnoliopsida > Asterales > Asteraceae > Flaveria > Flaveria ramosissima. Next base: position 38,647,394 of record CM046042.1, read on the forward strand.
AGTGGCAACTGTCAAGCTTACAAGTATGTGTTTATTTTTTGATCCATCGCAGTCATTCTTACAGTAGTTTTCACTTGAAGTTATAAGTAACATCGATGTCCTTTTGGTCAAAAACACTCTAGTGGCAGTCATGGTGTGCCTTAAGTACACTATAGAGGAAAACAAGAAGAGTACTATGCATTGGTATGATTGCAATTTTCTTTTGCATATGTATGAAAAGCAATATAACATTAAAACAATTGTTTTCTTCATGTCTTTCTCACTCTTCTAGGATTATGAGGTGTATGGAATTCTTCACCAGAATCAGGAGTGCCCCTATGACATTAAAGGATTCTCTTCCATTCTTGTTAGTTGGTTTTTGTCCCTAATACTTCTTATATATGATTTGATGCATATATTTTGTTTATTTGAGTTGTCAAATTTTCAGGATGTCTTCTCAAATGGCATCTTGCATAGCTGTGGAGCTTTGTCAATTTTGATAAAATGCTTGCAAGGGCATATGTTACCCAAATCTTTTCTTGTCACTTTTCAAATTGAGATTCCTAACATATTCAAAACAACATAGTACCAAGATTGGTAAGCAGTTTACATCTATACTCTTGTTATTATTGAGTGCTTGAATAACCAATTTTAATAGGATTTGTAGCCCTTCCTTAAAAGTTAATATGTTTTTACTAGATATTTCCCAAATAATGTCGTGCTACAAGCAGCTAAAATTATGACAACAAGCTTGGTGAAGGTGGACTTTGGGCAGCTATGGTATGGATCAGAATAACACTTATTTCCTATTTTTAATGTTTTTGTTAAGTAGTTGATTTTATCTTTTCAGACTCTAATTAATCAAGTAAGATAGACATCGGCTTTTAGAAAGAAACCTGGATTTGAGAATGGATTTAAGTGACCTAACAACACTTTGTGATTGGCTTCTGATCTGTCCTTCGCGGTTCAGGTAACAATCAAATCAGTTTGTCCTTTATGCATTATATATCACACATACAAACATATGTTATGCTTTTTTGTCAGGTAACAATCAAATCAGTTTGGGGTTGTCATCATAAATCATAAGACGGTTAATCCAGCGGAAGGTGGTCCTTGTTTAATAAATCGTATTTTAAGCCATCGAGTCCTTGAGAAGTGCCAGAGACTCGCATGTTCCAGTATGTATATTCTTCATGACCTCATAATTGCTTTCGTAGTCGGTAATTTGTCTTGAAGAGCCTCCTAGTTTCATTGTACTTTAAGATTCATGTTAGCAATGGTTGATGATATCGATCGTTAGCATACCCGTTTAAATCTATCAAAAATTTCACTTTTCATAATTGATAACAAATGAGGTTAATGTTGACCTACAAGTTATATTTTGTAAGGTGTTCTTGGAGTTTTAACTGCCAAGGTGTCTGAATATTCCACCTGATAATTTGAGTATTGTAATAGCTAATTTCTTTGATCATTGATGGCTGATTTGTAGGTTGAAGTGGGTCATAAGATTGAGAGGAGATTGCAAAGGTGGATTTAGTCAGGTATATTTGTAAGTTGTTCTTGGAGTCTTAACTGCAAAAGCTGTATGCTACAATATGAGTGGTAAGTTTACAAGTATCTATTTAATTTCTGATCCATCAGAGTCAAGTTAGATGTAGTTTTCATTTGAAGTTAGAAGTAGCATCGATGTTTCTTTTGGTCAAACAACATTCTAGGTGGCACTATAAAGGAAAACAAGTAGTATACTATGACGGTATGATGGTCAACTTTCTTTTGCATCTGCATGAAAAGCGATACAACATCATAACACAGTCTGTTGTCTTTATGTGTTTTTCTCTTTCGGTTTATGGGTAGTATGAAATTCTTCGCAGCAATTATGAGTCCTTAAGCATGTAACATTAAACGCTCTTTCAGGTTTTGTTTATCTGATTTGTCAAATTTCCAGGATGTCTTCTAAAATGGTATCTTGCGTAGCTGTGGAGGCTTTGTCAATTTTTACAAACTGCATGCAAGAGCGTATGTTATCCAACTCTTTTTTTGTCACTTTCCATATGAGATTTCTCCCATATTCATAACAGCTAATATGCTAAAATAGCTTTTGTTTCTTGGTTATGTCCATGGAGATGTAAAGCCAGATAACTTTTTACTTGGCCCGTCATCAACATCTCAAGGAAAGAAATTATTTCCTGTCAACTTGGGTTGGGTAAGAAATCCCGTTAACTTTGAAAGATTCAACTTTTTGTTTAAATATTATAGTGTCATTATTCTTTTTTTAATCCTTCCACTTATATGATTGCTGTATTATGTATCTTTTTGTTAATGTTTTTTGTTTTTTTTTGACTTGAGGGTTACTGTTATACAATAGCTAGTAATATAAATTATTGAATGTGTTCTTGATATGTGGGTTATATGCAGAATAATTGTAATCAATTTGTAAATTCCCAGCCTTTATATTGATTTTCTGGCCTATGGTTCTTGTTATTGATTTTTGATTGTGGTTTATTAATTGGTTTACACAAATAGATGTACACAAATAATAAGGGGTTTTATGTGCTAATTGTGTTAGCTTATTGCTAATTTAACAGGATAGAGAAAGGGAAGAATGAATCAACGGGAATGATATCCTCATTGAAGGAATTACATGCTGTACAAGCAATTGACAAGAGGATTGGTGCAGGTGGATTTAGGAGCTATGGTATGAATCTAAAACAACATTTATTTCCTATTTCAATGTTTTTTCTATTAATTAATGACTTCCGCTTTGATTAAGTAAGATAGACATCGGCTTTTAGGAAGTAATGTGAATTTGAAAATGGAGTTAATTGACCTAACAATTCTTATTGATTTCCTATTCGCCCTTCTTCGTGATTCATGTAACAATCAAATTGGTTATTCTTTATGCATTAGATATCACACATACAATTATTATGCTTTTCTGTTAGGTTTGATATTGTGATCATGATTACCATTTTTTGGTTTATTAGTTCACCATTCTCAAATATCATTATTGGTTTCCTTTCCCATCCTTAAGAAATTATTAGGTTTTTGGAATCTTGAAACATATGATTTCAAATATCTTTTGCTGAATATATTCCAAATAATGTCATGCTAAATGTGACTCTTTTGTAGCTAGCGTGACAATTTTGCTACCGGTTGTGTTGGAGACAAATAATAATTACGCAACTTCTACCTACGATTCAATTTCCCGGTACGTATCTTTATATAATTTTGCCCTTAGTATTTCATAATAAGTGTGCTATTTTTTGGCGTATAGCCTAACTATATTCCCATTGTGCCTTGTGAACTAAGCAGATAAATTTTTTGTTAGATCATAGCATGCCAGGTCAATTCTCATAAGTGGCCTCTCATGAAGGGAGCCCATTCTTTATAGGTAACATTACTTTATCTGCTTTTTCTAAATTGTTTAGAGGGTGGGGGTTGATCTAAAACTGACCATTTCCTATTAAATAGTAATAATCACTATTTAGGTTTGTTTAATTTTAAACATTATTACTTTAATTGTCTTAATCACCATGTGGTGTTTGTTTTTTATACTTCCGTATGTTAGCATTGTTGGTTTTCCATCTTATATCATTATATATTTTTTGTATTGTCTCACATGCCAAAAAGGATATATTATTGTCATACCACGTGTTAGACATAATTAAACATGGTTGTATCACTATGCATAATCGAATGTGGTTTTATTATCATATGGTTTTCCATCTTTTCTTGGCTTTCGATCTTCACTCTTAACTTTCATCAATAATTAAATTAGCATCACATAGACCACCTAATGTAATTACATATGTAGTAATACAACGATGTTGATAATTGAAAATTGAAATTTTTTTCACAGTTTTATGGGTAAAAAGGTTAAATTGAATAGGCGTAAACGTTATGTCGTTTGAAGTTTAAACAGTTGTCGTGCACATAAGATAGACTCTAAAATGCATCTTGTTTGCTCGTGCACATAATTTTAGATGAGCAAAAATTTGATTCCATATCATTTTTCTCACTTTACCTGTTTAACTATGGTTGTGCCATACTTAATTATTCTTTCTCAGATGACGAGAATGTATCATTGTGCTAGGAGTGCTTATACTAGAGGAGAATAAACCAACAAAGGTATGTCACTGTTAATATGTTGATAATTGAAATTTGTAATTTTTTTCATAGTTTTATGGGTAAAAAGGTTAAAATTGAATAGGCGTAAACGTTATGTCGTTTGAAGTTTAAACAGTTGTCGTGCACATAAGATAGACTCTAAAATGCATATTGTTTGCTCGTGCACGTAATTTTAGATGAGCAAAAATTTGATTCCGTATCATTTTTCTCTCTTTACCTGTTTAACTATGGTTGTGCCATACTTAATTATTCTTTCTCAGATGACGAGAATGTATCATTGTGCTAGGAGTGCTTATACTAGAGGAGAATAAACCAACAAAGGTATGTCACTGTTAATATGTTGTTACTTTGTTCATATTTTCTTCACTCTTTTTATGTTTCATATGAAAATACTTTATTCATCATATGTTTTATATATTTAGCTGTATATTGTCAAAGGCGTTAACCGCATTTAAGATGCTTAGGCCTTGCTTGGGGCTTGGGGCTTGGGGCCTAGGCATAAGTTGGGATAAAGAAAGCACACATGGTTCTATGAAGTTTTTCATGATAATAAAGCTTTTATAGTTGTATTTTAATATCATATAGGTAGTACCAGAAGGTGGAAAGCAATTTTAAAAATTGAATACCAAAAGTTTAAAACTAAACACTAAAGGTTAAAACGATCATTGTTCAAAATCAGTTATAAAGATCCTTGTCAAAACCATCAAAACTTTCTTCTAGTGGTACTTTTTATAGAATCACCTTTCATGTCTTTCTTTAAAATCTTCATCTACTAAGGCCCTTAAAAATAAAGGTTATGAATTTTAGCCTACATTATGGATAATATTAGTTTAGATTTGAATTATATCTTGTGATGAGATAATACATGATCTCTTATAAGTGTTTTATGGGTTTCCTAAATTAGTAGCAAGTTAGTTATTATATTCTCCCTATTTAAAGAGCACTGATTTATGTACGAGATCATCAAGAATTCTAAACCATAAACACTTATATGGTATCAGAGCTTCATTCTAATTATTATCCTACCTTTTTTCCTATCAGCTTTGGCCTCACAATGACCATAACCAACGAGCTACCTTCCCCACCAACCACCTTAAAGCCGCCTACCACCCTACATCCTGCCTATACTATAACAAACACCCAATTCAAAATCTACACCCTTGATGGCACTTTGGTAACGTACTCCTCCAGGGTGAAGCTATTCAAGTTTCACTTGGTCATGTATCGAGTTGTTGAACAAATCAAAGACACCCACCCCCGGATGCTAAGGATCCCGCATACCCGACCTGGAAAGAAGTGGGCGCCCTGATCTTGCAGTGGATATACAACATTGTCTCTAATCACCTGCTCACCCGCATCCTTGACAGTGGATATTCAATACCATTTCTAATCATGAACATCACCCTCATAGCTTGTAGCTCGATCGACGACTATTGTAAACAATTGAAAGATCTTGCCAATCAACTGACTGATGTCGACCGACTTGTCCTTGAATCACGATTCATTCTTCAACTTGTTCGTGGTTTCTTCGTTGAGTTTAACAGTATCGCTTCCTTAATCAATTCCCAGAAGCCAGATTGGGATTTGGTATGTTAACTGATGAGGTTCTTCGGCAAGAGGCACATTAGCAGCAGAACTCCTCTATTTTGGTTGCACCAATAACACATCCTTCACCGAAACCCTATCCATAAACCCCCAACACTGCCACGACATCTCAAAACACCATTGCCCAATCCCATGACCCGCTTCAGTCCAGCTACAGGGACGGGGTCGCGGTAGCATCGGCCAATCTTTTTGTGAAAGAGACGGCCACGGTCAGCGGCTTTTAGAGGAGCCATCCGGGGTCATCGTGGGCCTTCCAGAACCACATATCTTACACACAATGGGCTTGGTGGAACACACCACCTTGCCCTTATCCAACCCAATCCACTTGGCGGCCCAGTCATCCCCCAAACACTCTTGCATCCCACTACACTGCTATCCTGGGCCCATATTCTTATGGGTCAATCCATAGGTATGATGCTCTATGCCTATCGGATCTCAACCAAGCCTTGAGCACCATGCAACTTAAATACCCTTACTAATTTACAGTAAATATAAAAACACAACAGAGAATGTTTACAATTGAGGGTTCAGGCATAGGATACTTTCCCATTCACCATCGAACCTATATCCTACCCAATATCCTTTACATTCCTCACATTATTGCTACTTTCCCGTCACAATAGTACGGGTGATCTTTATCCAGTCTCACCACTTATCCCCCTGCCACAAGCTTGCTCTGTTACATCTTCAACTTTACCATGTCATGACTGCCTCGAACATCCTAGTACACAAGTTTTAGATGTTTTAACTAGACATTTTGGTTTTTCTTGTAATTCGAATAAACGATCTTTTTGAAATTCATGTCATTTTTCTAATAGAAAATGTTTACCTTTCTATGAATCCAATTCTTTTACGGTTTCACCATTTGATACCATACATTATGACATGTGGACATCTCCCATACTTAGCTTAATTGGATATAAATATTACATGGTTTTAATTGATAATTTCTCAAACTTTGTATGGGTCTACCCTCTCAAATACAAATCCAAAAAGTTCACTACATTTACCAAATTTTACCGGTCATAGCCACACAAATTAACCGCCACATCAAAACATTTCAATGTGATATAGATGAGAATTTGATAACCATGCCTTCAAGAACTTTGCAAACCAACATGGCCTACTATTTTGTTTCTCCTTCCCACAATCATCTTCCCGAAAGGAGCGTATGATTCGTTGCCTTAACGACATTGTACGCTCCTTTCTTATCCATGCCCGATTGCCCTCGCCTTTTTAGGTGGAGGTATCCCATATGACAGTCTACCTCTACAACATTCTCCCAAACGCCTTAACTTCTTTACCCCAACCTTTGCCTTATATCTCCGCCACCCCACATACGACCATTTGCGGGTGTTCGGGTGTGCTTGTTACCCAAACACCTCTGCCACCCAACCCCATAAGTTACATCCAAGGTCCATCAGATGTATATTCTTAGGATATCCCCCTGATTTTGGGGTTACTAGTGTTTTAACCCCAACATATGGAAGTCATCATCTCCTTGCATGTTACTTTTGACGAACACTCATTCCGTTACAACAACACCACACCACCCACCACCTACTTGTTTCTAGAGGACACCATTCCATCGGATTTCACTTTCTCCAACCCCTCACACCCATCTATTAAGACCACAGCACAACCCCACCCTAAACCCCCGGTCACCATTTTCGACTCTTGACGCCCGAAACATAACCCACCAACCCAGCCACTCCGCTCTCACCCGCTTGTGCATTAACCCCCACCTTCTTATCCCCCACCAACACCCACGGCTGACCCACCTCCACCACCACCACTACTTACCTCTCGGGCTAAACAATCCACCAACACCCACTCTATGACCACTTGTTCCAAAACATATAACAACTTCCAATATAACAACCCTTTTATATATATAGATATATATATATATATATATATATATATATATATATATATATATATCTATATATATATATATATATATATATATATATATATATATATATATATATATATATATATATATATATATATATGGAAAACTTTACAACAAATCAAATATAATCACTAACAATAATCACAAGATATTATATATCGTTAAGACACCCCCTCATATATATATATTATATATATATATATATATATATATATATATATATATATATATATATATATATATATATATATATATATATATATATATATGTATATATATATATATATATGTATATATATATATATGAAAACTTTACACCAAATCAAATATAATCACTAACAATAATCACAAGATATTATATATTGTTAAGACACCCCCTCAGATTGAGCGGGCGGTGGACAAACGCTCAAGATGGATCGAAAGGACCGGAACAGCTGTCGTGGAAGCCCCTTAGTAAAGATATCCGCATACCGCAAGGAAGAATGTACATCCAGAACATGGATGTGACCTACCTGAACCTTGTCCCGAACAAAATGTATGTTGATCTCGATGTGCTTAGTTCGCTGATGTTGTATCGGATTATTAGAAAGATACAGGGATTAGACGTTGTCATAGTAGACGACTGATGCATGTTGAAGAGGAGTGTGGAGCTCAAGCATTAAATTGCGTATCCATGTGGCTTGAGCTACGACATTAGCAACAACCTTGTATTCGGCCTCGGTGTTAGATCTAGAAACAGTAGGTTGCCGTTTAGAGGACCAAGATATCAGATAATCACCAAGGAAAACACAGTACTCTGATGTGGAGCATGCGAGTCTGTGCAACCACCCCAGTCAGCGTCAGAGTAGGCCACCAATGAGTGAGATATGGATTTAATGATATATATATATCATAATCGAATTTCCCTTGAATATACCGGATAATTCTCTTCGTAAAGGCGAAGTGAGAATCTCGAGGCTCATGTATAAATAGGCATACCTGTTAAACCGCATAGGAGATGTCAGATCTCGTGAATGTGAGGCACTATAAGGGCCATGCAAGGCTTCTATATAAAGTAGGATCCGAAAACAGGGGACCGTCAGTACTGCTCAAGTTGGCCGAAAGGTCGACAGGGGTGGTGCAAGGTTTACAAGAAGACGTCGAAGCCCGAGCAATAATATCCTTCGCATAGTGTGCATGTGAAAGAAAAATACCATGAGATTGTTGGGAAACTTTAATTCCCAAGAAGTGATGTAGTCGTCCTAAGTCAGTCATAGCAAACTCCCGTGATAGAGTGGCAATGATATCATTCAGAAGAGTTTCACTAGATTCGGTAAGAATGATATCATCGACATACAATAGTAAATAAGCAATATTGGACAGATCGCGATTATAAATAAATAAAGAGTTGTCGCAGGCAGTGGCGGACATATGCATAATTGAGGGGTAGCCTCCGCTACCCTTCAACTTTTTACGGGTAGTGTAAAAATTTTTTTACGGTTTTATGTAAAATGAAAGTTACGGTTTTACGTTACCCCTGAAAAGAAAATACGTTACCCCTAAAAAATTTAAACTCAACACTTCATAAAAATTTTAAATTTATAAATAAAAGTCTAATAATTTATAAAAAATAATACATTCTATAAGAACATAAATAACCATTACCCGTTACCCATTATCAAATAACATAAAAACCAAAATACCCATTACCCAACCCAATACAATAATAAGCCCAAAAATAGATATTATATATATACTAATTATTTATATGTATTGTAAGTTGTCTTTATGTGCTTTATGGGAAGTACCCATTTTTTTAATCTTTAACCTTTTAATTTTAACCAAATACTTTTACATCTTTTATAATTTAGCCTCAATAATTTTTTTACTTTCAACTTTAGTCCTCTATACTTTTCAAATTTTACAAATTTTCCGTTATACGTTTCGGTATAAATTTTACGAGTTAACACGCTGCAACATGCGTGTGTGGTTCAACGTTTTTTCACTTATTTTTCCAAGTTTAACGGTCACGTCATAACATGCTGGTCCTAGATTAATATATACTTATTGTTTTATTTTTTTTGCTTGCGTAAGTATATGGTTCAATGTTTTTACGTCTACTTTTTATTTGATTTATTTTTACCGTTTTATTGGTTTCTTCAGTGTTGGTGATCACTGACGGTGGTGTGCCATTAATATTATTTGGCATGGTTGTACGCCTCCCGTTGTAACGTGAATGAGCTTAATACTAATATATAACATAATAAAACAATACATTTTTTTCAATGGTCTTACACATTTTATTTATTCTTTTATGTAAAAAAAGGAAAAAAGAAGTAAAAAAATAAAATAATTGATGTTTCTGCTGTTTTTTGTTTAAAGCCTTGATAATTTGTATCAAAACCTTAGAATGTTGTTAGAATGATGAGGGTATGGCTCATATTCAAAATTTTATAAAAAAATTTAAAACATAATTTTAAAAGTAAATGATAATAAAATAAAAATAGATGATGTTAAGAGTGTATGAATCTACTATGAATGCTCTTATATGGTTATTTGTTTATCACAGGCATTTTTTGTTTAATTTAATGATTCTAGTTATTGTTTAAACTTGAAATTTAGAGAACATGAACCGTTTTGTTGTGAAAAGAAAGTATCAAAATATGAAAACGCGTACGGAACATTATAATATGTAAGTTTTTTAAATTTATTTTGGTATTGTATTTTTGTTAACAATTCAATGCAATTTAGTTACGTCTATTCCAACTCGATCAGATTCGACTCAATCGAACAACCCAAAAATTTTTTATGTTGTTTCGTTAGAAGCTAATTATAAAAGATAATGACCCCGTAGGAAATAATTCCTGGTTCCGACACTGCATGTACGGTAAAAAAAATTTACGTTACCCCTGAACTTGTCTTCTAGATCCACCACTGGTCGCAGGCACTGCTACAAAACCCATGAGAAGTAATATAGGTCGCAAAGCAGGTGTACCAAGCCCGCGGTGCTTGCTTAAGTCCATAAAGTCACTTTTTCAGATGACACACAAAGTGAGGAGGCTGTTTATCACAGAAGCCTGAAGGTTGATGCCCGAAAACAGTTTCATTAAGTTCGCCGTGTAGAAAGCATTCTTCACGTCCACTTGATTAATAGGCCATGACCGCGAGACCGCGAGCAATAGAACTGTATGAATAGTCGTCGGTTTTACAACTGGACTGAATGTGACCTCACAGTTAAAACCCACAGTCTGTGACTTCCTATTAAAACCTAGTTGGCCTTATAACGTTTGAGTGTATCGTTAGCTTTAAACTTATGACGGAAGAGCCACATGCATCTAATGACCGGACGAACCGTAGGTCCCGAAACTGGTTCCCACGTTTCATTATCTTGTAAAGCAATAAATTCGGCTTGCATAGCATTTTAACCAATTAGGATCGGATGAAAGCCTTGGCATAAGTGGTGGGTATGGGGAAAGGTTAGTTGTAGTGAAGGCATATGGGATTGTGGACCGAGATTATAGAGCGGGTGGTCATAAGGTGTGAGGCGGCTGGGGAACACTAGGAGGTGGTTGTGGTACGGGCTGGTCAGTTGTGGTGGATTGCATTGGTTTGGATGGGCCTAGGCCAGTAAAGGTTAGTGGGATTATTAGGTTCGGGCAGGGAAAGTTTGGGGCTTGAGTTGAGGTGTAAGGCCACGTTCCCGGAACACTCATAGTTGGACGATCATCGCACATAAAACATAAAATATACATTTACGTCTATGAAAACATCGCAGCGAAATAACTTAAAACCATTTTATATATTAATGACTGCTTTTGCAAAATTATACTTCATTGTTAACAGTTACAAAATATTATCGTTTGCATTACATCACAAAAACGTCATAGTTATTTTAGGCATTTTCTAGGCGCATGGGCACTATTTGGGAGCATGACCCATCACTTAGTTATTTTAGGCCTTTTCTAGGCGCATGGGCACTATGCAGGCGCATGAGTGCCCAGGCGCATGGGAGGGTAGGCGCATGGGACACTTAGCCAATTTTGACTCAATCCTAGGCGCATGGGAGCTGTTTGGGCGTATGGATTCCATGCATCTGGGAACACTTAATCAAATTCAACCGTTGGACGCATGGGCCATTATTTGGGGGCATGGGCAACCAACTTACGCTAAATAGCATATTTCAGTCCCGAATCTAACATCTATCATGTTCTAGGCCTAGCACTAACATTCCAAGCCAAAGAAACACATACATAACATAATTATGACGATATAATCACCCAAATCCAACTCCACCCTCAATCACATACACACATACATACGGGTATAAACACCCATTTAATAAAAACGTTCATACATGTATTTCCAGCCCTAAAATCAGTTAAAACATGTAAAGAGGGGGTTCTAGAACTCACCTTATGCAATCTTCAAGTGTGACTTCCTTCAAACCCGTTTGCTATGAGCTCAAACACCTAAAACCCACCAAAACACACACACACAACCGAACACAAATACACACATAAGCACATAACCGAGGCTTAAACCAGCCAAGAACACTTAAAACATCGAATTCTTACCTTGAATCCGAAATCTTCTTGTTCTTCTCTCTAAAACCCGAGAGCTCTTTCTGCTTTCACTCTCTAAAAAGTTGACAGGAGGTTGGTGAGGCAAAGTAGGCGGCCATGCCACCTTTTTGAACAACATAATATAAATCTTTGGCCATTGTACAATATTAACCCCTCAACTTGGGTTCTATTGCATTTCCTTCTTTTTATGCACCTTTATTCTTTCTTTTATTCTTCTTTTCCTTTTAAATTTTTCGGGTGTTACATGAGGGTTTTGTGTGTTGGGTAGGTTGTTGTGGGGTCGATGGGATTCGAGGGAACCTACTGTAGGTGATATCGTTGAGGCGACGAATCATTTGTTCAGCCCGACCGTCTTAGGAAGAGGTTTCGGGACACGCAAACCGAAATAGAAGGCCATGTTGGTCTGCAAAAGTTTTAAAGGACGGGTTGTTAAATTCACCCCTAGGTCACATTGAAAAGTTTTAATTTTATGATGAAATTGTGTTTTAATGAGACGGTGAAAGTTGGCAAAAGTGGGAAATCTTAAGACTTGTATTTAAGCGGACAACAGCTTCTTAGTTTTGATATCCTTCAAGGAAAAACCAAAAGGGTTAAACTCAAAGTAAAACGTTTGAAAGATTTAAGTTTTTTGATAACTTGTGGGTATAAAGGACATTGGGTAGAACATAGGTGCGGTTGGGTAGGGAGTGGAAACCCATTCCCTATTCGTGTACTTGTAAAAAATTGCCATTTCCCATGAATAACTTACTACAAACAGGATAAGAATGTGGGATTAGTAACTTATCTTGATCAATAGTGACATGGGATTCGGCCCTGTATCCATGATGCTAGAAGCCCAAGAAGAAGAGGGCTGATTCATCTCCATGTTGCTGAAGGCAACGATGAGATCCGAAGGGCTCAGGGCGTTCTAAACTACCTGTGGTGATGGATTGTATCCGCTGAACTACTGTTGTGGAAAACCAAAAAAGTGGGCCTGGGTATCCATGAAAAAAGCTGAGTGTGTCTTCCAGTGTATTTGGTGGACACTCTCTTCAAGACTTTGAAGATGGTCGGCCTCATTTGAGGAACTGGTAGAATAGTTGCACAGACAAGCTGACTCTGGTCAGCTCACAGTTGATAAGATGCTGAATAAACCTAGGATACATATAGAATGTGTCCCTCTGGAGGTTCCCCGTAAGGTTGAGCAGCACAAATCTTGAGACTAATTAGACAAGCAGTGGAGAACAACATGAAGCATGAATTTCCAGTTATATGAGAAGTTAACCTTGTAAACGGTAGACCTGATCACATCTCCACCATATCCCATTTGGGTATATGTGTCATCTAGGTTCGACTTGGGGAATTCAGTAGGAACGCCTTTATCGTGAAGCTCCAGATGCTCCCTGATGAGTTGTTCTGATATGATCAACTCCTGACCACAAATGCTTGACCTTATTACCCTAACTCCATTTAGGGTTTCAATCTGACCATTGCATCAAAATAGCCATATGGTTTGAGTATACAGTGGGGTTAACAGTCAGAGCGGTGTAGTAGGTAGATTGGGTAAGAAAGGAAATGATATCTGAGAAGTCAGCATCCTTGGATGAATCAAGGAGTGCGACCTGGTTGTGCTGAGGGTTAAGTGCTATTGTGGGAAAAGTTGCAGAGAAATGAGTTTGAACTTGGGTAAATTGGAGACGAAGGAAGCTTTTGGGCAGTAAATTTGGTAAAAAGATTAAAGTGATAAGTCGGGATTATTTAAATGGGTGAAATGGCAGTTTTGGGGGTTGGATAAAGTGAAAAGATGATTTGGTGTATGATGTGACAAGGGCGGTAAGGTTAAATCCATTTAAATAATCCGACATCATTAACAAAATCTTTGCTTTTTACAGAGTGGGGCCCAAAAGATTTTCGTTACACAGTAAAATCTCTCTTCCGAGTATAAAACATTTCCAAAGGTAATCTTCTTCCGAAGGAAAATTTCTTACTTCTGAGAGTAAAAAGTGCTTTTCGAATGGAGAAGTTTATAAGCTTCGGAAATAGATCTGATATGTAATCAATCGCTTCTTCCGAGACTAAAAACTCTTCCGAGAAGAAGATTTTCCTTGGAGGAATTTTGCTTCGAAAGATATATAAAACATCTTCCGAGGGTTAATTCCTCTTCGGAAGAATCTATACTTAGTGAAATTTCAGAGAAAGACCTTTTGTAACAGGGCTTAGATTGTTTTGACAAAAGACATCACACATTTAAAAAGGTTTTCAAATGAGATAGACTAATCAATGTTTATCATCCCAATAGTTGTAATGAGATATTTAAATCTTTTTTCATCAAAGGCTTTGGTGAACAAATCAACATATTGTTCATTTGTGTCAACTTTGATTAGCTTAATCAGATTTTTCTCTTGAATATATCTATCATCTGGTTCTGAATCCACAGCAGCTGAGCACAACAACTAGCAGCAGCAATGTATTCAGCTTCAGCAGTAGATGTTGAAACACAGGATTGCTTCTTGCATTGCCATGAGATGATCCTTCCACTAAGAAATTGACATCCACCTGATGTTGATTTCTTGTTGATATTGCAGCCACCATAGTCACATCAGAATAGCCATAGAGATTGAAATTTCTATTCCTTGGATACTAGAGACCCAATTTAGGTGCTCCTTTGAGGTATGGATTGCTTCTTGCATTGCCATGAGGTGATCCTTCACTAAGAAATTGACCATCCACCTGATGTTGATTTCTTGTTGATATTGCAGCACCATAGTCACATCAGAATAGCCATAGAGATTGAAATTTCTATTCTCTGGATACTAGAGACCCAATTTAGGTGCTCCTTTGAGGTATCTAAGGATTCTCTTGGTAGCAACTAGATTAGACACCTTTGGAGCAGCCTGATATCTTGCACAGATGCAAGTTGCAAACATGATATCAAATCCTCCATCTCAGAGTCAAGACAAAGATTGTGTGGTTTCTGGGTATAGGTGTTTGGCTGGCTTAACAATCTTTCATATCAAATCTTCTAAAATGTCATTGACATATTTAGATTGATTGATAAAGAACCCTTCCTTCATCTGCTTCACCTGAATTCCAAAGAAAAAGTACATTTTACCCATAGATAACTCATCTCAAACTTCTTTTTTATGATGCTCTCAAAGTCTTTACACATTTGGTCATTTGAGGAACCAAATATGATATCATCAACATAGACTTGAACGAGCAAAATGTCCTTCCCAGACTTCCTTATGAATAAGTCTTGTCAATGTACCTTTAGTGTAACCATTCTTCAAGGAAACTGAGACAATATCTATACCCATCCTAGGTGCTTGGTGGCAGCCCATATAGAGTTTTATCCAATTTGCACATATAGTCGGGGTGCTGTGGGTCTTAATCCTGGAGGCTGGCATACATAAACTTTATTATATCCCCATATAGAAAGGCACACCTAACATCAAGCTGGTAGAATAAAAATTCTTGGATGCAGCATAAGCAAGAAAGATTCTAACTGCCTCAAGTCTTGCAACAGGTGCAAAGACATCTGTATAATTGATTCCTCTCTTGAGTGTATCCTTAAACTACCAGTCTGCCTTATTCTTGATGATCAAGCCTCTATCATTCTCTTGTTCCTGAAAACCCAATTGGTGGCTATTGGTACTTGACGGGGATGGTAGCGGACAAGGTTCCAAACCTTTTGTCTTTTGAATTGAAGCAATTCTTCTTGCATTGATTCAACCAGCTACTATCTTTCAAGGCATCTACCTTGGGTTCCAACTGGGATAAAAAGCATGAGTACAAACAGACATTCCCATTTTGAGTTTGTCATCTTGTTCTCACACCTTCAGAGACTTCTCCTATGATGTTCTCAGCTGGATGAGTGTTGTGAATCCTAGGTCTGGGAATCACCTCCAATTGCAAAAATAGATCCATATTGACATATTTTGCTCAGGAGCTTAAAAACTTGGTCGAACTGTTGTTTCAAACTCATTCAATGAGGACTGATTGAATGAATAAGAAACACCTCATCATTTGTTGGCTGTTGAAGCAACATTAATAGTTGCCTGTTCCTTCAAGATGCTACTTCCATCAGCTTGGTGTTGTGTAGTGTCACTAGATGAGTTTTAAGGCTCATTAGGTGGACCACTGGTTGAAGCTCCACTATCTCTTGAGATAGTTATACTATCAGATCTGCCAATAGTGAGAGCTTGGTGTGCAGCAACTCTTGTAGAACTTGGAAGAGGTTTGGGTAACTCAAACAGTTGGTCTTCATCAGAATCATTCTGAGTACCTGTTCCAGCTGAAACATTCTCACAAGAGGGTTTAGAATAGTTTGGAAACAATTCTAAATCAAAGATATGATCAGGGCCATTCCCTCTAACACAAAGAGTGAGCTCATTAACACAATGTTGGAAGATTCCTCAAATTGTTGATTTATGATGTTATAAAACTCTATAAGAAATAGAGTTGAAAGAATCCAACAAAGATAGCATCATCTGACTTTTCAGCAAATTTTGCCAATTTGTCATTTGTGTTAAGTATGGTACACCTACTGCCAAAGGACCTTAGAAAGCCAATGAACGGTGGCCTCTTGTTCTATAGTTCATAAGGGGTTTTTCCATGTGGCTTAACTACAAGAACCATGTTCTACACATAGCATGAAGTGTTGACTGCCTCTGCCCAGAATGTTAGAGGCAGCTTTGAATCAGCTAACATGGTCCGAGCAGCCTCAATAAGTGTCATGTTCCTCCTTTCAGCAACACCATTTTGTTGAGGAGTTCTAGGAGCACTATATTGTCTGGCAATCCTTTTTGAGTTACAGAATTAGTCAAGAACTTGATTCTTAAACTCAGTCCCTTGATCACTTCTAATTATTTTAACCTTGTGATCAATTTGATTTTCTATTTTAAGAATAAAAGATTTTAAAGTTTCAGCAGTTTCATCTTTAGTTCTTAAAAAGAATACCCATGTAAATCTTGTAAAATCATCAACAATCACAAGGCAATATGATTTCTTTCCAATGCTCATTATACTTTTGGGACCAAATAGATCCATGTGTAAGAAGTGTAATGGAGTGGTGATAGAGTTAACAACTTCGAATTTATGAGATGCCCTGTGTTGCTTCCCTTTCAGGCATGCAACACAGTTATCTTTGTAGAAAAATTCCTTTTTAGACAAACCATGTACCAAGTTATTTTTAACCAATTTATTCATTGTTTTAAAATTCACAAGACACATTCGTTTATGCCATAGTGTTGACTCATCACCATCAGCTTTGGAAAGAAAGCATGATACTTCACCTAGCGGGGAATCATTTTTCATATCAAGCTTGTACATATCCCATTTCCTGGGAGATCTAAGAAGCACCAATTCCTGAAGAATTGTCATCCCGGGTTTGAGGATAATGCACTCATGTTCTGTGAAAAGCATTCGATGCTTTTGATCACAAAACTGAGAAACACTTAACAGGTTGTGTTCAGCCTGTTTGACAAAGTGTACTTTGTCAACTTTTAAATTACCATTGGATATACTCCTTCTGCTAGAAATATATCCTCCGTCCTCACCTCCAAACTGGACAGGACCTCCATTAAAATGTTGAAATTGTTGAAAGAGAGATCTGTTCCCTGTCATGTGCCTGGAGCATCCACTATTCACAATCCATACATTGTTGTTCTTGTCATATGGATGTCCCTGCACATAAGATGAGATGATTAGTTTTGATTGGAAACCCAAGCCTTGTTGGTCTTGGGTTCTTCCATGATAGTGACATAATTAAATCAAAGTTTATGCTTGGGGGTTCAATGGATGTCTTTGAAGAAGAGGTTTGGGCTGCAGCATCTTCTTTGATCTTCCATTCCATCCCTTGGTTGATCATAGTAGATGAGCTTGTTGAAGCTTGTGCAGCTTGGCATTCTTCCGAGGCTTCTTTCTTTTCGGAAGAAACCTTCACCACCTTTTCTTCCAAAGCAGTCTTTTTTTCTCAGAAGGTCTCAAAGGAACTCTCTTGTTCTTTTGAGTTTTTTTAACCTTGTCTTTCGAAGCAATTTTCCCTTCGGAAGAATGATTTTCTTCCGAAAGCAACTTTGCTTCTGAGACAAGCTTTCCTTTCTTCATCACTTGAACCATATGATAAGGTCCAAATGTGAACCTTCTCTGACTCCTTCTTTTTTAACATTATTTGCATAATGTGTGCTAGCAGGATTGTAGTAACAATCTTTGGCCATGTGGTTTTGCAGACCACACATTATGCAGGCAATATTAATTTTCTGGGAACTTGAGGATTGATGTTTCTTGTTCTTCTTTTCTTCATCAGCAATCTTTCCCTTTAACTTCTGATCCTTTGGTAGGACAGAAGTGCTGGTACTACACTCGTTTCTTGAATTAGAGTTTCCTACCACTTGGATTCCAGCTGAGATGAACACACTCTTTTGCTTTAGGTCTATCTTCAACTTGGACTCAGCCACTTTCTTGGCAGTTTTTCTGGCTGCCTTAGCTCGGCTTCTTCTGGTTTTGGTGGTCAGGGGTTGATTATCACCGGTAGGAGTGGGTAAAATTACCTGGTTCTTCCATGTGATGGTCTTCATAGTTGCATCACTCTTTGACTCATGGGAAGGTGGGTCAGCAGATGGAACCTCTTGCTTTTCATTACCACACCTTGGTTGTCTAATAGACTCATAAGAATGTGGTGGAGCAATTTCATTGGTTCCCAACCCACCTTTGTTTTGATAACAAAGTTTTAAGTGAGAGGATGATGCAAGAATGGCTTGGAAGTTTTGCTCAGAAATAGCATGCTTCCTGGCTTGAGCCTTAGTTGTGACAAGCTTGGCTTGAGCCTCAGACAAATTGGATATTAAATCCTTGATTTGAGTCTTGTAATTTGTATGTTCATGTTTTAACAAGGACACAGTTTTCTCTAACTCTTCAATTTTGTTTTGATAGTCAGATTCAGCCCTTTTAAAATTAGATTTTAAACTCTACTCTTTAATTTTGTTTTGATAGTCAGATTCAGCCCTTTTAAAATCAGATTTTAAAATGTTTAAAGACTCAATATCATATTTAATTTCCATATTGTAGTCCTGATATACCTTGTTGTTCAGAGATGTTCATATACCTTGTTGTCATCTGTTCCAGCCATGAGTGCTTGAACAGAGTCACATCCTGTACCATGAAGCTCCAATCAACTTCTTGAGCCACAACAGTTGTCTCAGTTGACTTTCCAGTAGCTTTTGGTGTAGAGGGATGTGTGGAGGCCTGTGGGGTTCCCGGATTTGACTTGAGAGCCTTGCATTCCCTTGCAAAGTGACCAAGTTGGTTACAGTTGTAACATTTTTGGCCTTTGTCTTGTCAAACCCAAATTTGTTGTTAGTTGGGTTCCGGGGAAACTGTCTTTCAGTTCTCTTGAAGAACTTCTTCGCTCTAAAGGTTAACAGAGCCATATGTTGGACTATGTCCACATACTCCACATCATCTGGGCTGAAACACTCTAGATCATCAAAGCAATACTGATAGTCACTAGAGTGCCCATTTCCTGAGACAAAGGCACGGCTTTCCTAAAAAGAACTTTGCTGAGCCTGTTGAGACCTTGGAGTCTCAGGGAATGTGATGTATGGCCCAGAAGAACAGGATGGCTCTTGGGTGTATGTCAGGTACTGTTGAGGTTGGGGGTCCTGAGCCTTCAACAACCATTAAAGCGTTGCTAGCAGGAAGGCTTGAGAGTCTGCTCGTCTGATGGCCTCTCTTGTTCTCCATCTCTAAACGGTATCCATTAAGGATGCCATAAAGTTCAGTCATGGTGAGGGAGTTCCGATTTTCTGTCCTCTTGATAGAGACACAATAGAACATCCACTCATTTGGGAGTGCACTTATGAATTTTCTTGTGAGATCTCTCAATTCAAGGGCAATTCCCACAGACTGAAGGGAGAAAATAAGATCCATATACCTGAAGTATTGTTGGCTGAGGGTCTCTCCAGCAATATAAGTGAAGTTCTCGAACTGTTGCTTCAGGGAATCCTTCTTGGAGTCATTGGAGCCGGAGTACATCTGAGATAGTGTATCAAACAGTTCTTTAGCTGACTTGCAATGCTCAAACCTCACCATGATGGAGTTGGGTATAGCAGTCATCAGAACAGTCATGGCATTACTATCAATGTCCAGCTTCTTCCAGTCTTCATCAGAGTAGTCTTCTACAGCCTTCTCTATCATGGCACCGTTTCCACATGGTGCTGCCACCTTTGGTTTGTAAGGTCCACTAACAATAGATTGTCACAGTTTGCTATCTTGATATCTGATGAAGCCTTCCATGCGTCTGCTCCATGATCTAAAGTTTTTAGGGGTAATGATAGGTGCTTTAGTCATCGTCCCCATCTCAACTTCAGACTTTTGGTTAAGAGCCATTTTTTGAGTGTGGTGAAAGGAGGAGTGAAAAACAGGTTGATTTGGATGGTAAGATCTCACACAAGAGCCTAAAAAGCTCTGATACCAATTGCAGGATCGGTTTTTGTCACTAAACACTTAGTTTTTCTCTCAAACTCACTTGAAACACACTCGGATCAGATGATGATGCAGAATCCCTTCTAAGAGTTTATTATAATATACTAAGTAAGAAAGAACACAAGGAAATAATTTTCAAGGTACTTGTATATATTACTTCTCAACTCAAAGTATTACAAGACTCTTACAAGCATATTACATGAGTTACAATGAGAAACTATATATACTAGATCCTACAGCCAGATATACTTTGATACCAGCTGGAAACCTATGACTAAAGCATATACTACAATGCTAAAGTTAAGGTATCTTAGATAAAGTATTATCTAAGATAAGGTAGTCATGACGTGTCCATGACTTACCTTTTGTCACCAACTAAAGTTGGTAACTGTACTAACTGATAAAAGGTGAACAGTGGAATAAAATATGGTCAACTACATGGGTGTGGGAAAGCGCCATGCAGTATCTCAGATACTTGCAACGGAGTGTCAGAAGGGCCATAATTATGTCCACTGGTTCATAGTAGTGTCTTCCGAAGGTTAATTGGCTTCGGAAGAACTTGTTCTTCCGAAGCCACTTATACTTCGGAAGAGGCTACTTCTTCCAAGGCTTGTGGACTTCTTCAGTTCTTCATACTTCAGAAGTTGTTGTCTTGATTTCTTCTAAGTCTTGAACTTCGAAAGAGAGAAGACTTTGTCTTCGGAAGCTGGAGTCTTCCTTCGGAAGATCCTTCAGACATGATCTTCGGAAGTTCTGTCTTTGACTTCGGAAGAACTCTATTTGTCTTCGGAAGTTCTGTACTTAGCTTCGGGAGACATTTATAAGTTGTACTAAAGTTGTCTAAGTGTTTTGGTTTTGGTTGCACCAACCTTTATAGATCCAACACTTTCATTCCAGCTTGAGCGTTGGTCCACCACCCGGTCAAACTGCGAGGGAGTCTTAGCCGATATATATTATTATAGATAACATTGGTTTAGATTTGAATTATTCTTATGATTAAATATGCATGATCTCTTGTAATTGTTTTATAATTTGATTTTTAGATTAGTGGCAAGTTAGTTATTGTATTCTCCCTATTTAAAGGGCATTGATTCATGAATGAGATCATTAAGAATTCTAAACCATAAACACTTTAAGTGAAGACATTGTCCTCCTAACCACTTCGGCCCCTATTTTATTTTCTGCAACTTCATATGTGAGGTCCTTTTTCTCAAGATCTGAAGTGTTTTGTTGTATCTAACAAACATAAGATCTTGTAGCTTTTTATGTCTAGTCGATTCTTTTTCTTGGAATGAACGTGAAAAAAATAATAGATTTAAAATAGTTGCTTACATGGTTAAATGTGCTTCCATTTCCTTCGCATCCTTATGCACCACATGTCAAGCTAAGCACTTTAGTAACCAATTGTTGAATATTTGGGTTTCTTTTCCAATATTACTTTCACCATTTAGGTGATAAAAAATATCAAATTTAGCACGTACTAAATATAAACAACAAGCCACACAAGAGGTCCAAATACGCATTTTCTCCATCAACATTTCACATAAAAGAATTAAATATAAAAAACAATTAAAACTTTTCAATGGATACAATATGAAAAAACTTAAAAGACAAAATCGATATGTTAATTAAAGTTGCTTCTATTATATGAGATAATTTGAACAACATTTACTTCTTCGATTTATTTTACAAATTTGTCAAAAAGCTTAAACACCTTTTCTAACATGTTTATATAAGAAGCATCAACTGACTCCATAAACCCAATCCCTTATGAGTATTGGCCAAAAAGGTTGATCAATGCTCTTTGTGTTCGATCTGTCAACTATCTGACATAATAGAACAATCAATCATTGACTAGTTTTCCTTTTGCCCCTCACTCCGTTTATCTACATTGTCCATCTCAATTTTTATAAACATCATTTTGGTGAAAAAATGCAACAATTGTTTGAATTGTTCTTACTCGAAGCACTTCATCATAAACATCATTTATGCTTGTTTGAACTGTTTTTCCTTTACCTATTGTCATTAACATCAAACAATACCTTTTGACATAAATAAATCAAGTGAAATTTTCCATATGACTTGTTTTTTTTTTCCACTGCACCAATATCAACTTCTTTTGAGGTTCTGGTATCTCCATTATCTTATACTCATCCTTTTCTTTGTCATCAGATCCACCTTTGTTTAAAATCCAAGTTATTGAACCTCTGAAGAAGAATAAGACCGGAATCGACATTGGTGTAGTAGAAAAAAGAAATAACTCAAATGTGAAGGCTCCACTTGATTTGTTTACGTTAAAAGGTAAAAAGAAAAAAGAAGCTGTTATGTTTTTTTATGTTTGCTGAGTGTTTTATGTTTTTCCTCATTTGTTGTTTGATGTTTTTGTTAATTTGTATGGAAAAATCGGGTCGAACAAATATAAATGATGCTCATGACAAAGAGCTTTAAGGAAGAACGGTTGAAACAATTGTTACATTTTTCACCAAACTGCAATCACATTCAATGTAGCTAAGTTCAATTGTTTCATAGAGATAATAGTTGCTATCGTAAAATGTGATCCAAATCTCAAACCTTCTACTTACCATGAGTTGCGAGTTTCACTTCTGAATACTAAGGTAGACAATGTAGAAAAATGGGTTAGGGGGCAAAATGTGGAATAGTGTTAAGTTTAGTTGTTCGGTTATGTTGGATGGTTGAACAGATGTAAGACAAAAAACATTGACTAACATAACAATTATAAGGGATCGTGTATATGGAGTCAGTGTTACTTCTTATATAAAGACGAGGGGAAAAGTGTTTGAGCTTTTCAAAAATTTTCTGGAGCAAAATTGGAGATTTGAATTTTGTTTAATTTGTAACAGACAATGGAAGCAAACTTAACATGGCAGATTAGTTTTTTCTCTTGAGTTTTTTCATGTTAAATCCACTTCAAACGTGCTAATTGTTTCTTTTATATCTAATTTTTATAGGAAAAATGTTGATAGAGAAAAGAAAACACTTGTTTGGACCTATTGTGCGGCTCATTGTATCGATGTTTAGAGTTGATGGGAAGACTCCCAAATTTAAAACAATAATAGAAAAATGCATTTTTCTTGTTGGTTTCATCTATAACCATTTTGGTGTTTTGAACATTTCTGCATAAAAAACCGAACATCATGTTTCATAAGTGGCCAAAAGTAGAACTATTGCAGCCTTTTGAGAGTTTTAATAAAGCCTCCATGACCCGCCATTGGAATGAGCTTCAAACAAAATCATCTCTGTGAGTGAAGATGTGTCTGGGATCCACCACCCCACCCTTATACATTAGAAGTTTTCCCACCGGTGAATACGTACCCTGGGAAAGAAGAGGGGTCTCTCTGCAGCTGTTCTAACAATTCATTGGTCCACGGGTCCTGCGATAATCTAGCCTTGATTGCATCAGTATCAACACAACGAGGAAGTACGAGACTGAATAGTTGTTGGACGACGGGACAAGGCATCAACACCACGGTTCTCCTACCCGTGACAATGCATAATTGTAAAGTCATATGGCATGAGCTTCAAGAGAAGATGTTGTTCCAATAAGTACTTCAAACTAAAGTGATCGGTTTGAATAAAAAGTGGTGCTCTAGGAAATAATGACTCCACTTCTACAAAGCTAAAACGAGGGCCAATAATTCACGGTCATAAGCTGACTTGAAGTGATTTGAAACTGAAAAACCTTTAAAGGTAGCTCCATCTCAATTTCAGGCTCTTGATCAACCTGATCTATGCTCCCTTCTAGAACCTGTTATTATTCAAGACATCCTTACAGGTCACCCCTTCTTTGAACACTACATCTCTGCTTATAAGTATCCTTGGGCTCCCACTTTCAAGTTTCAACAGTCTATACCCTGTCACACCTTCAGGATAACCAACAAAAATACACTTGATAGCCCGGGGTTCTAACTTTCCTTTGTTGACATGAGCATATGCCAAGGTACCAAACACCCTTAGTTCTTTGTAGTCTTGCCTTTTCCCCAACCATATCTCCATAGGAGTTTTCATTTCCGGTGCAGATGGAGGAGACCCAGTCATAGGTATGCAGCTACTGACATTGTCTTTTATTAGAGTAGGGAGACTCAACATAATTTTATCAAACAAGCCTAAGATAATTTTTGTAGAATTTTGTTATATTTTGCTAATGGTTACATGTTTATACATCACAAATTTTTGTAAAATAATTTGTTTTTTTAAAAGAAGTTTAAATCTTTTGCTTCAATACAAATTAGAAATTTTTATTTTTATTTTGTTTTTTCCGTTATTCTTATGTTTATTATCTAATAAAACACATTATAAATTACGTCCTTTATAAAGCTTTTATTTTATATAAACGACATTCTAAAATAATTTTTTTTTCAAAAAAGTTTAAATCTTTCGCTTCAATACAAACTAGAAATATTTATTTTTATTTTGGTTTTTTCATTATTCTGATGTTTATTATCTAATAAAACTAAATATAAATATTAATTACGTCTTAATTTAAGCTTTTGAATTTTTATAAACGACTTTCCAAAATCATTCGTTTTTAATTTTTTTTAAATCTACCATTTCATTAAACAATATAAGTTAGAAATATTCTTTTTGTGATTTATTATTATTATTTTTATGATTATTATTTAATGAAACCTATTATAAATATAAAAAAAATATGTCTTATTTAAAGATTTTGTTTTTATAAACGTGTTTTCCACACTCATTCGGCTTTCAACCTCTTAACATATACGTTTATAAAAAACGAAATCTTTAAAAAAAGAAGTTAAGAAATGAACGGTTCTAAAGAAGAAAGAAGTTAAAACGATTGTATAATTCAATGAGAGGATTTAAAAGGAACAAAGTTTTAAAAATATTATAACTTGTATTGTATAATTTAATTAAAGATTTCTAACGAATGATTTTGAAAAATAAGTTTATAAAAACCGATAGAAAACCAAAATAATGATAAAAAATTTTAAGTTATATTGTATAATGAAACAAAATACATTAAAATGGTTGAAAGATTTTTAAATTTTTTTGTTGAAAAACTAACGATTCCGGAGAAGACGTATATGAAAAACAAAAGATTTAAAAAGTCGTATCTTTTTATAAAAAACACATTTGTAATTGTATATTTTTTAAATATATAACTAAAAACTTAGTTAACTTGGAGTTGGTTTTTATTAGATTAAATAATTACATAAATAGCCCTTCAATGTTAAGGAAAACTTTTTAACTTTCAAAACAACCTCTGGAATAAGAAAGATCAAAATACCATTGCACTTAACAGACAAAAGTAACAAAGTTAGTGGTTAGGGGCCAAAACTATTATAAAATTCGTCATCAGGGTTTGATATGTCAAAAAATTTCTTTTTGGGATAAT
Organism: Flaveria ramosissima; assembly: GCA_025215565.1. Classification (NCBI taxonomy): domain Eukaryota; kingdom Viridiplantae; phylum Streptophyta; class Magnoliopsida; order Asterales; family Asteraceae; genus Flaveria; species Flaveria ramosissima. The sequence goes on from CM046042.1 coordinate 38,673,426, forward strand.
AGGGTTAATTGACCCTAACCCCAGGGGTCAAAATAGTAATTTACTCCAAATTATAAATAAATTATGACTTACGTGATCGGCTATATGCGGTTTTCATGATTATCTAGTAAGTAATTTTTTTTCATTAGTCCATTGATTATTTCAACTGAACGTTTAACTCATATGTACAACATGTGTATCGGGTATGTAAGTTGAGAACCAAAGCAATTTAAAAAGAAGATTATGATAATAATACATACACACCAGTTATTAATCTTTTAGGTTCATCGAAACCAATGTGTTTTACCTAAAATAATATACTATACATGTACATTGTTGACACTAAATTAGTAATCCCTAGTCGAGTACGTGTTATCATTCTAAAATCACATTTGAAAAAGTAAAAATTATGCTCTTAGGTTATTAATACTTTTGTGAACATTTGTTTTAAATGTGTCAAGGATTTTCACAAATTATGTGAATTTTATCGTGTCTTTTTAACAGGTGTTATCATGTAATCTGTTTCGATACAAGTTTGTAAAAAAGAAATCAAAAACATCATGAGTTTCCTAACATAAATTGATTTGCGAATCAGAAGATATCCGACCGTTGGGTGAGCCGCGTTCCCCCTACGCTAGCTCAGTTACACCATTATAAAGATGGCTTCAATTCCCCCCTTCACTCTAATCATCCACCACCACCACCACCACTACCACCGCAACCATCACCACCGCCACCACCACCACCGCCACCACCACCGCCACCACCACCACCGCCACAACCACAGCATCACCTCCACCGGTGAACACCATTGAAGTCGAACAAACAACAGCGGTAAGACTCCAAACCCTAATTCGCTTTTTCAATTCGTTTTTCTTTGAGTTTTTGGCTTACGCTGTTGTCTGATCAACCACCAAATCACAATTCGGCTTCTGGTTTCTGGAATCACGCAAGCAATTCGCACTTCACAGGTATATATTCTCCAAATCTGTACGTAATCCTCATCTACCTTTCAGTTTATCAACTTCTAATTGATTATCTCCTTCACCACGGTATCTATTTTGGTGTTTATTCGCTTTTGCAACCAGTTGCCCTTTGACTTCTACAGGCGTATGTTGTTCTGCAAATCACAAATCGGCTTCTGGCTTCTGCAATCGCAGGTTCCCTTGCATTATTTTGTGTTGTTTGTTGTTGGAGTTTTTGCGACTTTCTATTTTGGTCTTTATTGTTTATTTCCTGACATTCTAATTGATTTTGGCTTTGATTCTTACTGGAATTGATGTTGCTTCACAAACTGCTGTGCATCTGGTTTGCTATTATTCTTTATGCGTGTCAGTAGTTTTCAAAGATGCAGATGCAATCTGGTATTGACGAGTGTCCTGTTCAGAAAACAGGAGACATTCTCCAACAGCAGGGGATCTTGGTGCTTAGATTGTTGGTACTTTTTTCCTTGTTAAATAAACCGTATTTTCAGCCACCTCATATTAATTACTTTTATGCCTGGTAATTTCTCTTGATTACCCTCCTAATCTCATTGGACTATAAGATTAATGTCAGGAACGACTGAAAGAATCGATCATTAGCTAACCCGCTTACTTACTACATTCTGTAACAATTCCCACTTTCCATAATTGATTACAACTGAGAGGTTAATGTTGATCTAATGTGACACTACAAGTTATGTTCTGTAATATGTTCTTGGAGTTAACCGCGAAGCTGTCTGAATATCCCAACTGATCATTTGAATAATGTACATGCTAAGTTTTTTGATCATTTGCTGGTTGATTTTTAGCTTCAAATGGGCAGGTCATCACAATATAAGGAGAGGGAGTTAGGCAAAGGTGGAGTTAGGCAATGGTATATATGTGTAGGTTGTCATGTTTCTTGGTGGAACTGAAAACATTTCAGGTCCTTGGGCCATGGAGGTAAATGAGTCTTTTACCAATTAATCTAGTTAGGATGCTACCATAATAGTGTTTTCTATTAAATTCTATTTTAGACAACTTATTTTCCTTGATTCTCTTTGTATCAGGTAGCTCTTTAATTTGAGCACAAAAATAGCAAAGGCTGCAGTTAAGCTACAATATGAGTGGCAGGTTTACAAGTATGTGTTTATTTTCTAATCTATCATAGTCATATTAATTGTTAAATGTAGTTTCCATTTGAAGTTATAAGTGACATGGATGCACCTTTTGGTCAAACTACACTCCCTAGGTGGCAGTCATGGTGTGCCCAAAGTACACTATAAAGGTAAACAAGGAGAGTACTATGTAATGGTATGATTGTCAGTTTTCTTTTGCATCTATATGAAAAGCGATACAACATTATAACAATCTATTGTCTTCATGTATTTCTCACTCTTCCAGGTTTATGGAGTGTATGGAATTCTTCACAATAATCATGAGTCCTTAAGCTTGTGACATGATAAGTCTCTCTCTCTCTCTTTTGTTAGTTGGTTTTAGTCATTTGACTCTCTTATGTGGTTTTTATTGTTGGTTCATTGACCTTCTAGTTGATTTCTGGCTTGTAGATTTATTGAAGATTAGTCGGTATTTTGAAATTGTGTTTTGTTTTTTTGGTTTATCAATTTGTTGGGTAGAGTTCATCATCCAAATTTGGTTTTAGGGACACCATTTAACAGCACAACCAAAGTTATAAATATTACCTTATGAAATTAAACTCCTCAAACGGTGAATGTGCTTCACATCCTAGAAACTTGACCATTACGGATTATGCAACATTGAATTTACTATTTGATTTTAGTGTTTATTGCATAAGTTTTCTTAATACTTCATAAGCTTCTAAACATCCACTTTTCTACTATTACTTTCACTTTGAAGATATCGATCATTAGCTAACCCGTTTAGTTACTACATTCTATAACAACTTCCACTCTCCATAATTGATTACAACTGAGGTTAATGTTGATTTAATGTGACCCTACAAGTTATATCTTATAAGGTGTTCTTGGAGTTTCAACTGCTAAGTTTTCTGAATATTCCAACTGATAATTTGAATACAGTACTAGCTCAGTTATTTGATCATTTTGTTGGTTGTGATCTTTAGGTTCAAGTGGGCGGGTCACCACAGCGTAAGGTTGAGAGGGATCTAGGCAAAGGTGGATTTATTCAGGTATGTGTATGTCGTCATGTTTCTGGTGGAACTGAATGGATTTCAGGTCCTTGGGCCATTGAGGTAAATGATTCTTTTACCAATCAATCGAGTTAGGATGGTACAATAGCATTTTTTTTTTGTATGAAATCAGATGTTAGCCAACTTATTAATCCTGATTCTCTTTGTATCAGATAGCTCTTTAGTTTGAGCACAGAAATATCAAAGGTTGCTGTTATGCTACATTATGAGTGGCAACTGTCAAGTTTAGAGGTATGTCTTTATTTTTTGATCCATCACGGTCATGCACTTATGCTAACTGTAATTTTCACTTGAAGTTATAAGTAACATCGTTGTCCTTTTGGTCAAACAACACGCTAGGTGGCAGTCATGGTGTGCCTTAAGTACACTATAGAGGAAAACAAGGAGAGTATTAGATAGCTCTTTAGTTTGAGCACAGAAATATCAAAGGTTGCTGTTATGCTACATTATGAGTGGCAACTGTCAAGTTTAGAGGTATGTCTTTATTTTTTGATCCATCACGGTCATGCACTCATGCTAACTGTAATTTTCACTTGAAGTTATAAGTAACATCGTTGTCCTTTTGGTCAAACAACACGCTAGGTGGCAGTCATGGTGTGCCTTAAGTACACTATAGAGGAAAACAAGGAGAGTATTATGTAATGGTATGATTGTAACTTTCTTTTGCATACGTTTGAAAAGCAATACAACATTATAACAACTATTTTCTTCGTGTCTTTCTCACTCTTCTAGGTTTATGAGGCGTATGGAATTCTTCACAACAATCATGAGTGCCCCTGTGACATTAAAAGATTCTCTTCCATTCTTGTTAGTTAGTTGTCTCCCTAGTACTTTTATATGATTTGATGCATGCATTTTATTTATTTGAGTTGTCAAATTATCAGGACGTCTTCTCAAATGGCATCTTGCATAGCTGTGGAGCTTTGTCAATTTTGACAAAATGCTTGCAAGGGCATATGTTACCCAAATCTTTTCTTGTCACTTTTCGCATTGAGATTTCTCCCACATTCATAACAACGTAGTACCGGTTGTTTCTTTCTTTCATGCCATTATGTTAAATAACTTTTGGACTTGTAGCCCTTTCTTAAAAGTTCTTATGTTATTACTGGATATTTTCCAGATAATGTCCTGCTACAAGAAGCTAAAATTATGAGAACAGGCTTGGTGAAAGTAGACTTTGGGCAGCTATGGTATGGATCATAATAACACTTATTTCTTTTTTTTAATGTTTTTGTTAAGTAGTTCATTTTTATCTTCTGACTCTAATTAATCAAGTAAGATAGACATCAACTTTTAGGAAGAAACCAGGATTTGAGAATGGATTTAAGTGACCTAACAACACTTTCTGATTGACTTCTGATCTGTGCTCTGCGGTTCATGTAACAATCAAATCAGTTTGTCCTTTATGCATTAGAAATCACACATACAAACATATGTTATGCTTTTTTGTTAGGTTCATAAATCATAAGACGGTTAATCCAGCGAAAGGTGGTCCTTGTTTAATAAACCGTATTTGCAGCCATCGAGTCCTCGAGAAGTACCAAAGACTCGCATGTTCCTGTATGTATACTCTTCATGACCTCATAATTGCTTTCGTAGTCGGTAATTTGTCTTGAAGAGCCTCTTAGTTTCATTGGACTTTAAGATTCATGTTAGCAATGGTTGATGTTATCGATCATTAGCATACCCGATTAATTCTTTAACAGATTTCACTTTCCATAATTGATGACAAATGAGGTTAATGTTGACCTACAAGTTATATTTTGTAAGGTGTTCTTGGATTTTTAACTGCCAAGGTGTCTGAATATTCCACCTGATAATTTGAATACCGTAAAAGCTAATTTCTTTGATCATTGTTGGCTGATTTGTAGGTTCAAGTGCGTCATAAGATCGAGAGGAGGTTAGGCAAAGGGGGATTTAGTCAGGTATATTTTGTAAGGTGTTCTTGGAGTTTTAACTACAAAAGCTGGATGCTACAATATGAGTGGTAAGTATACAAGTCTCTGTTTATTTTCTGATCCATCATAGTCAAGTTAGATGTAGTTTTCATTTGAAGTTAGAAGTAGCCTCGATGTTTCTTTTGGTCAAACAACATGAATCTTAAAAGATTCTCTTTCAGGTTTATGGGTAGTATGGAATTCTTCATAATGCCATGATGGTCAACTTTCTTTTGCATCTGTGTGAATGATACAACATCATAACATTCCGTTGTCTTTATGTGTTTTCTCTTTCAGGTTTATGGGTAGTATGGAATTCTTCATAGCAATCACGAGTTCTTAAGCATGTAACATTAAAAGATCTCTCTCTCTCTCTCTCTCTCTCTCTCTCTCTCTCTCTCTCTCTCTCTCTCTCTCTCTCTCTCTCTCCCTCTCTCTCTCTCGTTAGTTGGTTTTAGTCCCTGGTCATTCTGTTAATTGATTTGGCCCATTTATTTTGTTTATTTGATTTGTCGAATTTCCAGGATGTCTTCTAAAATGGTATCTTGGGTAGCTGTGGAGGCTTTGTCAAATTTCCAGGATGTCTTCTAAAATGGTATTTTGTTTATATGTTATCCAACTCTTTTTTTGTCACTTTTCAAATGAGATTTCTCCCATATTCACAACAGCGAAGTATCTTTTGGTTTTTGGTTTTTGGTTTTTTTATCATACTAGTATGTTAAAATAGCTTTTGTTTCTTGGTTATATCCATGGATATGTAAAGCCAGATAACATTTAACTTGGCCCGTCATCAACATCTCAAGGAAAGAAATTATTTCCTGTCAACTTTGGTTGGGTAAGAAATCCCCTTAACTTTGAAAGTTTGAAATTTTTTTATAAAATTTTATAATATCATTATTCTTTTTTTAATCCTTCCACTTATTGATTGTTACATTTGGCCAATCTTGTCACTTTTACAGTGGGTTGATTGCAATTGTAAGTAGGGATATTGATTGTTCAATTATGTATCTTATGGTTAATGGTTTTTGTCTTTTTGACTTGAGGGCTACTATTATACCGTAGCTAGTGATGTAAATTATTGAATTTGTTCTTGATTTGTAGGTTATATGCCGAATAATCGTAATCAATTTGTAAATTCCCAGCCTTTATATAGATTTTCTGGCCTATGATTATTGTTATTGATTTTTGATTGTGGCTTATTAATTGATTTACACAATTAGATGTACACAAATAAAAGGGGTTTTATGTGCTAATTGTGTTAACTTATTGCTAATTTAACAGGATAGAGAAAGGGAAGAAGGAATCAACATGAAGGATATCATCATTGAAGGAATTACATGTTGTACAAACAATTGACAAGAGGCAATTGACAAGAGGCTTGGTGCAGGTGGATTTAGGAGCTATGGTATGAATCTAAAACATCACTTATTTCCTATTTCAATGTTTTCTCTATTAATTAATGACTTCCATTTTAGTCAAGTAAGATAGACATAGGCTTTTAGGAAGTAACCTTGATTTAGGAGCTATGGTATGAATCTAAAACATCACTTATTTCCTATTTCAATGTTTTCTCTATTAATTAATGACTTCCATTTTGATCAAGTAAGATAGACATCGGCTTTTAGGAAGTAACCTGTATTTGAAAATGGAGTTAAGTGACCTAACAATTCTGATTGATTTCCGATTCGCCCTTCTTCGTGATTCATGTAACAATCAAATCGGTTGTTCTTTATGCATTATATATCTATCACACATACATTTATTATGCTTTTCTGTTATGTTTGATATTGTGATCATGATCCAATTTTTTTGGTTTATTAGTTCACCATTTTCAAGTATCACTATTGGTTTCCTTTCCCTTTCTTAAGAAATTATAAGGTTTGTGGAATCAAGAAAAATATGATTTAAATATCTTTTTGCTGAATATATTCCAAATAATGTCATGCTAAATGTGACTCTTTTGTAGCTGGCATGACATTTTTTCTACTGGTTGTGTTGGAGACAAAAAAGAGTTATGCAACTTCTCTAACTATTCAATTTCCTGGTACGTATCATTATATAATTTTGCCCTTAGTTTTTTATAATAAATGTGCTATTTTTTTGGCGTATGGCCTAACCATATTCCCATTGTGCCTTGCGAACCAAGGAGATACATTTGTTGTTAGATCATAGCATGCCAGGTCAATTCTCAAAAGTGGCCTATCATGAAGGGATCCCATTCTTTATAAGTAAGATTATTTTATATGCTTTTTCTAAATTGTTTAAAGGGTGGGGTTGCTCTAAAATTGATACATACCTTTTAAATAGTATAATCACTGTTTAGGTTTGTTTAATTTTAAACATTATTATTTTAATCGTCTTAATCACCATGTGGTGTTTGTTTTTTATACTTCCTTATGTTAGCATTATTGGTTTCCCATCTTATATCATTATTTGTATTGTCCCACATGCCTAAAAGGATACACTATTGTCGTACCACGCATTAAGACATAATCAAACATGGTTGTATCATTAGTTTCCATCTTTTCTTGGCTTTCTATCTTCACTCTTAACTTGAAAATAAATAATTAAATTAGCATCACATAGACCACCTAATGTAGTAATATAACGACGTTGATAATTGAAAATTGAAATTTTTTTCATAATTTTATGGATAAAAAGGTTAAAATTGAATAGGCGTAAATGTTATGTTGTTTGAAGTTTAAACAATTGTCGTGCACATACGATAGATTCTAAAATGCATTTTGTTTGGTTGTTAGATGACCAAAATTTTGATTCCATATTATTTTACTCGCTTCACCTATTTAACTATGGTTGTGCATACTCAATTATTCTTTCTCAGATGACAAGAATGTATCATTGTGCTGGGAGTGCTTATATTATACTAGAGGAGAATAAACCAACAAAGGTATGTCACATTTAACATGCTGATAGTTTGTTCATATTTGTTCACCTTTTTAATGTTTCATATGATAATACTTTGTTCATCGTATGTTTTATATATTTAGTTGTATGTTGTCAAAGGCATTGATCGCACTTAAGGTGCTTAGGCCTTGCTTGGGGGCTGGGAAATAGGCATAAGGTGCAAAAAATAAAATAAATAAATAAACTAAGTTGGGATAAAGAAAGCACACATGGTTGTACGAAGTTTCCCTAATAATAAAGCTTTTATAATTGTCTTTCAATATCATATAGCTAGTACCAGAAGTTGGATAGCAATTTTAAAAATTGAATACCAAAAGTTCAAAACTAAACACTAAAGGTTACAACAATCATTGTTCAAAATCAATTATAAAGACCCTTGTCAAAACCATCAAAAATTTCTTCTAATGATACTCTTTTATAGATTCACCTTTCATGTCTTTCTATATAATCCTCTATCTACTAAGGCCCTTATAACTGAAGGTTATGAATTTTAGCCGATATATATTATTATAGATAATATTGGTTTAGATTTGAATTATATACATGATCTTTTATAATTGTTTTATGGGTTTCCTATATTAGTAGCAAGTTAGTTATTATATTCTCTCTATTTAAAGAGCATTGATTCATTAACGCTCGAGATCACTAAGAATTCTAAACCATAAACACTTTTATGGTATCAGAGCTTCGTTCTAATTATTATACTACCTTTTTTCCTATCAACTTTGGCCTCACCATGACCAAAACCAATGAGAAGCCTTCCCCACCAACCACCCCAAAGCCGCCTACCACCTTACATCCTGCCTACTCTGAAAGAAACATACAATCCAAACTCTACACCCTTGACGACACTTTGTTAACGTACTCCTTCTGGGTGAAGCTATTCAAGTTTCACTTGGCCGTGTATCGAGTTGTTGATCACATCGATGACACCCCACCCCCAGATGTTAAGGATCCACCATACCCGACCTGGAAAGAGGTGGACGCTTTGATCTTGCAATGGATATACAACATCGTCTCTGATGGCCTGCTCACTCGCATCCTTGACACAGAGGCTTCCGCTCGATCAACATGGTTAATACTCGAAAAGATCTTTCTCAGCAATAAGCAAGCCAAAGCCACAGCTCTTGAAACCAAGTTCATAAACCTCACCCAAAGTTATAAATATTACCTTATGAAATTAAACTCCTCAAACCGTGAATGTGCTTCACATCCTAGAAACTTGACCATTACGGATTATGCAACATTGAATTTACTATTTGATTTTTGTGTTTATTGCATAAGTTTTCTTAATACTTCATAAGCTTCTAAACATCCACTTTTCTATTATTACTTTCACTTTGATGCAGATGCAGCAGCTAAGCAATTTGTCTTTGCTTTTGAATGAGTGTCCGGATCAGAAAACTGGAGACATTCCCCAACAGCGCGTGCTTAGATCATTGGTACTTCTGTCCTTGTTTGGTAGACTGTACTTTTAGTCATTGATTCCCAGAGAAGTGCTAGAGACTAGCATGGTTCTGTATATATATTCTTCATCACATCATAATTACTTTTATAATTGGTAAATTGTCTTGGATGCCCTCCTTAATATTATTGGACTATAAGATTCATGTCAGGAATGATTGAAGATATCGATCATTAGCTAACCCGTTTAGTTACTACATTCTGTAACAACTTCCACTCTCCACAATTGATTACAACTGAGGTTAATGTTGATTTAATGTGACCCTACAAGTTATATCTTATAAGGTGTTCTTGGACAACTGCTAAGTTTTCTGAATATTCCAACTGATAATTTGAATACAGTACTAGCTCAGTTATTTGATCATTTTGTTGGTTGTGATCTTTAGGTTCAAGTGGGCGGGTCACCACAGCGTAAGGTTGAGAGGGATCTAGGCAAAGGTGGATTTATTCAGGTATGTGTATGTCGTCATGTTTCTGGTGGAACTGAATGGATTTCAGGTCCTTGGGCCATTGAGGTAAATGATTCTTTTACCAATCAATCGAGTTAGGATGGTACAATAGCATTTTTTTTTGTATGAAATCAGATGTTAGCCAACTTATTAATCCTGATTCTCTTTGTATCAGATAGCTCTTTAGTTTGAGCACAGAAATATCAAAGGTTGCTGTTATGCTACATTATGAGTGGCAACTGTCAAGTTTAGAGGTATGTCTTTATTTTTTGATCCATCACGGTCATGCACTTATGCTAACTGTAATTTTCACTTGAAGTTATAAGTAACATCGTTGTCCTTTTGGTCAAACAACACGCTAGGTGGCAGTCATGGTGTGCCTTAAGTACACTATAGAGGAAAACAAGGAGAGTATTAGATAGCTCTTTAGTTTGAGCACAGAAATATCAAAGGTTGCTGTTATGCTACATTATGAGTGGCAACTGTCAAGTTTAGAGGTATGTCTTTATTTTTTGATCCATCACGGTCATGCACTCATGCTAACTGTAATTTTCACTTGAAGTTATAAGTAACATCGTTGTCCTTTTGGTCAAACAACACGCTAGGTGGCAGTCATGGTGTGCCTTAAGTACACTATAGAGGAAAACAAGGAGAGTATTATGTAATGGTATGATTGTAACTTTCTTTTGCATACGTTTGAAAAGCAATACAACATTATAACAACTATTTTCTTCGTGTCTTTCTCACTCTTCTAGGTTTATGAGGCGTATGGAATTCTTCACAACAATCATGAGTGCCCCTGTGACATTAAAAGATTCTCTTCCATTCTTGTTAGTTAGTTGTCTCCCTAGTACTTTTATATGATTTGATGCATGCATTTTATTTATTTGAGTTGTCAAATTATCAGGACGTCTTCTCAAATGGCATCTTGCATAGCTGTGGAGCTTTGTCAATTTTGACAAAATGCTTGCAAGGGCATATGTTACCCAAATCTTTTCTTGTCACTTTTCGCATTGAGATTTCTCCCACATTCATAACAACGTAGTACCGGTTGTTTCTTTCTTTCATGCCATTATGTTAAATAACTTTTGGACTTGTAGCCCTTTCTTAAAAGTTCTTATGTTATTACTGGATATTTTCCAGATAATGTCCTGCTACAAGAAGCTAAAATTATGAGAACAGGCTTGGTGAAAGTAGACTTTGGGCAGCTATGGTATGGATCATAATAACACTTATTTCTTTTTTTTAATGTTTTTGTTAAGTAGTTCATTTTTATCTTCTGACTCTAATTAATCAAGTAAGATAGACATCAACTTTTAGGAAGAAACCAGGATTTGAGAATGGATTTAAGTGACCTAACAACACTTTCTGATTGACTTCTGATCTGTGCTCTGCGGTTCATGTAACAATCAAATCAGTTTGTCCTTTATGCATTAGAAATCACACATACAAACATATGTTATGCTTTTTTGTTAGGTTCATAAATCATAAGACGGTTAATCCAGCGAAAGGTGGTCCTTGTTTAATAAACCGTATTTGCAGCCATCGAGTCCTCGAGAAGTACCAAAGACTCGCATGTTCCTGTATGTATACTCTTCATGACCTCATAATTGCTTTCGTAGTCGGTAATTTGTCTTGAAGAGCCTCTTAGTTTCATTGGACTTTAAGATTCATGTTAGCAATGGTTGATGTTATCGATCATTAGCATACCCGATTAATTCTTTAACAGATTTCACTTTCCATAATTGATGACAAATGAGGTTAATGTTGACCTACAAGTTATATTTTGTAAGGTGTTCTTGGATTTTTAACTGCCAAGGTGTCTGAATATTCCACCTGATAATTTGAATACCGTAAAAGCTAATTTCTTTGATCATTGTTGGCTGATTTGTAGGTTCAAGTGCGTCATAAGATCGAGAGGAGGTTAGGCAAAGGGGGATTTAGTCAGGTATATTTTGTAAGGTGTTCTTGGAGTTTTAACTACAAAAGCTGGATGCTACAATATGAGTGGTAAGTATACAAGTCTCTGTTTATTTTCTGATCCATCATAGTCAAGTTAGATGTAGTTTTCATTTGAAGTTAGAAGTAGCCTCGATGTTTCTTTTGGTCAAACAACATGAATCTTAAAAGATTCTCTTTCAGGTTTATGGGTAGTATGGAATTCTTCATAATGCCATGATGGTCAACTTTCTTTTGCATCTGTGTGAATGATACAACATCATAACATTCCGTTGTCTTTATGTGTTTTCTCTTTCAGGTTTATGGGTAGTATGGAATTCTTCATAGCAATCACGAGTTCTTAAGCATGTAACATTAAAAGATTCTCTCTCTCTCTCTCTCTCTCTCTCTCTCCCTCTCTCTCTCTCGTTAGTTGGTTTTAGTCCCTGGTCATTCTTTTAATTGATTTGGCCCATTTATTTTGTTTATTTGATTTGTCGAATTTCCAGGATGTCTTCTAAAATGGTATCTTGGGTAGCTGTGGAGGCTTTGTCAAATTTCCAGGATGTCTTCTAAAATGGTATTTTGTTTATATGTTATCCAACTCTTTTTTTGTCACTTTTCAAATGAGATTTCTCCCATATTCACAACAGCGAAGTATCTTTTGGTTTTTGGTTTTTGGTTTTTTTATCATACTAGTATGTTAAAATAGCTTTTGTTTCTTGGTTATATCCATGGATATGTAAAGCCAGATAACATTTAACTTGGCCCGTCATCAACATCTCAAGGAAAGAAATTATTTCCTGTCAACTTTGGTTGGGTAAGAAATCCCCTTAACTTTGAAAGTTTGAAATTTTTTTATAAAATTTTATAATATCATTATTCTTTTTTTAATCCTTCCACTTATTGATTGTTACATTTGGCCAATCTTGTCACTTTTACAGTGGGTTGATTGCAATTGTAAGTAGGGATATTGATTGTTCAATTATGTATCTTATGGTTAATGGTTTTTGTCTTTTTGACTTGAGGGCTACTATTATACCGTAGCTAGTGATGTAAATTATTGAATTTGTTCTTGATTTGTAGGTTATATGCCGAATAATCGTAATCAATTTGTAAATTCCCAGCCTTTATATAGATTTTCTGGCCTATGATTATTGTTATTGATTTTTGATTGTGGCTTATTAATTGATTTACACAATTAGATGTACACAAATAAAAGGGGTTTTATGTGCTAATTGTGTTAACTTATTGCTAATTTAACAGGATAGAGAAAGGGAAGAAGGAATCAACATGAAGGATATCATCATTGAAGGAATTACATGTTGTACAAACAATTGACAAGAGGCAATTGACAAGAGGCTTGGTGCAGGTGGATTTAGGAGCTATGGTATGAATCTAAAACATCACTTATTTCCTATTTCAATGTTTTCTCTATTAATTAATGACTTCCATTTTAGTCAAGTAAGATAGACATAGGCTTTTAGGAAGTAACCTTGATTTAGGAGCTATGGTATGAATCTAAAACATCACTTATTTCCTATTTCAATGTTTTCTCTATTAATTAATGACTTCCATTTTGATCAAGTAAGATAGACATCGGCTTTTAGGAAGTAACCTGTATTTGAAAATGGAGTTAAGTGACCTAACAATTCTGATTGATTTCCGATTCGCCCTTCTTCGTGATTCATGTAACAATCAAATCGGTTGTTCTTTATGCATTATATATCTATCACACATACATTTATTATGCTTTTCTGTTATGTTTGATATTGTGATCATGATCCAATTTTTTTGGTTTATTAGTTCACCATTTTCAAGTATCATTATTGGTTTCCTTTCCCTTTCTTAAGAAATTATAAGGTTTGTGGAATCAAGAAAAATATGATTTAAATATCTTTTTGCTGAATATATTCCAAATAATGTCATGCTAAATGTGACTCTTTTGTAGCTGGCATGACATTTTTTCTACTGGTTGTGTTGGAGACAAAAAAGAGTTATGCAACTTCTCTAACTATTCAATTTCCTGGTACGTATCATTATATAATTTTGCCCTTAGTTTTTTATAATAAATGTGCTATTTTTTTGGCGTATGGCCTAACCATATTCCCATTGTGCCTTGCGAACCAAGGAGATACATTTGTTGTTAGATCATAGCATGCCAGGTCAATTCTCAAAAGTGGCCTATCATGAAGGGATCCCATTCTTTATAGGTAAGATTATTTTATATGCTTTTTCTAAATTGTTTAAAGGGTGGGGGTTGCTCTAAAATTGATACATACCTTTTAAATAGTATAATCACTGTTTAGGTTTGTTTAATTTTAAACATTATTATTTTAATCGTCTTAATCACCATGTGGTGTTTGTTTTTTATACTTCCTTATGTTAGCATTATTGGTTTCCCATCTTATATCATTATTTGTATTGTCCCACATGCCTAAAAGGATACACTATTGTCGTACCACGCATTAAGACATAATCAAACATGGTTGTATCATTAGTTTCCATCTTTTCTTGGCTTTCTATCTTCACTCTTAACTTGAAAATAAATAATTAAATTAGCATCACATAGACCACCTAATGTAGTAATATAACGACGTTGATAATTGAAAATTGAAATTTTTTCATAATTTTATGGATAAAAAGGTTAAAATTGAATAGGCGTTAATGTTATGTTGTTTGAAGTTTAAACAATTGTCGTGCACATACGATAGATTCTAAAATGCATTTTGTTTGGTTGTTAGATGACCAAAATTTTGATTCCATATTATTTTACTCGCTTCACCTATTTAACTATGGTTGTGCATACTCAATTATTCTTTCTCAGATGACAAGAATGTATCATTGTGCTGGGAGTGCTTATATTATACTAGAGGAGAATAAACCAACAAAGGTATGTCACATTTAACATGCTAATAGTTTGTTCATATTTGTTCACCTTTTTAATGTTTCATATGATAATACTTTGTTCATCGTATGTTTTATATATTTAGTTGTATGTTGTCAAAGGCATTGATCGCACTTAAGGTGCTTAGGCCTTGCTTGGGGGCTGGGAAATAGGCATAAGGTGCAAAAAATAAAATAAATAAATAAACTAAGTTGGGATAAAGAAAGCACACATGGTTGTACGAAGTTTCCCTAATAATAAAGCTTTTATAATTGTCTTTCAATATCATATAGCTAGTACCAGAAGTTGGATAGCAATTTTAAAAATTGAATACCAAAAGTTCAAAACTAAACACTAAAGGTTACAACAATCATTGTTCAAAATCAATTATAAAGACCCGTGTCAAAACCATCAAAAATTTCTTCTAATGATACTCTTTTATAGATTCACCTTTCATGTCTTTCTATAAAATCCTCTATCTACTAAAGCCCTTATAACTGAAGGTTATGAATTTTAGCCTATATATATTATTATAGATAATATTGGTTTAGATTTGAATTATATACATGATCTTTTATAATTGTTTTATGGGTTTCCTATATTAGTAGCAAGTTAGTTATTATATTCTCTCTATTTAAAGAGCATTGATTCATTAACGCTCGAGATCACTAAGAATTCTAAACCATAAACACTTTTATGGTATCAGAGCTTCGTTCTAATTATTATACTACCTTTTTTCCTATCAACTTTGGCCTCACCATGACCAAAACCAATGAGAAGCCTTCCCCACCAACCACCCCAAAGCCGCCTACCACCTTACATCCTGCCTACTCTGAAAGAAACATACAATCCAAACTCTACACCCTTGACGACACTTTGTTAACGTACTCCTTCTGGGTGAAGCTATTCAAGTTTCACTTGGCCGTGTATCGAGTTGTTGATCACATCGATGACACCCCACCCCCAGATGTTAAGGATCCACCATACCCGACCTGGAAAGAGGTGGACGCTTTGATCTTGCAATGGATATACAACATCGTCTCTGATGGCCTGCTCACTCGCATCCTTGACACAGAGGCTTCCGCTCGATCAACATGGTTAATACTCGAAAAGATCTTTCTCAGCAATAAGCAAGCCAAAGCCACAGCTCTTGAAACCAAGTTCATAAACCTCACCCAAAGTTATAAATATTACCTTATGAAATTAAACTCCTCAAACCGTGAATGTGCTTCACATCCTAGAAACTTGACCATTACGGATTATGCAACATTGAATTTACTATTTGATTTTTGTGTTTATTGCATAAGTTTTCTTAATACTTCATAAGCTTCTAAACATCCACTTTTCTATTATTACTTTCACTTTGATGCAGATGCAGCAGCTAAGCAATTTGTCTCTGCTTTTGAATGAGTGTCCGGATCAGAAAACTGGAGACATTCCCCAACAGCGCGTGCTTAGATCATTGGTACTTCTGTCCTTGTTTGGTAGACTGTACTTTTAGTCATTGATTCCCAGAGAAGTGCTAGAGACTAGCATGGTTCTGTATATATATTCTTCATCACATCATAATTACTTTTATAATTGGTAAATTGTCTTGGATGCCCTCCTAAATATTATTGGACTATAAGATTCATGTCAGGAATGATTGAAGATATCGATCATTAGCTAACCCGTTTAGTTACTACATTCTGTAACAACTTCCACTCTCCACAATTGATTACAACTGAGGTTAATGTTGATTTAATGTGACCCTACAAGTTATATCTTATAAGGTGTTCTTGGACAACTGCTAAGTTTTCTGAATATTCCAACTGATCATTTGAAGACAGTACTAGCTCAGTTATTTGATCATTTTGTTGGTTGTGATCTTTAGGTTCAAGTGGGCGGGTCACCACAGCGTAAGGTTGAGAGGGATCTAGGCAAAGGTGGATTTATTCAGGTATGTGTATGTCGTCATGTTTCTGGTGGAACTGAATGGATTTCAGGTCCTTGGGCCATCTAGGTAAATGATTCTTTTACCAATCAATCGAGTTAGGATGATACAATAGCATTTTTTTTTGTATGAAATCAGATGTTAGCCAACTTATTTATCCTGTTTCTCTTTGTATCAGGTAGCTCTTTAGTTTGAGCACAGAAATATCAAAGGTTGCTGTTATGCTACATTATGAGTGGCAACTGTCAAGTTTACAGGTATGTGTTTATTTTTTGATCCATCACAGTCATGCACTCATGCTAATTGTAATTTTCACTTGAAGTTATAAGTAACATCAATGTCCTTTTGGTCAAACAACACTCAAGGTGGCAGTCATGGTGAAGGTGGACTTTGGGCAGCTATGGTATGGATATTTTCCAGATAATGTCCTGCTACAAGAAGCTAAAATTATGACAACAGGCTTGGTGAAGGTGGACCATAGTTACCTAATTCGCGGTTCGCTCTGGTTCGGTAACGCAATTCGCTACTCTGAACGAATTCGGTACGGAAGGGGTAGGTTCATTTCGGTACGAACCGGTACGGTGTACCATAAAGTATGGTTTGATATACCCAATTTAAACGTCAAAACAATTTGTATATCTTATACCCATTGCAAATATAAGTTTAATACGTAAGATATCACTAATACAAACAACTTTCAATTTATTTAAACAAAGAAGAAGTTGTAATCGGTAACTTTGAGATGTCAAATTTGAAAATTAAAGAATGATTTCCGGGAATTTGGAATACATGTCTGTAATTGAAGAGTCGCGATACATTCATGGTAGTAAAAAATTTCCAATTACCCGCCAAATCAATCACACCCCAAATCAAATCACAGTAACCTGAAACCGAATGCCCTAAAATTGGGTTTTCAAGCTTCATGGAGTCGACATTCATCAGTAAGAAATGGCGATTTCTCACTCAATTGGGTCGACGTACCAGTGATTTGGGGTCGCGATTGCTGTAGCGACTGGTACTATTGCGATTTGTTACATCGCGATCCAATTCGGAAATCGTGGGCACTGAAGCGAATTCGGTAACTATGAGGTGGACCTTAGGCAGCTATGGTATGGATCATAATAACACTTATTTTCTTTTTTTAATGTTTTTGTTAAGTAGTGCACATTTATCTTCTGACTCTAATTAATCAAGTAAGATAGACATCGGCTTTTTGGAAAAAACCAGGATTTGAGAATGGATTTAAGTGACCTAACAACACTTTCTGAGTAAATGAGTCTTCTAAAATGGTATTTTTTTGGCTTTTGGTCCTTTTATTTGATCTGGACCATGTATTTTGTTTATCTGATTTGTCAAATTTCCAGGATGTCTTCTAAAATGGTATCTTGCGTAGCTGTGGAGGCTTTGTCAATTTTGACAAACTGCATGCAAGAGCGTATGTTATCCAACTCTTTTTTTGTCACTTTTCATATGAGATTTCTCCCATATTCATAACAGCTAATATGTTAAAATAGCTTTTGTTTCTTGTTTCCTGTCAACCTGGGTTGGGTAAAAAATCTCATTAACTTTGAAAGATTGAACTTTTTTTTCGAAAAAAATTATAGTATCATTATTTTCTTTTTTAATCCTTCCACTTATATGATTGCTGTATTTGGCCAATCTTGTCACTTTTACTGTGGGTTGATTGCAAATGTAAGTAGGGAGATTTATTGTTCAATTATGTATCTTTTTGTTAATGTTTTTTTTTTTTTGACTTGAGGGTTACTGTTATACTGTAGCAAGTAATATAAATTATTGAATCTGTTCTTGATTTGTGGGTTATATGCAGAATAATCGTAATCAATCTGTAAATTCCCAGCCTTTATATAGATTTTGTGGCTTATGGTTCTTGTTATGGATTTCTGATTGTGGCTTATTAATTGATTTACACAAATAAAAGGGGTTTTATGTGCTAATTGTGCTAACTTATTGCTAATTAAACAGGAAAGATAAAGGGAAGAAGGAATCAACGTGAAGGATATCCTCATTGAAGGATTTACATGCTGTACAAACAATTTTTTATTATGATAAGAGGCTTGGTGCAGGTGAATTTAGGAGCTATGGTATGAATCTAAAACATCACTTATTTCCTATTTCAATGTTTTTTCCTATTAACTAATGACTTCCACTTTGATCAAGTAAGATAGACATCGGCTTTTAGGAAGTAACCTGGATTTGAAAATGGAGTTAAGTGACCTAACAATACTTTCTGATTGATTTCCGATTCGCCCTTCTTCGTGATTAATGTAACAATCAAATCGGTTGTTATTTATGCATTATATATCACACATACATTTATTATGCTTTTCTGTTAGGTTTGACATTGTTATCACGATCCAATTTTCTTGTTTATTAGTTCACCATTTTCAAATATCATTATTGGTTTCCTTTCCCTTAAGAAATCATTAGGTTTGTGGAATCAAGAAAATATGATTTTAAATATCTTTTTGCTGAGTATATTCCAAATAATGGCATGCTAAATGTGACTCTTTTGTAGCTGGCGTGACATTTCTGCTACTCGTTGTGTTGGAGACAAATAAGAATTATGCAACTTCTCTAACTATTCAATTTCCTGGTACGTATCGTTATTATATAATTTTGCTCTTAGTTTTTCATAATAAGTGTGCTATTTTTTTTGCGTATGGCCTATCTATATTCCCATTGTGCCTTGCGAACCAAGGAGAGACATTTGTTGTTAGATCATAGCATGCCAGGTCAATTCTCATAAGTGGCCTCTCATGAAGGGATCCCATTCTTTATAGGTAAGATTACTTTATCTGCTTTTTCTAAATGGTTTAGAGGGTGGGGGTTGATCTAAAACTAACCATTTCCTTTTAAACAGTAATAATCATTGTTTAGGTTTTTTAATTTTTAACATTATTACTTTAATCGTCTTAATCACCATGTGGTGTTTGTTATTTATACTTCCTTATGTTAGCATAGTTGATTTTCCATCTTATATCATTATATGTTTTTTGTATTGTCTCACATGCCTAAAAGGATATATTATTGTCGTACCATCAAACATGGTTGTATCATTGTGCTTAATCGAACGTGGTTTTATTATCATATGGTTTCCATCTTTTCTTGGCTTTCTATCTTCACTTTAACTTTCATAAATAATTAAATTAGCATCACATAGACCACCTAATGTAATTACCTATGTAGTAATATAACGGGTTGATAATTGAAAATTGAAATTTTTTTCACAATTTTATGGATAAAAAGGTTAAAATTGAATAGGCGTAAACGTTATGTCGTTTGAAGTTTAAACAGTTGTTGTGCACATAAGATAGATTCTAAAATGCATTTTGTTTGGTTGTTGATGAGCAAAAATTTGATTCCATATCATTTTTCTCACTTCACCTGTTTAACTATGGTTGTGCCATACTAATTATTCTTTCTCAGATGACGAGGATGTATCATTGTGCTAGGAATGCTTATATTATACTAGAGGAGAATAAACCAACAAAGGTATGTCACTGTTAATATGTTGATACTTTGTTCATATATCTTCACCTTTTTTATGTTTCATATGAAAATACTTTGTTCATGGTATGTTTTATATATTTAGTTGTATGTTGTCAAAGGCGTTTAGAGCAATTAAGGTGCTTAGGCCTTGCTTGGGGGTTGGGGCCTAGGCATAAGGTGCAAAATCATAAAATAAATAAATATATAAACTAAGTTGGGATAAAGAAAACACACATGGTTCTATGAAGTTTTCCCTTGATAATAAAGCTTTTATAATTGTCTTTTAATATCATATAGCTAGTACCAGAAGTTGGAAAGCAATTATAAAAATTGAATACCAAAAGTTTAAAACTAAACACTAAAGGTTAAAACGATCATTGTTCAAAATCAATTATAAAGACCCTTGTCAAAACCATTAAAAATTTCTTCTAATGATACTCTTTTATAGATTCACCTTTCATGTTATTTTTTAAAATCTTCATCTAATAAGGCCCTTAAAAATAAAGGTTATGAAATTCAACCGATATATATTATTATAAATAATGTTGGTTTGTGATGAGATATACATGATCTCTTATAATTGTTTTATGATTTGGTTTCCTAAATTAGTAGCAAGTTAGTTATTATATTCTCCCTATTTAAAAAGCATTGATTCATGAAAAAGATCATCAAGAATTCTAAACCAGAAACACTTTTATGGTATCAGAGCTTCGTTTTGATTATTATCCTACCTTTTTTCTTGTCAAATTTGGCCACAATGACCAAAACCGACGAGCTGCCTTCCCCACCAACCACCCCAAAGCCGCCTAACACCCTACATCCTGCCTACTCTGTAACAAACATATAATCCAAAATCCGCACCCTTGACAGCACTTTGGTAACGTACTCCTCCTGGGTGAAGCTATTCAAGCTTCACTTGGTCTTGTATCGAGCGATCACATCGATGACACCCCACCCCCAGATGCTAAGGATCCCTCATACCCGGCCTAGAAAGATGTGGACGCCCTGTTCTTGTAGTGGATATACAACATCGTCTCTGATGACCTGCTCACCCGCATCCTTGACACGGAGGCTTCCGCTCAATCGACATGGTTAATACTCGAAAAAATCTTTCTCAGCAATAAGCAAGCCAAGGCCACAACTCTTGAAACCAAGTTCATGAACCTCACCCTCACCGCTTGTAGCTCGGTCGACAAGTATTGTAATTTGTAAACAATTGAAAGATCTTGCCAATCAATTGACCGATGTCGACCAACCTGTCCTGGAATCATGCCTCGTTCTTCAACTTGTTCGCGGTCTCTTCGTCGAGTTTAACACTATCGCTTCCTTAATCAATTCTCCTTAATCAATTCCAAGAAGGCAGATTGGGATTTGGCTTGTACTGTGTTAACCGATGAGATTCTATGGTAATAGGCACATCAGCAGCAGAATTCCTCTGTTTTGGTTGCACCAACAACACATCCTTCACCGAACCCTTACCCCTAACACTACCCCGACATCCGAAAACACCATCGCCCAATCCCACGACCCGCCTTAGTCAAACTATCGGGGACAGGACCGTGGTCACACCAACCAATCCTTCTGCACCCGGGTATGATACTCTAAGCCTATCGGATCTCAACCAAAGCTTGAGCACCATGCAACATAATTACATGAATCCGAACCTCGTTATGGACACGCGAGCTGAACGCCATGTCACCGACAACAAATGTATGATTAAACACCCTTAGGTAGCGTTTGGTACGCAGGAATGTGAGGCGAAATGGAATGAACCATTGAGGGTGAATGAATAAAGACATGTTTTGTTGGTGAAGGTAATGGAATAAACCATTACATAGTTGATTCCATTCTCTCAAATTCATTCCATCCACCCTCCCCCTTTTTTTCATTCGATCCCTTCTATCATTAGTCACCAACACCACCCTCTCACCCACCACAACAACCAAGATCGTTCGTCACTGGTAACCACCACCACCGATCACCGCCGCCGACGGTCACCACTTCCGCCGGAAACCACACCACCGTCGGCCATCGTCTCCGCTGGAAACCATCGAAGGCCACCGTCACAGCTGGAAACCACCGCTGCCGCCGAAAACCACTGCAAGAAACCATCGAAGGCGACCACCGTCATTGGAAACCACCGCCTCCGGAATCCACCGCCCTGCCACCACCGCCGTCGGAAACCATCCTCGAGCCACCGCCGCCGCCGGAAACCACCCTCGGGCCACCACCACCGCCCGCGATCACCATCATAACTACTTCTACATTTCATTGCTTCGTTTTTCATACCTAACAAACAATATAAAGTAATGATTCATTTATTCCTAAAGGGTAACCAAATAGGATAATAGAATGTAATGATTCATTTCATTCAATCATCCATTTCATTCACTAATTCATTCCATTCTTTCATGCATTCCATTACCCCATACCAAACAAACCCTTACTAATTTACAGTAAATACTAAAATATTAGTTCACAACAGACATTGTTTACCAATTGAGGGTTCAGGCATAGAATACCTTCTCATTCATAACCGAACCTTTATCCTACCCAATATCCTTTACATTCCTCACATTATTGCTACTTTCCCGTCACAATAGTACGGGTGATCTATATCCCGTCGCGCCGCCTATCCCCCGCCACAAGCTTGCTCCGTTACATCTTCAACTTCACCATGGCATGACCGCCTCGGACATCCTAGCACACAAGGTTTAGATGTTTTAACTAGACGTTTTGGTTTTTCTTGTAATTCGAATAAACGATCTTTCTTAAATTCATGTCATTTTTCTAATAGTAAATGTTTACCTTTCTATGAACCCAGTTCTTTTACTTTTTCACCATTTGATATCATACATTATTACTTGTGGACATCCCCATACTTAGCCAAATCGGATATAAATATTACATGGTTTCAATTAATAATTTCTCAAACTTTGTATGGGTCTACCCTCTAAATACAAATCCAAAACGTTCACTACATTTACCAAATTTCACCGACTCATAGCCACACAACTTAACCGCCACATCAAAACATTTCAATGTGATTTAGGGGGAGAATTCGATAACCATGCCTTCAAGAACTTTGCAAACCAACATGGCCCATTATTTTGTTTCTCCTGCCCATAATCATCAAACACCTACCTCCGCCTTTTTGGGTGGAGGCACTCCACTGCCTCCACTCGACAGCCTACCTCCATAACATTCTCCCAGCTAAACGCCTTAACTTCTTTACCCCAACCTTTGCCTTATATTTATGCTTCCCTACATACGACCATTTGTAGGTGTTCGGGTGTGCTTGTTACCCAAACACCTCTGCCACCCAACCCCATAAGTTACATCCAAGGTCCATCTGATGTATATTCTTAGGATATCCCCTTGATTTTCGGGGTTACCAGTGATTTAACCCCAACACACGAGAAGTCATCATCTCCTTGCATGTTACCTTTGACGAACACTCATCCCTTTACAACACCATCACCCCACACACCACCTACTTGTTTCTAGAGGACACCATTCAACCGGATTTCACTTTCTCCAACCCCTCACACCCATCTATTAAGACCATACCATAACCCCACCCCAAACCCCCGGTCATCATTATCGACTCTCGACGCCCGAAATATAACCCCACCAACCCAGCCACTCTGCCCTCACCCACTGGTGCATCAACCCCACCTTCTTAACCCCCACCGCCACCCACAGCTAACCCACCACCACCACCACCCATTCCAAAACACATAACACGTTCATATCCGCATCTGTTTCCCCGTTCCTAAATCCTATTCCAAATCCTTTGTTGACCCTCACTGGTTACATGCTATGCAGGCTGAGTTTAGTACTTTACAGGTAAATGATACACAGGAACTCGTGCCTTGCTTACATAATCGACCGGTCGGTGCATGTGGTTATTTCGGCACAGGTTCAAATCAGATGGGTCCCTAGAACGCTACAAGGCACAGTTGGTTGTTCTACATCTGCGGGCAAGCCGCTTCATGGAATCCTCTTTCCGGACATCCCCAAGCTGTCTGGTTAACGGGAAATCTCAAACGGTGGGAATTGATTTTGAGGACACCTTTAGCCCGGTCAAAAGCCGGCTACAATCTAGACTGTTTTATCCATTACAGTTTCTTGTTCTTGGCCTATTTATCAATTGGATGTCAAGAACACCTTTTTTCACGGATTTGTAGATCAGAGATTTCCCAATTATGTTTGCAGGCTGAAAAAGTCTTTGTATAGCCTGAAGCAGGCACCACTTGCATGGTACACCCGTTTTGCTACTCGCATCATGTTTCACGGATTTCATAGCAGCGTGTGCGACAACTCACTATTCATTTACTCTCATGATGATCAACCGCTTATTTACTTCTTTATGTTAATGATATTGTACTCATCGTTTCTTCGGATGAGTTGTTACATGACATTATTCGCATGCTCTCACGAGAAATTTGCAATGATTGACTTACGCCAATTATATCATTTTTGACAGCATCTGAATCAGCCTTTTAATGGTTCAGATGTCTAAATGGTTAAACACTTAATGGTTCAGACTGTTTGTTTTACGAACAAATGTCTCAATGGTGCAGACATTTGTCTCTGAATTGTTAAGCATTATACTAATACTGAATGGTTAAGACCTCTTATCTGAATTGGTCAGACATTTGTCTTTGAATAGTTAAGCGATATACTAGCTCTTAATGGTTCATACCTCTTAATGGTTCAACATTTAATGGTTCAGACATCTTATTGGTTCAGCACTTAATTATTCAAAAATTACCAAACAGCCCTTAAGGACATCATCTCCTGCGCTTTTATGTCTACATGCAAACCTTGCGTGACTCCTTTTGACTTAGCTGCAACACTAGGTGCATAGGATGGTCCTCTTTACCATGATCCCACTTTGTACCGTAGCCTTGCAGGCACATTACTACCTTACTTTTACCCGACCGTACATTGCCTATGCTGTCAAACAGGTTTGTTTGTTCATGCATGCCCCATGGGACCCGTATTTTGCTTTCCTCAAGCGAATTTTGAGATACTTGCATGGCACAGTTGATTAGGCATGCATATTGGTAAATCTAATACTCACTCCGTGGCATATTCGGACGTGAACTGGGGAGGTTGTCTCGACTCTTCACGCTCCATTAGTGGTTATTGTGTCTTTCTTGGTGACAATTTGATTTCCTGGTCTTCAAAGCGGTAACCCACTATTTTTCTCGGTCTAGCGCTGAGGCAGAATATCTAGTTGTTGCCAATGCGATGGCTGAGATCACATGGATTCACAACCTACTGCTTAAGGATTTCATTTGTTGATAATGAGAAGGGACAAGCAATGGAGAGAGCTAAGACAATTATTGCAACGATGTTTCGAAAATCATGGACAACATATGGGATTGTTAACTTCACCATGGATTGATTACATTAAAAGGATCATCCCTAACAAGTGCAAATAAGATTTGATCATTACAGAGATGGTGATGTAGGTAAACCAAGAGGGCTTTTTTCGTTTAGATATTGCAAGATAAGCACATGGTAACGTAGCTCCATGTAAGTTATCTAACTTTGACTTATTTAATTTTTATATTTAGTACGTGTTAAATTTGATATTTGTTTATCA
Organism: Flaveria ramosissima; assembly: GCA_025215565.1. Classification (NCBI taxonomy): domain Eukaryota; kingdom Viridiplantae; phylum Streptophyta; class Magnoliopsida; order Asterales; family Asteraceae; genus Flaveria; species Flaveria ramosissima. The sequence continues at coordinate 38,699,218 of CM046042.1, forward strand.
TTTGAACGGTAGATTTATATGGAAAAGAAACCCTAACCATGTAACAATTGGCTGTTAAAGTGTTTAGTTTGATGTGTTATGTATCGAGATGTAAAAGAAACTGGGGTGCTTTTGAGCATGTAAACACATTAACTTTTAAAGTTTTATTCTAATTCTTTTACTACATAAAATTTTATATTTTTTATATTTATTTCAAGAAAAGAAACCGATTAGAACACGAAAAGTTGCAAGATCTTGTGTTTACATACAACATAACACTCTAGAATTGTCGTGACAAAACATGTTGCCTACAATCCAATATTTTTATGAGAAAGTACTGAGTGGTTGACTGTAAGGATTATGTCAGATTTTTAAGAACGAGGATCTCTCATACGAAGTTGTAGGAAATGCAACGGGGCCAGAGAGGTTATGACAAGATCATCAAAACCTTCATCTTTGAAAAATGCATAGACGATGAATCTGAAGCATAGTATCCAATCAAAGTTGAAGAGCTTATGATGGTTTTGATGACAGTCTCATTATTAAGTGTTGAGGAATGATCATTTTAACCTTTAGCTTTTGAAGTTCTGGTATTCAAGTTTTGATATTGCTTTTGATCTTTTGGTAAAGTTTTAAACTTTTACTACTATTTTATATGTTGAATAATGTTAATTGTCAATTGGTAATATAATTTTTACCCTTTTTACACTATGTGCATATTTTCCATCTCACGCTACCGTTTTTTACAGCCTTGGGCCTAGGCTCTAGGCGACGCCTAAACGTCATGAGTGCATCTGGCGCCTTTGACAATATAAGTTCTATGTACTTTCTTTTGTTGGTGAACTAGTGCATGCCAATATTTTGGTTTTCATAATTGAAGATGGGAAGCTAAAATTAGTAGCTGCGAAAGAAACAAAAGGTGGTTTTTACTCCTTAAATGCCTTCAACGGTAACAAGTCTTCATGACGTCAATAGAACATCGCTTGCACAGCTTCTATGTATGTATATTACAGTAAACAAATTTTATCATTGATTTCACGAATAGGTGTAATTTAAAAATAGTTCAAAAGTTAGAGAATAGTATACCAAAATTGGGTTGGAAAACTTTTTTCCATACCATGAGAGAATACATATCAAATTGAAACAAGAGTAAGTAAAATGTTCATATGGTGTGTATATTATGGTCGTATGGTGTAAATTGCTTATGATAAGTGAAGGATGGTTCATAACCTATCATTTTCTCATAAATAAACAAAAATTATACAACTTAATTCACTAAAAAAGGACAAATACAAAAACAAAAAGAAAGAAAAAGATTACAAAATTATGTTTGGGAAAATAAGAAGCAAACCTCAAAGTTCAGCTTTGGCAGATTTTGACTTTTGTTGTGTGAAAGTAGCCTTCTTTGCTTTCCACCATTTCTGCAACTTAAAAGCCATTTTTGTTGCATGTTTCTTTGTTGCTTCACCAACATTTTTTATTCCTGTTGTGATCTTTTGCTTCCAGTCAACCTCCTTGCTCTTGCTTTCTTTTTCCCTCAAAATCTTTCCCTGTTTAAGTCAAACCAAAATATACACTTATTAACCACATCTATTTTGGTGTAATTCATGCATTACATATGATTTAAGTATGTTATACATTTATTGTTACAATAACTACTGTATGTGGAAGCCACCAAAGTATTCGGCTTTTTCCATTAAGACAACCCCAAGTATGTATGTAGTTTCGTTGACACTAATTGGGGGGAAACATGTTGGATCAAGGAAATGCGCTTGAATTGTTGAAATGTAGACAATTTCTACGCGGTAACATGTTGACGCATCATTGAAGGTATCCTTGTCTTGTAAAACATTAGTAGGTATTTTTGTCATCAGACATGTTTTTTCAATTGAATTGATATAATCCTTTTTTATGAAAACAATTTAAGAGGTTGTAAACTACCTAAAACACCTATTTTACTATGAACTACTTGACTCATTAGAAATATAAAAGCTGACATAAATCAACCAATTTATAAGAAAAATGGTTGAAATTGTCACTTTAAGATTCCTAAATTTTTACCAAATTTGAAGGGATTGATTGTTCGTCATCATCATCATCATCATCTTCGTCATCAAAGCCTTTTCCGCTCATTAATTCTTCCCTTGAATACATTTTCATGCCAGGTGCTCCAGGCATACCCTCCATTGATTTCAACATCTTTTCCATTTCAGCCTCTTTTGCTGACTTTGGGACAAAAATTTCACCAGGCTCTCGACCCTGAAAATTTTACATGATAATAAGTGATGGAAAAAGAATAAATATTGAAGTAAGGTTGTTCTGGTAATTTTCAGAAATTAAAATAACTAAAAAACCGAAAAAGTTAAGTTAATAAGAAGAGTGTAAAGCTCATGAAAGTATTTAAATTTTAAACTGGTTTGCAACAACCGCAAATGATGCTCAAGAAACAAAATTTAAATTTCCCATTGATTTATGTTTTTTTTGGTTTAAACCTCTTAAAAAGAAGCGCATACATTGCTTTATTGAATCGAGCTGCATGACTATGTTACTTGAGCTATTAGATAAGTAGCTTATCTGCTTATTGTGTTGTTCCACACCATTAAGGGCTGTTTGGGAATGTTTATTTATACTACTTATCCACTTATTGTGTTTTTTAAGAGTTGTTAAACGCTTTTGGACATGTAAATAGAAAAATGTCCATGTTTAGGGAGAAAAAAGTTGTTGAGGTTGCTTATTTTAAACTGATTACTCATGGTAGTATAAAAATAACAAGTTCATCCTTTGGGTGAAATAAGTTGTTTTCAAAAAGCTGATTATCAGCTTTTGCTTATACTCATAAGCATAACTTGATCAAATAAGCAATCCCAAACACCGACCACATAAGCAAAATCCAAAATCCTTTTACAATTAGTGAAGAGCAAGATTTGCCATTAAATCAGTACGATTGAATGTCTTTTAACTTTAACTGCGAAAATATGTGCCAACACCAGCTAAAGTAGAGAAGATGACATTTGCCGGTTCAATATACCTGGGAATTTGACCAAATGTCAAAGGATACTTCAATGATTAATCATGACTGCCTTTCATGGAATTTGCAAGTTGTGACAGGTTCTATTGCTAAAAGCCATTAGAATTGCAATATTTTTATCTTTAGGAAGTTTTCAGATTCCAATTATTATTTGCCACAGATAAAGTTATGATGGTGGTTTATAGCTACAAAATTTCCCTACTTTGTCAATAATGAAAAACATTTAGACATTGGACATATAGTCAAACCACTTCCCTTAATTCTAGTCAAACATTGTGATTATCATGGAATGAGGAGCATCTTTGTATTTTAGAAAAAATTACCTTAGGAACTGGCGGTGGCTTAGTACTACATGCTTTAGTGGTATCCTTGCATAGGAAAGTAGTCAAAGAACTCATTGTAGGCTTCTTTTTGTAAATATACTCTGCAACATCCGTGTCATAGTCTCCTAGAACCTAAAACAACAACCAAAGTATTAAAAATTATACCATAAAAAGTAAAAAGAACATTTTCAAAGTAATTAGGTGTTTGGAAACGGATAATTAGCTTATTGAAAAAAACTTACTTCACCACAAGGTTAAACTTGTAATTTTAATCCAGTAAGAATGATCCGTTTGAAATAAGCAATCACAAATTGTTTATTAAAAAAACAACTTATTTCACTCTAAAAGAAGTAGATAACTCTAAGCATTTCTTTTTTCAGTTTGAACACTTTTAAGTGCCTGTCTACTTTGAAAAACACAATAAGCAAATAAGTTGTTTAGATAAGTGATACAACCCCACTAAAAGTCTATACAGTAATCGGAAACAACGTCAAGTTAAAGGTCCGAGTGAAGCTGAATTGGAGCAATTCACTACGGTTTTCGGTAATTGGGTTGACCCATTGGGTCAACAGGGCATCGAAGGAGTGGGAATGTGGGGAGCAGTTCACTACCCGGTTTCTAGGAGCGGTTATTAGTTTTTCAATATTATTAGCAGGATTTGTTCTAGTTTTGTTTTCATCCAGAAATTTGTTTATCGTTGTTTTGTAATTTGGGAGATATTGCCCTTCTCGAATTGGGCTTAGTAATTCAAGTAATCCTTTGCCTGCTTAATTTTTCAAGAATCTATCAATAAGCTAATCCTAAACACCTCTAAATTTATGAAAATCAATCTGAGCTTTCTCATCAGGAAAATACAATTAGTGAAGTAAAAGTTAAACACATTGCTACCTCTTGACAGGCTCGTTCAATGGTTTTGCATTCTGAACCACATTGTCCTTCAGAATCATGTTCAACAAGCTGCAAGTGGACCCAAATCAAAAGATAAGATAACAACCAAAGAATCAAACAATGTTCCATTTGTTTATACTTTATACCAATTTCCAGCTACATTTACATCCATCCCCCACACCAAACTAATGAGATCCAGAAGATGGAAATGCTGGATGCTGCAAAACAAATTTCAACGTCTACATTCTCGATTCTACTTTTCTATACATATGGAAACCAGTGTTTCAAACAAGTAATATTCTTACGCTGTGTTATGCTACCAAATGGGCCAAAATCAAAAGGGCATTAAATTGTACCAATGCTATGCTTTTATACCATATTATTCCACAGTATTCCCAATCTTGTAAGCCCATGTTCATTTCTCCTAACAATAAGTAGGCAATATTTGAATTCATATTCGTTTTATCCGCATCATATATGTTGGACCACAAGTTGAAATTATTAAATGACATAAATTACCAAATTTAGCACTAGACCTACTTGTTTACCATCTCACTCATCACATGGCATCACATCATCGAATGTTATCAAGTAAACCTAATCGTCCCCAAGGGGACATCATGGTGGTTAAGTGGTTTTTCTCATAACCAAAAGTAAACCCTAATAATTGTCCCCTTATTTTGGACTAACAGGAAAGAATAACTGAAATCAAGTAAACAATTACCTCCAGTCTATCACCTTGCTCTACAATATCAATTTTCAGGATCCAATCAGCTTCTCTCTTCTTCAAATTGCACACATTCTCCGTAATTTCAATCACATCATACTCTGAGATCTGATACAAAATTCACAAACAACAATCACACACACAAATACACTAACTGACTAACAAAATCCACATGCTACACGTTCAATCCTACATCACTACGATGAACACCGTTCTCAATTGATAACCTAACAATCAGATCACCGATGATACATCGAAGTATCGAGAACTACAAACACAATTGAAACTAACGAAACAAAATCGGATACATAATAACCTTTTTCGGAGCAATCTTCTCTTGTTTATCACGAACTTGTTCGTGTAACTCCTTCGCGAGCTTCTCGCACACTTGACATCTGATGAACGGAATATCATCTTTTCGAGCAACTCCGACTGTTTTCGAAGAATATGAGATTTGAATCCATGAAGAACACAACAATAAACTGAAGAACAATGAATTAAGCATCATCGTTTGATCGATTTTCACCATTACTGTGTGTGTTTGTGTGTGTGTTGAAGATCCAATAGAGTTGCAGTAGTGTTGAAGATACTGCCGTTGGGGATTCTTGATTTTGGTGGAGGTGATTGGACGATTTTACCCTCGGAGTGAGTACACGTGTTTCCTTGGTTCTGATTGGCTGGTTTGGAGCCACGTGTACTGGCCCCACAGTTGTGACCAATAGCATGCGAGAGAACACTTGGCGAGCAATTTTGATTAGTTAATGTTCTTGTTTAACATGTGTTTACCAAAAATGGAAAACAACTTTTTGTCGTTTTGGATGATTTTTGGCTACTAGCAATCATCGTATATTATTATGGAAGTGTTTATACGTGTGTGCGCGTTTTGTAATCAAATGTTTGTAAGTTTAAATCTTATCGTGTACGTGTTTGGTGTTTTATTTTTTGATAATAAGAATTGTTGTTTAAAGAAAATACTAATCAGTCCCTTGATAATTGATTTTATACGGTAACGGGGTATACTATTTGTGGGCCATGTTTCATGAATCATTCATGCATTCTAACCGGTCGTTTCTTTTAGTTTCTTGATTGTTATTTCATTTGGTTAAGACTTTGAGTGATGCTTGCAGTGGATTGATGCTAGTGGTAGTTATTTCTAAAGGTGGTTGTGTTTTTGTAAGACTATATAAGTATGGTCGTATTTCCATTCTAGAAACATGAATTAAATGTACTATGTCTTTGGTATTTTTTATTTTCTTAACTCTCTAAAATGATAAGTATTGATTGGTATCATAGACGATTCGATTATGGACATGTCTAACTAAACCAATGACGAGTCCTGGTACTATGTATGTGAGGTGTTGGCTCGATAAATGTTGATTCTTGCTCCGCTACAACCATACACGATACCCTACAAATCATGGTTGCCACGATGCAGTCAATCGAGGTCAAGTCTCTCCGAAGCAATAACGCCATAACGGTGAGTTCAATGACCTAAAGACTCGTCACTATCGCCAATATATAACCAGGCGACAAAAGGTCGTGACAACACCACAAACTCAACATGTGTCGAGCCAACACCTCAATTGAATATAAAATAAAATTTGTTAACAGATTCAGAACTTCAGATATTTTAAGTCTAAAAACAATTACAATACATGATTCATTTAATTGATAAAACAAATACAACTGGAATGAAATAGATACAAGTATTAAAATAAATTACCAAACTATTATAGTACTTTAAATACAAATTTTGTAAATGGTCCTTGACCTTGAGTTATAAGTTACAACGACTTAAGTTTTGGTTCTCCATGTAATGACTAAGAGGATATTATTAATATATTATACTCAAGTTAAAGGTTTATTCCATATTATTTTTCATATTTAAGACCTAGTATAATCTTATTTGAAGAAGAAAGTATTACAATAAAGAAAGACTTGATTACTGAAAATATATATATAAAACTCTATAAACATCTATAGAATTTGATAAAATCTTAATTGAGACATTGCGTAATCACTTTGAAAAGTCACTTCATACAACAACCAAGTTACCTGTTATTTGTTAAAAGGTGACACTATAAATTAAATAATGATAAATGATCTCTCAATAATCAACCTATGGGATTAAAATAATGCAATGATAATCACATGGTCATTTTAATTAAGAACGAATCACAACATGCTATTGCATATTCTCTCATAAATAAAAAGTAACTTATAACTTCAACTTAAAAAGTATTACAACTAGAAAATTTGCAATCATCTAACAAAGGAAAAAAAACTTTTATTGTATAATATAATGCATCCAATAAGAAGGGTTTGACTATGTAAGTAACTTATTATCATTTGTATCATTTAAATATTTAAAAAAGCTTGCAATATTGCTGTTCAAACAACAAATTATCAGGAAGCTTTGATTTTAACTTATAAATGGGAATAAATTTAAGACAAATTTGATTTTAATAATTTAAATTATAATTTATTTATCGATAATAATCCATACCATCTGTTTGGCCGATAATATTACAAATTTTAATTATTTTGTCCATGTCAATCATAGTAAGTAGTAACATAATTTTCATTGATTCACACTTAATTTTCACTTGATTTTTACTCTATTCTTTTTCCTATTTCATTCACAATCATCAACGTGGGCAAAATCAAGCGAAAATTAAGTGTAAATCAACGAATGATTATGTGTTTAGGATTGCCCTTAGCAACATAAATACACGTTAGGATTATTATCGGCAAATTGATAGTATGAATTATTATTGACCAATAAGTCATAGTTTGGATTATGAAAATTAAATTTGCCATTATCTAATTATTATACTTGTAACATTATATATTTTCTTAAAACACAAGTTTTTAATTCATAATATACACTTATATTCAACCATGATTATTATTCAAGCATAATTCATAATACACACTTATATTATACTCATAAGTTATTTAGTCTCAGTCAAATCACTTATAAATTTTTTTGTCATGTTCAGATCACTAAATTTTTAAATTAGTTCTAATTAGGTCATTTATAAACTGTAATTTTTTTAGTTGAAATATTAAAAAAACTAACAATATTTACAAAACGGATTACTAAAAAATTGCAAATTATCTAAAAAAACTGAAAAATATATAGGTCATCTGATTGGAACACTTCAAACCTTTAGTGATTTAACTGGAACAAATAAATATATGAATGACTTAATTGAAACAAATAAAAATAGAAGTAACTTAATTTGGACACTTTTAAAATTGTTTAGTATTTTATTAAGTTTTTCCTTTTCAAAAATATGTTAGTTTAAAAGTTTAAAGAGTAAGATAAGAAATCGCCCCTTTATATAAGCTATAAACATAGCACCAAACGAATTTCCATTCCCACTGTCGAGAGACTTTATTAAATACTACAGCATACTAAAAATTGAAAATTAAAAAGATACAACTCTAATAAATACATGTAAATTTTACTTTAACAGTACCTATATATTACAATCATTCAATCGTCTATTATAGTTTATTTCTTTAACCTATTAAATCAGTAAATTCTAAACAATTACATACATCTGGTTATCTAGTTCTTACACTCCTTTATTTAAAGTCAATTATGTATATAATTAACCAAAAAAATTACGGCACTGTTTGATAGCATCTGAATCAGTCTTTTAATGGTTCAGATATTTAAATGGTTCAGCACTTAATGGTTCAGATTGTTTGTTTCATGAGCAAATGTCCGAATAGTTCAGACATTTGCCTCTGAATGGTTAAGCATTATACTAATGCTGAATGGTTAAGAGACCTAATGCTAAATGCTTAAAACCTCTTATCTAAATTAGTCAAACATTTGCTTTTTAATAGTTAAGTGATATACTAACTATTAATGGTTGAGACCTCTTATTAGTTCAACACTTAATTATTCAGAAATTTTCAAACAACGCTTATGTTTACGTAATTGTATTATATGATTTTTATAGTTGAGTTAAAAGTTAAAACTAGTTATTATGCTTCAAAAGTGTGATGATTAAAGAAACTTATAGAGCAAAACATTATGTTTGTTTTCCCAAAGGGCAAAATAGAAGATCGTGATGTCTACTACCTTCGAGTGCTTGATGATTCTGAAAGTCAATACGTCAGTAACCATGGTTACATTTGACCTAACGGCGAGTTAACGGCCGTTATGACGGAGAAATCGCTATCATTCTTCGCGTCCCCATGTGAGCAAGAGCGAATACCGTCGGTGGAGGCTAACCGCAGCTCATGATTCTTTTTATTATTATTATTATTATTATTATTATCATTTTTATCATTTTCTTGATTGATTTTGTAATGTTCATTCACATACAGGTGTAGAGAGAGAGAGAGATAAAGAATTGCTTCGTATATAAGCCACCGAAGCTTACAGCTTATAAATGATAACAGGGGTACATGAGAGTTTTTAGAGAGAGAAAATAATATTCCAAACAAGAAGAAGAAGAAGAAGAAGCAGCTTATAAAGAAGACATCAATGGCGGATTCAAGTGATTCAGTCTCTGTTGATATGGAAACCATATATCTTGGTGGAAAGGTTTGGTTTGATTTGGGTTTTTCTTGATTTAATATATCATGTGTTGTATGATTCATTGATTGGTTGATTGGGTATTTGAATGATTTCAAGAATACCCATTTGAATATGAGTTAATTTATCATCACCCTTTTGAGTTATTGGAACATTTGGATGAAAATGCCTGAGGTTTTTATGTTGTCTGCAAGGTGTTTGTTGAAATGCCCCAATGGGTTCACGAGTTCTCAGTGATCTTTGGGTTTGTTTATTTGTTTTTCTTTATATTTGTTGTGATTTAGTGGAGTTTTGATACACTTTTTGGGGGTGAACTCATGTTCATTCCCAATTTAGAAACCCCCTTTTGTTGATTTTTAGGTTTTTGGTTGGCAGTACAATATGCAGTTGTAGATCTGTTTGGCTTTCACTTTGGTATACAAATCTTGAATATTGAAGCAAGATTATTCATCTTTTAAGAAAATTTCTTGAGTTATGTATATTGTCAACATATGCTAGCTGTTATCATTAATTTCTATCTTTGTTTGTTTCTATTTTTTGGATGTTACAGAATCCAGAAAGTCCAAATTCTTTTGGAATGATTGAACTTGCACAAACTTGAAATGATGAAAATTTTTAAAGCCACATTTCTTTAATTTGGAAACATGTTATTTATTTGCCTTCATATTGGACTTGGCTTGAGTATTAATATTATGCTTGTTTAAATGGTAAAAACTTGCTATCTTTCAAAGCATTTGTGTTGAGTTGTCATTATCTTGAGGTTGTATCTCTTTATCTAGGCATAAATGTGATCGATTTCATCTCTTACAGGTTAGAAATTGCAATCTAATTTCATGTTAGTTTATCAGTCATTATCGGGTTCCCTTTTTTAATTATAAACTTATATTTTCATTTAGAGAGTCCAACTGCGACGTGTTTGTTCCTTTCTGTTTTTTATATAGTTCTTTTAGATTTCGTGCAGTATTGCTCAGTCATTTCCATGTTGAATAAAACAATAAACAAGAATATGTCTTCAAGCTTGCGAATGATCGTGGGTTGATTATATAGTTTTATCGGCTATATACAGTTCATGATTTTTGTGACTTAACTATGCTGCAATTTTTTTACAGGAACATATCATTCAAACTGGCCGTGGGTCCGTGTCCGTAATCGTGTATGGAGACCAAGAAAAACCACCCTTGATTACATATCCAGATTTAGCTCTAAATCGTAAGCGGCAGTAACTTTTTTGTTAATTCTGTTGTTGTTATTCTTTTGGTCTAACTAAGGTTTGAATTTCTGAACAGATATGTTGTGTTTTCAAGGACTATTCTTCTGTCCCGAAGCAGCTTCACTACTCCTCCATAATTTCTGCATTTATCACATTAGTCCACCTGGGCACGAGGTCTGTGAGCAAGCTAATTCATATATAGGACTGTTTGGATGTTCATTTTAAACTTGATTACTTGATGTTGAATAATCAAAATTAGATAATCAAAGTTGGTTCACAAATGTGATTCTGTAAAGGTGTAATAATCAGTTAATCGCATATTCATGTTGAGTGTTTGATTGATTTATAATATATTAACGAGTCAATAGATAAATGATTAATATTGGGGCATGTTTATACAAGATGGGGACTGGGGAGCGTTTTGTTCATTGAGGGTAAAATTCCTTTGATTTAGGTTAAAAAGGAAATAATTTTATTTTACTGTCAAATTATACATCTTTTTTAGATGGTATACTATTGATTATAAAGCTAGTTATTTGACACACAAATAATTAGTAGCATATTCTATATAATCAAGTTTCAACACACAAATCCGAACACCCCCTTACTTTAATGATGTATTTCTTTTTTTGAGTTATATTATTAACGTAATATTCTCTTATGGGATTTGTACAAGAGTTGTTGCAGTTAGGAGCAGCAGCCATATGTCCTGATGATCCTATTCTATCTGTGGAGGATCTTTGTGATCAGATACTTGAGGTCCTCAATTATTTTAGGTAAATTATTTACTGCAAATCTTTGTACCGATATTCTTGGTTTACCTTAAAAGTTATCTAAAATGTAATGTTGGGTTATGTTAGGCTTGGTTCAGTGATGTGCATGGGGGCAATGGCCGGTGCCTATATTCTCACACTATTTGCGGTGAGAATGCTCATTAATTATGTTGGTAATTAAGGTGTATTAATTGGTTTTCTTAAAGTTTGACCATTTTTTTATTACAGATAAAGTATAGAGACAGAGTTACTGGTTTAATACTTGTTTCTCCCCTTTGCAAAGCACCTTCATGGACTGAATGGCTTTACAATAAGGTTTGTTATTCTTAACAGTGACTACTAATTATGTGATATTGAATAATCAGATTGAATGAAACAGGCTGTAGAAAATATTCAGATGCTAAAATGTTGGGCGAACTTTGTTTCGTCTAAGAAATTACTAGATAAAATGACTAAAAGGGAACTTTTACAGTCGGTGAAGTGGTTATAGAGGTCTCTTATAATTAGGTGAATTAATTTTTTTCCTCCTTAGATAACTAGTTTTCTGAACTTAGATACATTAGGTTTGTATTAATTGTGTTTTCTCTTTTAATGTGTAGTTCATGTCGAATTTGCTCTATTACTATGGCATGTGTGGATTATTGAAAGAATGTTTACTTCAAAGATACTTCAGCAAGGTACATTCTAACTTTTCCTCGTAACTTTTTAAAAATTTTAATGGTTGTGTGAAAGAATATGTGGACTTCTTTAATTTTTATGGATTTTAATTAATGCAAAATCTTTAAATTAAATTAGGAAGTCCGTGGTAATCCAGAAATCCCAGAATCAGATATAGTTCAATCGTGCAGAAAGGTTAGTCACTAATTCCACGCCTCCTATCTGTGCTAGTTACCGTTAAATTTATGCTTACGTGTCTATTTTTGCAGTTATTGGATGAAAGACAAAGCATTAACGTGTGGCGGTATCTTCAAGCGATTGACAGGAGACCTGATATTACAGAGGATTTAAAGAAGCTAAAATGCAGAACACTTATTTTTGTTGGTGACAGCTCACCGTTCCATTCGGAAGCCCTTCACATGACTGGAAAATTGGACACACGCTATAGTGCACTAGTTGAGGTAATGCTATTTTTTTGGTTTATGATCAAACAACCTTTGTTTTGACTTTGATAGTCAAACCTGCTGATTTATTAGCTGAATATCGCAGCGAGCTTGTTAGCTTCGTTGATTTAGATTAATAACCCTATTGAGATTATACAAAAAGCTCTCTGACAGTAGAAACTATGCTGCAAATGCAACATAAATTTATTGTAAGTTTATGGATCTTTATAAAACTGGTTTTGACTTTGGTATTCAATATTAATTTTGACTTCGATATCGAAGTTTGACAACTCCATTAAACCAAACTGGAATCAATCCAAAGACATATGGACACTTTAAAGGTTAAAATGGTTCTATCATAGTTCAAACATGGAAACCGCTGGTTCTGATTTTGACTTTTGACATACAGGTACAGGTGTGTGGATCAATGGTGACAGAAGAGCAACCACATGCAATGTTGATACCATTGGAGTATTTTCTAATGGGGTATGGGCTTTATAGGCCAAGCCCAACCACAGGCAGCCCAAGGAGCCCGTTAAGCCCATCATGCATCGCGCCTGAGCTACTATCTCCGGAAAGCATGGGGTTAAAGCTAAAACCAATAAAAACCCGGGTGTGATCTCCTGCTTCAAACACCATCGCGTGATAGAAATCTTTCTTTAAAGAACAAAACATACCACGGTGTTCGCGTACAGTTCATTCGTATATTTTTTTGACATTTCTTTAATTCCTTGTATTCAAGGGTAGATATATACATATGATATATGTAGATATAGATGAGAAAGGGGGAAATAATATTCTTTGAAATGATGGACATAATTCATTGTTAGGATTGGTGGTCATAAAACAGAAACATTGTATTTTGTAAAGGGGAATATGATGGATTTTTTTATTTATTATGAAAAGTTATAGTACTTTCTCTTTTGTAGGTTGTCAATGATCTGTCATTTTGATTAAGTGGAATATATAGCAGATCTGCATGATTGGCTCTTTACTTTTTTTTTTGTATAATAAATCAAGTGGTTATTTGGTAGCATCCACCAAAAGTGGTTACAATAATATGTATTAATATTGGGGGTGCTTAGGATGCTTTGTTTGTTTAATTGTATTGAGTTTAATAGTTGATCTTAACAACTCCCAAATGTAATAACATATGTTTATATGTTGTAATATATAGTACGGGTGCGTTTAACTATGAAATCAATAAGTAAACATTATTATTATTATGCTATGTGTTACGGTGGTGAAACCATTCGTGAGTGTCGATTTGAAAGACATCTCAAACGTGAGCACCAACGGTTCCCAAAAAAGAAGTTACAAAAAACTCGTGTTAGCATCGCAAGCACAACTACAGTTCGCTAAAGGTTCAATGATTGATCGGCAAAAGCTTTAGCAACCATGTGGATCGACATGTCGGAGGATTCCGTTCTTGGTAATTTAGTAAATAATAGTTTTATTAAATAAATTTAAAAGTGTTAAATATAAATTACATTAAAATATTAAATAGTTGCGATGGAATCTCACTCACTATAGTTCTCTTGAATAAGTGAGTGAGTGGAATCTCACCGTCCTATGTGACGTCTACATGACGGGGAGTGGAATCTCACAATCACTCACCACAACATCCAAGTATTAAGAACTTTAGAACCGTTTTAATTCTTATTCATACGTTGTGCTACAATTAAAAAGGAAAACTGAAAAAATAATTTATTTTTGACTTCTTGTTTTCTACTTGATCTTAATTTTATATTTCTTGAATTTCTTAAAAAAGTATAGTGACACACATGTGAATGAAGATGTACATGTTGGCTGTACGTATACACATATGTACGTGGATAAAATGCTAGCAATATTATATTTTTAAAACTAAATATTAAAAATATTAATATTTACATTTTTAAAGTGATTGGTTCTAAATGATAGATAAAATTTGTTTAAAGGATAAGATGTGAATACAAATAGTCAAATATTTCTTAAATATTACACCAATTTGTAAGGAACTATAAGCTTCACTACTTAAACACTTAGTCATCCAGTTTTTAATTTATGCCATCTTAAATTTCATTAATTTATGCATCTGTATTTCATACTTTCAGCATAATAACTCATAGGAAAACAAATATAACTGTAAAGTTACAACCAAATTGATTGCATCCTTACTAGCTACTAATAATATAACATAACTAAAACTTATGTTGCAAATAGCTTATAACACCATCATTCACTTGAAACGCCTTTGCAAGAATATCAGTCGGTATATCTGGGTTCGAACCAAAAATCGCACTTGCAATGGGAATCACTCCAGGGTTCTGGCTATTAAACGCCACTAACGCAACTGCACACGTGTTTCCAACGTTACGTTGATAATGCACAAGGTTCACCGGGAACACAAAAACATCACCCTTTTTTAGTACTTTTGAGAAATGACGGTTTTCAGGGTTTGATGTCACGAATCCGACTTCAATTTGGCCTTCCAAAACGGTCAAGATTTCAGTAGCGCGGGGATGGGTGTGGGGTGGGATGATCCCCCATGGTGCAAAGTCGAAACGGGCAAGTGAGATTCCTAGCGTATTTATTCCTGGTATTTGGAACACTGTTACTGGGGTCGCACTAGACCCCAGCGCATTTGAAGTGTTCCCTGGTATATGCATACCGCTAAAATAGAAGTCGTTTGCTTGAACCCAATTCGGGTTCTTGCAAGTGAATCCATTCACCATCACTGTCATAAATTACACAAAAATGTTACATGTAAGAAAATTAATCATCTAGGTGGCACAATATTCTTGAATTAGAATTTATATAGATGAAGGTGATTAATTTGTGTTATAACACCATTGAAACCAACTAAACTGTTTAAACTGAAAGTACGATTGTGACATTTTGTTTGTTCAAGGGTTTGCATAAAAATGATGGTGTAAACTTAACTGACCGTTTAGTATTTATTACTTAATTGTTTTTTTATTTGTTTTTTTCTTTTATAATATGTATTATTTGTGTATCATATAATAATAATGATGAATCATTTTTATCTTTTTAAAATTTTTAATAACTATTGATTAATGAAAAAATGGTTCAAACCGTCAAACCACAAAATCAACACTATTAACTGCCAAGCCAGTCCAACCAACGTGGTTTGGTTTGTCGTTTTTTAAAATAATAATCAACAATTCTTCTTTCTTAACACCCCTAACTTGTGTAATATTTTGTTGATCTATAACAAGTTAAACTAACCGTATAATAAAAGTTTAACTAAAAGAAAACGAGTAAACGGTTTAAAATTTCCCCAAAGTAAGTTCTGATTAGAACTTATTCGGCCCCGAGCCATTTTTCACGTACCTTTACCACTCAAATCCGCAACACAAAAGTCTTGAAGCGGGCTATGGTCCGTGGCCATGACCACGGTGAAAGCTAATACGAGAACCATGAACGCACCAAGACCGCGAGCCATTTGTCAACAGGGATGATGGTTCGGGCCGGGGGTTAATCGGTTACTGATTGGTGGTTCGAATGTATCAAACTTAGGTTGTTTATATAGTGAAAGGTTCACCAAGGGTTAATTAGCCGTCCTCCGGTTTTATGAACCGGTCAAGTGGTTTGCTGTGAAAGGGGACTTTATGTGTTTGTTTTATAATGAAATGAACCGGCGGTCGGTTTGTGTTTGTTATGATGTTTTGGGGGAATAATATTATAGTACAACTTTTGATGCATGTTGTACAACCCTTTATAGCAAGCTCATTGTTTGCATGCATGTCTACATCACACGTATAGAGAATCTTTGTGTTAGCCGCATGCGAAGCTCAGTCAAAAGATGTTGTTCTTTTTTATTAGATGGTTTCGAGAACTCTTTTGCGTGATTTTTGAAGCTTAAAAATGGGTAATTCGCGTTATAAAATGTAATTTCCTGTAGTACTTTGAATAAAATGAAGACCTATTTGCTTGTTTGGTTTATTTGTTTTTAGAATTGGATGTAATCAACTATTCGGTTTTAATAATAATTGCGAATTGGATGATCGGGTTGAGGGCTGCCCCCTCTTCCCCTCACTCTCCTTTCCCTAATATGCTTTATTACCTTTTATTCTTGTGTTATGATTCAATTTCATTACGTCTCGATGTTTCTGCTTTAGCCGGGGTTTGATAAAATACCTGTCACAGCGGGCGGACATTTTTGCTAGCAGAGTATAAATGTATTACTATTCTAAACAAACAAAAAAACTAAAAAATAAATAAATTACATCATTAGGTTTTCTTTGAATAGGTTTTCTTTAACGAAATACAGGTAACTTTGCAAAATAGTAACCTATTTTTATAAAAGTTTCAATTAGATTACTCAAAAATGAGAAGTGTTCCACTTAAACCACTTAACTTTCATGATTTATTAAAATTATAGATTTTAACATGTTTTTTTGCATGTTTTTTTTTGTTTAAATTAAAAACTTATTTTTTTCATTTTTTTGATGCAGACATGGAGTGATGACGAAAATTTTTGGTATTTTTTTATTATAATTAACATAGTTTTTTTTAACTTTTTAATTTAATTATAGAATTTCCGACCTCCACATCTTCTCTTTCATTTTTTTCTTGACACAAAAAAATCTGACTTGATTTAATAGTTTAGTGATCTAGTTTAAACATATCACACCCCCGCTAAAGCGGAAACACCGAGGCATGATAAAATTGAATCATAACACTAGGATAAAGAGTACTAAAGGAAATTAATTATTAAGATTAAATAGTTTGTTACATCCAATTCTAATAACAAACAAACCAAACAAGTAAATAAGTCTTTATTTTATTCAAAGTCTAAGTAGGTCCAACTAAAGCTTATCCTTGAATCCTAGTGTGAGCAAAGCAACGAACTTAGTTTCCATGACCTGAAAACATGCTAAATATGTTAACTAAAAAGTTGGTGAGCACATAGGTTTAAAAGTATACATATAGTAGATAACAATGTACAAACCAATACATAATTTTCCAAATACAAGTAAGTAAACTATTATACATGAGTCCACAACCAACCCTAGTGATCGAATGCCCTCCCGTCTAACCCCCTGACACAAGAGGTCAGACTAATAGTATGTTTGTCTAGTATGCAGTTTCTGAACATCCCGCTCGTTTCAAGTCAAAAGAATACGTTGACTCAAAGGACGCTCGGTATTGATTGACATGCATCAACCCGAGTACCGAATGGGCTTGTTAGGCCAATAGATCTATCTACGTACTCCCGTGGCTTCCTCGAAGTTAATGGTTGTGTAGATTTTAGAAAATAGAGGGACTTTATAGTAAAAAGTGTCATAAAATATAGCAACATGTATAATCAGTTTAGTTTTACTAGTATAAGAAAGTTGTCATTAAGTTTGCAAAAGACTAGTTTGACTTTAGAATTTAAATTCCCAGTTTGATGATCGGCCGTTACCCGAACTTGTACCCACTCGCACCCGATGTTAAAACCCAATTAATGTCCTTTAATAGGTTCGAATCGACTCCACGAAACGATTGGAACGATTTGGGGTTGGAATTTGAAGGGAAAAGACGCGTTTAGAAGTCGTCGGAGCTCGGCCGGAGGGTGGCCGGAGCTCGGCTGCCGGAAATACGGGAACAAGAGGGGTGTTGGTTTGGTTTTTAAAAAGTTACAATCTAGTCCCTGTAGTTTCGATTGTTAACGTTTTATGTACAAACTTTAATATTAAGTTTTTAAATTGGCAATAAAACCCCCTAAACTTAATTACTTTAAGTTTTAAACATTTTTAAGTTTAATAACTTTTATAAATTGTTATAATAATTATTATTATTAATATTATTATTATTGTTACCATTACTATTATTGTTGACATTATTATTATTATTGCTATTTATTATTATTATAATTATTATTTTTGTTACTATTATTACAATTATTATTATTGTTCAATTTAATAGTTAGATTATTAATTTTTATATTAAAAAATTATGACAACTAAGAAATAAGCATAAGTAACCCATAAGTTTTATAATTGACAACAACGGTCCTTACAAGAATATAACGACGTTAACTTTTAATTAACGAAAAATATGAGATGTTACATTTTGAATCCTGATGAAGTAGGAAACAATGTGGATTCATGAAAATAAAATATCCAATCTAGATTATAAGATAGAGATCAAACAGATAAGCATAGAATTCAAATTGAAATAAATGAAAGTGCTTAACAAAAAGCAATAGAATATCATGGTTGTCACGTACTCCTCTAGTTAAGGAGATTTCGTCCCAAAAATATAACTAGTGGAGGTTGTGTTAGCTTGAAAAAGATGTGGGTATTTGAGCTTCATATGCTATTCGCGTTCCTAGGTGAACTCAGGACCTCGTTTAAAGTTCCATCTGACTTTGTCAATGGGAATACGACTCTAAGCATATACTTAAGAGTTCGTATAGTTTTTTAGTTTGGCAAATGGTTGAGGGTGATAAGCCGTGCTAGGATCCATGTGTTCCTAAAGATTTCTGTAATGTTTTCTAGACCTTGAAAGTGAACGATTGTCTCGGCCAGAGATGATAGATAGTAGAACACCATGTCTAGTCATTTTCTCGATGATGTAGAGTTTGGTTAATTTCTCCAACTTGAAGTCTTCATGCATATGGAGAAAGTGAGCGGAGATAGTCAAGCGATCGACTATGACCTAAATCAAGCCGCGTCCACATGAGGTTTTGGGTAGTTTAGTGATAAAATTCATGGAAATCTGTTTCCATTTCCACTGAGAAATTTTCAGGATGTTGGAGTAATCCCGAGGGTTTCTGATGTTTTGCTTTGACCTTCGAACAGGTGCGACAAACATACTGTGTAATGTTTTTCTTTATTCATTCTCTCAGGTCCTGATACATTTTTCGGCGTCTGGATGAATTGAATATCATGAAATGTGAGCTTCATTCAAGATAAGTTCTCAGAGATTTGTTGGAGTTAGAAATCCATATTCATCCATGAAGTACATGATTTAATTAGACCTAAATTCCAGCTGATGCTCAACTATACTTTCTGGTTCTTTCTTCAAATTATCTCCGGGAAGGACTGGCTTTTGAACTTCTAAAATGTGATCTTTGAGATTCATTTGAATAATCATTCACATTGCATAAGTGCATGCAGGTTTACTTCTCTCCTTTCTACTAGGTGTGTAGCTAAGACGTAGTGTCTCCGTATCTTTAACGAAAATACTATAATCCTTAACTCAAGATCATGAGTAGTGTAGTCTTTTTCATGGATTTTAAGTTGTTTTGATACGTAAGCAATGAAACAATCTGTCAGACAAGTGGGTCCTGCCTGACCATTTATTAGATAGTATATTATAATTAGATTCGAAAATCAAGATTCTAATCTATGTCTTTCGTACACGACTCAACTAAAAAATCTTAAAACGAATTTGATCTCCACATTTGTAGGATTCGAATTTGATTCGCACTTGAACGTTAAAATACCCACCTTCTTCAATCTTCATCTCCCCCAAACAACGTATCAATAAAACAAACCCTTTATTCATTGATTGATTCCTTCAACTTCAACAGTTGTTTACACACAGGAATCGAACCTTCCTCTCTCTAGATTCTAGAGAGAGAAAGGCTTCCAACATGGGAATGGGAGGAGACAATGCTAAAGAAGTCGTTGAAGCTATCCCGTTGTTTGCTAAAGAATTGATCGCCGGTGGTGTTGCAGGTGGAGTTGCGAAGACGATTGTTGCTCCTCTTGAACGTGTCAAGATCTTGTTTCAGGTTTGCATATGATCATCTTAATTCGATGATGAATTGTTACGGTTCTTGATTGTTCGATCGTGGTGTGTTGTGAATTGGGAATTGTGATTTGCAGTTTTGTGATTGTTCGTTGATGGTTTGAATTTGTGTTTGGTTTATTTGTCGTTCGTGATTAGGTTATGATCAGTTTTTTTTTGGGGGAAATTTTAGGTTATGATTTGAATTAATGGTAATTTGTTGAGTTTTATTGGTGATTTTGACAATGTGATGAATAGGAACTGCAATCTCCCCTTTGTCCTATCAAATTGAACAAAATTAGGTTTTATTAGTTATAATCGCTACATCTTCTACCTCTATTCATCACGCCCTGTGACATGAGTATTTAGGTTTGCTTGTGTAACATCTTCTTTTCTTTGTCCCCGTTATATCTTGCTATAAAAATGATGATGTGATAATGAGTTCTTTCTGTACGTTGGTGTTTTTCATTGGTTTTGAGTGGCTTTTGACCAAGAATCCCCAAAATGTATTACATAAGAAAATGCTTTTGGTGAGTAAAATATGAATTGCCATGGCCCATGAGTAATTGAGCGCGCCATGGTGCTGTTATGATCTCATACATGTCATTAGGGCCGTGACCCGTAGGTGGACCTTTATAAGCTTCTAAACCATGCCAAAATCCACATATAGTTTCATACTTTTACATGTTCTGTATATCAACAAGTAATCTTTCATCTTTGTGTTTTTTTATTGTTACATTACAGACAAGAAGCGAATTTCATAACATAGGATTATTAGCGTCATTTAGAAGGATTGCAAAGACCGAAGGGCTTCTGGGGTTTTACAGGTTAGAGGTCAAAACTTTTGTCCCATTTTCTATACTCTGAGTTCTTTCTCTTTTTTAGTTAGTATCTTTCTGAAATGTGGATGTAATTTGTGCCAGAGGAAATGGAGCTAGTGTTGCCAGGATTGTTCCTTACGCAGCATTACATTATATGGCATATGAACAATATAGAAGGCAGATTAATTACAACGTTCCTGGCATGGGAAACGGTCCAGTTGTTGATCTGTTAGCAGGATCATTATCTGGAGGAACTGCTGTTCTTTTTACATATCCGCTTGATTTAGTTAGAACTAAATTGGCTTACCAGGTATAATATTATCATTTGAGTATTCTACAACTTAATGTGAATATCTTCCTCACTTCCACACACACAAATGCACACGCATACACACACACACAAGCTGAACAACATTGTCCTAGACCTTTGATGCTGTAATGTAGACAGTAGAGGTTGCAATTTTAATTCATTTGGGTTACTTTTTATCTTCAGCTGGTAAAATAAAAAAATGGCTTAATAGGAAATGGGTCAATGGGCAGAATGCCCAATGCTTACCATTAGTGCATAAAATCTCGTAAATCATTCTATTCAAAAATTTAGATTATTACTGAAATAGTATAGTTGTTTAATCATATCTGACAAACTATCAAACTAAATGTAAAAATTGGGACAAAAAGTGTTTTAGGTCAATTGGCCAATCCACCCGTTTGACCTGTACCGAAGGATAACTCGTTATTCAACTTGTCTGACCCATCCATTTTACCACTACTAGTTAACTGAGAATCAATTTCATCTGAGAGTACAGGTTGTGGATCCTCCAAAATCAAGTGTCAAAGGAGCCATTAATAATGAACACGCCTTCAGAGGAATTAAGGATTGTTTTACAAAGACTTATAAAGATGCTGGGATGAGAGGCCTTTACCGTGGTGTAGGTATGAATTCTGAGACATTTTTGTTCTCATAGTTCTAATTAGATGTCTAAAGGGGGGACAAAAATTATATTATTTCAGACTACTTTATTCAATATCTTGTTCACTCTTTTAAACCCCTTATAATATCATATGTATATATCCACTCCATGCATTATTAATAAAATCAGTTAGTCTTGGTTCACTAAATAAACAGATAAGAAAACAATGTTTTTTCTTTGAATCATCTTAGCACACAAACTGATTTTACTTATTCACAATGGGATAGCTGTATAGCTCTTTAGTGTTGAAAAGGTCAAATATGGCTTATATATGAAATTTTTTTGAAGTTAGTTAAAAAATATATGAATTTTGCCCTTTTTTATTTGATTTGTTAGAGATAAAATATATGATTATCCTTACTTCCACCTTTTAGCTAAATACTTTCCTCATCTTTCATATATGATGCAAAATAGATATTAATTATTTTTTTAAATAAATTGGATCTGTCTGTTAGCTCCATCACTCTATGGAATCTTTCCTTATGCTGGTTTGAAGTTTTACTTCTATGAGGAAATGAAAAGCCATGTCCCTAATGATTACAGAAAGAACATAATAGTCAAACTTGCTTGTGGATCTGTTGCTGGTTTACTCGGTCAAACTTTCACATATCCTTTGGATGTTGTGCGAAGGCAAATGCAGGTAATCTTTCAAGTGTGGTTTTGTTTATATACACATATGCATGCGTATACTTGTGCAATGTAAGTACGGGATGCTTATGAATCAAGACTTATGTTCTTTGACTATCACAGGTTCAGCGGTTACAGGCTTCAAACAGCATAGAGTTAAAAGGAACGATTGGAACTCTTTTTATGATCGTTCAAAAAGAAGGATGGAAGCATTTATTTTCAGGCCTTAGCATCAACTATCTAAAGGTGATATATACTGATAAACCATTCCATTCCTTACTTAGAGATGGCAAAATAGAACAGGTTGGGTCCAATGCCCTTGGGTTGAAACTGGTCATACTTATAGATAATAAATAACCAAAACACTTTTTTCGTCAGCCTCTAAATTTCTTGATAAATATTAAATAACTACTGCATTTAGTATGGTTACAAAAACAAAATTTATTACAATAATAATTTATTTATCTTTTTCTAAAACAACTCATTTCAACCCAAGGCCATTTTAGTTAGAACCTATTTTGAGTTTTCAACCTGAACCAAATTGATCATTTTTACAACGACCTATTTTGACCTGAACTCATTTTGCTCAGAAACCTTGTGCCAGGCTTAGTAAATAACAAATGCATTTAGTATGATTACAAAAGTTAACATTATCATAATCATGACTTTAAGTTTTGAACAAAACTATTTAGGAGGTTGGTTGCGTTAATATAGTTTAAGTGACTTTCAATTCATTTGACCCTCTTTTCCCTCCATACATTTCAACCCAAATTGGAGCATTGTCAAGTAAACAAGTCGAAATTGCCTCCTAATTTGGCATGCAAATCTGTTGATTTTCAGGTTGTACCATCTGTTGCAATTGGATTTACCGTCTATGACGTTATGAAAGCGTACTTGGGGGTCCCACCTCGAGATAATTCCATTGTTGAAGAGACCATAAACCAAAGTGAGAGTAAAACGTCATCATCGCCTTCATCACAATCTGTCCCTTAAACCTCCCAACATAATATTCTTTTTTGTTAGCATTTGAGGCCATTAACATTGTACATTTGAGTCTTGTATAACCTGAGCCTAGGTCTTATGGCAGTGTGTATAATGTATAGATACAAGTATACCTCACCATAATTGCTTAGATAAAGAATAATGCAGCAGGGTATATGTTACATGTTAAGATCAAAACAATGTACATAACATAACAATAAGATTCCATCAAGTGTATATTGATTATAACAAGCATGTAAGATAAACTACTGATGTACTTGTAGTACCTGTCATTAGGGATGTAAATAAACTACATGTTCAGTGAACCTTTTGACAGTTAGCTCGTTTACGTTGAACATTTTTCATTTGATGGTTAGTTCATTAATGTTGAACATTTGTTCAATTGATGGTTAGTTCGTTTATGTTGAACATTTATTCATTTAATTAGACGAACTTCCAAGTACATGTTTGTTTACTTGTTTATGTTTATTCATTATATGTTCGTTTGTTTATCTTTTTTTATACATGCGTGTGTCATTTGTGTTTGTTTAGCATATTAATGGAAAATGTAAACAAACATAAATAACTTCAATTCCTTTAACAAACGAATATGGACATGAAAATCTATCTGATTTAAGTGTTTATGTTCATTTATTTGTTCGGTCAGATTAAATAAATACACACATTCATTTGGTTTGTTTATAACTCTGCTACCATGGTTATCTTCTAATTATTTAAAAGTAGACTAACTGCAAACAAAAAAAAAAGGAACTTTGGTCCTTAACATATACTTTAGGGAACAAGCTATACAACCCCTTAATTTTTTTAAACTTTGATATTTTATGGTCATACATAAGTTGGTTAACTAAATAGAAATCAGAGCAAATTTGGTTATCTTTTTATACATTCATCTCTTCAAAGATTTACCAATAATCTCCACAAGAGCATTTGCCATCCTTAAAATGATGAAACCTCTTGTTGTCCCTTACAATGAGCTCCCTCCCAACAATCTTAGACATAATCTTGATAGCATTATGGCAATCACCACATATCCTAAGATTCTTGATGATCCTAAGAGTCGATCGTGCAGGCGTACTAATCAAACCATACGCAATAGCTAACCGCTCGCTATGGTACATCAACGCTTGCTCTTTAGCTTCTTGATCAATGTCATGAAGCACATAGCGCGTGTCAGGCACATACCCATAATCTCTCATTTGACCACTTAATCCCCTTAGGTTATCATATGCATCTTCCTTGTACAAATCTGTGTTTCTGTACTCATTCACCTTGTTCTTCCCTTCAAGCATATTAACCAAAGATTGTTTCCCATTTGGTAATGGAAGTTTATCATCAAGTGACACCATTGATGGTGCCATAATCGCTTCAATACGATCTTCAAGCTCAATATCACCATGAATTCGAGCATAACTCATCAAAGATTGCCACATTTCGACCGTGGGTTCAAAGGGTACTTCTTCAACAAACTCCATAGCTTCATTTACATGCCCGGCTTTCCCCAAAACATCGATCACCACTAAATAATGCTCGATTTCTGGAACTACATTATACTCGCGCCTCATCGATTTGAAGTGTTTTAAACATTCTTGAACTGAATCACCACAAGCTAATAACACCAATCTAAAAGTCTCCCCATTTGGAGTCAATCTCAAATCTTTCATTTGATTGTATAACAACAAACCCGCATCGAAATCACCATCATCTACATACCCTTTAATCATCAAATGCCATAATGTTAGATCTTCTCGTTCACGCATTCTGTCGAACACCCTGCGTGCATCCCTCATACTCTTGCATTTCACATACATATTCACTAACTTACAGTTCAATTTCACATTACCATAGAATGGAGATCGAATCAGAAGCTGTTGCACCTTCTTCCCCAATTCAATTTCATCACACGAATCCAATAAACTCTCAAACACATCGTACCCTGCGGGAACACCTTGGGTCATTAACTCGATTGTTTCTTGAATTGAGCCGTTTTTGCATAGGGTTGTTAGGTCTACATCCTTTGGTGGAGATGGGGTTGTGGGGTTTGGGGTTATGGTGGTGGTTTTGTGGAGAGATGGTGGTTTTGGTGGTGGGATGCGGCGGCGATTGGTGGTGCGTGTGGTGGCGTTGTTTCGTGATGCGGTGCAGAAGGGTGTGGGAAATGGGGATTTGGGTTGTTTTGGTGTGTGGAATTTGAATTGGATTGAAGAAGGAGATGACGCCATTGATGAACAACTAGAGCTCTGGTTCGTTGATGTAGGAGATGATAACTTCATACAGAAAGGAAGAAATATCTATTGCAACGATGTCGTTCCGTCTAAAATAGTTATACTATTTAAAATACATCTTACTTTAACGGTTCATTCACATTATATATATATAGGGGAGAGATCAAATGAGAACTCCCTTTTTTTGTGAGAACTTTAGGAACCAATGTGAACCACTAGTTTTCAATGGTAAAATTGTAATTAACAACAATATAATCAAAAAAATCATAAAATAAAAAATAATAAAAAAATAAAAAAAGTAAAAACACAGAAGTGTTTCTCTCGTTTCCCTCTACCATTAAAAAAAATAAAAAAAATTATAAAAAATAAAAAAAAATCTCGTTTTTTTACGAACGTCATTTTACACATATGTAATTCTTGGAATAACACATGTGTAAAACAGAATTTACACATATGTAATGACTAATTTACACATGTGTAAATAACGGGTGGACGAATTTTTTTAAAAAAATATATCAATATGGTAGGCGTTAGAAAGATAAAAAAATAATGAAATTAATGGTGAAATTTTTATGAAAAAATAATGTCATGAAAAAAAGTTATGAACGTTTTAAAAAAAAAAAGGTGGAAGTGGCATGTGACTTGCATGTGACTAAAATGTGTGGTTGATATTAGTTCCTAGAGTTCTCACTAAAAAGGGTGGTTCTCAAGATAACCCTACCCTATATATATATATATATATATATATATAGAGATATATATATATATATATATATATATATATATATATATATATATATATATATATATATATATATATATATATATATATATCTATATATATATATATATATATATATATATATATATATATATATATATATATATATATATAGGGTAGGGTTATCTTGAGAACCACCCTTTTTAGTGAGAATTCTAGTAACTAATATCAACCACACATTTTAGTCACATGCAAGTCACATGCCACTATATATATATATATATATATATATATATATATATATATATATATATATATATATATATATATATATATATATATATAGGGTAGGGTTATCTTGAGAACCACCCTTTTTAGTGAGAACTCTAGGAACCAATATTAACCACACATTTTAGTCACATGCAAGTCACATGCCACTTCCACCTTTTTTTTAAAACGTTTATAACTTTTTTTCATGACATTATTTTTTCATAAAAATTTCACCATTAATTTCATTATTTTTTTATCTTTTCAACGCCTACCATATTGATATATTTTTTTTAAAAAATTCGTCCACGCGTTATTTACACATGTGTAAATTAGTCATTACATATGTGTAAATTCTGTTTTACACATGTGTAATTCCAAGAATTACATATGTGTAAAATGACGTTCGTAAAAAAACGAGATTTTTTTTATTTTTTATAATTTTTTTATTTTTTTTAATGGTAGAGGGAAACGAGAGAAACACTTCTGTGTTTTTACTTTTTTTATTTTTTTATTATTTTTTATTTTATGATTTTTTTTATTATGTTGTTGTTAATTACAATTTTGCCATTAAAAACTAGTAGTTCACATTGGTTCCTAGAGTTCTCACAAAAAAAGGGAGTTCTCATTTGATCCCTCCCCTATATATATATATATATATATATGGGTTTGGTTATTATGAGAACCCTTTATTTTTGTGAGAACCCTTTAACTCAATCCTAACCATAGATCAAAAAATGGATGGATAAGATCTTTTATTTATTTTTTAAATAAAAAAGGGCATAAAGGTCATTTAACAAATCCATCAAAATTCAGATTCAACAGGATCATGACAAGTGTCATCCTCCTATTTTTTTGTTTTATATTTAAAAACTTTACCCCCTTTTTATTTAAACACTCATAACTTTTTTATAAATTGTTATTTTTCTTTAAAAATTACACCATTAAACTCCTCATATTTTTCTCTTTAATTCTACTATAGTATTGCAAAAAAAGTTTCACTTGTACGTACTTACATCATATTACAACGTTACACTGTTGTAACATGCAGCAAAGCTATAACAAAAACAACAAGTTACAATGTTAATTCCCATGTTATTTTGCAAACGACAATAGCTCATATAATATTGCACTACTATATCAAACTTTTACACCAGATATTACACCACTCCAACTAACAATAACATCCTCATAACGACAACCTAACAACCAAAGGACATTACATCATGTTATACTAATGTAATCTTTAGCAAAGTTGTAACAAAAAAACCCTTTATCACTGTTAAATACATGATATTACACCACTACGACTAAAAGTAGCATAATCATTACAACAACCAAACGACATTACATCAATATAAAACAATGTAAACTAATGTAAACCAATATTAACTAATTAAAACGATCTGTAAACACAAACGAATCATTAATCAATGTAAATCAAACATTTTTTAAATGTAAACCATACGACATTACACCATGTCCTAATGATTTAGCACTACATGTCCTAATGATTTAGCACTACATCTGGAACAAAACAACCCAAAATATTAACCAATGTAAATAAAAAAAAGTATTACTCGTACACAGTTACATCAAGTTACACTGTTATACTACTGTAACTTATAGCAAAACTGTCACGAAAAGCATACTGTAAACCAATGTAAACTATTGTAACCCAATGTAAACTAATGTAAACCAATCTGTAACTTCGATGTAAAATGCTATACTACAGATTTTGTTAAAAAAATTACTAGCACAACTAGTAATCAAATGCTACACAACTAGCATATGTTAAAAAAAATATGCTACACCATTTTTTATGATCTGTAATCGAATCTTCGATTACAATCAAGAACATCTTCACAACAACACCCACAAGAAAAACCAAGATCTAAATCAACATTAAAAGATCAAAGAAATCATACAATACAGAAACCACTAAAATTGATAATTCAAGTGAAAACATTAAAGATTTTGACTGATTAAGCAAGCAAACCATAAGAATCACAAAATAAATCAGATCTGATAGAACCCACCAACGGACCGTCGGTGACCCGATTTACCAAGAGAGACCCACCAACGGAGAATGTCGGTGAGCTATCAACCGACAACTCACCGGAGTGACTGTTGGTAGTCCCATCGGAACCCACTTGAAAGCCATTTCCAGTTCGAATCGAAACCGACCGTTGGTCCGAACCTGAACGGCGAAATGGTCCGACCCTCTCCAGCTTCGACATCGCTCGGTGTAAGGCGATTCATCCAACGGCTACGAGCTCTTCGACGGCGGCTCACCGGCACCGCCTGAATCATACCGGAGCTCGTTCGGTGGTTTAGCGATGCTTCATTGATTCGTACACAGATGGAATTGGTGGTTCTAAAGGATGAGAAATTGGGTTTTTGGATTTCAAAATTATGGATGTTTCTCCCAATAAAGAGACCTGACACCTTTTAGAAAAAGTACAAACATTAAAATGACATTTTTGCCCATGATCTCATCTAAGCCATTCAAATGGAATCTTGATTATTTAATATTAAATCAACGGTTAAATATAAGGTTAAAGGGTTCTCACAATTACTTAGGGTTTTCATATGAACCCAATCCTATATATATATATTTCCTATCTTTATTCATGTAATTATATTAAAAATTATTATATTTTTTTTTCTTATTTTCAGTTAAATAATATTTTCTATACAAATTTATCATCACTTTTTTTTTCCT
Organism: Flaveria ramosissima; assembly: GCA_025215565.1. NCBI lineage: Eukaryota > Viridiplantae > Streptophyta > Magnoliopsida > Asterales > Asteraceae > Flaveria > Flaveria ramosissima. Next base: position 38,728,888 of record CM046042.1, read on the forward strand.
CCACTCACAACCACTTTTCAAAATTTTATAAATATTTATAGGGATTGAACAGTGATTTCCCAATATACCAATGAACAGTAACATTTTTTCTCTGCTTCACTCACAAACATTCAAAACCATTTCATATAATATAAAAAACATACTCATATATTTTTAAGGATTCCACTGTAATCCTCCTTTATTTATTTATTTATTTATTTATTTTGTCATGAGTGAGACTTAAACTAAAAAGCTTATTATATTTTTAGAAAGTTTTAGGATGCTTTATCTCAAACACTTAAACTAAAGATTGTTGGTATTTAAAATACATCTTAATCTAAATGAGATCTTCTACAAATTGTTAGTGGGTGAACTCATACAGTGCAACTGTAAATCCAGATTAAACACGTCATAACAGTAAAGTTTGATTTTATAAAATATTATATTTTAACAGTTGTAAAAGAAAACAAAAAAACCATAAAAAATGAAAACCTTGAAACAATTTTAAAGGTTTATATGTTTGAGTTTCGGTTATTTATATATTATTATGCACAATTTTATTTTGAGTGAATTTTACATCAATACTTCAATAAAAATAACCACATCGAAACAATATTATAAGAGACAAAAAAAACTAAAAGAGTTTATAAGTGTGTAACCTAAATGTGTAAACTTATATAATTACAAATAATCTATTATATTGTAAAACTTTCTGACTTAAAATGAAACAAATGGGTAAACACTATCTCCACAAATGTTATCACATCACCTTCTACTCCTAGACACCGTCATCCGCGGCCTCCACCAACATCACCAGTTTATTGCCACTAGCCATCATAAAAACAAATATAACAGGTGAATCTATTTTAATACTTTTCTCCAAAACAATACTTTTTTTTAACGGCAAATTACCCAGAACCTCCTTTCTAAGAGGCAAAACATATACCAAATGAGCTAGCCCCATATTGGCTCCAAAACAATAAATTTAGAATATTTAAACAAGTTTAGAATGTTGGTTAAATACAAAATAAATTTTATAAGTCCAGTTAGCCATTCAGGATACACTTATGCCCTAAACTTATTACTAAAACTACAATACTTCCAAAATGGAAAACATGAGAACCATTTAATCCATAGAGATTATCTCATATAGTGTAATCAGACCACTGTGATATGAATGATGTATGATCCATAGACATCCCTGGGCATTCTTCACCCTTTGATCCCTCTTTCTCTTCAACCAACCTCGCCGGATTCCCGACCGCGGTGGCTCGTGGCGGCACGTTGATCAAGACCACCGACCCCGCCCCGATCTTTGCTCCTGCACCAATCTTGACATTACCCAAAATAGTCGCCCCTGCACCAATTAACACACCATCTCCAATCTTCGGGTGGCGGTCGCCGCCAGCCTTGCCCGTCCCCCCTAGCGTCACGTGGTGGAGAATTGATACATTGTTGCCTATAACTGCGGTCTCACCGATGACAACACCTGTAGCATGGTCGAATAATATTCCCTTACCGAGTTTAGCACCTGGGTGAATGTCTACAGTGAAGACATCAGAGATTCGAGATTGTAGAGCCAGGGCTAGTGGTTTGCGGGATTGGGTCCATAATTTATGAGCCACCCGGTGAGCCTGATCAAACCATAGACTAACATATTAACAAAAGGCTTGAAAGTTGAAACACACTTATTTTTTCCTATTCTTTCTGTAAGGAACTAATGTGTCAAATATAGTTATAAGACAAATACTATTTCAAATGATTCCATATCAGACATGTTTAAATCTCTTTGACCCGTTTCCTTTTTGGTTAATCCTTTTGTTTTACTTGTTTGGCCCGTTCAAGATCAAATATAATCGATATCCACTTATTCCATACGTAGATGTGTCAACACTACCACCTCTATATGTCAATTCAATAAGAACACAAAGACGAATCCTATAGCCTTGAACCATGGTTTAATATCACCTCGATACAATCCTATAGCCTGCTAACAAGCACAGTATCACAAAGATCTCACTTCTAAAAATCTTTAAGAAAAATTTAATAGCAACACTATCAAACTTCCATAAAAAGAATGGATTTTATTAACTAAAAGAAGTAGAAGAATAACTAGATTCTCCACCCACAATGTTTCTTCATCCCAGAAAAGGAATGAATTTTGTTTTACCCTCCAAAAGTCAAAATTGTTGCTGTTCTCGTCAAGATTAGGTAGTCAAAGGCGCAAAGAATGAGGCTTGAGCTTACACGCAAGGCACTTAAAAGGCGAACGTTTTATTAAGCAATGCACATTGTTTAAACATGTCATGTTTAGGGGTTTTAACATGTTTTAGACTGATTTAAACTGTTTAGACATGTTCCAAACTTCCAATCCATTTTAGATGTTTGGTGGAATTTGGCCAAAATGTACGTGAGTACGTCTAAGCCTTGATGGACGCAAGACTGATGGGCGCCTAGGTGGGCGCCTTGCTCGCCTTTGACTACTATCAAATAACATGCTTATATTGTCAAGAAAAAGATTTCAACCATCTTAATTGTCTTTTGATGTGCATCTAAAGTGATCATTACATATGAAAATCTCAAAATGTTTGATGTTTGATCAAAACTGATTATGGTTCTGAATTTATGATTGCTAAAAATCAAAACAACAAGATCTAAATTTCTCACAAAATTCAACAAAAACAGCAGCTATCACACAATTGATCCTAATTTCCCAAAAAGATTGCAACAAAAGTCACATTTCAAAACATATAAACCATAGCTGCCAAAGACAACAAGCCGCACTCAAGCTGCAAAGAGTAAGCCTTAGGCCTAGACGCAACACATTAAAAAAAAGAAGCTTTTTTAAGCGAGACGCATAGTATAAAAATACCATATTTAAAGGTTTTAAACATGTTTACAGCTTGTTTTGAGTTATTTCAGGTTGATTTCAGACTCATTTAGGGCTAGTGTAATTGCTTCAAACAATCTTTTAATCAGAATTTGACCATAAATTAGCTTAAAAACTGTTTTTCTTTTTAAGTGAGACAACAAGTCTAGATTGTGCTGCACCTTAGAGCCTAAGCACGAGTCATTGTGGGCTATTGACAATAGACATATAACGATATAATCATATAAACAGTTAAAAAACTAACCTGACAAGCAAGAAACCCTTTGTAATTAAGCAGACAATGCGAAAACGAAACACACGCCGGATCACGCGACCTAGCGGCGCGTAGGTCCGCAACGGCGGCGGACCGGAGATCAGGGTCGCCGGAAAACGTGTTGAGGAAGAGATCGTACAGCAGAGTCGACAGCAACGTCGACGAACAAAGCTTATTACCAAGATGAAAAGCGAGTGAACGATCGAGAGTAGAGTGTGAGAGTATGGTGGAGTATAAGTAGCTCGCTAACGCCGGCTCCGATTCGGCGTCACGGCGGGCCTCCGCCTTGATCTCCGCCCAGACCCATGACGATTCTTCATCTGGGTCCGCCGTGAGCGGCGGCGATTGGTGGCGGGATTCGCCGGCGGGCATTGGTGGTGGCTGTACGGTGTCGTTTTTAACGAGGGGATGACACGTTAAGGTTTAGAAATTGGGATATGATGGGTGATGGGGGGCAAGTTTCTTTTGTAGGGTGGGACTCAACTCTGCCACAAGTTTTATGCTTTCAAGTTTACATATAGCCATGTAAAAAGTTGGATATTTTACATTTCGTTATTTTTTTAATGATAAAAGGGTACATTCTTTTTTAATCTACTTTTGAAATTTGTTTAATGTTTATTTTGTGAGTCTCGTATTTAGATGAGAATAAGCAGCAGATGTCAACTAAGCTAAAAAGTTTGTGGTTATTATTTGTTTAGCAAAAAGATGCCATTTTTTTTTCTTAATTGAACTGGTTATCGGTCCACTAATCGAATTGATCAAATAGACAAGCCCTTATGATATAAGCTCTAGCTCACATAGAATAAGCAGCAGATGTCACTTATAACTTATAATGCGCCGAGACAAGGCTCGAGATGTTTTGAATATATTAGGTTGAGCTTTAACTCAAATAGGTAAATAAGACAAGTTTTTATGATATAAGCACGACTCAATTAAATAACTCGACAAGCCCTTATGATATAAGCTCTAGCTCAACAAGGCTTTGTGATGTAAGCTTTAACTCAATTTGAAAGCTTGAATGCATTAAGTAGAGACCATGTTTGATTAAGCAGGCTCGATTCAAATATAGTTCGACTAGAACAAACTCAACTCGAAGCAGAGCTTAAAAATTTCAACGTTTTGACGCTTGCATAATAAGACATGAATATCCATATGGTACAATATTAACAGGTAAGAGTGTGTGGTGTAAAAAGGAATTTTGTTTCATACAAATCATCTCCTTTGTACTCAAACACGATAAAACTGAACATAAACGAGCTTGTGTCAAGTTTATGCTAGACACAATATGAGGGAAAAACCTTAGCTATCCAATACGCATGCATATTGTAAAGCATACGTTTTCACATGGTATGACTATTTTATGCAATTAATTATTATCAGTAACTTAATGAAAAGATGTTGCAAGACAGTTAACATGATTAAACATCATTGATAAACTACTTTTACATCATTTTATTGACTAATGACAAGTTCTAGAAACAAAAAAGGTCACAAACAGACACCAAATCTATCTTATTGAGTTATTGCAATGGGAAAACTACACACACCTTCACACAACAAATAATTATGATTAACATATGGAAACTATGGATCCTAGGGTTTGTATATTTGTATGTATACAGTATACATACCTTTTGCAGGCGTACAGAATGACGTCTTCCAATGAATGAGAGTCGATATGATCTTCAAGCAATTCTCGATCCATTGGTTGATGAACAACAACGTATATGAGTTTGATTTGTGAGACTAGTGATTTGTCTTGGGCTTTGTTGTTTCATGCTGCCAACAAAACTTGCTATTATTACTTGGTTTTCTTCTACAACAGGAACCATTAAGTGTAATAGCTGCACAAGTCAATGAATGTGCGCTCGATATACTTGACTTTTTATCATTAACTATCATCCCCTCATGTTTTATCTCTTCATGACCCTTTTGCCAATTGCAAGATGTCCCGGTTTCTATATCTAAACGAGGTTTTATACGTGCATTGACTTTCATCCCTTTGTGGTCAACACATCTTTTTCTTCCTTCAACAGGAGGTCTTATACATACGGACCCATGACCCAAGGATACGCCACATATATTGACATTATCATTGTTCAAGTTATAGTCTTTTGATACTAATATAGGCCTTGATCTACCAAACTTGAAGATTTTAGCAAGGGTATTTGTGTCATTTTGCTTGGTATAAAAGCTGGATCCGTTTTCCAAAGCAGGCGGGTCACAATGTTTGATTCTAAGGCCTACTTCTTTTGGAGGGAAGACACGAATCTTCTTGAATACTGAAAGGGCCCGTTTAGGATTGGGAACAGTATCATCGAGCATTTTATGTATGTCACTAGGACGACGCTCTCCATTCATACCTCGGTTCCATGCATAATCAAAGGTTTTCAAAAGTTGGGACTCAGTTTTCTCAGCATCCTTTTTACTTTCCATCTGTAAAAAAATCAAAAACTAAAGCATTAACGAATTTTCTTAAATAATCATGTAAGACCATTTAATATCGCAAAGGATGACACAGTTTCAATAAGCCATTTGAACAGTTGTAGCCTTAAACCTAGAGGTGACATTCCCTTAGCATAATTGTATTATACAATTAATAGAAACTTGTTAATCAATGGTCTCCATCATGCAATAAAAAAACAAATTCAGAATCAGAAACGTTTCTTACTGGAGCCCATCTAAATGCGATGGCAAATCCATATGAGAATATGTCAGAGAACAATCCGAGGACTTTTCGGTCATTTTGCTTGCCGTTTGACCAGCCATTTTCCAAATGATCACCATCTCTACCATACTGCTGAAGTCTAGTCCTAACATTATCAGCTTGCCCAAGATAAACAGGAATTACACTTTTGGAATTAAGTTTGCTGATAACCTTTCCCTTTGTTTGCGTGACTGAAACAGTAATCCCAAGTTCATAAAGCCCTGGACAAGAAGCACAGTTTGGTAGATTGTGAGTCCTGTATCTCTCTGCACCTTCCTTGTTCAACAAGTAATCCTCCCAATCACAAGCCCCAATAAGGATCTGGAAATTAACATACATACATACAATCAAATATGAATAACAATTACAGTATATATTAAAACAGATTCAATGTTGGAGTAAGATAAGGACACAAAATTGAGTTAAAGTGGTGTTAGGAAGTTTAGGGGAGTATATTGGTGCTACCGCTGTTGCCTTCCAGTGTCTTAGCTTCTTCCTACCCGATTAGTACTCTTTGTTTTTTGTTCTATTTTGCCTATTTCTACTCTCTATGTTAATCTGTATGTTATAGATTTTATAAGACAAGTAGTTCCCTTTTTTCTTTTTTTGCCGCAGGCCCCATCCGGAGCAGCCTCTCTTTCATCCTGTGACAGCGGAAAGGTTTGTTTTCATTTCACCCTCCCTAAACAATAGCTATGCTAGGTAAGTTTGTTTGTTTCGGTTTTCAGAAGTTTAATTGGTTGATGGCAAGGCGTCAAATTGTAGTAAAATCAGTTAAAATCAACGCGATATTGAAAATTAGAAGCCAAAACATTAGATTTTAACCTCCAAATACCACCATATGTCGGCGTATACAGGCCAACTTTAATCCACTGTTTGGAGTGAAACTGGAGACAGAATTAAGTTCAGTTTCTTCAAGCACATGAGCCTTAAATCCAAACATAAAAGTAGAATTTCCTTGCTTCTAACACAACTCATAAGTAATTTTGTTCAAGATCTAATTGGCTTTCCTCCTTAACTAACTCATCAATTATCCAAATAAGCTTAAATACACAATAGGTATCGGTTAGCGTGTGCATACATACATTTGCTATAAAAAAAAATACGATTAAACATATAGCAATCAAACGCGAATGAACTAAGGACTCGATCACTCGAATCACTGTACCATAGCTCTTCATAATCAACATCACAGAGAATTAACAAAGCTCTAAATCACATCGAAGCTGAGCAAACTATTGATTACGAATAATTCAAACTCAAATTCAGAATTCAATGAAAAACAATTTCATAAATCTAGATCTACTTCAAAAGCAAACTATAAGTTGGGAAGTAAAACAGAAAGCGAATATCACCTTCCAATCGGAGAAAGCAGAGTCGTGTTTGGTGCGTGTGCAGTTTTCTCTTTTCAACGTCGGGGCGGTGGAGACGGCGGTATCGGCGGTTCTCGCCATCGTGCTCCGCCGTGCCGGTGGCCCGTTGCAGTGGGGATGAACCGCTTTCTTAACATAAAGAAAGCGGTTTATTATGTGGTTTTCACTTTATACCTTTAACTATTAGCTTTCGCTTTTCAGTCCTTAACAGAAATTATTTTTACAATTTTATTCGTTCCTTATATTTGTTTTAAAAAGCGAACATAGACCTCTCCTAAAATCTACTCTCAAAGTTTACTTATTGTTTGATTTCTTAACATAAAGGCACGGTTATTTCATCCATTAACCGTCCATCCTTATTTCCGTTCATTAATTTTCAGTCTAACTAAACCATGATGCTTCAATGATATTAGTAACCTATTTATCTATACACGTAACAATAGACAGACAGTCAAAGTGTATTGATATGCACTGCATTCAAGTTATATAAACAAGTGAAGAAATTGTAAAACATGTCGTAAACATTTTTTTAGTAAAGTTGTAAACATTTTGAAACAATATTGTAAACGAGTTAAAATATCAATAACGTATATACATATTAAATTTATAGATTATATAATTTTAATTTTTGTTTTAGTTTTAAATGGTTGACAGATCAATATGATAATATTTTTACTTTTATTACAAACCAAACACTACCGGTTTATTAAACAAGTTAGAAAGATAAACACAAACATGACAAAATAAAAAATTAATCATTTTCCACCAAGTTCGCTTTATGTTTCGAGTAGGATTAGCAAATTTGGCTTTTAGAGTTTTAGGGGATTAATATTTCATGTAAAAACATGCAGGGGTTAAATATGTAACTTATTGTTATTAATATAAGTTTCTAACAAAGCTACCCATTTTCAAAAAATGGCAGCTTCACCCCTCAGGTACCGGCGTCAGTTCGCCGTTGGTCTACTCCGGCAACTTTACCGTCAACGGTTCTCTACTCTCAGCTGTAAGTCACCATATGTGTATATCATCCTTCATTCTGTATGTGTTCATATGAAGTAACCTTTGTAATTATTATTAACAGATGCTTCGGGCGCTTGTAAAGACGATAATGATGATGGAACAAACCCTAGCTTCATACATCCTACATCTGTTGTTCATCCTAATGCAATCATAGGTCAGGTATGTTTAGATGTTAATCATGTTATTGATGAAATGTAATACTTGTTGCCTACTTGCTAATGAGTAATGACAATTTGGGTAACATTTGCTGATATATAATTATGGAGATCAACAAGTAATTAGTGATTGCTTTGAGTTAGAGTTAGGTTTTATGTTTGTGGGGAAAGTACTGCATAGTGATTGAAGGGGATTGTTTGGAACCTTGCATTTGTGCTGTATGGTTGATTGAAAGCTTAGAAGAGGAAATTGTGTAAGAACAATCTGCAAGTTAAGGGGCCTTAAAAACCACTATGTGAGTTATAAGTTCGGTTCAAGATGGTTGTATATAATTGAACTTGAAGTAAGTATTGGGATGAAGTTTAGCAACCCTTTTACAATTATTGGCTTATTTCATAAGAGACTTTTATATGTATTGAGTTATATCTTTTATCTACGCTGTCAAAAGATGACAGAAGACAGTACAATTGTGAGTGTATATGTTGCTTAATATACCTGGTAAAAGGAAGTGATTAGTGAAATCACAAAATGCTAGAGTGATGACAATCATTATAACTTGGTTTCAGTTTTTCTAGTCCTGCCAATTCATGTTTGAGATAACCTTAAATCACCTAGTGGTTAAATTGTCCTGTAAGATATATAATGATACAACCCTTTTAGTTTGCAGGGTGTTTCTATTGGCCCCTTTTGTACAGTGGGATCTTCAGTAGTGTTGGGAAATGATTGTAAACTCTATCCTGGAAGTCATGTTTTTGGAAACACAAAATTGGGAGATAAATGCATCTTGATGAGGTTAAATTCAGATTGTGCAGTTATTGTTTTTGCTAAAGACTGTTCCTCTTTAGCCCTTGATTCTTATTTGTTTGTTATTGTCAAACAGTGGGGCGGTTGTTGGAGATAACATTCCGGGAAAGACAATCATCGGTCGCAACAATGTGATTGGTCATCATGCTGTTGTTGGCATCAAATGCCAGGATATGAAGTATAAGGTTGTCAGATTGTAGATCATTTTGGTGCTCCTTCATTCATGCATTCATATGTCTTCTATATGATGAAGAGGTGGCAAAATTGGTTGGTTGAGCGGGGTGGTAAATAAGTAGTTTTGGTGTAGATCGAAATGGACTGGTCTGAATTTTATTTAGTTCAGCGGTTTCTGTGCAATTTTCTATCGAAGTTTCATTTATGATTGAATTGAAGCAGTCTTTGTCCAATCTTTAATTTGTATTGATACTTAGTTTGCGCAATATGAGAAAAGAATTGGGAAAATACATATGGAGGCCACATAAAGTATAAAGTATTCAATTCTTTCCTTAAGGCTACCCATATATTGAAACTATTTTATAGACTACCAAATTATGTATATGGTTTATCTGGACAATTTTGGGCAAAGATGCCAGATGATGAACATGCCATTAAAAATCTTGAAGAGGAAAATATCTTTGTCTCTCTGATTAGGGTGTCCACGTGCATTAACCCAAAAAAGTAAAATATGTTCAGATAATCTTCTGATCAGAATAATATAGGAAATTTATTTGCTAAAAATATACAAATAAAGCACCAGTGATCTAGAGTCATAATGTTAGAGTTCACTATTTGATTTCAGGAAGGTAACGAATGCTTTCTTCAAGTTGGTGATAACAACGAGATTAGAGAACATGTTTCTATCCATCGATCTTCAAAACCTTCTGACAGAACAGTATGTGAATACTTTCTCCCCTTTTGGTATTCATAAACTTGAGCTAAGCTCCTTTTGCCACCAAAATGAAGCTTTTGTTATTATTGTTCTTGAACTGAAGAATTGTATAATTTAGGTTATTGGTGATAACAATCTTATCATGGGATCTTGTCATATAGCCCATGATTGCAAAGTGGGTAGCAACAACATATTTGCAAATAGCACCCTCTTAGCAGGCCATGTATTGGTGGAGGTTAGTCCTTGGTTTATTTTGATCCATGTATTTAGATGTGGTAAGTTTGACCCATTTACTTGGAAATGGGTAGATTGGGGTTATATTTTATATCTAGTGGATCAAACAGGTAGTTAAAAATAGAACTGGTAAAATGGGTCAAAACTAAGAAGGGACCCGAAATGCACTTAAAGTGCTTAAAACCTTTTATATCTATTCAGTAAAAAATAGGTTTTGGTTAATATCTTAATAATATACTTACTTAAACCTATTATTACATCAATTATCTATATATGGCAACAGAAGAAGAGCCAAAAAGATTTCCGGGTTAACCTGACCCAATTTGACCGGTTACCTTTTTCTTTTTTGAACAGCAATTTTTTTCTCCTTATTCCACCAAACCTTGCACTTGCAAGGATTTGAACCCACACCACTTTTGTGGGGGGCAACACCAATACCACTGTTTGACTCAATTTGACCGGTTACCTGACCTGCCCATTTTCCACCTCTAGTTGTATGTGATCGATTTTGGTATCCTATGGTCAAATTATAGTTTGGTATACAAGTCTTCTTGTAGGACCATGCACACACTGCTGGTGCCATTGTTGTTCATCAGTTCTGCAATATTGGTTCTTTCTGTTTCGTAGGTGGCGGTTCAGTGGTAAGATTCTTGTCAACCATGTATCTTTTATATTATATCAATTTACTTTTTAGCCTAGTCATTTGGTTTGCATGGGTCTGGTCAGTTCAAATTTTTCCTAAAACTGAAACCAAATAGGAAAAGTTCAGTTTCAGTGACATTGAAAACGTTTGGATCAGTTTTAGCTTTCATTTTCCAGTTTTTTGGGCTTAATCCGTTTAAGCCTAAAAAGCAACACCGTGGATCATAATATCAGCCAAAAATCAACATTTTAACGCCGATTACACATATTATCTTTCTTAGACTCGCACAAAACTGATAGCTTGTATGGTAAAGTTAAAGGGTGATGAGAAAGTTTATTGCGGATGGTAGGGTGAAGTGAAACAGTTAATATACTAAAGAGCAAAACATCCATATTTTAATCTTGTACAAAAACTGTTCGGTCGTTTTTTCCGCATAAAGCTGAACCTGAACCTGAACATGAAGTTTCGGTTTTCATGAAAATCTATAAACCAAACTACGGCTTTTTATAACAATTCTTTTTTGCACACCCCTTCTAAACAACATTATACTACCTGGAAGGTGATCTCTTATTTTTGAGTTAAATAATGTATGTGAATCATCTGCTTGCATTTTGCTCAGTAGAGGTTTAGAAATCTGAATTTTTGGTTGGTATACATTAGGTTTCACAAGATGTACCCAAGTACACCATGGTGGCTGGAGACAGAGCAGAGCTACGTGGTTTGAATCTAGAAGGTCTTCGAAGAAGTGGGTTCTCAGTTACAGAGGTTAGCTTCTGCTTCTTAAACTTTTTGTAAGTTATTTGTGTGTTATATGTGATGACAAAAAATGTAAGTCTAATTTTTGAATATAAATATTTAGAAAATTCTAAGCTTTAAAATACATTTTGGATGCTGTCAAACTGTTTGACCTTTTCGACCCATTTGACCTGTATCCTTTTCAATTAAACCTTTTGACTTTTCTAATTTGGCTTGTTAGAGATAGAACATGAAATGAATCAACCTGGTCATAACTAAATGGGTTGAAATTGCTACCTCTATACATGTATCTCTGTCACAGTTTACTACGCCTTCACCAACTTCCATTGTTATAATCTGAAGTCTCTAACTGTACTTGTAGGATAGGGGTGTAAATATTTATGATTTCTGAAAAATATTGGTTAAAGATGCATGCGATAAATGGATTCTCCTGTTCTTATCTGTTCATATATATGACTTGAACTAAACTTATAGTAGTGGTAACTCTTTCACTTGCACAATATAGATCAGGAGCTTGAGAGCTGCTTACAGGAAGATATTCATGCCTACCAATACTAGTCTTGGAGGTATTGAAGACCGTCTTGCTGATGTGGTAATAATTTACTTATTTTGAAACTTTTCTCAAGTATCATTGATGTTCATTAAAATATTATAACTAGTTCTTTGGCTAGTACATTACTTAAGAAAAAGATGAAATAAATTATGCAGGAACGTAATGAAGACTTGTCACTTGTTCCCGCCGTTCTTTCCTTGGTGCGATCCATACGTGAATCTCTTAAAGAAGGTCGCCGTGGAATTTGCAAATTCAGATCTTGGAGTTTCTCTTGAGTGTATATGTGTTGTATCCCTATAATCTTGTAAGTTTTCTGTGTGTGTGAATATGAACTTAAATGTGTTTGGCATTGTGTTTAAAAAGTGAATATATGGTATGAAATAACCAGAATCAGATAGTCAACTGTAACCAAACTAGTTGCAGAAGATAGTGTTTGTATATGCTTTTGCAAGTTTGAAGTTCTGATAATGAGATGGTGAATTGTTTTAGTGTTTAGGAAATCCTAAATTCTTAAGGATTTATATGTTAATTGACCTCAAAATAATCAGAATCAGCTATGTTGCAACTACCCTAGAACCGATTATTTGACCCCTAAATAATCAGATTATCTGTTACACTCTGCAACTTGAAAACGCAATAATCAGATAGTCACTTTGAAACTCAATGCCAAATACCCCTTTAATCTACGCCACTCTACAACCGCAATGCTAACATCTCTATTTCCGGGTGTCTTGCAGATTTATCTCAAGCTGTTGTTCTTCATGTGCATTGCATTACTGCTTGCCACTTCCCAGATTTTGCTCTAATATTGTCAAATTATGAGGTTGAACTATCAAGACATTGATGACTTTTTGAAAGATGTATGCTGATGGAAGAGTTTTTGTTGCAAGGATGAAATGGTAATTATTTGTATTCATCTAGATAACTTGACAAAATTTTCTTGTTGAATGCCAGCTAGATTTCTGTTTTTACCTGCAATTTGGTGCTAATAACATGTGATGATTTATCCATAGATACACAATTGATGAAATCTTTTTTGGTTGCTCATGATTATGACTCCAATATGTGCGATTGTTCGCTAAACATACTATTTTAAGGACTTTTTAGTGTATTAGATCATCAATAAATATGAATTCTTTTCGGTACAATTATACGGTTAAGCATGTCACCATGAGATACACAAAATAATTTTACATATCTGCCTTATCTTTGCATGTCATCATAAAGGTCTTTGGATGTAGAGACCTAATCCCCTTTCTTATATAAGCAATGTAGATATGTGAGAGAAAAGTGAATGCACAACAAAATTTTCACAAGTAGTTAAAAAAAATTAATCATATGTGCTTATACATTTGGATTTTGTAACAATCACACGTTAAAACTTGGAGAAGGAAAAAAAAAGAATGGTAAAAATCAGAACCATGAATCAACTATGATTGTACTTTTGTACGTTGATAACTTGGTATATTATGATGTATCATTATGTTTTGAATGGAATTTACCTCAAAATGTAAAAACTAAAAAATAATAATAAAATAAGGATGTCGTAATGATATATTCGGAATTTCATAAAAGATTAAAATTTAAAATTATAAGAAAAAAGCAAAAAAATTGAGTTTGTTAGAAACCACAAATAGATAAATCTTTCTATTCTAATGAAATGATAACTAAGCAGGACATGTGGTAGCATTACATTCTTTTTTAATTTTCTCGCTTTTTTATTAAATAATTATATTAATTACTAATAATATTGTTTAACTTTTTTTAGATTAAAATAGTTTTTTAATAAATTAAGAAAAAGATCTTTTTATTAATATTATTTTGAAAAAACAATTTGTTTAAAAATAAGATTTTTTTCTAAAACATCAAATTTTTTTAAAAATATAAATACTTTAAAGTTGGTGTTTTCAAAAGTAAAAATTTTATAAACATAATATAATTAAAAGTGGGAGTTATAATAAAAAACTTTTTAAAAATGACATTTTTTATAACATCTATTTTGAAACAAAATATTTAATTTTTTTTGAAAGCATGACCTCAGAACAAGCATTAAGTTGTTTTCTCTATATTATTAAAGGTTTTATGATAAAAAAGATATGCATGAAATCATTCTATTTTTAGAGAATTTTGGTAAATGCGCATTTGCCTTTGGGGGACGCAAAAGGCGGTGTTTGCACATGAAACCATATTTTTAACCTAGGTTACATATATATTTGGTAGTAACACATAAACCACATATATAAAAGGTTCGTGTAACTTGTGTATTAATATGAGTTTGTGATCCAGTTCTACAATGAACTCATTTGCGAAATAGCCTCAACTCCTGACTAGTGAGACGGAATATGTCCAAACACGTTTATTATACGCTCTAAATTAATAATCAAGGCTCTCTTGAAAGATATGAATGAGTAGATAGTAAACCCAACGATTCAACACAAACTTAATAGATACAATTTTCAAATTGGTTTTCTTCCGATATATTTATAAAGGGATGCCAACCAATAGAACGTCCTGCAAACAACTTTTTAATATATAAACGAACACGAACAAGAAAACTGTGTTCGTTCTGTTAAGCGAACGAACATGAATGGAGGACTCGTTCATTTATGTTCGTGAATATTCGATAATATGTTCTTAAATTTTTGTTCATTTAAATATTTTATATTTTTTATACTTTTAGTTTACTAGTTTCATTTACAAAATTTAAAACCCTAGTTATAATAATGTTGTTTCTGTCAACAACTCTCATTTAACTATTTTCAACTTAAGTTTATGTTCAAACTTGACAAACGTCTTAATTATTGTGTTAATTATGTTTATGATAATTAGGTCAAGTATATTCTGCTATTTATGTTAAGTTTTTGTTAAAGTTTGACAATTTTTTGTTCATTTTCATGAACATTTATTTGTAGTTGTTTTCATATATTTGTGTTTATTTATACTCGGTAACTGTTCGTGAACAATTCATTTCTTTAACAAATGAACACGAATAAAAAATCTTGTTTGATAAATATTTGTGAACAATTCATATAACTTATTTTCCTTAACGAACGAATAAAAACAAAACCTTGTTTGTATTCACTCAATTCTTAAAAAACCATCTCTAATAAAAATGTTTTTTTTAATGTTTTTAAAAAGAGAGAATATGATGTGAAGAAAAAATGGATGATGTGGAAGAAACAGAAGATGATAAAAAAAATTTTTCAAGAACATTAATATTTGAGTATATGAAAAAAAAGAAGAGAGGAGAGAGAAGAAAAAAAAGAGAGAGTATAATTTTTATGAATTATAAATGAACATGAAAGAAGTAATTGAGTAAGTGCTACCTAAATTTATTTTTTTCACCTCACTAGATGATGCTCTTGTAACTCTATAATTATATATTTGAAGTGTCAATTTAATAAATTCTTTTGAGGTAGATTAAAATAATAACACTAAACCATAATATAGTTTAAACCCCAAGTCCCCAATGACATACACATCCACCAATCCACCATCTTCTTCTTCTTCTTCCTCATTCTCTCTGTGCTTCACTGTGATCACCAATGGCGTTAAGCAACAACATCATCGCAACCCTAAACGCCATCGCCATCCTGTGCTCCATCCCCATCATCACCGCCGGCGTCTGGCTGGCCTCGAAGCCGGACAACGAGTGCATCCGGTGGCTCCGGTGGCCGGTGCTCATCATCGGCATCCTCTTCCTCCTCCTCGCCCTCACCGGCTTCATCGGCGCCTATTACAACAAACAAGGCCTCCTCGCCTTCTACCTCTTCTGCAACGCCGCTCTCATCGTCACCGGCCTCGTGCTCCTCATCCTCGCCTTCGTCGTCACGCGGCCCTCCGGCGAGTTCGCCGTCGCCGGACGGAGGTATAAGGAGCACCGATTGGGTGGATATTCGCGGTGGTTGAGGGATCATGTGACGGATGATGAGAATTGGGGGAATATTAGGGCTTGTTTGGCGTCGTCGTCGATCTGCACGAAGATGACTCAGGAGTCGTATTCTGCTGATCGGTTTTTTGCTTCGGATATATCTCCGATTCAGGTAATTGAATTCAGTTCGTTTGATGCTTTGATTTGATCAATCGCCATTGTTACAGAGCTTGTTACAGAAGCTTCTTCGTGTTCGAGAAGTTGTAGTTTATGCATTCTTAATTGTGACTTGTTTTCTCAAATATACGGATAAACGGTATTGTTTTCTATCTGTTACACTCACAACACACACAAGTCACAACAATTTTATATAATATAAGAAATATAGTCACATAATTATAAAGAACGGGATGTGAATGCTCTTATGTAAGTATAACTTATATTATATGAAATGATTATAAATGATTAGATAAAAAATATTACTGTTTATCTGTATATTTAAGTAAATACTGTTCAACTCTTTTTCTAATATTTTTAAAGTAATTGTGTGTACTAGAGAGTAAATATAATCATAAAATTATAAAAAGTATTATTTAATTAAACAAAAAAAGTAAATTTTGATGTAATTATAAGAATAAAATTAAAGAATAAGATGTGAATACTTTTAAACATATCTTTTCATTATTTTTTCTTTCTTATATTCAATAAAATAATATATTTTATACATTTATTTTATTTTTCTCCCTTCTTAACTTATCACTTCAAAAAATATTAGTGAATAATGTTATTTAAAATGTACGAATGAACAATAATATTTTCTCTATTTTTTACTTACACCTACTCATAATTATTTTCTATAATATGAAAAACATACTTATAATATTATAATAAACCTACTATGAATGTCTTATAATATTAAAAGTTATACGTTGAAGTACACGTTACTAGAAACTTAAACCTGATTTTGAACTTGCTTATCAAAGTCTATAACTTGACGACTTTAACTATGTGTCTATTATATTTGTTAAATTGTATAATATATTTGAGTAAACAGTTCTTACTAATCAAGCGGGTATCGTCGAATACCATACTTATTTTTATATTTAAATCAATAATATTTTAGTCTCCTTTCAGTATTATTAATGATATAATTGCTTTATGGGGCCTACTAACATGCGTGTGCTTTTTATTCATCAATCTTGTGTCTGTATAAATGGTTAAATAGATTCAATTTTTGGCAGCATTCAAGAAACTTCAAAAAGCATCACATGGCATCCCATTTTCTACCTCAATGATTTGTCATTTGAGTGTAGTCATGATTAAAGCAACTATATAACTTTTAAACTTCATGTTTTACAATATAAATTAAGGAGAATTTGTAGAATTTCTATTATTTATGTACAGAAATATAATGCTATTTATAATTTGATTAATTGTTTTTTATAATCTTGTTTCAGTCGGGATGTTGTAAGCCTCCAACGGTGTGTGGATACCAATATGTGAACCCGATAATGTGGAACAACCCAAGTAACCCAACGGGCGATGTGGATTGTCCTATATGGAACAACGATCCTAACCATTTGTGTTATGATTGTGACTCATGTAAAGCCGGCTTGTTAGGGAACTTAAGGAAAGAATGGAGAACTGCAAATACAATATTAATCGTAGCTGTGGTGGCTCTTATATGTCTTTATCTTATTGCTTGTAGCGCTTACAGAAACGCACAAACAGAAGAAATTTTCCGAAGGTATAAACAAGGTTGGACATGAAACTTGTACCAAACGGACCCTAAACTTGCCAGAACTTGTTTTTCATACACACGACTTCTTGTCGTGTGCTTTCAGTTTCTTTTAGGTGTTTAGTTTTGTTTAATTATGTTTTAGTTATTAATGTTGTAGAATGATAGCTAGTGGTGTGTGTATGCCCCTTTTTGTGCTCTTTCAATAGTATATGAAAAATGCAAGTTAAGAAATGGATTACTTCATGTAATTATATCATTTTTCCAAGTGTCTAATATTTTATGTTGTGTAGTTTGTTTTTTAATCAAGTAAATCAAAACCATCCTAATTTGTACTTCTCTTAGAAAAAAAAAAAAACACAGCTAACCATGTTTGGACTGGATTTTTAAAAATTATTTATTTATTTTTTTCTTTTATTTATTTACTGATTCACTTACTACTTGAGGCTTTATAATTATGTATTCTAGGGTTCATTTTTTTTAACTTTCACTTACGTTGTTAAGAACGATCTCACTAACGTTGTAGACTTAGACTTGGTTTCGTTTAAAATGATGATTATAAGCAAAATAGGGAAATATACCTTCCATGTAAGCGAAATTGGATGTAAATTAAGGGTAAATCTATGATAATTATGCAAGCGGGGATTGTAGATGATAATAAAAGTAAATAATTAGTGGTGTTATGGATTAAATTTTACTTTATTGGAACAACAATATATTGTAAAACCAAAGGAGTCATCCAACGAAGAGTTGAATCAAAGTTCAATATACAAACAGCGAAAACGATCAAAACATAAGCTAAAAGAGGTAAACATAATAGGATGAAACAATGCCTAAAGAAAAATGGATGTAAGCAGTTTAGCGTAATTTATTTGTGATGTATTTAGGAGTATAGTAACATTTGCCATTCAAACAAAAAAAATGTAGGCAAGTAGCACTAAATGGACCAAGAAAGACTTCAAATTGGACCTATCCAAAGTCCAAGAAAGCAAATGAACTTTTTGTGAGCATGAATTGTAATATGTAAATGGGTAATGATTTGGATTATCAAAATCCAAAGATCTAGAGTACACGAGACGTAATTTGATTTATCAAAACCGGCCTGACTAGTGGACCAATAATACAACTCAAGTTACAAAAACATTGGTGGTTTAGAACAACCTACTATTGTAAGAATGGGTGGACCTAAGGTCAAGTGAGGGGAGGAGGGAGCTTCACTCGACCTTGTTATCTCTGTTAAGAATATGATTAGACGATGTGTGAGATAACTATTATAATAGGAAGATAAAATAAAAACTTAAGCTTATGTTTTTTATGAGATTTACTTGCACAAATTTGGCTTGATTGAATGTCTAACAATTGTATCGACCGGTTTTCACCTGTACTGAAAAAAGGATCGTGTATTCATCACTGGTTATTTGGCCGTAATTATATAAAGTTAGAAACCGAAATTCATATATAGTTTTAACAAAAAAAAAATTAAAAACAAAACCATGAATCAAACACATAATTGATGTATTTCTATATAGAGGAATATGTTGGTATTGTGTCTGTTTTGGAGTTGTGGACACAAGGTGCATTGATTTGTGATTCAACGTGAATGGTTGTAAAATATGCACCGACTTCATGGGACCAATGTTCTTTATGTCTCGATATTCCATATTATATAATCCTCGTCCCTTTTTTCTAGTAATTTATTAACTATCATCATATGCATACTATAAAATCATTAACATTTTGACAAAATAAGAATTCTTAGAAACCCATGTTTGTTTTTTCATATGAGCAGATATAATTATTTCCAACTTTATAACACTCACATGCGTGTTTAGTCAGTTGTCATATTAGATTTTCATTTATTTTTAAAAACACTTTTTCTCTCTAACCTTACAATTTACAAATATCCTTAGGGCATAGAGTATCATTATAGTTGTATACCCATCATTCATCTTTCACCGTTCCATACCACCTAAGCTTCACATGACCACAATGCAAAAGACAAACCACCAAAAACACTTATTTTCTCTTCAACCCCACAAACATCCTTAGGTCATGAGGTAATATTATCCATCATTCATCTTTCACCATTTCATACCACTTTGGCACCACATCGCCGTCATCCTTCATTTTTCATCTCATCTTTCAACCATGAGAATACCCATCTCTATTCTTAAAAAAAAAAATAGATTTTTTTTAATTCAAATAATCTTTACTAATTCTTAAACAGTTACTTACTAAATGGAAATAAAAAATAAAAATAATTAATCCTTATTCAAATTCTCATAATTTTGTTAAAAATTATAATTTAAAGTGGTAATTTTAGGAGATTGAATATGCTATAAAAAGTCACTTTTTTTTAAATTTTGACCTTCAAACAATCGTACGACCATGGCCGAACACACACGACGAGTGGCCCCTAGCCCCCTACATACCAAACGGGGACACAACAGCCTATCATAAATAATTTGTTTTTATAATACTTTTTAATTTCATATTAATAATAACTTTTTCAGTGGTTTGGGATCATAATTTCAGAGTATGTATATAGATACTTTGGATAAAGAATTATTATAGGCGTGGTAAAATTTGAAGTCGTATATTCATATCTAGCTATTGAAAATGAAAAAGGGAAATATGTTTTTGTTAAATCTTTCAGATGGTTTGCATTGAGCCCAAAGTAAAACACTTTTAAAAACATAATGGAATGTTACAAAATTATTTACTTGGTATGTATTATTTATCATTTTATCGTGAGTTATGACAATATCTGATGGGCCCCAAAGGAAGCAGGCCGAATACTTGCTATATCGGTCTTAGGCCTTTAGGTTTATGCTTATAGCCCACCAACAAAGCCCAAGAACAGAAATCAAATGGCCCAGCCCAGTTGATGAGCGGTGTTTACTTTTATCTAAAATTAAATACTCGTTTAATATAACACGTTCTTTTAGAACGCCAACTTACGCACATCTACTACATCAAATTCTAATTTACCCCATGTTAGGATTTAAACTATGGTCTTCTCGCAAGAGACAAGAGTCTTTACCACTCAACTGGGATTAAATTACACGTGTATCAAATTCAAGTATTTGTTATACTCAGGTGGTTATAGGTCGAACTATATGCTATATAAACATTAAAGTAATTTTATATATTCTATATCTAAATCTTATTTATATTACGTTTTAAATATATGTATTTCTACAATTGTCTTAATTTAAAAACAATTATGTAGCATTAAAATATGTACGATATTCATTAATGATTTTTATCATTTTTTTTTTGTAAATAGCAAAAATTAATGCTTTTGAAAGAGATTATTCAAAACCAACTGGTCTGACAGACCCAACCTACCCGACCAGTTTGATTTGTTTTCTCATGAAACCATAGTTAACGGTTTGGCCCATAATTTTCATAATACCAACAATCTGACATGGCATTAACGGAGTGTGAAGGAACATGTGTAAGGGATCTTACAAGGGATCAGTAGTGTATGAAACAAGTATGATGCATGTACATGCGGCTTTGATGGCTAACAAAGGTGGTCAGTGGTCGCCTGGAAAGCGATGGTGGGTATGGGCGGAAGGCGGCGACATGGGTGGAGAAGAGGTGATGTTATTACTTTGCTGTGTAGTTTAGACTGTGCATCTGTTTATGCCCAACCAAAAAAGCACCACAATTTACCTCTAATATATTTTTGGGTAGTTTTAACCAATTTCTTTTTCTGGTAACTATGGCTTTCTAATTTAAGAAAGTACTAGCTATGCTTAAGCATTACCTATCCTTAATACATAAAAACCACCCTCTACCCTTATTCCTCACCTTCCACTTATTTTAGAGATCATGGCTCTTGCAAAACAAACCCTAGCCCTAATCCTAATTGTTGTTTACATCATTTTCGCCACATGCAAGAATGCCCATTCCCAACCCACCAAACTCGAGGCCAAGCCGTCAGACAAATCCTCTAAACCTTCTAAACTCCCGCCCGCTGACAACAAGGGAACAGCTGGGCAAAAAGCCGACGTGGCTAACATGGTGGCAAAACAAATGCAAGCCGTTGAGAAAAAGATTAATGAATTCAATGCATCACTCAAGAAACGGCCCAAAACTCCGAAGCCATCATCACCTAGGTCTCGAGAGTGCATTTCGGAATGCGATGAGGTGTTTGGTGATGCCATTGATGATATCAAGAAGACTCTTGATAGTCTTAAGAACCTAAATCTAGTGAAAGCAAATTTTGATGTCAGTGCGGTTGCCACCAATGTAGACACTTGTAACGACTGCTTTAATGACATGGGAAAGGGTGGCGATGCGGAGGTAAAGAAGTTTAATGATTGGGTACGGAAGATCACTGGAGACGCCCTTGCGGCTCTCCAAAAAGCAGCCTAAATCGTTTTTGTTAACGTACAAAAAAGAGATTTCTAGTGACATCATTTTTCTTAATTCAGGTTTTCCTTTCGTGTAAAATACCAAATGTATTTTCACTTTTGACCAGTTCTAGTCATTGTTATTCTTCTGTACATTTGAGTTGCTAAAGATAGTTTTTTGTCCTCTTTTGGGTCATTATGCGAACTTCTAATCCCGTTTGGACAATCCGTTGACCCAAACGAGACAAAAAATACTCATTTAATGACTCAAAATGTATATAAAAAATAATACAATGATTCAAGGGGGACAAAAAGTGAGAATACATAGGTATTTTATGAAAAACAAAACTCTTAAATTTAATGATCTATACACAATATTCCACATCATTAGCCTAATATTGGGAGGATTAAGCTCCTGCACTCATAGCTTCATAACACAGAGCTATCAAATTCTACCATGATTATGTTCTCAGGTGCCATTTTACGAGTCCAATATTTATTTAGAATCATTTGAAGAACGCAAAGAAAATTTATAAAATGTAGTTACCGACAGTTTGTACAAATTAGTTAGATACACGTACCAAGATCATTGCGTATGTAGGGAAGTTGTAGCGAATTCATATATGAAGCTTTTCTTCGATCATATGAAGTCCAATAATTTCTGAGTTTTATTTGTTTGGTGGAAGAACGGTTCCTTTGTAAATCTTCCAAGGACCACCATAAAATTTGGGTCTCATAAGTGGTACTGCCTCGCCAGGATGATCTTCCCAGTATTTTTCCTGTTTGTTGAAATACAAATAAGTTAACGAAAAACTACTAAAAGTCACAGGGTCCTATTTTACCATGTTTTTTTGGAAACCAGTTACATGATACTAAATTAGCAAACTGAGTGGGCACACGTTGGAGCAACTGGTAAGGTTGCTGCTTCGTGAACTTGAGGTCATGGACTCAAGCCGTGGAAGACAGCCTCTTACACAAAGTTTAGTGTAAGGCTGCGTACATCAGATCGCGAAGCGATCAAACCCCTTTCCAACTCTTGCATAAAGCGGGAGATAAGTCAAACAAGCTCTATATGGTGTTTGGATGAATTGATATAACCAATTTTTTAAGAAATGCGCATCCAAACATCGCCTATAGAGTACCTGGTAACACTAGAAACTGACTATTGGGTATTGAAGTTGCAATAACTAAATAACAATTTCACAACGCACAACCAAACATCCCCTAAAGAATACCTTGTAAAGTTGCTCGGTGATTGCAGCTCCAATGACCCCGGTATAGAAAGCTGCTATATAGATTGTTACAAGAGGAGTAAATGATTTTGGGCGCTTAAACGGATCAACCATGGTCCAAAGAACTTCTTTCTCCCATTTAGTGTGCAAATAATCAGCATATTTTTTCCACAGATATGTTGCCATTCCAAACTTCAATAAGATTCCTGATTTGAAAACACATGTTATAACCTTACAGAACCAAAAGTTTAAGATGTCCACAATTAAAAAATCAAAAGTTCAAAAAATGAGAATTAATCATGTTAAACTATGGATACCATGCAAAAGAATCAACCAAGAGAGCAATATTATGCAAGGGCACTACTTATGATATCCAATTTAGATTCGAGTGACGTATTGTTTTTCTTTCTTCAAGACTCATCATCTCCCTCATAAGAGAATCAACCATTTGGGTGGTGAAGATAAAGGCTCAAGTTTGAAACTTGTAAAACATCATAAACTTATGAATAACGAAAAATTCGAAAAATTTATTAAAGATTCTTGATTTCACCATATGAGGGTTCTTCAAAGACCCAATATACATTCTAACTGTATTAACCACTCGAAAAGAAAGAGATACCCAATCAAATTTAACATAGTAATACAAGATTATTACATGGAAAAAGATAATCAAGCTGCTAGTGTATATGTCAAGAACTACACAACTAATATACATTCTAACTGTATTAACCACTCGAAACCAAGGCATTTGTGGGGTGTAAGATGAACATTTGGCCATTTGTGTTAGTTGGGCATTTCAACAAACAGGTGGTGAGCATAGAAACAAATAGGCATTGTTCATCAACAGAGATAAAGAAAAGGGGATTTTGAATCAAGAACATTATACAAAATCGGCTAACCCATAGTTATGAATCTAAGAGAAACTAATTGATTTCACCATATGAGGGTTCTTCAAAGACCCACTAAATTCAAGAAGAAATGATCGTTTTCACTAGTTATGATACAAGAAAACCAATGAATTTCAGGAAGAAAGAGATGTTCAGATTAAAGAAATGATTAGAAGAGAAGAAGACAAACCGCCGGAGAGATTGATAAAAACTGATGACTCCGATCGGCCTTTGCAGTTTGTGCTCGACTTGCAAGCAGTTTCTAAAACATGTATAATGTTTCTTAAGGATACTCGGTTAAAAAAAATCATACTAATTATCAACTTTAATATGTATTAAAAGAGTTATACTATATGTTATATTGTTGTACTTATTTTTTATATTTTATTAATCTTAAATATTTTTATTTTAATCTAATATTTTATATTTTTTACAATATAGCCCTAATATTGTTTTACTTTCAACTTTAGTACCCAATACATTTCATATTTTACAAATTATTCGTTTTACGTTACTGTCTAAATTTTACGAGTTAACATGTCGTAACTTGCGTGTGTGATTCAACGTTCTACTCTTATTTTTCCTGTTTTAACAGCCCCGTCGCAACACGCTGGTTCTAGATCGACTTACTTATTATTTTATATGATTTACGTTTTGTTTGTGTGGTTCCACGTTTTTACATCTGCTTTTTGTTTGGTTTAATTTTTTTTTGTTTTTTTATTTTTATTTTTTGATACGAGCTTTCTTGGTGTTGGTGATCACTAGACGTGGTGTGTCATTGATGTTACTTGGTACGGTTTACGCCTTCCACTGCAGCGCGGGAGCTTAATACTAGTTGAAGATAATTTCAAACATATTTCAAAAAGAGGTATATTTTTATTTTTAAAGGTATACTAGCTGAGTAGCTCCTGGTCATGGGATAAGGTGATAGTGTAGGAAGGTATTATAAGTTGTTTCGAGTTCACTTGATTGATGATTGAAAAGAAATAATACACCAGTAGTAAGTTATTGATCATCAATAGAAACTATGATCAGTAGTATCTTTGGTCTTTTGCTGTAATTGATGCATTTGTATATGATATACCAGTAATATGTTGTTATTGATAATCGATAGAAACTATAAGTAGTAACAACTTTTGTCTTTTACTAGTAATTGATGCATTGGTATTAACTAAGCATCAGTAGTGTTAGTAAATGAGGTATGAGTATATGATGTACTAATAGTAAGTTGCTATTGATCATCAATAAAAACTAAGATCAGTAGCAACTTTTGTCTTTTACTAGCCATTGATGCATTGGTATTAATTGAGCATCACTAGTAAATATGATTATTGTTACTATAGATTGTATATAGAAACGAAGCGATCGGTAGTAGCAAATGCTTTAAAGGACGGTGGTAACTTAGTTACCACTGATGTAATAATAGTTGACGGTTCCGACGCCTATAACTATCAACTGTCATGCCTTTTCATGATGAGTTGTGATGGTTAATTGTAATGTTTTAACACTTCTATCTAGAAATCATTTTGATTGATTTTAGGTCATGAATTTATATGAATTTCACTAGAGAAACATAACATTCTTTAATTGAAATCTTTTTATCTTATCCGATTGAAGATTTTATATGCACATGAAATTAATTAGAAAAAGAACATCACTCAATTCAGAAAACTATCAAAACATTTTGAAATCACAAAAATACAACAAAATAGTTGAGAAAAACTTACTAAAATCTTGAAACAATACCAAGCTTAAACGAGCTCAACCGTTTAGGCCCCCCTTACTTATATCCAGACATATTTATTAATTATAAATGTAATTTAAACATAAAATAACTAAATATAGATATTTAATAACTAACAATATATAAATAATAAACAAGTCATGATCGAATTGTATAGCGTTAAGTTCAAACTCTCTTAAATCAAACGAGATTAGCTCGACTCGATTGTCAGTTTTAACATAGGCCAAAGGCAGCAGGATGCCATTAGTCCATTAGCTCACTCAAATTGTATAGAACCGAAATATATACACCAAAAATACACATGAACATTACAACTTTTGCAACTTAACTATAAACAACACATAAAATGCACACCAATGGGTCCTCTTATATCTATGATGATGGCGATTCTGCTGGTTTGTTTTTTGGAGTTGACACGGTTCCAAGGTTTACATCTCCGACGCCTTTGGTTGGACCAATGCTACAACGTTCCGTGTTGTGCTTCTCAATCGCGTCCTTAATTTTCTGAAACTGCAAACGCCCAACGGGTGATTAAAAATTTTCACAACCAAATTACATTTAGCTACCAATGTGTAGCAAGTAGCGACAAATGACCCGCGGTAGCAGCTCATTTTTAAATTTTTGCTGACTTTTCAAGAATGGCTGACGTGTATGGATATGCCACATGTCATATGATGTGGCATGATTATTTTCAAATTTTAAGTCCTACAGAAATCAGTTTTTCTAGTTTTCTTCATATAAGCATCTTTTGCATATGTGGTATCTGATGTGACAGCAGACTTGGCATCACGCCGTACCACATGAACAACTTATAAGCAAGATCAGCTTAAATGAAGTTGGCTGCTAAAAGCTGTATGTTGGTTTCAATTTAATTTAAACCTGTTTGCGATTTCACCCTTCGAAAAATTGGATTTTTATTCCTATATAGTTTTTGTATCATATATAGCATATTAGTTATTTATAAAATTCAAAAAGATGGACAGATAAGCATTGTAACCCGACCCGACCTGTTTTGACTTGTACTAAATGACTTTAATTCTAAACTTGTCTATTTTGCCACAATTACCTAATAAACCAACCATACATATCATGTGGTTGTCATTTGTATTTGATACATGACACCGTCATATATATTCTATACTTGATCTTCTTTTATAACTCTAATATATAGATTAACGGGTAAAGATTTGCTTACTTTAGCAAGTGAACAAGAAAAAGATTCGAGTTGACCATCAGCTCCGCGATAAAAATGGAAGTAAGGAAGAACTTTCACGTTCAAGTTCTTGCACATCTGCTTGTTTTCATCGAAGTTGACTTTCAAGAATAAGATTTCAGGGTGTTCTTGAGCCGTCTTGCAAAGCTGAAAAAATAAATCAAACAAAAAGTCTGCGTCAATAAGATGAATCATGGTTGCTTTATCTTATTTAAGATCTCAGAATATTGCTCCTTTTATCCTATAATATCATAATCGACAATGTTTAATTGGGCATGTAGATTTGGTCTACATTCATAAATTTTATTAGAAAACTTCAAAAGTTCATATACATCCTTCTAAATTTTATAGTATCATATCTAACCTTTCAAAACTCCAAAAAATATCATATTTACGCATTTCATAGTATATAAAACAAAACCAGTTTCTTATGATAGGTTGTTGAGCTAAATAAACGGATAGATGTATGACATGTCCTTCAACAACATCAGTAACCAAGAACTATATGGACTGAATTCAATTTCATTAATATACGTGAAAGCATATAGATTGTTACATCAAATGGTAGCAAATGTCAATAAGTTTATTGTTCATATCAATTCTTCCTAAAAGATGTACGATAGTCGTGATAACCCAAAAAGTCAAGCCATAAAACGGACTAGTAATTTGCTAATGACGTTTGATGTCATGTCGGCCATCACATAAGATGACACATATGCAAATTCAAATTGATATTTCGTTTAAAAGTTATACGAAATATTAAAATGTCACATCAAATGCCGACATAATACACACACACTAAGATGAGATGCGAGATGCCATGTCGTCAGTTTTTTACAAATCCATCAAAAAATGACCTAGCGGTTGAATAGGTCATTCATTGCTACAGCCTACAAGAGTAATAGATTGATAAAACCTGTAATAAAATACATTGTTTTCTATTTTGCAACTAATTTTGTAGTTGGTTGCTAAATTCAGGAAAAAGTATAAAGTCTGTTTCTATTTCGTGGAGCTTGTCTTAGTTGAATCATAAAGGTGAGTCCCAAATATTTAGCATCAAAGTCAAAGTAATGAAAGTAAATAACAAATTTACCTTCGGGAATAAAGCACGACAAGAAGCACACCATGTCCCATAAAATTCAACAATCACTAATTTATCTCCAGCCTCACTTAAGGCATGTAAAAACTCATGTGTCGAATGTATGTCAATCATATTTGGTCCAGCATTTTTCTCCCACCATTTTGGTTGTTCAGTTTCAGTAATTGTAGCTTGAATCTGAAAAGGAAATCAAATAGGCATACAAGTAAAACAAAGAAATATGCATAATTTCTCACTCGCAATTCTCATAATATTTCACAATTGTGGCATGCCAAAAATATGAAAAGGGGCCGAATACATATATAGATCCTAAGAGTTCAGAATCTCATTTGTTTCATTCTAAATTTTATAATATCATACATACGGTGAAATAGACTGTTATAGTAAGTGATGTTATTTTATATGTTGTGGAATGGTTAAATATGGTATTATTAATATTTTCGAAGGGTAAATATGTTATTATAAAATTTTAGAAGGATATATATGAAATTAATCCCAAAACAAAACCATCAATTCATCAACATATAGAAAGACAGGGACATGCAGGCGTAAGATGCTCATTCACAAAGAATTACAAAAAAATCAGCGGCAGAGCAAGAATCCAATACAGGTTATGTGTTACCATTATGAAAAATAATTCAGGTATGCATTACAAATAACAAATTTATTTTTCATTTTGTCAACATAACAAACACAATTCAAGGTAGTCACGTACCCATCCGTTCGATGTTTGGATAAAATTTAGGCTCATTCGTTTATTTTAGGTGGAATAAGTTGTATTCAATGAACAATTTGAGATTGAGCAATTCACAGGTAAATGGACATTATGACTCCAAGCATAAACCAGATTATTTATTCGAAAATGTCATTCAAATGTAAAAGGTACTCATAGTTTTTTGAATACACTTATCCACTTATTACTAACTCAAACATCACTTGTAGTAACAGCTACAATTCAAATGAAGTGCATTGTGTTAGCTACATAGACACAATTTGGTAACTAAAGATTTCAGCAACAGATTATAACCAAAATCAAACTAAATGCAACCTAATTTCCCACTCATAAAGCTGCAAATAATAAGATAAGCAAAAAACCATTTACACAAATAATTTCAAACCTAAAAATCTAATTAGGCAGAAGAAATGCATAAGGTTACACGAATATACACCAAATACAGCCTAATTTCTCAATCATTAACTAAATTCGTGAAAACCCTTATAAATTCCATGTAAATTTAATAATAAATGTGTCTTGAATCTTCTTAAAACCCATAAAAACCCAATTTTTTTTAAAACAAAACGAGGGTTCTCTGAAATTTACCTTGAACTGTAGCGATTGCTTCCTGGGATTAATCCCAAATCCAGAATTAAAGAACAAATTAGAAGATAAACAAGAATCAGCAGCAACCGATAGTACCCTCTTGCTGCTGCTTTTGCATACGAATTGAGTTTGGTGAATGCAATTCAATGACAACGATGACGAATTAAGCGATAACAACCGAACAACAGCCGCCAAAACACACAATAGAGATCAAACTACAATGATGGTATTATACAGTTGACTGTTGGTTATAAGCAAATTAGAAGATAAACAGAATCATCAGCAACGATAGTACCCTCTTGCTGCTGCTTTTGCATACGATTGAGTTTGGTGAATGCAATTCAATGACAACGATGACGAATTAAGCGATAACAAGCGAACAACAGCCATAAAACACACAATAGAGATCAAACTACAATGATGGTATTATACAGTTGACTGTTGGTTATAAGCTTGAAAGATCAAACTCCAATCTCAACTCCATTGAAGAAATTAGAGTTTATTGATTTGGTGACTGCAGAAAGTTTTCATCAAGTGAGGGGATTTGCGTGTGTGAACCAGAATGTACCAGATATACGTAAAATATGTGCATAAATTTATATTATAAATTAGATAGATATATATAAAATTTAATAAAACAAGGAAAAAATGTTGAGATGGCCGAGTTGGTCTAAGGCGCCAGATTAAGGTTCTGGTCCGAAAGGGCGTGGGTTCAAATCCCACTCTCAACATTTATTTTTCTCTTTATTTGTATTACAATGATAATGTTATTTTTCACCTTATTTTGTGTAATAATAATATATTTTTGTATATATAAACATCTATGTAGTGGGTTAAGCAATCATGTTGGTTTATAAAACTTATCATGACGTGAAGGTAATTATATTTGATCCGTTTTAGTTTTCAGTAAAATTCATATTGAAACATAGATGAAGATATAGGAAAACAAACATTAAGAAACACAAAACTCAATATAAAGAAAGAAGCAAATATATAGCATTTGTCCTAACTTGGTTTTTATTAAATTTTATAGAGAAGAGAGCATTAAAATTAACGCGTCGTAACGTTATGTGTTGGTATAAATAAAGAGGAAAAATAACATGCATGGTGGTATAGTGGAAGGCCATGCAATATAGGTAGACTAAGTGTCTTTGAATTGTCTTTCACTTTGTTAGTGTTTTGAATAGTTAGTAGGTCATGATCCCTTAGGTTAGTGGTAGTAGTTATGGTTAATTCCTTTGTAATGTAAACTTATAAAAAGGCGCGTTTTAATGAGTACGCATATGAATTGAGTCAATTAATCACTTAAATCGTATCTACTCTGTATTTTTAGATTAATTATACAAATAAGTGTCATCTCTAATCTCTCATTCTCAGTCTATATACATAGTACTCGATTTTTAAAACATTCTACTAACCAAAATCCTCCTCAATACATTAAAGGAGATGCTAGTCGAGTAGGGTTTTGGTTCTCCTATTAGTTTTGACAAACATATGTTTCATAACGAACTCTTAACTCGCTTTCAACATCGATCTCCAACTCACCCCTCTCTACTTTATCACCTTGCATACATACACACTACATAAACGTCTTTTATTTCTTAACTCAACCATGGAAGGATGGTTCTCGAATTTACTACCTCTAGATGACAAAAAACGATCCAAAAAATCATTAAGAATGTGTGCTTCAGAAGTAACATATCTAACACATAAATCGTAATATACGATATACACAAAGCCACAAAGGTATACTCTATACAGTATACACTATAAAGTATAAACTACATACACAAAACATAACTTCTAAGCACATATACGGCCCATTTTTAGTATAGAAGCATTTGGGCCCAGCCCATAAGTTAAGCTACACTGGCTACTACACCACGTCACCACTGGTCCATTAATGAGAATGATTTGCATGTTTAAAAGAAGTGCAATACAGTCACAGAATAAATGTTTGGAATAGCATTATTTGTCATAGAAGTAATTGAGATGATAAATCATGTCTTCAACACATATCTCACGTTAAAGAACTTATAACTGAAGTGATTGAAAGACTTATCATTGAAATAACTCTCAGTTATGTTTTTTCTATAGCATTTTTTAGTTTGGGTATGGTATTAGTCGTTTACTCAAATAATTGTTTTAGCTTATATAGAAACGACCGCATAAGAGATGTTAGTTGGTGACATTCATGAGCGGACCTAGGTAATGACTATGGGGGTCACTCGTCCCCATGAAATATTTTACCTTTTTAGCATATATACGATATAATCCCGACCGACCCTCAATAAATTTTAACACCGACCCTCATGAACGATTCTAGATAACTTTTGACACCGACTAAGCAATCAAATTTTGACACTGACCCACATGAATTTTTACAAATATAAACCTATTATAAACTTAGTAAAACATGTTAATTTTTTTTTGATAAACCTATTATATATTTAAACATCTATACCCTTTACTCCATTAATTCTTATTAATCTAACTATTGGAATGCCTGCACGTTGTTATGGGTGCATCGGTTTTGTTTTATGTTTTTTTGGTTCATCTATATGATCATATTTGATGTTTGATATGTGAATATGTTTTAAAATTGCGAATGATCTTCGGAAGTAATGATTTTAGAAAGATGTTTACACTGAATTATCTGTACATAAACTATAGAATCAGCTTTTATCATTTTGTACCTAATCATGAACGTAAATCCGCATGTAACACTTAGAGATCAAAAGAAAAAACAGACTTTGTTGACGTGAATAATTTCATAATAAGTAAAATATATTCTTTGACTTGCTACTTATTAGATAGTTACTATTAAAAAGCTATTATTGACAACAATTCAACATAAAAGTATATCAAATCCGAAGGTTTAAGATTTTTATGGTAAGACACGCTCTTGTTATGAGAAAATCATTATTAGTGATTATCAAAGTGTTGATCTTCAATAAAATAGAATTTATATACAATAAGAAATTATCGTATGTGTCAATACTGCACTCTTTGTTTTAGTATAATAATGTATAGAATTAGCAAATAAAAAGAAATCATTGCCCCAAGGTTTCTTAGCAGTTGGGTAGAGGTGGCAATGGGCGGGACAAGCGAGTTGGGTATCCGATATAATAAGGGTCAATTACTCAAACAATAAGACTAAATGGGGAAAGTACACTTCTTATATGTATCATATCAAAATCATTGACTCATCTCCATCTCTAAAACAAGATTAGAGGTGATAAATTGGGCGTGTTGGTCAGGTTGGGTAATGAGTCAAAATGGTTCGTGTTAGACGATATTACAAAAAGATTAGGATTTACCAAAGATATTGGTGTTTAGAATTTTTTAATATATTTTTTAAAATGTATAGGTAAAAAAATATTTCTTCATGTTTGGATGCTTTTTTAATGTGTTTTTACTTCTAAAACATGATATTATTATAAACTCTATGAATAATAATTTATAAAAATTCAAATAATAATTTATATATAATACTTATATAATAATTTACAAATTCATTTTTGTCAATATTAATGAAATTTAAAATCCATAATATTAATGAAATTGGTTAAACTAATCAATAAATGCTTAATATACTTAGATTACTTATAAATCATACTTAAAGGACATTTTGGTATTATAAAAAAATTTACAAATGAATTAAATGTCTAATTGTCTTTTAAATTGTATTTAAAATGCCAATTTTATTATCTTTTATCTTATATAATTATTACAGATTACAGATATAGATTTTTTTAAAATATCCAATAACTAATTAAAAAACTATTTTTTTGAAAGGTAATTAAAAAAACTAATAAACCTTTTACTTTATTATTCCAACCACTAAACAATTAACCTAAAATTAACAAACAATTCAGTTACAATTCACTATATTACAATATTATCAAATAATTGAAAGGATAGTTTGATCACAGCTCCGATTCTAAACCCTATTTCCACGATTACACCTTCTCTCAAATATGATTTCAAGCAGCCACAAATTGTCAATTAACCATCTCTAAACGATTGACAGTATATATATTCATAATATTTTTGGAAGTTTAAATTGGTTTTATCTCTTTCTTTATCTAATCCGACCCGACTCAAAAAATATAAATTTATCAATATACAACCGAACCCTAAAAAAATTTCCAGCCTCCATAAAAAAGATTTTTGAATCCGTCACCACTTGCAAACGACCGTTTAGCGTGTGTCTAAACGGTCATTTGCAAATGGTATGGTATCAGATTTCAGGTACTCAGGGGTTAATTTGCTGGACCATTGCAAATTGAAGAACTATGATACATTTCTGCATGGCTTCTCGTGAAACTTGCAGACAATTTTCTGCTACAAAAAGTTCATTCTCTCTCTCTCTCTCTCTCTCTATATATATATATATATATATATATATATATATATATATATATATATATATATATATATATATATATATATATATATATATATATATATATATATATATATATATATATAGATGTATGTATGTATATATGTAAAAAGCTGTTTAAATCATCTCTTTCATCTTTGACCTTTATCTGCATCCACTATATATGAACCCTAAATCATTGAAGACTCATAGATAATAGTACTTGCAGGAATTATAGACCACTAATAATATTTAACAGTATGTATGAATCAAAAAGATTTTTGCATAATTGCACTGTTGCATAAATTCAAGCATAGATGAATAATTAACATGAGATTGATGAATACTCACCACACATTTAACCCTCATGATCACTAAGTACTGTTAGCAAATGAAATCGAAAAATTGAAGATAACAATCCACACATAAGTCTTAATTAAATAGCTATAACTCACCTGCTAATCGAACGAAAATCGAAACCTTTTAGGAGGTTTCATGAGCATAACCACAAGAGATTGCCATTAGTAGTATTGCAGCTTCTTTCTCATCTTGTGGCAACAAATGGTAAACTGTCAAGTTCTTGCTTAGACTTATAAGAAAGTCCTCAACGCGATTCTTTCTCGCCGGAGAAGATGGAGGCGGTGATGGTGACGGTGGTGGTGGTGGTGATGGTGATGGCGGTGGCGGTGAAGTGGTGGTGATTTGCTTAAAGTATTGTCTTTTCTTGTACTTTGTAATATCCCTTTTGTAGCTTGGTTTTTTGTGATCTTTGTGTTGAGTTTTTGTAACCTTTAATGGTGTCATGACTGATTGATCATTGAAAACATAGTTATTGTTGTTCTCTGCTGCCGCTGCCGCTGCTGCCATTGCTCTTCTTGCCTTCCTTTGTCGGATCCCACAAGCGTTGCAAAGCGACTACATGAAGCACAGACATAAATCACAATCGAGTGGAAATCACATGTAAATTTATCATATTTATGCGAGTGAGAGATTGCTCTGACAGCAAAAATGAAAGTCAGGCCTATCAATATTTATTTAACTTGTTAGTATGGATTATTATTTATTAATAGTTTAAAGTTTAGATTATTAAAATCCAGGTTGACTATCTACATAGTTTACATATATAGAAGATAGGATATAGAATATATACCTTAGGGCCTCGAGGTCCACTTCGCCATAGAGGTGTCTTGGTGGTGTTACAATCCGAACAAACCCTAATCGGTATGTTGTTGTTTG
This sequence comes from Flaveria ramosissima, assembly GCA_025215565.1. Taxonomy (NCBI): domain Eukaryota; kingdom Viridiplantae; phylum Streptophyta; class Magnoliopsida; order Asterales; family Asteraceae; genus Flaveria; species Flaveria ramosissima. The sequence continues at coordinate 38,764,237 of CM046042.1, forward strand.
AAGAAGTGCTATTGCTTGAATTATCGGTTTCTTGTTCTTCAATTTCCATTACATCTCTACTAGTCGTTGAACTATACGCGTTCCGATTCATGGGTTGATCAGATTTTTTCATTTTAAGCATCACCCTCATCTTGGAAGACATCCACTTCACTTGATGTAGATCACTATTCATAGTATTCTCAATTCCATGATCATTGTACGCTTGTGATCCATAATTATCACCCTGAATATTATCAAAAACAGTGATCAAAACATGAATACATTGATATTCGATCAAATTTCTAATGATCAACAGAAAATTAAATCTTGATATGGGGATTGAATTTCCAAGAAACTTATCACCCATCAAAGAACTGAATCAAGATGAAATCTTTTTGTGACAGATGAAGTAACACATGATCATCAAGATGACATACCTCATGGTGATACTGTGGGGACTGTAATTCACTAGTGAAGACTCTATTTTGATCATTTGAGCTCAAGAACATATGGGTTGTGAGCGATCTTGAAGACGATGAATCTTGAGAATTAGGGCTCAAGAATTGGTGGGTGTTAAGGTGATCTTCATAGTGATCATTTGGGTATGGTGAATAAGTGTTAGAAGATGAATTGAAGAAGGTTGGAGTCATTGTTAAGTGATGGATTTGCAAGTAAGATGCAAGCAAATAGAAGGTATATGGATGATTGAAATCTTTTAAGAGGGAGATAATTGCATACGCTCATCACGTGACTTCAAGGCATTACACGTGACCTCAAGGCACAACACTACATGAATCATTGATTTAAAATTTTAAAGTGTATATCAGTAGTCAAAATGGGTCATGTCGGTTAAATATCACATAGTTCTTTTTGGAGGTTTTTCTTTCTAATGTTATAATTAATTAATATATATTGAATTAAAGATGATTCATTAATTATAAATAACTTTTTGATAATTCCATTTTCAATAAAAGTGCTGGAATACATTTTAAATAAACTCTTTGGTTTGATATGAACATATTTAATGTATTCAATTTTTATATAGATATTTTATTATTAACAAATTATTATCTAGTGTTGTTTACTATTTATATATTATCATGCTAACAAATAAATGGAAATCGGTGGAAACAAGAAAGACACAAGTAACTGCACAAAACGCAATAAAGAAAGCGGCCAGATGGACCACGAAAATACGAAATACTTATATTTTAGATCAACGTCACACTCCCCAGACTCCCTCCTCACACTTATATACATTTTTCTTTTTTATATACATTATATGCAACATTTTCTATTGACTTTATTGTTATTATAGGATTGGTTTACTGTATATCTTTATTTATGATTCATACTGCTTTTTAGTTTTTTTATTTTTAAGATCTAAAGATTATTTTTTATTTTCACTAAATGTAACATATGTATTATTATTTTTTATAAACATGACACTTATTAGTTGTAACTGATACTGCTTAAAGTATCAGTTAGTTAATTGTCCGTCGATAATATGTTGTTATGCAGTCGTGGTACTGCATCATAAAAAAGGGTTCGAGTACTCTAGTGTTATGACCTTGGAAGACTTGTCCGTATTAGGTCAATAATACCTCATCGGTATTCCATCGGAAAACTAAATTATTCAATCCAATATCCAACGATGTATCAACGAAGGCAGTCTGTAGGTGATCATTTTACGTACTGATGGACTTCTGAAGAACTCGACTCCCGGTGAACTAGTGACAACCGTAATTCTGCACCTAAATTAACATCCATTCTAGACGACACCTGCAAACAAATCTGCAAAAATGTTAGAACCCTAAAACGGTCGGTTTTATGACTCATCATGACAACATACAAGACTTTTAAATTATGAAAAGGTGGAAAAATAATTTGCAGCCACATATATGCATCCTTGTGACAGCCTCCACATGATCAACATATAATGTTTTTTTGGCAATAAGAGGACCTACAATTACTAAATTTGTCTCATACGTGCGGGCATATATACTAATGAAAATGAAATCAAATAAACAAAATTTGAAAGAATTATACCTTAAATAGTGTTCACACTTTTTTATATCTTTAATGATAGTATACATTAATATATCTCTCCACGTAATAAGAATCCCTAATCTTTATTTTCTATTTTCTTGTCTTCTTATAAATAAAATTAACTAGGATCCCTAATCTTTATTATCCGGATACGTGTTAGCCTAAAAATCTATACTACAATAATTCTAAGATAAATATTTAATTAATTTTATTTTACCTCACACGAGACATCTATACATATGCATGCAAGCAGAATGAACATGGTGTATAAATATTTTTTCTACATGCAAGCAAATATACTATAAAATTTGCTTAAATCTTGTGTTTTATGCTACATCTAAGGCCGAACCTAAATTTGTGCTTGCGGGATAGTTGTCTTTACATTGATAAAGAATGTGTGGATTATTGCGGCAAAGATTATGGAAGAGGCCAAACCAACCCAGGTATATCACTAGTAGATATGAAGCAGATCCTAAGGTCGTTGAGAGTGTTTGTTGTCTTTGTAGAGGAACAATACGATCTTGGACAACCCCCCTTTAGCATGACCTAGAAAGAAGAAGAAGTCTGTTTTCCAATAAGGTCCTTAAGCTCCTCCCTCAATACACTGTTGTGTTGCCACGTGAACTCTTATATTAACTCTAGTCAAAACAATTAAGTTTCATCTGTAGTCGTAAATTGGATTGAATTTAATATTTATATTCAAAATGGATATAAGTTTAAATGTGTATGTAACCTTTAAAAATTATATTGTTAGGGTGGAGATGAATTAATTAAATACTAATGTAAGATCCTCGAGCACGATTAGTTAAAAAAATTTTAGATGAGTACTCTATGTTAACGAGCTCAAGTATAAATTAAAACTCATTTTAGAAATACGTTTACAACCAAGTCTTATAATCCGAGGTTAAGGTATAATAATTCACAAACAAATTATTAATTAATATATTTTCCCAAAAGATCTTTAATTCTATAGGTCTCAACTTTTCTTCCTATATTTTCATTCTTAGTTCTTTCATTCATTTACATATAAGTAAACATCACGCTTACGTATATGAAGATATGCTTACATATACGTAAGCATGTGGGTTATATCTACATAACGATCATATATATATGACTGGTGGTGGTTACGTATATGTAATCAGTTATACAAAAGGTTTCATATATATAGAATGTAATGGCTATTAAGGCACAACAAGTGTAACATTATGAATGATTTGCAACAGATGTTGGTTATTAGCTACGTATATGTAACCAACCTGTATCTTTATGTATGACCTCAAAACGACAATGAAGATGAGTTAGTTGATAAATAATATCTAAATGAAGTCAATTATTGATTTTCTTAAACTTAATGCATGAGAGATGAGAGAGGAGAGAGAAGAGTAAATGTAGTAATTTTAATAGTGGTTACTAAACTAAATATTTTTTTGTTCCATATTTACCCTTATGTCTTTAATATTATAAGTTTCAATTTTGAGTTATTTACTAAAATGACATTGTGTATATCAACCATTGATCAAATAGATCAATGGTTTAGATTTAGTTTTTTTGGTTTTCTAGTAAATCATGATTTTCTTAGGAACCCTCCCCTATATATATATATATATATATAACCCTCTATTATTGTGATCACCATATTAACCCGTCAAGATCAACAAAATCATTATATTTTGTTGTAATAACATTATTACACATATACAAAAATATGTTTTATATGTATATGTATAAATTTGTAAGCGTAAAAGGTTTACATTAGTGTAAATTACACTTATATTTGTACATATTTATAAAATGTAAGTGTAATTACAAAAGTGTAAACTTTTCTACCCTTTGTATATGTCTAATGAAGTTATTCCAACAAAATAATGATAATTTTGATTAATCTTGACGGGTTAACACGATTATCGTAACGATAGAGGTTTAACATTTAAACCATCTCTCTATATTTCTTTAACTAAATATTATTTAAATTAAGTATTACCTTATGTAAATACTCAAGTATATATTTAACACTTTCATAACTATAATAATAATAATAATAATAATAATAATAATAATAATAATAATAATAATAATAATAGTAATAATAATAATAATAATAATAATAATAATATGAAAATAATAATAACAATAATAACTACTACAATAATAATAATAATAATAATAATAATAATAATAATAATAATAATAATAATAATAATAATAATAATAATCATAATAATAATAATAATAATAATAATAATAATATTAATATTAATATTAATATTAATATTAATATTAATATTAATATTAATATTAATATTAATTAATATTAATATTAATATTAATATTAATATTAATATTAATATTAATATTAATATTAATATTAATATTAATATTATTAATATTAATATTAATATTAATATTAATAATAATAATAATAATAATAATAATAATAATAATATTAATATTAATATTAATATTAATATTAATAATAAATTTCAAAGGAAATTTTAGGTATTTAAGAATTTTAGCATTTATGACTAAAATTGTTAGTTAATGAAATGTTATTTAATATGTTTCAAAAAATAATTACAATAATATATATATATATATATATATATATATATATATATATATATATGTTTAATCATAATAATAATAACAATAATAATAGTACTACTACTAATTATTATTATTATTATATGGTTAATAATAATATATAGTTTGGACGTTTTCATACGCGTTCAAAAATCAAACTGCGACGAATCACAAGTCTAATATGCTTGTAATAGTATACGAGACTCCAATGCATACACAACAAAAGTGATCATATAAAGTGAGACAAGATATACTAGCTCATCTTTAACCCTTAGGCCTTATCACACATTGAACGCCCCCCCCCCCCCCCCACGTCATGGGGTATTTCGTGATAGCTACAACATGCTAAATATTTTATTATAATTGGTTTGACTTGTTAACCAATGTAAATCATCAAACGAGTCAAAATTATTATGGTTTTTAGGGAAAGCCCCAAAGTAAATGGGGTTCCGGGGACCCAACGGCTTCTTGGTGAGGGCCTAGGACAACACCTTTAGGGTCGAAATTACTTTAAAAAAATCAAACATTAAAACTTCATTAGAATTTACTTTCCCTAAATTTTACGTATGATTTTCGGATGAAAGAAAAGGCTTTATTTTGAGGTAATTTTATATGTGAAATCTCTTGGTTATGAATTAAACCATTTTTAACTCTGGTTCCATAGAACACACTGATAAAAAGTTCTTGTTTTGAGTAATCAAATTTTGAGTTTTATTTAATTGAGAAATTTGAGCGAACCATCAAATTGTTTCAATCTGAAAGTGATACACGATTTTCATAAAATTTAGTATATTGATCTATAGACTTACATAACAGTGTTAGTCAAACACAATTCCCTTTGAATGTGATAACAACCATTGTATATGTGATGCATACGTGGCACTACTTTATCATTATTATCACTAACCCCTCAAAGGTAGTCTAAGAGAAACAATATGATATTAAAATTAATAAATAAATAAAGAAAAATTGAGCAAATTTAAATAAGCTATGATATTAGCCTGGGATGACTGATTTTGGTAAGTCTTGACGATTAGATCAATCATGGGTTGATCATAGGACCCGTAACTCCTATAGATCAATACTTGCTTCCATTTGGAATGCCTAACTTCTTTCCTACATGTTGTTACACTCGATGTCGGTCATTGGTTGCTTAAATGTTAATTGGTCGATTGTTACATTTGTTTGGCATCGATCGATCAAGCGTATGTATATATAAAGTGAGATATGGAGATAAGATATTGCATGGGAAGCTGGATTCCCATGATCACAAAATAGTATATGCCAAAACTCAATCAATGCCTATATGCAGGCTTCAGACAAAATTACAGTATCACGACATCCTCTTTCGCATGCCATCACACCCACCCACAATTATATACATACATATACACATGTGTATTTCTTTAATATTGTGTATACATGTATAAGCAAACGATATATGAATAAAAAAACAATATGTGACAAATTAGTTTGATGAGTTTTTATGTACGTATTCTACACATATATATGTAAGAGGCATAAGTTAAAAAAACACGTACAAACTATTGAAACATACTAACTGATGTAGACGTTCTTTTGTTCTCATAATAATTTAATTAACGTTCTGTAATGATTCTCGTCACAACGTACGTGTCTGTGTAGATGTAAGGCGTGATAGACATGTCTACATATGGCCAACCAAAATATCAACTTACCACATGCGATGTATTTATGAGACTTGTTTTACTCTAGTACTTTCTTGTCTTAATTTATCATAAGATATATTGCACTTAAAAGATGTGTTTACAAAGTGTATTGTGAGTTTAACGGCTAAAACATCACTTACTATATTGTAAATGTATAAAAAAAGTCGATTTCCTGTAATAGTATTCTACATGCTTTTAGTATAATCTTTTTAACTAAATCAAAATCCTTTTTATCTCCAAATACATCTCTTAGTTACTGTACATCAAGTTAGCAATTACTTTAGATGTAGGAAACATCCCCTAAACCCTTCAACTCCATGAACAAAAATAATTAGTGGATTGATCACCCCGGTTCAAACTACGGCATAAACCACTAAAACTGATCGAGACATTTTAACGGGAGTGAATCAGTTCGTATATATAGTTGGTTTGAGATTTATATGGTTCAGTCTTGTTAGTTTACTCATTAGTTGTCTAGAACTTAAAAACGGCTGTATATTTTTGGAATATGTAGTTATGTAAAACTTTTTATATTCATTAACTACTTTTACCATTTATAAACTTTTAATACAAGCTAACACTTTTCTTAAATAAATAATGGTTTAACTCATCAACCGTTAAACAGCTAATTAAACTAGTCGGTCCGACTGGCCAACCAACTCAACCAGTTTGATTTACTGTTTTTAAAACCACATATATACTAGTTCAGTCCTGTTCATTAAAACCAGCCAAAAAACACCCTTAAAATATAGTTTAAACATATCCTAAAGATGTGTTCCCTAACCCTAAGCATGTTTCTATATGTTATATATCCAACCGACCTTGCCATCTAGTATTTTTTTACGGCGTTTGGAACTAATTTTAATACCCGAGTGAGCATTCCCGAGATGAAATGTCAACCATTCATACTAATTTTGACGTCAAAGGCCTCACTCACTAATAAACACATAAAAAACTTACAACTGTAATAAAACTTTTTTGAGTCAAGTTTTAACATGGTTGTGGATATTGGGACACCCCATAATTATAATTCAACACCCCAAATTTTTATACAAGTCGTATAGGCTCATACGCGTCGTATGAGAGGGTCGTATAGTCCCATACGAGGCGTATAACCTCTCTGACAGTCCCCCTGAATTTTTCTTCATAGTCAGTGTCAAAATTTGCTATACACGTCGTAAAGCTCTATGTATGAAGATCGTATAGGGCTATATGGGCGTATAGCCCTCTGACAGTATTTTTCTCATTTTCAATATTTTCGACCCTATACGTCGCATATAATGTTATAGGAGACGTATAGAGAGATGTCAATATATAATATGTGACGTCCGTATATTATGACCTATCTAGCACCTATGTTTCAAACCTATAAGTGTTAGGGTTTTTTTTAATAGAAAAGGAAGTTGACCCACGTACCAAAAATTCCTTGATACCGTTGGTAGATTAATATATGGTTTCTAGAAACCTTTTGTACCGTACAACAGTAAGATGCAGTGAGTGTGTGTTTGTGTGTGAGACCAAGGGATTATTATATTATTATAAGGTGGTGTCTTATCGGATATTTCTAGAGGCAAATCCTATCAGGCTTGTTTTCTTGTTTTTATTTGATCTACAGCTTTGTTATTACGTGTTGTCTTTGATATTACAACCGTCAATGCGTAAAGTACAAGCTATTATAGCATATTCATTAGGACCACCTTCACCTCCAATTGCAACTAGGGTTATGTATTCAGTGTACGTCTGTGCATGCAGTGAAAGTTACTGCTCGTATAACAACAGCTGCCTTTATTTCTATCTTCTGTGGTCGGGTTTCGTACTCGAGTCGGCAATATATATATTATTTTAGGACCGTTTGTCTGATCTTAATTAATCAGTGACGGAACTAAAGCTTTTTATTAGTTGGAGGGTTATTATAATTAAGGTTTGAATTTTTCTACCGACTAACATAAAAGGTTCAACTCATGTGTTTTATAGGAAAACTCGGCTTTTATACGTGACAATTTTGGTGACCGGACCCCATAGACAGTCTCTTGGTTCCGCCTTGATTATAATTTATTGAGCTTGTGGTAGTGCAAGTCGGGTCAAGTTATAATATATGATTTATTACGATAAATAAAAAATATAATAAACTATAGAATGAAGATCATTCACATATCGTCATTCATATATTTGTGAGTGTGTTCGTTATATTATAAAACATGGTTGTGAGTGAAATATAGATAATATGTTACTGTTCATCTGTATATTTGATAAGACGTTGTTTATTTTCTATTAATTTTTTTAATGGTTGTAAGTAGGGGAGAAATAAAAAGTAACGATAAAAGTATAAAATATTATTTAATTAAAAAGAATAGAAAAAATAATGATTTTTTTATGTAGTTATATAATTAAAGATGAAAATATATAGAATGTGAATGCTCGAAGTCTATTAATACATTAAATAATTTATAGAAAATAAATAAACTATATTTTGTAAATTAAAGTGTCTAAATTTGTTTGAGATGCAGTAATTTTCAAAAATTTCTTTTAAATTATAAATTGTTATCTCTTAAATAAGATGTTTACAGTTTTATTTTTTTTAAAAAGTTTGATATTAATCCTCTAAACGTTAAGGCTTTTCTAGTTAATTAACAACTGAGGTCGCCTCATTTTGTAATTTCAAATTCTTCTTCATAAAATAAATTATAATTTTCATCTTTAAGGTTGGTTTAAAATAATTGTTTTCATTCAAAAATTTAAAAATTGTTACTTAACTGAAAGTATATGACTAAAAATAGTATTTTTAAATTTTTGAATAAAAACAGTTATTTTGAGCAAATCATAAGAATACAAATAGTAGTTTACTCTTTAGTTTATTTAAACATAGTATTCGTATTATGTTAAACATTCATACGAATTTTGTTTTTTTATAAAGATAAATTAAAGAGTTTTCAAACATTATATTTGAGCGATTATCATTTAACTTGAAAAGTTTAATAAAAAACATACCTAAACTAAAATTGACATAAGTTATAACTATATCTATTTGATTACTTTGGTGGGCCTATATACATTAAAAAACATATTAAAAAAAAAAAAAAGCAGAAAACGTACAATGAAGAGTATGGATACGTATGTTGTTTACATATCACTCACTCCTGAATTGGCATGTTGAAGGTAGAGACAAGGATCTTGACATTGTCTTTAATTGTGTTTTGAAAGTTGAATTGACCCGTCTCATGGTTAAACCAGAAACCACGAGTCAATGATCAGTTGATTAGTTACGAGCTAATAAATATTTACGAGCTATGAAGGGGGCAATGAATCAGATAAACCCATTGAAAATATGAACAAACTCGTTGATGATTGCCTCCTCCCTCTGCTAACTGGCCAATCGACTAGTTGAACGAGTAAACTAATAAATAATTAACCAGTTTGGTTTTCATAACATTATTAATTAAATACATATGTTCATTTATTTATAATTGTTGACATAGGATAGTTGTTATCATTGTAGTGTGGGGAAATCTATAAGGGCCATGGTGTTAGTAGAAAATGCCATATATTCTCCTTTTCAATTGGCCTACCTTCCTTTTAATCATGTTTGGAAATATTTTATTGAAAGAGTTTGTAGTTTATTGTTAAATGCACATTTTTGTAATAGGAATACTTTATATAAATACTTTTAAACTGTTTATTTAATATGATGTATGTCTTAAAATTAAGCTTAAAAAACAATATTATTAAATTAGGTTACTTAAACTTATTTTTCATGTCACAATGTCCACCCTTATCCAGGCTTTACCGCTCTCATAGCCAAAAACGGCTCTAAAAACACCCCCTCTCTCTTACTCTCTCTCTCCTCCCACTCTCACATGTAGAGGTGTACAAACCGGTTTTTTTTTGTGGTGGGATCAAACCGGCTTTTCTTCAAACCGGTTCGGGTTACAAACCGGTTTGGCTCACCGAAAACTCGAACCTATCAAACCGATTCGGACTGGTTTGAAACCGGTTTTTTTACCCAAACCGCTTTTTCTTACCGGTTTAATCGGTTTTTAACTTTTAAACTGGTTTATAAACCGGTTTTGAGTGCGGTTCGGGACTGGTTTGGGCCAAAAATCGGTTTTCTCTGCAACTGGTTCCGGGTTTTTTTGTCTGTACCGGTTCCCGAACCGGTTTTTTGTCCATGTCTACTCACATGATTACTTTTTTAGCGTTTTCCAATAAAAAGCCTCTCCTCCTTTTATATCCTCTAAAACAAGCATATCTCATATATCTCCTCTTTATCTCCTTCCTCTTTCCTTCATTTGAGTCAACCTCAAAACAAACATTATGGATGCTCTAATAATATGAAATGACCATTCAATTGTGTAGATAAACAACAAGTGCACATAATCACTACTCAATTTCAAAACGTGTATTGAAGATGCTCTTAATACTTAGAAAATCACCGGGCATTTGTTCAGGTTAACAAGTGCACAATTCTCACTCGATGGAAAATCACACAAGTGCATAACATGTAAACTTGCCATGATAAAAAATAAATGAAAACGCAAGTAGGACATCTTGAGGTAAGCAATCTAAAACATGAATAGACAAATAAAGTTACAAATACATGAAATATACTCGACCATCGACTAGTGAAAGTAACTAAACTTGGCTTGAAAATGTCAAAAATATAAAGGAATCTATATTGTAGGGTCTCTAAAGAAAGATACTAGACTTATGGACCCGATGATTATATAGGTATTTCATGACATTACAAATTACAAAAGACAATTAAAACACTAGAAGTTTCTTGCGATATGTAATCGAATGGACGAAAATCGAAAAAAGTTATGAAAGAGAAATATACTCGATTCAGCATTGAAAGTAATAGAACTTGGCTTGAACATGCAGGATCTAATAGAAATCTATGTTGTAGGGCCTTTAATCTAACACACACTCATGCATCATGCGTGTTAAGCCTTAATCCGACAAGGTGTAGCCTTACAACCTTGAGAAAAACACATTCGTATATCATTAACATATACATCACACACGTTAAGCCTTAATCTAATAGGGTGTAGCCTTACAATCTTACGAAAACACATTCATATGTCATACACATATACATTATACACACGAAGCATACCATACATCACACATATAAGCACCATACACTTTTGTCATTTTTGGCAAAATACATGACTTATGATCCCTTTGCATAGATCTTATGAGGTTATGTCACAATTAGTCCTCAAGGTATAGTTCTTGTGAAGCAAAACAACTTTTTTATGGATGTAATGCACCGATATTGTTTTAAAAACCTATAGTAGCTTTAGGTGGTAAAAATATTTGATGTCCAGCTAGCTGACTCTATCTTCATTTTTTTTAATTAACGAGGTTTGAAACCCCTAATAGATTCTGAAAGCTGATAATAGCAAATTTGATGTATATCCAACCCTAATCATATGCGAAGAATAATTATCGACTCGATCCACATATGCCTTAAGTAAACCTTTAATTGTTGTCTTTGCAAGGTTAGAACTTGGATTGTGCAAAATAGAAATTATGTGGAGTTGGTTGTTATTAGGGTATAATAGGTAAAATGGTAGTTATAAAATGGAGGAATAATTGGTAAAATGGTAGAGAACAAAAGGATATGACAAAAAGTGTTGGAATTATTGTTGAGTGGAGACTAATGGAACTTGCAGGGCAGGACCATTCCAGAGATTGATTTGTTGCTTTTTGACGACAAACTATTATTTTATTCGTAAAAATCTAGATATAACAATTTCAGATTGTTAAGTTAATTGAATTATTGCATTATATTTAATTTTTGTTTATATTTTAAAAATAATTCTAATAATGTTTAATATGTTTATCATGGTAAATAAGTTTTATTTGTTTCCATTCTCGTTACATTTTGAGAAGCAATATAATTTCTTTACTAAGTTTGGTGTTTGATGTGTTTGACTTGTGTGATATTTATTAATTCTTAAAGTATATTAAAGGTGTTCAAGTCCAAATTCGTGGGATGTTTGGTGTTATTACGTGAGACTAAATTTAATTATGTTATGTTGAGGTAGAGATGCAACACAAGGGTATAGGTATAACCGTAAAATCGAATTACGTATTTTGTATTACAGTCATCGGATACTCGTTTCTTTTTATCTGTCAAGTTTACTAGGTATCTCATTTATGATCCTACTTCGTTAAAATTTATCTCACATCAAACCGCTTTAAAATCATATACTAAAATATAATTATAACAACTTTAAGACTTTAAAAACTTAAGTTTTCAACAACTTCAAAATAAAATTTGTAAACATTTAATTTTTATTTTATTGTATTTGTTAAGGCTATATAATATACTAGTATAGTCGGTTTCGAAGTGTGTAAAGGGGTCTAGGATCACTTTCGGGAATCTAGGTGAGTATGACTTGATATCATGTATATCATAAAGACATGAAAAATCTTATAATTAATCTCATATCTGAATATCCATAATGTTGCGAGTCCATGTTATTTAGTTATCCTACACTAAGGTTGTAATAATAACTTAATAAGTCATGAATACCTAGCTTTGCTTACTTGATGATGATTCATATTTTATGATTATTTAAGACTCAATTGAAAAACTATTAAAAAGTAAAAATAAAAATCTAAAAAAAAAGTTGTAAATGTAATTACATTTAGAAACGTATTAATCCTCTATAATAAAAATTTAGACGTAAATATATTCATGTAGACATTAAAAAAAATTCATGATTTAGTTTTTTTCACTTTTTATTATACAAACTTTACTTTAAAGTACCTTACCAACACATTTTTACAAGTCATGCCTCTATATGCTAAGTCATTTATGTTTTTACCTTATATTTATGTATCACCATTAACATCTATTACCTATAATAAAAGAATATTTTTAAGATGTCACATGTCAACATATTAAGCATTCTTATTTTTATTTTCCCGTCTATCTCTCCTAATCAATGATAATAGAATATATGGTAATATATTATTTAAAACATTTTTAAATTAAAAAATAGATATTGTAAAATTTTAAAAACTTGATATTATAATGAAATATACACTTTAAAAATATATGACACAAAAATTTTTTTATGTATGGAGTATTTTAATACAATTTTTTCTAAGTTTCATAAGATAATTATTTTTTCAATTAAAATTATAAAAAGACCAAAATGTTTAAGAAAACAATTAAAAAACACAATCTTATAAAATGAAAATTTAAAATGATATTATCATTGTTTTTACTTGAACTACTTATTTATTTCTAACTCAATCATATCCTATTTACAAATATCATTTATAACTTTTAAATTTTTATTACAAATTATTTCATATATTATTTAATCAACCTGTGTATTACACGGGATACTATACTAGTATTGGAATATACTGTGATTTAAGCCGCGATTCAGAATAACACAGAAACCTAAGACAACCTTGAAACACCAATCCTCCTACCTTGTTCTTGAATCGAACCTCGTTTATTCATTAACACTTGGTTCCTTGGCACGCGGGTGTTTTCCTTTTTCTTTCCTTTTCTGTTGAAAAGTAATTAAAAAAAATAAATTACAAGAAGTTGATCAACTCATATTATCCAGACTTCAGGCAACCTATGAACAGATCACTGATTTGAGTATGAAAACCATATATTTACAAAATTTAAGGGGAAGTACAATGACCCATTTGTCAAAAGATCTTGATGTACAAGTATGCAGCCAAACAACAGCTCCTATAGGCGATATAACGAGTTACATATGTAAACTACAGGTTACGTATATGTAACTCATACAAGTTTATGACAAGTTACATATATGTAACTCGTTCTATCATCATCTTCGTTCCGTCATGAATATATATTAAACGAATTAGACAATTAGAATAATGAGAAGGAAATTTGACTTGCATACATATTAGACGATTAAAGAATAAATATAAATTGATTGACTAGATGTGGTTTTTACGATTTTTTCGTAAGTTGATGGTTTTCTCTTAATCCCTTCACTTAACTGTTAAACCCTAACAATAAAGTCAAGTGACTTTATTATTAACCAAGAGTCCTTTTTCCCACTGATTAAGTTAAGTCCCTAAATTTCATAGAAAAACTTTTCTGTTAAGTTTTATAAGTCGAGGGAATTAACCATGCGAAACTCGGCCGACTTAAATGTGAATTCAACAAAAGTGCATGGGTTATCCCTTAATTGACGACCCTTCTTTTAAATAAATTAATCTAGGAGTTTGAAACATTTTAGTTTTCAACTAAACTTCTTTGTTTTATCCATTATCAAGTATATATGACTCAAATTAAAGTGCTTCTTTTACACAAATGGGTTATAATTGAAAACTCTAAATAGTTCAATGCTAATAAACATTTCATATTTAAGACTATAAAATGATTATGAAACATACCCAGAATCCCTTTGTCGAAAAAGGAAAACAAGTACTCCAAATCCTACCACAAGGGCGATTTTCATTGCCTGAACATAAACTCAAAGTTAGAAACTGGAACACATTATATTTTCTTAATTCATTACAATTTACAACTATCTGAATAAACAAAATATTATATAAACCTGTCCAAATGATCCATTAGAGGCCTCTGCATCTGGACTTTCTTTTTCTTCACCCTGAAATACATTTGCACAGACACAAAAATCAAGAAAAGAGTACAACATTTGTGTTAAAAGATATGGTTATAGGTGATAATTTCACTTGTTACCAAGAATGGGTTGACTTTGGTTATACATTATCTCAACAATCAAATGTGTACAACTTTAAAACTTTGCTAAATATGAAAGAGTCCAGTTGGGTTAAAAGTTGCAAAAAGTATATTCAAACGCTTGTGAGCTCCTATGTTGCTTCAATAGGTACATTAGAGTGCTAGTTCCATACTCCATCCGAAATTTATTATCCACAAACAAGAAAGATAATGCAAGCTAATTAACAGAATACCAATTTTACCCTTAATGCATTGAAGATACCAATTGACTTGGAAAACTTGACATATTTGATGATAAGGTTAAAAGGGGAAAATTAGTAAATTACAACTACCCATATATAAAATGCGGACAATAATTTTGGGACAGATGGAGCTCTAACTATAGGATTATAAGAATTGGCCAAATAATTATACCCTTTTTTCATCCTTGCATTCTCCTGAACCATCTTGGTCGAAGTAGTCAAGATTGACTTTTGAAGTCTTTCTATCATCAATGCTCTCTTTTTCATTATTTAGGGCTTCTTTTCCCATGTTCTCAGCACCCTTGGAATCATTTCCTTTTGATTGCATATATTCACTTGGTTCTTGAAAATTACTGTCATATTCAACTTGATCTCCTTTTGTTACAATATCTGAAAGGTTTTTCCTCAAATCACCCGTGCTAAAAGAAGTTCTGAGCCTAGACGAACCTGAATTTTCTGAGTTCTTGAGGCTTGATTCTGACCTCTCATAATAATCTTTAGCTGTATCATCCTTCAGTATACGTGAGGTTCTGAATCTGTATGATTTTGTACTTGCAGGCTTGAGAGGAACCCTATCCTGAAACAAATTTATACAATAGAAACTTATTAGGTGTGGCTCGTTTGCCTATATAGAGCCCATTACACAACCAGCCTGATAAGCCTATTTTCCCACCTCTAATATTGATAAATAAAGCACCAATAATACTAACAATAGAGCGGGCATGCACACCTGAGACATAGTACTTTCAAAGACGCTAATCATTTTCTTTATATTTTGTGGGGATCTCTCCAGTGAACCTTGATTATCCATTTCACCTGCTAATTTAGGTGAAAAAGATTTAATCTTTTCAGCAACGGTTAATCCTGATGACCCCACATCCCTAGAAGATGAGTTTTGCAATCTTCTTAGTAAACCAGTTTCTTGTAATTGAAACGCATTGTTCTTAATTGTATTCACTTCTGTTTCTTTTGACAAAGGTGGAAACTTGCTCACTTTGCTCATTTTATTTACAAAGTTCGGATTTTTATCTTCAGGAATATGCTTATCTAATTTCTCAACCAGATTATACAACGGTTCTGATTTGACTGCATTATTATTCTTTAAGGAATCACGAGTCCTGGCATCTTCTAGAAGCTTTTCGGGTACTTCAGCTTGTTGTAGCAAAATCTCATTGTTCTTATTTGATGTGTTCTCTTCGTTTGTACCCTTTACAACATTCGGGATATTTTCTTTAAGAGTCTCCTCATATAACTTTTCAACCAAAGTATTAGAAGAATTGGGTTTTTGCTCAATTTCTTGTGTCATATAAGTCTCTTCCCTTTTATCTGTAACATTCTAGAACATGGTAATTGAATGTCAAAGAGTCAAGTCTCCAAAAAAAGTACAAGCACTAGAGGTGGCATTTTCAACCCATGTGGTCGAAAATAAGTTGATTTCGGGTACAACTCCAATGGATTAAACTGGTCATATTTTAAAAGTTAGATGATGATGAAACAGGACAATTAGGTTGAAAGTTGCCAAAATGTAATTCAGATGTTCTCAACCTCCTATAGCAATCCATTCAAACAGTTTAGAAAATATTTTAATAATGTTGGCAGGTCAACGGAACCTGGTCTGGCCTATTTTTATTAACTTTAATATTATCTAAATAACATTATTTCTGTAATATCTACTACATTAACTATGTGTATAACTTTAAAAAAATTGGAAAAAATTGGAAAAAAGGTGACGGGTCGACCCAATCAAACCCCTTTTTCTCGTATTAGAAATGCCTCTTTTGACCTGTTATCTGACCCGGCCATCTTGCTACCTCTAACAAGAAACAATTTATGAACCAACGGAGTTATTTTAAAACAACATGATAAGATATTACAATCCTTAACTGTGAATGATTGCCCCTGATAAGATTTTGAAGCCTTTAGTGAAATATCAGTATTAGAACTGCTTTTGGGGAAATCTTGTGAAGACGAAGCACTCAAAACATCTAGACAAAACCTTTCAGAAAAGTTCTAATGACTCTGTGTACTATGGAACTCCTTCAGTTCTTTCAGTTGTGCTAGAGATGGTAAAATAGCAGGGATTCAGGTGGGTGGTGGATCGGGTCAAACAAGCTTGGCTGGGTTGACCCAAAACAATTTGTGTCCAAAAGTTTAACTTTACAATAAATAATTAGTGGGTGATCACAAAGCTGTTATTATTTCAGCCATAATCTGTATAAAATGATTTAGAAGGTTTAATGCACCGAAAGAATACACTTTGGGCTAGAGGTGACAAAATGGGTGGGTCAAGAATCAAGATGGTGGTGTAAGCGGTGAAAAATGAGTCAGGTTGGGTTGAAATTTCCACCCTAGATTAGTTTTGTCCTTAAATTTTTCTTTAGACACAACAAAATCAAACCTGAGACCTCATGTCTGCTACCAAGAATCTCAGCTTGCTTCTTCTTCATTGCCGCTTCTCTCTACAAATAAAAAAAAGCAAATATAGTCTCCTAACAGCAATGTCATCATTTTTGCAAAATGTTAATGAAATAAATCTGAACTAAAACTCTTTAATTTCATAATAATTAACTAATAACGGGTATAAAACTTGACCATTGTAGCCTAAAGATTCACTGTCAGAATCAGCAATAATTACTAAGGTTAGGTATACACATGTAACTTTACATTTATCCCAATAATTAGTATTTTCAGTCAACTTCATAGTTGACACCTAAGGATGTTCAAATATTCATGTTGAAGGTAATTATGTGACATGGAATAATCACTAATCAGAATCTAATGATCAGCTTCAACAAAACATGGTGAGAAAGATAATGTTTGTGCGTGCTTCTCCTGCTCGAGTGTCTAAATGTTTTCTAATAATTTAAGGAAACAACTGATAAACTAAGGGTATATAAGGAATTTCACACTGCACTTCGATAATCATTTTCTTGTTGCAGTTACTAAATTACCATCAGATTGATTACTCAAAACTCATTATCTACCCTAAAATGAACAAAAAACTGTAATTATGGTCAATTCTATTCAAATGTTCAAACGCACACCACCGTCTACAAAACAAATAATTGAAGAAGAGAACCAAGAGGGTACCATCAAACGAATCCGGTTGCGTTCATCATCGCTAAGAAAAAACTGCAGCTTCATATGTATAAGCCCACCTCCTTCAATGGGAAACACATCATCCCATGTACCCTTTTCGATTACTGGCATGGTTCGAACACCTTGCACAATACAAATTCATCCCCAATTAGAATCAAATTAACCTAATTCACACAATGTGTGATGTTATGCTAAACCTGATTGTGATACTTGATTTCCCTCTGAATCCTGAACTGTAATGACCAAATTATCTCGCAGATTCGTCAGTGGACTGTGCTAACATCAGTATCTTGAATCGACACAAATATTTAAACTATAATCATATAAACAGTACGGAAACTTACAAAGAGAATGTCTCATTTTCCCCAACTTCATGTTCAACTTTACCCAATGAAACTACATGAAGAATTAAAGACATATGAAGTAACTATGATACTGTTAGAAACATAAACAATGAACAGAGTACATACGCTTGACAGAATTTGATGAAGATGGAAGCTCCTTGAAGTCCAAAACTATGAAATCAAACAACCCAAAACGGAATTACTTCAAGAAATCATGAATTTAAGTTGAATTTAAAGAATTTGTGAGATTAAACACCTGAAACTTGAATGGATCCTGGCATTGTAGATTGAAGATAATGAATCCAATTGAATGCTTTTGGTGGTTGGTGAATGCATGAGGATTTGACGAATTTTAGGATGGAATAATTGTGTTCGTGATTCGTCTACGTCTGTAGAGGTGGGGTAGGGTGGGATTTGAAGCAAATTTTATCCACCATAGATGGTATGATGAAAAAACCCAAATTTGTCTTACTCGTGAAATCAAGATCATATAAACCCTAAAAATATATTGGAGGTTAATCTTGATATATCCGTTGAAAGGGGCATAATTTACACAAAAGATTTGCGTACTTATTTACTTATATGACTGACATTTGACCAATGGTATATATTATTATACCGGTGTACATACAACCCTGTTTCTATGGATCTGATCGATCTATGATCGACTCGGGTTGAACATGAGGAGTGATGATCATAGGTCAGGTTTGAATCCGGAAAAACCGTTGGGTTGCAAGCGGTTTGGGATTCATGGTAAAACTCGGTTCCCACCCAGGGTATTACGCGACCGGTTTTTCAATCCGACCTTATCCAACCTATATTGAACTTGGTTTCTATTGTTTTTAATATCTTGAACTTTATGTAATTGTTGTTTGACCATTTGAACTTGTTTTTACCACCTTTTAGACCATTTTGCCTTTATATGCTAATATATAAAGGTTTAGATGTAATAGTTCTATCACATCACATAAAAATGTAAAAACTTACTCGAAAACACAAAAAACACCCTCAAACACGTCCTCAAGTTTTAAAAAGCGTTATGGTTTCTGAATCACCTTTCCAACTGGTGCATCTACAAGCGAAGCTTCCATTATGAAGATTCTACCAACAACAAGGACCCCGAAGTTTTGGTGCAAATTCGATTTATATTTTCTATAATGAATTTAAAATAAAATTTAGAGTTAATTAAAGGAATAATCCCTGTGGTTTGGCGAAAATAACAGGTTCGGGTACTAACTTTTTTAAGTAACAAGTTTGGGTTTTGTGCTTTTAATTTTGCAACGAGTTTAGGTATTAATATTATCTTTCGTTAAATTTTCTGTTAAATTAGAGTAAAATGACCAAAATATACTTTTTATAAGCAAAAGAAGCATTTATGTAATTACCTTATTTTAATCATAAATGGTCCCTGATTAAAATAAGGTAATTACATAAATGCTTCTTTTGCTTATAAAAAAGATATTTTGGTCATTTTACTCTAATTTAACAGAAAATTTAACGAAAGTTAATATTAATACTTAAACTCGTTACAAAATTAAAAGGACAGAACCCAAAACTTGTTACTCAAAAAAGTTAGTACCCGAACCTGTTATTTTCGCCAAACCACAGGGATTATTCCTGTAATCAACTCCAATAAAAATTTATCAGACACGTTAAAATTGATAAAGTGATGTTTTATTAGATAAGAAATGTCTATATGATGTTTTTGTCAACAATAAATGTCTTTATATCTTCTAAATATATCTTTCAAACAGGTAATGATCATGTTACTAATTTAAAAGATTTTACATGATTTGATCGATATGCTCCTTCTATCCAGAATCCCTTTAACATATTTTTTTATTTTATGTTTATGGTCAGATTTCATTTGGTTGACAATTTTTCCATGGTGTCACGAACCCCACTTATAGGCGACATTTGGTTAACATATAATATATGAAACACACTCACATATTTTTATGGATTCGACTGTAAATGCTCTAAAAGGTAAGAATTAAGGTACATAAATCAATTATTTCAAAAATCAATTTTGTTATAAAACCGATCTGGTTAATGGTCAAAACTAGTTATTTCAAAAACCAGATCGGTTATTAAATATTTTGAAAGGGTACAATTATCTAGTTAGTTAATTAAAAAACCGGTTTGGTTATTAATCAATTTTTATATCAGTTAAAAACCCGTTTTTATACCAATTAACAGAAAACCCGAATTAAAAATAACCAAGTCATTACCATTCGCGTAATAAGAATACTAATTGCTTTCTATGGTACCGATTAACGATCTCAGTATCGATCTGGCTTTTCGGATTGATTCGATTAACAATTTTTTTTAACACCAGGCAGTATCACATAAAATTTGTGCCAAAGATCCTTTTATGGTTTTACTAGACATGGGCCGGCCTACGAGTGGCCATCAACCTAAGTGCAATTATAAATAAATAAAACTAGAATTAGCTCCCGCGTTGCGGCGGCGATGTAAAATCGTGTCAAATAACACAAAGGCTATACCACTGTCAGCGACCACTAACACTGAAGTTGTGGTGTGTTAATACGAAGAAATTAGACCAAACGTAAAACATAGAAAAGTACAACTAATTCGATCTAGGAACCACGTGTTGTGACGAACCTATCAAAACGGAAAAGAATAGACGTAAAACGCTAAACCACACACGCACGTTGTGTCGTGTTAACTCACAAAATTTAGAACGAAACGCAAAAGTGTTGAACGACAATGCATGTTGTGGTGTGTTAACTTGCAAAATTTAATACGAAATGTAAAATGAAACTATTCAAAATATGAAAATTACAGGGGACTAAATTCAAAAGTAAAAAAGTTGTAAGGTTATATTATAAAGATAAAAAGTTTTGAGTTAAAAGTAAAATATAAAATTTTATAAGGTTACCATTTGTAAAATTTGAAAAGCTTTGAATTAAAAGTAAAAAACAATTTTTTTTTTGAAAAACACCCTAAACATAAGATATAACCTCAATGCATAAACTAAGTTGGTAATTAGTATATAATAAATTGAGCAATGTTATTGTTTGGTTAAGTGACAACTATAATAACACTTTCTATTTTTCTTTTTCAGACAATTGAGTTAACAACTTTGATGTTTACGTTTGGGTTATTGCATAGGCCACATTATCCCGATTTAGTGTATACTTAGTTGGAACAGCACTATTCTGGATTGGATCAAAACCAAGTTTAGATTATAAAATAAAAGTGACCGAATTGATAAAAATTAGTTACGATTTGATTGTGAGTTGTTAGGTATATCATGATGTAAAATATAATGTTATCCAAAGTTTATATATACAAAAATAGATTAATACTATGAAAAAATTAACATCTTTTTTGTTTGTGACTTTAGTATATCAAATGTTTTAATTTAAACAAAATCCATGTGTACATGTGTAATTAAACGTGAGTCAATAGCACAATAACAACATGTGCGGCTACTGTTTAAACAGTTTACTTGATATTGATGTTATGTGTGTCTTTTTGGTGATGTAAAATCTTACCTTGTTAATTTTGCTTTAAATAAATATGTGTACTATTAATATCCCTTTCAATATTTTTACATCCTTGAACACCTCCTAATAAAGTTACAAGGGTAAAGGGTTACGATCTATTTCTAGAAAAAAAAAGTTATAGTTGTGTGTATTAAATTTTTTAAATTTTAATATAATAAAATTAAGTTCAATACCTTTTAATTTCTATGTAAGAAATGAAATTATGTATTTTACGGTATTAATCTATGGTTATGATTTTTAACCATACAAAAAAACTAATTTTGAGAGAAAAACTTAGAAATTTAACCAGGATTGCCTTGACATAAACAATAAATTTTCATTTAATTTATAAAATGATAATAACTTAGAACACTAATCCAAATATTTTCATATTTTAGTTTTGTAAAAAATGAAATACATCAACAACTAGTCTGGTAATGTGTCATTTGGTAATTTGGTATTATCAACAATTAGTTATTATTGAATTGATATATAAGTTTGAAAAGACAAGGTTTTTATTTATTAATTATTGAAAAGAAATTGACTTTGACACCCACATATTTAAGGATAAGTTAGAATATTTCTAAGAGGTTGAGTGTAAACAAAATATTCCTTTTGTAAACTGCTAAAAATAAAAATAGTAAACTTCTAAAAATGTATTAAAATCATTTAGGGCCTTTTTTAGAGGTCACTAATATATATATAGGTTTAGAAAAAATAGGTGTCTATTAATAAAATTACAAAAGACGGTAACATATTATTTAATATCATTATTGCATTAAGTTAAATAGCGGTCTATTCTCTTTTACTTTACCTAGGCCCGTCCTGCATCTAGATCATACATGATGGTGGTATTAAATATTAATATTTAATAAACAAATTTCAATGTAATAAGTTTCATTGATGGTTGCAAAACTTTTATCACTCATACAAATATATTTTATAAAGTTTTTATTTATATATATTTTATAAAGTTTTTAATAAATAAGAATACAAAAAAATAAATTATTGGGAATGTTGGAGGATGAAGCAAAGCAACCACTATATGTGCATCATAGCATCTATTTGTAACCAAATGGGCCTAACCACATGACCAAAATGTCCCAACCCAACCAACTTAAGTGCATAGGTGTCTCTGGTTTGTTGTATGGTTCAACCAACTTCTTCACTAACTTACTCCTTACCATAAAAATACAAAATAAAAGTATTATGTAATATGATAAATAAAAAATATTATTAATGATAATAAAGATATAAGTTATAAGAAACCCAATCCTCTAAGAAAAATAATATATTATTATTTCTAATAGGTTGTTAAACCGAACTACACCTTGGATTTATGGGTCCGCTTTGATTTCTTATCCTTTCATGTAAAACAATTAACAATTTAAGAAAACCCGAACCCGGTTAAGAAAAATAAAAACTAAA
This sequence comes from Flaveria ramosissima, assembly GCA_025215565.1. Taxonomy (NCBI): domain Eukaryota; kingdom Viridiplantae; phylum Streptophyta; class Magnoliopsida; order Asterales; family Asteraceae; genus Flaveria; species Flaveria ramosissima. The sequence continues at coordinate 38,787,874 of CM046042.1, forward strand.
GTATTCGGTAATGGGATAAGACTAGGTTTTTAGGTATGAGACCGATCATGATATTGGTTTTATATTTTATCATGGTTTTGGTCTGAATTAAGATCATGGATGATATAAGGAGATCCTAATCGAAACCCGAAACCGAAACCAGGAACCGGACCTAATCACTCACTCAAACTTGTATTCAATATACATAATATTACGATATGCGCATATATTTTTTCTGTTTTTCTTAGGTTTTGGTTCCTATCATGATTTGTTGATTCCATTAATATTTAAACTTTTTATAGTGATTTTATAAAGATGATATGTACATGTATGTGATATATTATAATACTTAAGACTGTTTAATTTTTACAAACATGAGGTTATTAATATATGAAATTGGTGGAATTATACTTAGAGCTCTAATATATTTCAAGTAGATTCTTCTAAATTAGTATGATATACAATTGAAGGATCCCATTTACTTGCGAGAGAAATTGTCACCCGAACAATATTTATTAAATAATAAGTGACTGATAGAGATGTAATTGTGTAAGTCATCTAATGTTACAACTAAAAACAAGATATAATCTTTTAGAACCCTACCCAATTAAGGATCGTATGCATGGAGAATATAAATATAAATTCAAGTGTTCACATCTAGGAGCTTTATTCGAATTTGATAGTGATATGGTATAAGTATTTAAATCTATATGAAAAATAACGTTATTGGTTATTAAAAACACGATGACATGGCGACGATTATAATTATAATTATGAAAATGAAAGTTAATTTAGTATTAAGTTAAAGCTTAATTTGTTAAAAGCCTTAATCAATTAGTTGAACCTGCTACATAAGTTAATTATGCATGTCAGATGTCCCTGTTATTTCAGAATTTAATAAAAACATTGCTTGAATTATTATTACTTCAAGTAAAATGCATTATCTGAATTTAAAGAATATAAATAGTTATAAATAATAATTACTACTATTTTTAAAGTTTAAACTTGCTATTATAAATACTTACAAGCTAATTAAATATATATTTTTAATTTAAATTAAGAAAAGAACAAACAACATTTTTCAGAATAATACAGGAGTAAGATATTAATAAAACATCCAAAAGCATGCTTACTGCTGTTTTATTTGTTTAATGATATAAGAAATGCACGTTAAATTGACAAGGTCTATTTATAATTTAATAAACTTATAATATAATGTAACAACTTACATTACGATATGCATGGACTTGTAGTCTTCTAGTTTACGACACAAGGACAACTATGTCACCGAATAATAAATACTATATCATATTATCATAATTTCAACTTTTAAAGTTTAAGGTTATATATTATAATATATTTAACATAAAGCACGTTTTTAATTTTGCAGTTATCAAAATTAAGGGGCTGTTTGAAATCCCTTACTCTGTCAGAAGGTGGTGACCGGGTAAAGGGAAAAATATGCATGGGTCAGTGCTGTCGACCGGGACAGACGCGAAATAGTAAGAATCAAACACGCTGACCGGCCAAAATGTCTAACAGGGTTAGTGGGTCAGACGTTTTGACCGGGTTAGAAGCAATTCAAACAGGCCGTAACAGTATATATATTTATCATCACTATTATCATGTATTGAATGGTTTAGGGTTACAAACCAATATTATTCTATAAATTTTATGAGTGTGCCTATTTTAGAGAATATAAAAATAAGACAAGTTAATTAAGTGAATTTTTCATTAAGAAAATATAATATACCACATTAACCTTTTTATTATTGTTGTTGTTATTATATAAGCTAATATATACTTTTTGAGTTTGTTTCAAAATGGAGAGTAACAAAAACAAAAATGATTTATTTGGACTACAAGTTGCTAAAGCTTTGAATGCTTGAAAAGAAATACATTGAAGGCCAAGAGACGTGACCACTAAAATTCGTTGCAACTACAAATATTAAAGCAAACACCTCTTTTTAGTATGTTACCTCATGAACAATCAACATTAAAAAAAGGTTTAAACAATTTTTTCTAAACAAAGTTGATTTTAAAAAGTTATTTTTATTCTCCAGTCATGCTTTAATGAATGATCAAGATATAAAATAATTATGTCTCTATCACACACTTATGCGTATTTTTTCTCCGCGAATGTTTGATAAGATATAGTACGTATATGTGTATGTGCGCGCTTTTATGCCTAATATATAGTAAAAAGATTATATTCAAGTAAAGTAGGGACATATGTTCGTTACATAGATATATATGTGGCTTTCTCATCCAAATGAATGATTGAATCAACTTGGATATAATCCTACGTTGCATGAAAGCGAATGCAATATCTATCACTTTTAATTAACATTTCATTTCATTATTTATAAAAAAATTTATCAATATCTTTCATATAGGTTTTATAATAAGACGATGATTCACATATTTGGAATTAACTCTAATAAATAAACGATTCATGTTTTAAGACAAAGAGAGTGATTAGATTAAAAGATGAAAACATGTTACTATTTTCATTCCTTATTATTAGATTTATGTGTGATGGAACACATATATAGGATGTTTTAAATTTATATAGTTTATACCTAGCTAACATTGTGTCCTATAGAATTAAACGGAGCATCAAACTTATAAACAAACATCATATGTACGTATCACAATTCACAATCATGAATGTTGTTATGTGTTTTACAAACGGTATACCAATATGATATTAAAATTGCAACTAAGAGGTAATATATTTTTTTCAATCTCTTTAAAATTTGGTTAATTCTATAACGATGTGTCCAATAATGCACATAGTGCGTCAATGCACATCTAAAACTATTACTTTTTTACTTTTAGTTCAAACTTTGTTTTTATCATTTGTTGTTTGTTCAAGTATGTCAATTGTCATATGCCGGATGGTGAAAACATGTGTAACATACAAGCAGAAAGTTATAAAAATTTATCAACTGTGAAAATTATAAAATAAAATATTAGCTACAAATTCAATTTAAACTCTTAACATTTAAACATATATCTAACTTTACCCGTGTATACTTAGTCGCTCAACTTAACCACATCTTATTATAATTAATAACAAACGAGTGGATTTCTCATTTAGTAGATATTTTGTTCTTTATAAGAATGTTCTGAGTTTCAATCCAAACATCATGTAAGTTAGCTTAATGTAATTTAAAAATAATATATTTGTCTTTAAGAAAAAAAAAGCGCGTGGATTTAAAGCTAAAAGAGAAAGAAAAAAGGTCATTTTCATTTGTTTAATACTGCATTAATGATGCTTTTGCTTGATGAAATGACTATAATAGGCCTCCGAGTCCCAATAATCATCTCAAATGTTAGAAGAATATATTAAATTATTAATGCATGGAATACATAATATAGTTTTGCTCGAAGAAGCAACTTTATTCCATTAAATGCAAAATGGATAAGGTTATTTCAACTTATGACAAAAAAAAAAAGAAGAAGAATAAGAAATACCTTTAATTATTTAAAAAATGTTAAAAAATAATAGTTATAAATAATTCTCATAGTGCTATTTACTACATTCAATACTAATTATCAAATATTGATTTAAAACTAAATTATCAGGAGAACATATTTAGCAGACCACAAAATAATTATAATATTTTTGGAGAAATAAGATATAATTTTTTTAAGAAGTTCATAAATGATAGTTGAAATTTTTGGGAGAATACCAAATTCAAAGTTAGTTATAGTGGAGCCAGTTTTACAAACTCAAACCAAAAAATAAAAATAAAAAATGGGACCCATTAGAATCTTTAAAAGGAGTTGCTCAACTTCTTGAATTCAACACATTTGAAACACAACCCCCACCCCCTCTCTAAGAATTATACAAACCCCATTTATACTTCACCATCAAAGACATCAAAAACATAATTAAAACAAGTTTCTTTCTTTCACACTTTTAATTTTTAAAACAAAGGGAAAATTGGTAATCAAGAATGTGGAGAATGCCCAGGATCAAGCTAGTGTTTTTACTGGTTATATTTTCTTGTGTTTGTTCCTCCATTAAAGCAACTGTATCTTATGATGATAAAGCTATCATCATCAATGGCAGAAGAAGGATCCTTATGTCTGGTTCTATTCATTACCCAAGAAGTACTCCTGAGGTATTTTATATTTCACTCTGTTTTATTTTGTTTTTGTTTTTGTTTTTTTTTTCATTTGGGTTTCTTTTAATTTATGTATGTTTTGGGTGTTCTTGATTGTTCAATGCTCCATCAAATACATAAATTTTTGTTTGGGGTTTTCTTCACTGTGAATAATTTTTTAATTTTCATGTGTGTTTCTCTGTTTCGCATTATTTAGCTGATTGTTGTTCTTGATTCTTGAATGCCCATTTTTCTAATTGTTGTTCTTGATTCTTGAATGCCTAATTTTCTGGGTTTTGTGTGTGAAAAGTTAGGGTTTTTCCCATGGGTTGCTTTTGTTTTGCATAAATTTGGGTGCTTTTAATCTTTGTATCACCAATGCCCCAAAACTTGTTCAGTTTCATGTTTTTTCAAATGGGGTTTTCTTGTTTTCAGATCATTTGGGTTATTTTGGTCCTAATTCTTCAATTATCCCCAAAACATTCCTCAATTTTCCTGAAATTTGTTCTGTGTGTGTGCAGATGTGGCCTGATCTTATAAAAAAGGCCAAAGATGGAGGTTTAGATGTCATACAAACTTATGTATTTTGGAATGGGCATGAACCATCTCCTGGGAAGGTATAAGTTGTAACACTAATTGCAAAAGTACCCAATTTATTTCTTATTATCCACCTATGTGAGCTTTATTAATTCATTTGATGAACAATTATGTTTCCAGTACAATTTTGAGGGAAGGTATGATTTGGTGAAATTCATAAAGGTGATACAAGAAGCAGGCCTCTATGTTAACTTACGAATCGGCCCCTATGTTTGTGCAGAGTGGAATTTTGGGTAAAAAATCAAATTTCCCTATTTTTGGATCACAATTTGCACTTTTATAGTATAGGTATTCTGTATACTTTTAGTAGCCAAAAGGGAAAGAGACAAGTATTATAGAACCTTTGGTCCATTTAAACTTTGACTCAATCGAAAATGAGAATATAAATAGGTGGTTTTTTCGTTTAGAGATGAATAAAACCTAAGTATGCTTTGTTTTGGATGCAGGGGATTCCCTGTTTGGCTTAAATATGTACCCGGTATGTCTTTCAGAACAGATAATGAACCTTTCAAGGTTAGCAGTTTATATTCTGAAAGTTAATTCAAATAAACTACTATAAGAATCTAACTTTGTTTTATAATTTTATATGTTTTTTAAAGGCTGCAATGGAAAGATTTACGACGAAAATAGTCAATATGATGAAGTCAGAGGGACTATTTGAACCTCAAGGAGGTCCAATTATCATGTCTCAGGTTTTGACTTTTGACTTTAGTTTGTCTGACTTAAGTCAAACTTTCACTTGTTAAGAATCCATATGAATCTTGGTTGTGGTTACAGATAGAAAACGAGTACGGGCCTGTTGAGTGGGATATCGGTGCCCCGGGAAAAGCGTACTCTAAATGGGCTGCACAAATGGCTGATGGTCTAAAAACTGGTGTCCCTTGGATCATGTGCAAGCAAGAAGATGCCCCTGATCCAATGGTGAGCATTTTCTTATAGCTTTCTTAGTCTGCATGAGCACATATATAAATTCTTCTAAATATCATAAGGTCATATTACCATTAACCATACATAAAGATTCATATTTACTCAAACCACTTACTTATAACGTGTTCCATTAAATAAACGAACAAAACATTATGTGTTGAGATAATTTATAGTAATAAATGGAATGAGTAAATATGACTATGACATTTAGAAGGATGTATATGTAATTAATCCAAAATTAAAATAAACAAAATAAAAAACTGTTATAGTCATGCATACCCTGAAATCCTGGATGTGCCACTGTGTGTATACATAACTGATGTCACTATTAATGCATGTTTTCTAGCTTCATGCATTGGGTACCACTGATTATGCACATGGTACAGGCCATGAAGCTTGTTACGCTTTGATTTGGTTGTACATACGACTTAGCCCTCTTTCTATCTCTCTAACATGCTGATTACATGACAGATCGATACATGTAATGGTTTTTACTGTGAAAAATTCACTCCAAACAAGCCATACAAACCTAAAATGTTTACAGAGCTTTGGACTGGCTGGTAAGTCATGTAAATCTCACTTTTAAATAGTAATTATGTTCATTTAAATATCATAATTGTCTTTTTAACGATTGTTAATTTTTGTTATTTAAGGTTCACGGAATTTGGTGGCCCGATTCCTACCAGACCTGTAGAAGATATAGCATATGCAGTTGCAAGATTCATACAGAATAATGGTTCTTATGTTAACTATTATATGGTAAGCCACTATATAACTTATAGGGCAAACTGCACATAAAAAATAAAAATTTTATACATTTTTCCCAATTTTAGTAACCTACTTCAAATTAGATGTAAATAAAAAGTTAAAAACCAGCATTATTTTATTTCTGTTTTACTGATTGTAGCAACGAATGACCAGTTGAAACGATGTTAATCTTTTTGCTAATTTTTCAAAATTGTATATTCCCTTTAAACATATATTTCGAAAAAATAAGATCATATTTTCAAACTTGTAAATCAATTCATTTATAACCTTTCCCGCACAAGTGTTTTTTGCTTATGTGGCATCTGATTAAATCAACCAATGCCGTGTCAAAATTTACATGATATATAAGTTAAAATGAGGGTTGGATGCTAAATCGTTATGAATTTTAAGATGCAGTTTGTCCTAATTTACAAAACTAGGGCAACTTATCACAATTTGCTAGTTTACTAATAAGATTTGCATTTTAATTGTGGCTTTAGTACCACGGAGGAACAAATTTTGGCCGGACTGCCGGCGGTCTATTCATCACAACTAGTTATGATTATGATGCTCCTATTGATGAATATGGTATGAAACCAGATCATATAAATTTAGAACTCATATTATAGATGTATGTTTTGACATAGTAATGAGAGTTTATTGATGTAATGTTTCAGGATTACTAAATGAACCAAAATGGGGGCATTTAAGGGATTTACACACAGCCATAAAACTAGTTGAACCAGCTTTAGTTTCAGCTTATCCTACTGTTACCTATCCTGGAAAAAATCAAGAGGTTAGTTTAGCAAGATGGTAAAAGATATTTTATTTTATAGAGGCAGCAAATTCAACCCGTTTTAATGGGTTGATTTGGGTTGGGCTATGTTTTATCTCAAACACATCAAGTCAAACGATAGCAAAAGGGAGAACGAGTCAAATAGGTTACAAACAAACAAACATACCCAGTAAAACTCCCATTCGTACAATAGGGTCTAGGGCCTTACCCCTATCCCATGGGATAAAGAGGCGGCTCCCCAAGAGATCCTCGGCTCAGAAAGACCTCCCTTTTTTCTGGAAAAAAAAGAAACATACGAGAAACAGGTCAAAATAGGTTGAATGGGCTAAATGAGTCAAAATGTTTGAAAGTCACCCAACACCTATTTTTAATGCATACAACCTTCCAAATCACTTTATAAAAAATATTCGATTATTATTTTATATGCTTGTTTTAGTAATTATACATAACACATTTAATTGTGTATAAGATTTTGTTTTTCACATTGGACAAAAAGTATGTATGACGGGTCAACCTAAGCCTACCTGTTGGTTTTAACTTGTTACCTGACCCGGCCAACCTGGGCCATCAAGTCAACTCTAGTACTTTACATTTGTTATCCGGAGCTTATATATCTGCATATGCTATGCAAATCACAGGTACATGTATTTCAACCAAAATCTGGGGGTTGTGCAGCATTTCTCTCAAACTTTGACCCCCAACTCCCAGCAAAAATAACATTTGGAAAATCTCAATATGACCTCCCTCCTTGGTCAATTAGCATTCTCCATGACTGCAAAGATGAAGTTTTTAACACTGCAAAGGTAAAAGTTAATTATTCTGCCCTCTTCCATCCTTCTAAATTTCCTAACATCACATTAACTCTTGCAAAACATTAAAAGTTCCATATTTACCAGCTCTGTCGTATATAAAATAAATATTAATTTCTTATTACATGTTTCATTTAATAAACAAGGAGTACCTTATGTGCGGAGATAATTCGTAGCATGTGTGTAATTTTGAACCTTTATAGGGTACATAAGAAATTTATCCTTAGAAGGATACTCAATGAAAAATATTGTTTTTAGTAACTAACAGTAATTATATTCTATAGAATGTGTAAATATGATACTTTTTATGTTTTGAAAGGGTAAATATGATTATAGGAAATCTAGGACATAAATATATATTTGAACTTTAAGAAGGATACACATTTAATTAATTATTTAAAGAAAACTGATAATAGTAATAATTTGGGCTGATAAATTTGCAGGTCAAAGTCCCAAGCACACAAAAGAAGATGACAACCGTTGCGACTTTTGATTGGCAATCGTATGATGAGGAGGCTCCATCCTCTGATGGCAGTGATACATTTGCAATGGCAGGGTTGTATGAGCAATTAAATGTTACCAGAGATGCCTCTGATTACTTGTGGTACCTTACACAGTGAGTATTAATTATTTGTTATTAGTTAATAATAATTATTATAATATTTATTTAAAAACAAATTATTAAATGTCACATCAAATTCCAATGGCACATGACATGTACAAGTATACGAGAACGAATAATAAACTAGATGATAAAATATAAGTTGGTTTTTAGTTTGCTCCAAATTTAAAGCTCTATTGCTAATATTGGGAAAATGTGTGAAGTTTGTTTCTGTTTCTGTTTCATGTAGTTTGATATATAACATTATTAATATCTCAAGTCTTTTGCTTTTGATTTTTCAGAATAGATATATCACCAGATGAACAGTTTTTAAACAACGGGCAGCTTCCTGTGCTGACAGTTATGTCAGCAGGGCATGCTTTGCATATCTTTATCAACAATCAACTAGAAGGTAAATCTCACTGTTCATGAGCATTAAGCTTAAACTAAAAGAGGAAATATGGGCTGGACCGTTGGGTTGGGTAATTGGTCAAGATGGGTTCAGGTTAAGACATGTCGTTTTTTAATATGGGCTAAAACATACCAGGTCTGGTTGGGTTCCAAAACAATATCATTACAATAATAATCTGAATATTTCAATGTAAAAGTTTTTGGAGAATTAAAAATAAACTTTGGGCAAGTTTCAACCCATTTGACCCGTTCCTCTTTTAGACACAAATTTTTATTTCCCAAGTTTCAGATAAACACATCCGAGTCGACCAATTTGTAAATAAATTGAAATTGTGACATCTAGAAACAATGCATGCTTTTGACTGTTGCTTTGTTGGTCCTATTACAGGAACAGTCTGGGGATCACTGAAAAACCCAAAACTAACATTTAGTCAAAACATAAAGTTGAGAGCAGGCGTAAACAAGATCTCAATGCTAAGTGTTTCCGTGGGCCTTGCGGTTAGTTACTACACTTGGTCATTCAATTTAAGCACTTTTGATATTATCTGTCAACATATAAAAACCATTTAATCATTAAAGAACTAATTTATATAATCACCATTCAGAATGTAGGCACACACTTTGAGAACTACAATATAGGGATTCTAGGTCCAATCACCTTGAAGGGTCTCAATGAGGGCACAAGAGACTTGACAAAGCAACAATGGTCTTACAAGGTTGGTTTATTAACTTTCATGTTCACTTCTGATTTAATAAACCCTTGTATATGCATTTACATTATATAGTTTGCAGGGTGCTATAATTGATGTAATAAACTGAGAATTATTTATCGATCGCAGGTTGGTTTAAAAGGTGAAACTTTGAGCCTCCATACACTAGATGGAAGTTCCTCTGTTGAGTGGCTACAAGGATCCTTTGTGGCTCAAAAACAACCTCTTACTTGGTACAAGGTAATCTTCGTGTTCCAGTACTTTAAACGGGTGTATGGGATTTGCTTATTTAAACAACTTATCTGCTTATAGGATGAAGAAAAATGAGTATGCTTATCTGCTTTTTTAGATTGAAATAAGTTGTTTTCCATAAGCAGTTTGAAATTGCTTATTCAACAAATTATTCTTGGTGAATTCAAAAATACAAGTTTTCCCAATTGGTGAAATAAGTTGATTATCTGATTCTAGTTATAATCATAAGCATAAACTGTTTAGATAAGCAATTCCAAACATCGACTAAATATAGGGGCAAAACTGGCACAGATAACAATTCCAAACATCGACTAAATATAAGGGCAAAACTGGCACTAAATAAAGTGATTTAAAAGATTTTAAGCGTTTATATACACTTTGGGGGTCATCTTCAAACTTCAACTCATATGACTTATTTCACTCTTAACTGAGTTTTGAAAGCTTACTCATTTGACACATTAAAGCTAAAATACATGTATAGCCTGAATCCACCCATTTGACCCATAGAGGTATAATATAACATTAGCATACTCTAACCTTGGTCTTACTTTTAGACTACTTTTAACGCTCCAAAAGGAGACGATCCACTAGCTCTAGATATGAATGGCATGGGGAAAGGTCAAATATGGGTCAACGGTGAGGCTGTCGGGAGATACTGGCCCGCGAACAAAGCTCGTGGTAACTGTGATAAATGCAGTTACACTGGAATATATAATGAGAATAAATGCAACCATTATTGTGGAGACCCGTCTCAAAGATGGTGAGAAATCAGCTTTATTTTCTCTTATGTTACGAAAATTCCTTCCCCTTGTGTTATGTTGTTAGGCTAATTGCATAGAATGAACAAGCTTTGGTCTGGTGACAGATGACCTAATTTTTTACAGGGAAAAAACCATCTAAATTTTACAAAAGGGTTTGATTTAAGGTAACCAGCCGCCAACAATCCGATAACCAGTCAAAATGATGATGTGGCCGTTCACGTCTCTAACTCTTGGCCATGTTAGACTTTTTTCTAGACATGGCGCTTACATGGCATCTGAAAACCTTAGGCGGTTACCTTAAATGAAATTTTCTTGAAACTTCGATGGTTTTATTTTTACCTAATACAAGCTGGTTATCCAAATCATATATCATACCACCATTAATAACTTTTTCTTCCAATTAATTTTATTTTGTTAGCATTGCTTTCTTGGGTTAATGACACCAAAATGCAACTGAATTTTGCCTTTTGATAATTGTATGTTAAAAAATGTTTTTCCTCCATTGTAACATGCTTTCAGTTTTTTGTCATAGTATGTAAGTAATCTTGTACAGCAGGTAAAACGGTGACATGACATCACCTTTGATGACATGGATTTGTGTCATGTCACCCCACAGTCCACATCACCATTTTACATGTTATATGAGGCTACTTACATAAATAGTAAAAAACTTAACATACGTTACATAAAATGTGTTAAAAATATGACAAAAAAGTGAAAGTATATTACATTTTAGTGTAATAAAAGCCCCACTTTCCTCAAGTGAAGGTTCTACCAGTCTCTGAAAAATGCTTCTAACTATTTCAGGTATCATGTTCCCCGCTCATGGCTGAGACCAACCGGTAACTTCTTGGTTATATTTGAGGAATGGGGAGGCAACCCAGACTGGATAACTTTGGTCCAAAGAACAGTTTAAATAATAACTGGCCAAAGTATATAGTCAATTTCATAGGTTTAGTACATAGAAGTAAAGAAAATTAAAAAAAAGGATGAAAATAAAGATATTGGTTACTATGTGCAGTGGAAATGTAAAGGCATATCACTGCCATATTGGCCAGTTGAAAAGCAGTATAGTTTTATTTGTGTATGAACACAGTGATGCATGGCAAGAAGTTTATTTTTGCATATCATATTACAGTTTATTTCTACTTTCTATAGTCGCGATCAATATGTTTTGTACTTCTGTATTGCAAGAACAATGCCACTTTTAACAGACAATGGAATTTACTATTGGACACAATTTATAAATGCCATCTTCAATAAAAAGTGTTATTTTATAAAAACTTACATATCGTCTTAGTATACTCTTAATTGTAAATTCGATAAGATATTATTATCTATTTTAGTATGTATTATTAATATCATTAAATAATCAATAACTTTTATCAAACAATGTATACAATCTCACGAGTTTTGTGTCTCACGCAATCCCATGGACACTTTTTACAAGATTAAATCCCTGAAGTTTAAAATCTAATTAGGGTAAATTTATAAAGTTTAGGGATTTAATTAAGCATATAAGTAGGATCTTTCTGTTATACAGTAAAAAAGTTAAGAAATGTAGTAACGTAAGAGATTTTATAAACAAAGTCAAGAGATTTAAGCATTATATTTTAACACTATATTTTAAAAGCTAAGGGACATAATCAAGCAAAATAAACTCCAGGAACTTATGTGTGGAATTAATGAAAATTCATACAGTATTTCGACAATTGCCATACATTTTTAGTATGAAAATTCACATTAAGTTCATTTTGTTCCAAAATTGTCAACCAAACAGAAAGAACACACTCCAACTGAAATCTAAAAAACATATTATATATGAAAGCCTTAAAAAAAGTAATAATTTACAACAAGCAAGCATTTCAAGAAAACTTACTAGCAATGACATTAATAGTATCATCAAGGTCTTTGTAACCATGAAAAACATCTTTTCCTTGATGTCTCCACCGAAGCATTCTTCTGTGTAGATCCTTATTAAAGGTATCATTGTTTTCATCAATTTCAAATTGGAGCAGCCTTTTGACGCATTTAAGCAGATATCCAACAACCTTTAATTTGGCCTTGCAAATGAAGTCAACTGCAATCTCACGAGTTTCGTACATTGAATCTGAAATCTTTTCTGCTATATCAGTTAAACTGAAAACAATACAAGCACCTGTAACTGATTCCTTTTGACTGCATTTATCAATGAATTCATGATTCCATCTTTTATGTTTTAGTCCAGCATATTGACTTTCTGTTGACCGAAGAAGCATACCAGTTGCAATATAATGAAGAAGCAATTCATATCCATCTTCATCTATGGCATCTGAGCACCCAATTAGCATTCCTAAAATAATCCTCCTTAACATCACATTATTCTTTATTTCAATTGCAGTCACATCTTCTAACTCCTCCAGCCATAATCGAATAGTTCGACTTTGACATGTATTAGATTTGGATTTCTTGAGCTTTTTATGCTCATATGAGCTCATAGGCTTATTAATTAACGCCCTTGATAAATTTTCCAACTTTTCGGCCAATAAGCCACACACTGATTCCTCCACAGGATCTAGAATCCATGCAATGAACCAGGCTGCATTAGATGAAAAAGAAGATGCCTGCAGTTGATTATCCTCATTGACCCCACAATTATTACTGTCACAAAGACCAGCTCCAGAGAGTATTAATGCAGCAAAATAATACCAATCTGGGAAGTGCATTGCCACTGCCCTGTTTGGTAAAAGAGTAAAAAACATAATCTTAAATAAGGGTGATACCATGATACCAAGTTATTTATAATATCTTCACGTACAGGTGACGATTTCAACCCCTTTACTTGTAAATGGATTGATTTAGTTATGTTCTGATTCTAAAAAGATCACATAGGTGTGATAGAGGTAACTAAAAAATGAGTCAAAGGAGTTAAATCGAAGGTTCAAATTTTAGTTAACAGTCAGATTATCATTGTAATTACATATATACTTTTTGGCTTTTTACGTAGAATCCCACACATTTTCACTTTTGTCTCATTTTAGTCCATGTACCTTTTTGTACATTTGAGTTATTAAAAGAAAGCTTTTCCTGTTCAGGTCATTATGAAGACCTTATACACCGCTGGGTCTGTAAAAAGTTCTGTTTAGGTCATAACTAAACTAACATACCATATAATGACCTAAATGGGACACAAACCATCTTTTTAATGACTCAAATGTACATAAAAGATATGATGACTAGATAGGGGCAAAGGTTAGTAAGCTGGTATTTTATGCAAAAGAAATGCACCTCTTATAAGCATGTGTTAACATAGAAGTTATTTTTGAAAAAAATGGGACCAAAATGGTTTGGGTCGAGAGTCATCCTTCCCCCCCCCCCCCCCCCCCCCCTCCTACTTTTGAGCATGTGGTGAGAAGTACCATGCTGATTTGTGATCCACCATGGAGGTTGTTGTTGCAACATGTTTAAGTTTTCTCTTGGAACGAGTAACAATTTTCTTGATATTATGAACCAACTCAAGAAATCGTTCACATGACAAAGGTCGAGACAAAATTCTGAATAATTGATGCTTGAAAGGAAAATAAGCGTATGAAAACGGCAGTTTTGATCCTGTTTCTGCAGATAAACCCCACCACATTGGTCTTGAAAGTATATCTAACACCATTGAAATAAGTTCAACTTCAAGCTCTAATACAGAAGCTAGGCCCCTGTTATGAATAGTCAACCCATTCAAAATGTATTAACGTTTAATTAGACCAAAAGTTTAACTAGGGTTAAGTTTTGCAAAAACATAATCTAGGGCCAAGAGGTACTTACGTTTGCAGAAACCAACGATGCAACAAAGCCCTGATTTCAATAAACATTAATGGAGAAAATGCTAAACAAATGATTATAGATCGCCATTCAACGTTTTCATAGAGTTCTTCATTAAGACAAATAAACGGTCTTCCCACAGCATCCTGCAATATTTGTGATACATCTTTTACAAGATTTTGAGGGTCAAGATACCATAATATTAACCTGCAAGATGATTCAAATTGAAAGTAAATTACTTGAAGAAGAGAGTAAAATAATATTTTCCATTTGACCCTGTTATAACAATGCACACCTCATTTGTAATCGTTGGTTCTCAAGATTGATTTTTTTCGGCATGTAATACACTAACTTTGAAATTGCAGGAATCATTTCATCAGTTGGTTGAACACTGAGAACTGGAGTAAGTTGCGCTGTGTACCTGAATTGAGTTGCCATTACAGCCACTCTTAAAGCAGCATAGAGTAATGAGCAAGAAAGCGTTCCTTCAAAACATGAAAACCAATACAAATCTAAGATTTTGTGTGCAGTTACATGATCCGGTAGTTAATCGTAGAAAAGTAATGCTCTCTCCATCTAATAAACAAGGGGGTAGGGACATTTTCACCATTCTAAAATCAAACCTGAATTTTGGATTATGCAGCTAGCCAAGATTCTATCTTTATGTAATAGCAATATTAATCTCACAAACATTAGAAACCTACAATAGTTCTATAACAGCTACTACAACAATAAAGACAATAGGTAACATTTAACAACAAAATCTATACCAATTTTGAATTCAGGAAGTATTATGTTCATAATCAATTACACCAAAACTATCGCAAACTCACCATGTTCATTAACTTTCCCAAAAACATCAGCACATGATTCCATCACGCCCACGCAGTCATGAGCAGAAATCAAACCACCAACTCGCAGTACCTCAGACTTACCAAACCTTAAGACCTTACACCCTATCGACGAAGACAAAACCGAGACAATCGTATTCACCGAACAATCAACCACCGATTCAAACACCTAAACAACATGATACAAATCACAAACAATAACAACAATCCACTTCGCTCAATAACAACGATTGATAACTTCAATCGAAGCTTACCTGAGGCGCCGTGAAGCACATCAAAGACAACGCAGTGTCCAAAACCCTAACCCTAGGCACTTCGCTCAAGTTGAGTGATTGATTCAAATCTGACACTAAAACATCATCCGATTGATCTTCAATGTTAATATTTGAACTTCTGGTGTTAATTCGTGACGCAAGTGTCGCAATAACGCCGGTGATCTCCGGCGAATCGGACATCGGCGGTAGCAGAAGTAAGTACGGCGACCGACGACGGCGGAGATATTATTATTATTTTCCCGCCAAAATCGAGACTTTTTTTGCATATTGAATAGATTTCAGGTTTTGACTTGTTGGATGATTTGGGACTTTGGTCCTAAAGCCCAAGCCTGACTTAAAAGTTAAAACCCATAGGCCCAAGTTTTGAAAAAAAATTTAAGCCCGTTATAGTTTATATAACGGGAAAAAAGACGCGATACGATGATTGTGCTCATATTGGTCATTAGTTTGGTTTTATTAAGTAGTTTTCTTTTCGTTTTTAAAGTCTTGAGTTTTTTCTTCAAATCAGACTATGGTCTTAAACTGATCAAACTATTCATGTATCAACTTGAAAAGAGACCCGATATGACGATACTGATCAAATCGGTTATCGGTTTAGTTTCACTATGTGATTTTCTTTATTTTTTATGTGTTGAGTGTTTTCTTTGAATTAGATTGAACAAATTGGTTAGAAAAATTATGTTCCTACTGAATAGTATGGCTTAAAAATAGTATGTTTTTATTTTGATAAAACATTTAAACCATTCAAGTAATTCAACTATTCTAGTAATAGAATAAACCAATACCATTCAAGTAATTGGCCCATAAACTTCCTCCTCGTGTCATATTATTATTTTATTTACTATAAGTTCTTGTGCTACATAGTCTTGGAAGTACCAAAAGTTACATGTTTTGAAAAAAGTTTAAGGAGTGAAAGCAAAACATAACAACAGTTTACTTGCAGTTTCTATAGATCAAAAACCGTTACTAGCAATTTGACTTAGAAACACACAAGTTTATTTATACATTCATAGTGTCATAAGCTCATATTCACAATCTCTTTGAAGCAGATGTAATATTTTATTCAAACATCATTCATTCAACCGTTAAACCTATTACTAGTTATTGGACTTTGAAGCCATCAAAACTGATATGTTTGGCTTAGTAACCGTCTGAAAAGTGAAATGTGAAAACCAACTCATACGCTATGTTAGTTCATTTTCATTTCTTCTTAAGTTATGCAAAGGGCTTAACTTTTGAACTTCTTGGGGCTAAAAAGAAATATAATGTTTCAAAGAAATTAATTTGATGTAAGCAATAAAATTTTAGCCCCTATCTAATACTTATCATTTATTACTATATAACTTAACTGTTTGGTTTGATAAGCAGCATTTAAATGGCCATAACAAAGTGAAAAACAAATAAAAAATAAAAGTTACCACATATAGAAATGTGTGCTAAATTTGGATCATAATTAGGACTCTCCAGAAATATAATGACTATTCATAGTGGTGGACCATCTTTAATTGGATTCACATGTGCCAGTTTGGTGAGACTTGAGAGGCATCATCATCCTATTATTGACCCCCACACCATCATCTAACACCTATAGTTAACTCCTAGATTGGTTGCTGCTTGTAATATACATGATACTTTTATGTAAAGAAAAAAAAATCATGAGAAGCGTGAGAAATTATTAGAACGTGACACGTATAGTACAAGGTGATAGATAAATACGTCAAGAAAGAGCGTAATATGGGCTAGAAGTATCATGTATAAGTTAGATGCATCGTGTATTGAATATTTGGATGACACTTCTGTTAAACACACGCCATGTGCTTATTTTTAAGTATATCATTAGTATACTTGAATTCTATATAAAAGAAACTACTTCACTTTTATAACTTAATTTTATTATATGGGTTTTTAAGAAGTAATGAAATATAAAAAAATAAAAAAAAATCTTTTACGTTAAAAAAATATTAAAACTAGATAAAAACTCAACATTTGAGTCTTCCACCTTTTGTCTTCCCAACAATAATAACCAACTTACATTTACTTTAAAAATTATCACCATTTCATTTTACGTATTGTAACTAAGTTAATATATTTTCATATTCCTAATGTGTTTTAATCTTTTTATTTTTTACATATTTATATGAATGTGAATTCCATTTGTAATAACTAATAAAATTATTGCTTTAATGGTAATCATTTATATCAAATAATAAACACATCAAGACTTACCTCACTACCATATCCATATTCATTAATTTCTTTAAGTGACTTAGTGAATTTTCTTATAAAAAAATAAAAATGTCTTTTGGCATCAAACCAAAGTTATACAGTCATGCATTCCCTACATTTGTTGTATGCATGTCAGGATGTACTGTAACTGCGGGTGCAAATTTGGATACACATGGTAGCACATTTCAACCAAAAAACATATAGGGAACAATATCAAATTTATGAAAAAATCTTATAATTTATTATATATCCTTTTGATAATGGAAAATTAACAATTTCAACACTGTAACACTATATTTTATGCCAAAAAAGTATAAGTATAATCATTGTTATAGATTTATTTATAAAAAGGAGGGAATCAATTAGGTGCATATTATAATTATAAGTTATAAGCCCCATGAGGGTTCTTTTAAACTTCATCACTCATCAACCCCCTCCACACACACTCTTGTTTCATTTTCACTCTAAACAAACAGATAGTGAAAACCTTCTAGTTCTTGATATGTTCTTAGTGTCATAAGCTCAAAATTAATACCTTTTCTGCAAAAATAATCTTTCTTTCTTCAAAACCCACAAGTTATTTATACATTCTACTGTCATAAACCCAAATCCACAATCTTCTTTAAGGCATTGTAGTATTTTTTTTTCAAAAATATATCTTTCTTCAAAACCCACAAATTTATAATGTATTCATAGTGTAATAAGCTCAAATCCACAATCTTCTTTGGAGCCTTGCAATCTTTTCTGCAAAAAAATCTTATCTTTCTTGAAATCCCGCAATCTTTAGAAGTTTTTGTTGTCAAAATGGGTATAAAGAAACCAAGAATAGTGATAATTGGGGCAGGAATGGCAGGGTTAACAGCTGCAAACAAGCTATACAAATCTGGTGTGAAAAAGGGGGCATTTGAGCTTTGTGTTGTTGAAGGTGGGAATAGAATTGGGGGGAGGATTAACACCTCAGAGTTTGGTGGTGATAGAATTGAGATGGGGGCCACTTGGATCCATGGAATTGGAGGCAGCCCAATTCACAAGATTGCTCAAGAAATCAATTCATTGGAATCAGAACAACCATGGGAATGCATGGATGGGTTTCTTGATGATCCAATCACCATTGCAGAAAATGGGTATGTGTTGAATCCATCTCTTGTTGATCCAATTTCAAATCTTTTTAACAGTTTAATGGATTGTGCTCAAGGGAAGAAGAAATCAATAGGAAATGGGATTGAAATTGATGTTTGTGGGAATGGGAATGGGAATGGGAATGGGTATGTGAATGCAAGTGTTGGGTGTTTTCTTAGAAAGGGTCTTGAATGTTACTGGAAACTGGAATCAAGAAAAGAAGCAGAGGAGGTGTTTGGATGTGGGGGTTGGAATAGGAAGTCATTAGAAGAAGCAGTTTTTGCAATGCATGAAAACACCCAAAGGACTTATACAGCTGCTAATGATTTGCATAATCTTGATTACTTAGCAGAAAGTGAGTATGTTATGTTCCCTGGTGAAGAAATCACCATTGCTAAAGGGTATTCAAGCATTATAGAATCATTAGCATCTGTTTTACCATCTGGGCTTATTCAATTAAACAAGAAAGTGTGTACTATTGAGTGGCAGCCTGAATGTGTAATGGGTATGATGGGAGATAAACATGGTGGTAACTCAAGACCAGTAAAGATTCACTTTCTTGATGGTACAAGCATGTCAGCAGATCATGTTATTGTCACAGTTTCATTAGGAGTTCTCAAAGCAGGAGTCTTTAACAACAAGAACGATTCGGGTATGCTTAAATTCGATCCACCACTTCCTAACTACAAGATTGAAGCAATTTCAAGACTAGGATTTGGTGTTGTTAACAAGCTTTTCTTGAAACTAAGTCCTGATTTTAATCTTGATGTTGACCGATTCCCATTCCTACAAATGGTGTTTCATAAATCTGATGATCAAGTTAAGAACCCAAAAATCCCATGGTGGATCAGGAAGACAGCTTCTTTGACACCAATCTACAAGAGATCGAACGTGCTATTGTCTTGGTTTGCAGGTGACGAAGCTCTTAAGCTAGAAGAACTTTCAGATGAAGTGATTCTTGATGAGGTTTCTACAACTATTTCTAGCTTTCTTTCACATAAAAATGGTAATGGGATTGTTAAATTTGATAAGGTTTTGAAAACTCAATGGGGGAGTGATCCACTGTTTATGGGATCATATAGTTATATTGCAGTCGGGTCAAGTACCGCAGACATGGATTCACTGGCTGAACCATTGCCAAACACAAAGGCTTTCGTATCAACAAGTGGTTCACCACCATTTCAAATTCTTTTTGCAGGAGAAGCAACACATAGAACTCATTACTCCACAACTCATGGTGCTTATCTCAGTGGTCTTAGAGAAGCCAATAGGCTTCTTCAACAATATCATTGTATTGATGTATGAGGGGTATGCCTGTTTGTATTATTAGATTCATTAGTTTTTTGTTCTTTCTATTTTTGGAACATCCTTTTCTCTAATAATTAATCATACTCAATATCTGGGAATGAAAGGGAGAGATGTGGACATTTTCATTTTTCAAGAAGCTTCTTTTGAGTATTCTACTGCTCTTTCATGAGCTCCTTAGCCATTTTGTTATGTTTAAGACTATCTTTGTCATTGCATATATGTTTATCGGTTGGTTTCTGTACAAAGAAAGCTTTGGATCCGATAAGAATCGATTCTTTCTTGATTGGTTTGTGCCTTTGTATTATGCTTGTGAGTCCCTCGGTCCCTATTGAAAGAGTGTACATGTATCAGATAGAATATATTAGTTAATATTTATAGTAGTATCTTTATCTTAATTAAAAAAATACAATTTTATTATATTTCTTTTATAATTATCCTTATTGTATGGGTCTTGATTCGTACACATTGATTAGACACCTTACATGACAGACTGTAAACAACCGTTTTTATTAAGTAAACTACAGTTTATAGCAACAATGCACTTGATATAAACGGCTGTTTACAGTACAAACGGTGTATGTGACCTAGATCTCTAGAAAAATATATAATAATAAAGGCATATCATGGTAAGATGACACTTATATTATGATAATTTTTTTGGGGTTTTGGGTTCCAAATGTCCCAAGTAATGAGACAAGTATAGATGCTCATGGGCACCTTGATCTTTTAGTGCAATCAAGACTTATTGGTTTGAGTAGGACCCATTGGCATTGATAGGTCCAATTTCATGCACATGAAGACATACATAGGGACATTTACTTCTGTACTACAACACTATGGATACCTTTAAATTATGCAACCTCTCTTCCTCTCAAAGGAAAAATGACAAAAACACTGCCCTAAAAAACAGGACATGGATGCCATTAAGAAGCCAAATTAGCATCAACATGGCACAACCTCCCATTTCCCTAGGTTTCATTTTGTAAAAAAAAAACAATAAGTTTAAACCACTCTTCTCATAGTCAGACCGGACTCGCAGATTGGACTTGAGACTGAATACCTAACCGTATAGTTGAGTACTTTTAAACCATCATCATTTGAACTAATCGAGTATTGGTCGCATCGGTTGAATCAACGAACTGGACCGATGGTTCGACTGGGGTTTCCAAAAAAGCATTTTATGTATCTTTTTCTTTCAAAATCTTATATTGTTTAAATTACAAGTCCATACAAAAAGATAAAATAGCTTCATATTTATTTTGAGTTAGTTATATATGTATACATATATATAGAGGGGGGCTCTAGATAAAACATAGTTTTTAGCAAGAACATGAAGAAGATAATTCTTTCAACTTTTTATCAATTTCTTTAAATATAAAATTATGTGTAGTGGTTGTTTATTTAAATGTCACTCAAATGTCACGTAGACAAAACTATTTCACTAACAACCTCTTTAAATCAAATGTAGTGATTAACTAGTGTTTAAAGCCCTATTGATGCAATAATATAGAAAAAGTTGTGTGTCTTTTAATAGCTGAGAGCTCTATTGGTTTGGAGTCTCTTTTAACTATTATGTAATGATGTTTGGAGCCTCAAAATGTTCACAAAATAGTTGCAAATAGGTAAATTGTAAACATCTAAATATTAAACAAAACATAATATAATTAATATAAATATAATTAGCATCTTGATCTACAATGTACATACAATGGTTTAAGCTAACTACAACTACTCAATGCATGTACATGCTTTAAAATGGGTTGTACAAGTGGCCCCATTGCCGGCTTCTCCAACATATAACTCCTTGTTTGTTAACAAAAAGAAGTAACGAGTCCTAAGCTCAAGTGATTAAAGTAAGGTACTCAATGCATGTAAATAAAATGCCTTAAATTCAAATATCATTCTGAACAAATACTAAAGGTTAAATTATGTGGTTTTTCCGGCTGTGAATTTCTTTTTTAAAAAGTTATGGGTGCATTTTTGGCTGAAAAACAAATAGATGACCCAATAACACTTATCACCCAAAGTAAGGTTGTACATTTTTTACGATTAAAAAAAAGTAGAGTCGTGTGCTAAAGAAGCGCCTCTTTGTGCCATCCACCCATTAAGCATCATTATTATCACTTTTACTAATCATTACCAATAATTATTACTTTTTACTTTATTTTGGCATAACCAATCACTACCTTACTTGAAATATTGACTTTAGAGATGTATGATGTATCTAACCTTTTCCTCATCGTTTAGTGATTGCATTCCGGTGGTAATATATACAATTCTATAATATATTATCTATCTGTGAGAGTTTAAATCCTATAATAAATAATATATAATTTTTATTAACTGGTGAGAGTTTAAATCTTATAATATACAGGTTTGATGGTATATTTTAAAAGTAGATTAAATTACATCAAGAAAAACCTAAACTTTTGTTTTCCATTAGACAATCTTACATCAATAATAAGGTTAGATGTTCGAAATTTGTTATAATAAAAAACTTGTAGCACTGTCATCGGTAGGTCAAGTAAACACTAGGTTTTGGAGAGGGTAAGATTTAAAAACTACAACCACCAACTCAGTAAATCCCACTTGTAGTACTGTTATCGGTAGGGTTTGAGGATGGTAAGATTTAAGTAAACTTTACCTTTATGATATCCTTGCAAAAAAAGAGGTTGCTTCTAGAGATCATGTTCAAAAACTACAAGTTCAAATAATAAAGTGTAAAAAGGCATAAAAGATAACCGAGATATTTGTCAAATCATAAATAGAAACCATTGTTCCACCAGATCCTACTTCGAAACGAAAAGGGTCCATATACATGAGAAACATATTGAAAAGTCCACTACTTCAATTCTACCATATAAGCATGTAAATAAGAAGAGTAAAGAAGAACATTAATGGATTCAGACCCCACACAATGATTACAATATGGTTTAAAAAAACTTTCGAGGCGAACGCCTCGAGACAAGGCAGTAAGAAACCTTACATGAGGTGGCGCCTCATGTGGTTCACATGGTACGTACGCATTTTAAACTATGTTATACATAAACATGTTTACTTATTATAAGATATATAATTTTTATATTTATTTATTATTTCTGCATCGTTTCACCTCGAGACTTATGCGTCGTGAGGCGACGCCTCGAGACCCGATTCCGTTCTTTTAAACTTTGTTATACACAAACATGTTATATGCATGTTTTAATTTGAAAACCTTATTTTAGGCTATGCTATCAACCATAAAAATAGACATCATCAAAGCCATAGATGATACAAATGTGCGTCGTGTGGGTTTAAGATTTATAGTTTTTCCCATTCTAGTATTATTCATATAGAAAACTCCCATAAAAATAAGCAAAAACTTTCAGCAAATAAATATTTTTACAGTTTTAACATGACCCTAAAACAAAACAATAAATAAAAAGAAGATGACAGACTTATTCTTACCTGAACATTTCCCCTTCTGATCTGCACAAATTGAAATAAACAAATGAAGACACTGATAAATAAACATAAAACAGTGATACATCATTTTTATAACACTGATCCAACTTCTACAAAGAAGACACTGGTGCGCATCATTTTTTACATTATAACAAGCTCATAGCTATTATAAGAAGTATTATTTTCACCAAATGTCCATTAAGAATTGAGAGAAACTTTCGAGGATAACATTAGCCTAATAAGTAAATAAAATTTTAATAACAGTAAGTAATTAAGTACGGATCTTTGGGTTTGAATGTTTGATAAAAATATCACAGAAGTAAACAATGATACAAATTTCTACATGTCATGTTTTTCAAAACAAATTGTAATGAATTTCAATACATAAAATCAAAGAACCATTTACTGTTACCTTTTGAAGTCCCAAGGAACAAAATAACCTAATTTCTTAAAAGACAGCAATTAAAACTAACCATAAAGATTATTTAAGCAAAATACCTTAATAAACAATTGTATATGCTAATTTGGCAAACCAAATAAGATGGCAAGGACACAAAATCATTTCCATACCTGCAGAAGGCTTCTTCCCACTTGCATGATAATTTCGTTATGTGATTTTGCTGAATGTAAATAGAGGTGTTTCTGCAGAGCTACAAGATATACTATTAAAATTGCAGTGTTTACTTAAGGTTTGCTTTCCAGCAAGCTGAGATCCAGTAACCTCTCTTCTGCTTTCATGGTTGCATATATAAACAAACGAAGACATATGAACGTACATTTGGACATTCTAAACATAAACAAACACTAATTACTTAAAAAGTTCATATTCGACAAAGAAAAGGAGACAGGTTATGAAGCATGCAACTCATCTATAATGTTAAATCAACCTACCATGTCTATCCAAATCCATAGGATCTGGTCAAAGCCATGTTCGGTAATCAAGCACAACAACATGAAGATAGAACTACAATAGAAAATGGTATCCATGAAAGAAAATTAAAGACTCAATCATGGGATTATGTTGATAAAAGAGGATCGAAACAAGATAGAACCATCAAACTCACAATATTAATACAAAAACAAAAGAAAACACACCATTAGTGATTGAAAGCAACACTTTCATGACATCTAAAAGCCATTCCTCAATTAACGATAACAAGAAAAACAATAAACAAACAAACACACCCAGTGAAATCCCACACAATAATCTGGTTTGGGAGGGTTAGATGAGGGCAAACAATAACAAAATAATCATAATAATTTGGAACGATAATGAAGGTTTAACTTTTAAGAATCCATGATACAAATCTAAAACCTCGACAAAAAAAGGCAATAGTGTTCCCCATTTTACATTCTCAGACTCACAAGTCTAGCAAGTGTCTCAAAATTTACTAAAGCAAACAAAAAGTTGTAGGGTCAAAACACCATTTGTAGTGATTCGCAGAACAGATGGATTTAATGTTTATACCCCCTCTCATTAACTCATTTCTTGTCGTACATGTTACAGAAAGTTAATGGTTCAAACCTGCAACAATTTTCACTTGATTAGCAAGTCATATAAATCAATTAATGGTAACAGTTTACTAACAATCCAAATCACACACCTTTAACCTCAATTTTTCAAGCTTGAACATAAGTTTGCCAAATTGCAACAGAGTCTTGCTTCTACGGCCAGAGAATTCACAACCAACTCGATTGCTTGCACCTCTTCACGAAACTCAGGATGCATCACCAATGAAGAGAAATGTTCATCAATTACCAACCCAAAACACTTGGTAACATGTTCAAGTGAAGGAACTGATTCTAAAGCTTTTAACCCTTGTGTAGAAGAAGCTTTAGGAATTGAACACACTTGCGGGTATTTCTGATACTTAACTAACCATTTCTTCAAATAACGTATGAAACCCATTATCTCTGAACCATTTAACTTACCAACACAAGCTGAGAAGATAACATCATCAACATTTGGGGATGCAATCAAATAATGCAAGCACAATTCACTGGCAGTAAACTCATCATGTGCCATCATGAGCAAAATCGCAGCATCCTTTGCCAAATTTGATTTCTTCTCACCAACCTTTCCATCCATTGCCATCTCAAGAGCTGAAACTGTTTGGTTCTCCCACTCTTTCCTTATAGCAATCATGGTACTATAAGCATCTTTACTTGGAGAAAGAAAGAACTTTAAAACCGTAAGTATATCAGAAACTTGAAGATTTGAAACATGCTTAACACACAAACAAAGCAAATCAGACCTCTTTTTCTCAACCAAATTACAAACCAAATTGTTAGAACACGAACCACCAACTAGCCCACTGACGATCACAGTTTCTAGTATCTCCCAAATCTCAAAAGCAAAACAAGCTTCTAACACCAGACCTAAAACTGCATCACCCATCAAAAACCCTACATTTTGTACAAGCACCTTGGTATAACCATTGTCCTTCGGTTTAGACCGAATTGAAGTTCCAACTTTCTCTCTTATCTTCTCCAAATAAGAATTCAATAAGCTGATGAATTCACCCTTATCAAACGAATTCGGGTTTTTAAGCTTCATTTTCAAATTCTTAAAAAACTCTTGCCCTAACTCTATAACCTCAGCATCCGTTTGACAAACTGCCCACCCTTCAACGCGTTTAACGAATGACTCATCGTTTAATCCTTGTATTTGAGGCTTCAAATTGAGCAAAATAGGGTCTGGATTAAGAACTATAGGGTATTCTGAATCTGATGTTAGCTCTTCGCATTTAGCCGAAGCTTTGGTTATCAATTCCAATATAGACATCGCTGAAAGCAAAAGTGAATACAAATAAATCAAACAGCTTTTACTTCAAACATTCAAATAATTTGATATTCAAACACCCAAACACCCAAAAATCAACTGCTTATAACCAAGAAACTTGCATAAATTGATTTACAGAACAGGAAGAACTATGCAAACATCCTAATTAGTAATACATTTGAAAAGAAACTGAATCAGAATGAAGAAATCTAGGGTTTTTACGTATAAAACGAAAGAGTACCATTAAATTGAGTATCACAAATGGTGTAATTGAACTTACAGATTGTTTAATCGAGCAGGCGAATTGTGGTATCACTTGAATATCGATAGCTATGGGATTCAAGTTAGGGTTTAATGCTTGAGCCTTGAATTGCAAGTGTATGTAATAATAATATGTTCAAAGTTTACTTTGGGTTTTAGCCCACTTCGCTTCAATTAGTCCAATAAATCACTTAAGCCCAATTTAACTAACTTAGCCCAATTAAACTTAAATCTTCCTACTCTAATAAAAAAGTATTTTGGATAACACGTGTCAACACCGTAATCATCCTCATCAAATTTTTCCGTCTCTCTATCTTATTAAATAATTACCTTAACTACTAATAATATTATTTAACATATTTTTAGATTTAATAAATTAAAAAAGAGATCTATTTATTAATGTTATTTCTAGAAATATAAACTTTTTATACAATAATAAATTTTTCTAAAGCATAAAACTTTTTTAAAAAATGAAATACTTTAATATTGGTACTTTTTAAAAAGTCAATTTTTTAAAACAAAAAATAATTAAATTTGAGAGTTATAATAAGGAAATTTTTAAAATAAATTTTTCATACGATTTGTTTTAGAACGAAATGTTTATTTATTTATTTTGGAAAAAAAATTAAAACCAAAATTTTAAAAAGTTGATATTACTGTTTTATTACTTGTAGTCATTTCTCATACGTAATTTCAATCATATCATATCTTAGAACATCATTTTATAATTAATAAATTTATTATATTAATAGTTTATTTCAACCCGTGTAACACAGTGGTTACTAAAGCTAGTTCGGTATATAAGTAGTTAAGTTATTATTGATCATACTTATTATTAAATGTTTAAAACATAAAAGGTGACTAAACCTTGGCGAGCTGGTCTGGTTTTATACGAACTATTTTTAGGATAAACTGTAAGTCAAGCTGTTTTTTACGGTTTGAAAATTTTGAAGCAGGTCGATTGAAAGTTTAGGGAAAAATCAACTTAGAGACCAAGATGATAACCGGTTTTGGATGGTTTCATGGTTTATATTGAATCGTATACACCTATAAGATTGATATCTTTGTTTGAAGAGGGTATTAAACACTAACCCTAATGTCTCAAATTTCCAATCCATCTCTTCATCTTTAATTGTCATCCAATAAAGCTTTTGATTACACCCTTCTAGCGGTTCCACGAATCATGCGATTGGCGTTTCATGTGAACCTTTAATGAGATTTGGATGGGCTTTATTTGGGCCTAAAGGCTCAAATTCTCACACATAGTTCATTTCATGTAAGAATTGACAAAGTGATGAGTGAAATTAATATGCAAATACGGGTGGTTTTTTTATGATACAAATATAAGTTTTTTGTGCGTGATTATTTTATCTTAATTTTTACACTTTGTATGTAGTATATACTTTGTACTTAGAATTTTCTGTATGTTCATTAAACAATTAACCAATTTCTAATATACCCTTTTAAGGATTATTATCTTCTTGGAATCATCGAATTAATGTCATAAAAAGTACAAATGATTTTTCATATGAACATAAAATTCCCTAATGGCTAATTGGAGTATAGGGGTGTTTAGATTTGGTTGTTAAACCTTCAAACTAATTACTCTTATTGAACCATAAACTGTTTCAAAGGTGTTTGATATTTCTTATTAAAATGTTTATCTTACAATTTAATTAATAATGTTTTAATTAAAACGATTTGAAGTTGCTCATTTCAAACTTAAGACTTCCAAAAGCAATAAACACACTTAACAAGGAGTCATAGACACCTTCTATTGTGACCGTGAAAAAACTAGACGACACTGTTAATATCATGCTAACCAATGTGATCACATAATACGTAATTTGTACTGGATAGATGATCTCTAAAGACATATAACCAATGAAAGTAGGATTCGCACATGAAACATCTGCCGGAGGACTTCATTTGATAATAATTGAACATCCAAGTACCTCTTCATATGTTCATATGGCCATGCAAAATATTTTATAAACAAGGTACACTCTGAATTGCATCATATGTGGTCCTCTTAGTATTGCATTGCAAAATCTTTGACCATATCTACACTTAGGTAATCTTGGTTGTTCTTGAGCAGAAATGAAGGGGTTGACCTGCATAGATTCAAGTCTTGTGGGCTCATAAAATTAATATTATGGTTTGGAAGATGATGTAATTTGTATTCAACACATTTTTGGACCACAATATGGACAATATCTAACATCAAGGGGGACAAAAGAAAGGGAGTAATCTTGAGGAATGTGACATCCTTCTTCATGGTTCATGTTTTGTATCTTTGACTTTCACCCATGAAGATTACTAGAATCTAGCCCCACAATCTTTGCACACCTTTTAATTACAGGTGGTAATGATTCAGCGAACTTGAGCTTGGCTCGTTTAATTTAGGGTGTGGATATTGAGACACCTCAAAATTATAATTAACACACCAAATTTATATACGGTTCATATAGACCCATATGCGTCATATAGGAGGGTCGTATAGCCCTATACGGGGCGTATAACCCCTCTGACAGCCCCCTGAATTTTTCCTCGTAGTCAGTGTCGAAATTTGCTATACGCATCGTATAACACTATATATGTCGTATAGGAGGGTTGTATAGCCCTATACGGGGCGTATAACCTCTCGGACAGCCCCCTGAATTTTTTCTCGTAGTTAGTGTTGAAATTTGCTATACGTATCGTATAGCACTATATGTGTCGTATAGGAGGTCGTGTAGGGTTATATGGGGCGTATAACTCTCTGACAGCCCCACTGTATTTTCCTTGTTTTCAGTGTATTCAACCCTATACGCTGCGTATGGACCCATACGCGACGTATAAAGGGGTGTCAATTTCTCCAGACGGGTGTCCCTATATTAGGATCCTTACTTTAACTTGAGCTTCACTCATTTTAAGCTTTACATAACCTAACTTACAAAAAATTTCTCTAGCTCATAATCGACTCATTTATTATCTATTAGTTATTTTTATTTTTATTGATGTTCCTTTCTTTAAAAGGCGTTTTATTTATTTATTTATGTACCTATATAACCAATGTTTTCAGAACCGGATCGGACGTCGAATCGGACGCCTTACTGGTTTGGTGGTCGGACCGGTTGGACCGGATTTAACTATATTTATATATATTTATATATGTAATATTTATATATGTATTTTATAGTTATATATAAAATTTAACTATATTTGTATATCCAACGTACTAATTTATGGTTTAACACCCCGTTTTTACCCATTAAAATCATAATAATAATAATAATAATAATAATAATAATAATACCAAAACCGGTCCGAACCGGTACGGTTTCCCGGTCCGACCAGCGGTTCGGGACGAACCGGCCGGTTCGACCACTAAAAAACGATCCATACCAGACCGAACCGGACACCGGACCGATCCCCGGTTGAACCGGTCGGACCGGCCGGTCCGATCTGGTCTCAAAAACACTGTATATAACTATTCATACATGCTGTAAATCAACACATTTTTGGACCACAACATGGATTTCTAATATCATGATTCATGTTTTGTATGTTTGACTTTGACAAAATAATTAAAATTATTAGAATCTAGTGCCAAAATCTTTGTACACTTTCATTGGAATATTCTTGTAATTTGGATTTAAAGGCGTGTTTGGCGCAATTCAAATGAGATCCTCGACTTCATATTTCATAGATACGTTTAGATTTGGTATTGGAGCTAGTGGGTGTTTGGACTACCGTATTAAAGTTTTTAACTAAATTGGTGACAAAGACCTAAAGTTATAATAATTGAGTTTTAATGTCGGGATTAACATATTTTGTATCCGTTTATTTTATAATCATGTTTGAATTAGGTTGATTTCAAATGCACCCTAAGCTATTAGTAAAATTTATTTTTGTATGTCTTTATTGTTTGAGTTAATATCAGTTTTGCTTTATTACATTTGACGAAAATAACAATTCTCATTTAAAATATTAAAAACATCAACTTACATTCAAAAGTTTCAAAGTTGTTTCAATTTCAATTCAAAAGTTTCATTACATTTAATCATTTTGAAACAAATAATGAAACTTTTGGGCTGAAATTAAAACAACTTAAAAATTTTTGGAGATAATTTGGTGTTTTTAATCTTTTGAAGAAAAATTATTATTTTTGTCAAACCCAATGAAACAAAACCGAACTTAACTCTTATTGTTTTTATCGATTCACTCATTTGATTTCCTCTCGTAGGGGTGGATGCATATGCATCCAAACCCTTTGGATAATTAGCTTTATACGAACCATAAATAAAATTGTTTTTTGAAAAGTAAATAAAATTACATATTTATTTTTTTTAATCGATAGAGAATTTTATTAATAAACAATCAACTAGCAAGTGACTAGAAGCAAACCAATTATGTCTTACATTTTTAATAGAAACAAAGCAAAGCTCATTATAGAGGGAAATCTATAAAATCAAAATTACATCATAATGACCATTTTAAATGTGTTAGCTTTGCTCTAGTTTTTGGCGATAAGAACGTGTTTAGTTAATCATCTTGATGATTTGTCATGGCTTTGTTCTTATAATTTTTCTTGTTTCTAGCTTACGAAGTTGACTAAACAATAATCAGGACTCAGGAGTATCATCATCAATACCTTCTTACGCCATAACTGAATAGACCATTTCATTGGGAGTGCTAGCATATCTTCCATCATTGTGCGGGCAGTATTAGCCGACCTACACCAAGCACTATTTTTTACCAAGTCAACACCACTAAATAACAAGAAACAAGCAAATGATGTGTCGATTCCGACTCCTTCTCACAACACATGCATAGTGTTGTGTTAATAGTTACACATCTCCTTGATAAGGCATCCGATGTGAATTGCATATATACTAAGCTTGTAACTTATATGCGACTTAAACTTAAAATCTTCGTACCTAAATGCTTCGAGAGGATTTACCTCTACTACCAAACCACCATCCATGGTAGTTGTAAAGTTTGATTAATAGCATCATTTTAATATAATGAATTTATTTACATAGATATTAAAATGGAAGAGTTGGACGACCGAATAACAATTTGAGATTATATGTCAAATTTCAGTGTTATATATTTAAAAGCATTTCTTTCTGATAGAAAATATGTTCTAATTTTTTTTAAATTCAATATCGATTGATTAAATCATTTATTTAAGAATCTATCAAAAAGGCATGGAAACAATAGCTTTTGGACCTTTAGCCTTCTCCACTAGGAAAGATTTCTAGATTCATTGTAACTGAAATTGCAAATATTTGTGTAGTTACAAAAAGATAAAATAAATAAATAAACTTAAGTCAACACAATGATTTTATCGAGGAATAAATAAATAAACTTTTCAAAATTAAAAACTAGAGCATATTTATTATGATGTAATTTAGATCTTTCCAAGTTGATTTGATAATGCTATTAAATCAAGTCGTCTCATCTCTTTGATCATGGAGATGTTTGTTTCTTAAATTATTTTCAAAAGTTAATTTTGGAAACTAGAATACGGAAAAGTATTTATAATTAGTAAATATTATTTTAAGAGTTCAAACATTATTAATAATAACTTCTAACATTTTTTTACACGGACAACGTTTGACATCATAAAATAATTAACTTGTTATCTTATTTTGTACAAAAAAAGTCTATCATCTTAGCTTTTATATACTAAAAAATATTTGAAATAGACGTTGTTCTCGTTCAATGTACAAGAATGATAACATTCTATAAACTTTTTTATTATGAAAAATAATACGAGTTCGTTTATTTATTTATAAAATGATGTTACATATCATATCCATGGCAGTAAGAAATTAAACAATGACATCCACATTCATTTATCAATATTATGTTATTAATTTAAATATATTTATTAAAATACCAAAATAAATGGGTTGACAACATTGATAACGCATTGTCATTTTCAACATTTATTGAAATTAAATTATATGAATATGTACTCACATATAATTCGATCTTTTTGAGTATAGTTCGATTATATAAGGCAAATCTATGAAGACGATTTGCTGGCATCGAGACATTACGTGTCATCGTCACTTTTGTTCTTGATTTCATATTGACGTTCGCCAAATTTCATAGGATCTACAGAAATCTTGGAAATTTGGATTATTATATATATCAACTCTACAACAATGACCCACATTTCATAACTAATAGGATGTTTCAGTGAGAGAGTGAAGCGTGAATGATATGACAATGGCGTGTCATGGGTGTTGCCTCTGACAGACTTCACAAAACATAAAACTTGTCACATGAATTTCACCACAAACATAAGACGTAAGGTACATGTCGTAATACTATAAATCATAAATATGTTTATTTTTTATAACTAATTATAATACATGAAACAACAAGAAATACGTGAAAATATTTTATGTATCTATAATATCTCACGGTATATATAAGAATTGTTTTTAATGTACAAACATGACGTACTTAGTACCTTTAAAATTCGTAAGGTTTTTTAAATAATTCATGACTTGGGAAAAAAATAAGAGTTAAAATAAGTTAGGTTTTATATTTTCGAAGTAAAATTTAAATGTTAGTGAAAAGTGTAATTCGTGAAACTTATTTATGGTATTCATGGAATATGTAAAGATAATTCATGTATCTACTTTGTATTCATGAATATAATTATGATTCAAGTATACATTTGACTAACTTTTTACTTTTATAAAGTTGCAACTTTCTCAATGAACATTTACGTACATACAAGATATAAAAGAATTTAAATAAATAGCAGTGAAGATATTGAGTTTCTAAAAGAAAATTAGATTAATCACAAATTAGAGGTCATCCATGATTATTTTTTCCGATTTAATTTAATGGCTAGATTTGTGAATTTTATTTCTTTTTATGTTGTAAAAAAATAATCCTTGTTTAGGCATTGTTTGATAGACATTATGCACCTAAATAATTAAAACAAAAATGAATTAAGACTGTAAATTTTAGAATAGTTTGATTAAATCATATCTTCGAATCTTGATTTAGTCCAAGCAAATATAAGAATATCTTTGACATACAAATTAAGACTCACCAAATTAGTTATATGATGGCCCAAATCTATTGATGTGAAACATTAGCGACTTAAAATGAAGTTATATATATAAAATAATGTTTTCAATATTGATTGAAATTATATATTATACATAACGGTCAATTTCTTTAATTGGGGTTTCTAGTCTTTTTGAAGACTAAAATAATCTATAACATATAATAAAATAAAGTTTTTTTAAGATACGTGTCATCATCCTAGCATAACAAATAACACGTGTCATCATTCTAGCATGTCAAAAAAATCATTTTCCTGCTAAACTATTAAAATATGTTAAAACCAATATATTTATATTTGTGTTTATTTTCTCTCTCATATTAAATGATACTTATTTTAAATATGTAAACTAAACTATTAAACATCTAAAATATAAATGTTTTTATTTTAATAATTTATTAATACATACTAAATTATATGATTTCAGACATATTTTATCTTTAAATATAGAGTAAATAATTTCTAATTTCATTATGTGTTATAACTTTTAAATATTCATTATATTTCATTTCAGTAATGGCTAATAACATTTAAAAAATAAAATATTCATAAAACTAATCATTTTGATATGTTTTATTTATTCCATCCATGTAATACATAGACTTTAACCTGGTTATAATTATATGATGATACTTGTCATGTTCTTATAAATCAAGTTAAAAGAGATTTAAAATTAAATATTATTTCAATCCCTAAAAACGACTAAACCATATAAGGTTACAATAAGTTTCATAATCATATAAGTATCAAATAATCTAAAAGTATACATAGAGTTTTCATGTTCTCATAATATATATCTTGTGCATTAATTTTCTACATCACACACACGCGCGCGCGCACACACACACACACACACATATATATATATATATATATATATATATATATATATATATATATATATATATATATATATATATATATATATATATATATATATATATATATATATATATATATATATATTAAATTGGGCTTTGTAGTCTTTTTCAATTGTGCATTAATTTGTAAATCCTACTGACATACATAGTTATGATATGATGATAAATATTGTCATGATCACAGTGATAGAGATCGGAAATTATATGTGATTTCAATCCTCTAACATTAGTTAAGTGATCAAGATTAAAACAAGTGTTATAAACATATTATTAGAAAGATAACTAGACATAGTAATGAGGGGATATAACATTTCCAAATTTATGAAGATATTATCCAAAGTAGTGTCTAATCTAGTCACATATTTGTAATACGTCAATCAATCTAATTGTAATAAGGTAAGTTAACTAATTTATTTCTTATCTTAGAGAATCTGTATGCGATATTATGATAACGACCAGACCCAAGTTCAAGTCATATGCAAAGACCTCTACTTATTTTGATTTCACAAACCATCTATTATGGTTTGTCAACACATTTTAACTATATTAATAGCCCTCATGCAATGCGTAATGGGAAGCGACTAGAGTGAGATGGTATGTAACACCTTAGGCAAATCTCATATCGGTCATGGACATTAGAGATCCATGGTTCATAAGTGATAAACCGCCTCTAATATCACTAAGGTGTTTTGGACGCATTGATTGTGGATAAGATGAGAACTTCACAGTTAAACGTGCTTAGGTGGCAACAATCCATGAATGGGTGACCTTCCTAGAAAGTTTTCACCTAGGAAACCAAAAGCAAATCAGTGAGCTCCTCGTAGGTAAAGCGAACAATATTGGTGGTACGAAGGGTCGGATGTTACAAATGGTATCAGAGTCACTCATGTGCCGTTTGGGATGATGGGGCAAACCTCATCAACGATAATTAGTCCCCGAGGGTGTCAAGATGGACACCTTAGGCAAATTCCACATCAATAAATGAAATAGTGGAGCAAACCTCAACGAGGAAAATGAGTCCAAAAGGGGGTGATTATAACACCCTAGGTTAATCCACATAGGCCGTGAACAAAAGAGATTCCCAGTTCATAAGTGATAATCCGCCTCTTATATCACCAATGCGTTTTGGGTGCATTGGTTGTGGATGAGAGGAGAACTCCACAGTTAAGCGTGCTTAGGTGGCAGCAATCTACAGATGGATGACTTTCCTGAAAAGTTTTCACCCGGGCAAACAAAATCAAATCTGTGAGCTATTCATGGGC
This sequence comes from Flaveria ramosissima, assembly GCA_025215565.1. Taxonomy (NCBI): domain Eukaryota; kingdom Viridiplantae; phylum Streptophyta; class Magnoliopsida; order Asterales; family Asteraceae; genus Flaveria; species Flaveria ramosissima. Next base: position 38,823,861 of record CM046042.1, read on the forward strand.
AAAACAGACAATATTAATGGTATGATAGGTCGGATTCTACATGGTACCCTATCACACCCTTAGGAGCACCATCACAATGTGATAGTGTGTGCGATAAGAAATTTTGGGGGAACGAATATGAAGCTTTTCATGCGCGCGGTGCTTGTGTGTCTTTGTAATTTTAGTTTCAACAAAATTATAGTCATACACTTCATCATCTTTTATAATTATAAATTTCATCACTATTACACTCTTACTACACTCGGTTTTCATTTATAATTTAATATTACCCCTCCACTATTAATAGCTCAAAGAAATTAAACTTATTATATTTTAATATACTTATTTTTCTAACACATTTTGACATATATTATTTTTCTCACATTTTGACATGACTATGTTATTTACTTGATTCTTGAATTCGTCACTGGAATGGAACGAAATAAGAATTTTCAAAGGCAATTATTGTTATTTTTAAATACTAGTGTACTTCCATACATAAACAGTTTAACAATTATAATCACTAATCAAGGCCGCCCTTGAGAATCGTTAGAGAACATTAGGCTCTGGGCGTGTAGAAAAAAATGACCTTATAATATATAGTCAATAATTAATATATAATATTTTAAGCCCTAAGTGGGTCGGAAGAAAAAAAACACGACCTTAGTTAGATCAATTGGTTGTCCTGCCTTCTGTGTTTCAATCATTTATTTGCCATCCCCACCATAATTCGTAAGTTATTTTTATTTGGGTTTTAAAATGGGATAAAGTTGTAATAGTAATGGTAGTTGGCTAAAATAATCATAATGTTAATGGTCTATATTGTTTAACAAATCGAAATAATTAAAATATTAAATGGTTTGTTAATTACCTAATATGTTAAAGTGTCTAACAAAACACACACACACACACACACACACACACACATATATATATATATATATATATATATATATATATATATATATATATATATATATATATATATATATATATATATATATATATATATATAAAACTACCTTTAGTAAACTCGTGTACTATACAGGTTCAATAAAAAATACTAAATAGAATGAAAAATTATTAATTATAAATCGATATTTTAAAATAAGATATGATTCAAATCTTTTGTTATAACAAATAAAATAAAATTTTTATTTCAAAACAAACGTTTTAAAATGTCATACTTAAAAACTTTCTTATTATAACTCTTAAATTTAATTGTTTTTTGTTTATAAAAATTTTACTTATTAAAAACACCAATTATAAAATATTTTGTATTTTTAGAAAAAGTGTGATGTTCTAAAAATTTTTCTTATTTTATGAAATTTTTTTCTAATTATATGAAAAATTATTTTCTTAGAAATAAAATTAGTAAAAAGATCTTTTTCTTAATTTATTAAAAACTATTTAATCTAAAAAAATTAAATAATATTATTAGTAATTAATGTAATTATTAAATACGAGTGAAGCGAGAAAAAGTTGATGGGAATGAATATGATGTTGACATGTTATTAATATAATTATTTAACAGGAGAAGTAAATAAAAAATTTAGAGTTAAAAGGTCCAAAATTATGTTAAGTGTTCACACAAAATATTCTTCTTTATAAATAGATTTATAATTATATTATTAGAAAAATACCATAAAGAACCAACATGCTTTCAGTTTTTTCTCATAAAAGTCACTGAATAATTTTTTGTACGTAAAAAACAAGCATACTTTCTGTTTTGTATCATAAAAGTCTCTTAATAATTTTTTACATATAAAAAAAACATACTTTTTGTTTTTCACAAAAAAAACCCAACATAAAAGACCCTAAATAATTTTTTACACATAAAAAACTAACATACTTCTGGTGAGGGTTTTTATGTAAAAAAACAGAAAGTATGTTGGTTTTTTATGTGCAAAAATTATTGATGGACTTTTATGAGAGAAAACGAAAGTATGTTGGTTTTTTACGAGCAAAAGTTTATACAAGAATTTTTATGAGAAAAATCTAAAAGTAAATTGATTTTTTATAGTATTTGTCTTATTTCATGATTAATTTGTTTCTATTATGATTCTAAAATAAAATTACCATAACAAATTATATGATACCAAATGTTGAATGTTAAAGTCATGGATGGATCATGGAGGAGAAAGTCAAATGACCCTATTGGCTTTTGAAGTTTAGAGTGTATTGTATGAAAACTTCGGTTGGTTCCCTATTTCTTCGATGGTGACCAAAAATCATCTAAAGCGGGTTTTATGATAACCTGTTTTGATTTGATAGAAACATTTTGGTGACCCAACCCGGTAAATGTATTTCTTTATAAACAAACGTAGATCGAAAATTCATGAAGTCTGTAAAAAAAATTGATAACTCCCCTACTAAATAAAGTTTTAACTCATTATTTGTTAATGGGAAAACTTCAGACAATAATAACGAAGTTTCTCAAGTGTTCCATTAAATTTATTTAAAGTTTTTTTTAACTCTATAAAGACACTCAACTTTACTATTTGTTCAAATCTTTGTAACAATTTTACATATGCTTAAATTTCTTAAATTAAGTTAGGCAGATGAAACATATGAATTTTGGTTACTTATTAGTGAGGTTTTTCTCTCTAATTAATTTGAATTAGGGGGTAATTGTGAAGAAAAAAATCCATACCTTAATAACGAAGTTCCAAGATTGTTAAATTTAAGTTTAATTGGACAAAGATAATCACTAAATAGTAACAAAAATTTATTCATGTTTCATTTATTTAACTTAGTTTAAAAAATTTAGCATTTATAAAAAATATTACATAGCATTGGAACACATAATGAAAGTTGAGTTACTTTAAAAGGAAAAAAACTTTAAATGATTTTACTTAAACACTTGAAAAACTTAATTATTATCTGCAAATATCCTATGAAATTAATCTGTAAAATTATCGATTTCCATATTGAAAACCCTTTCATTTTTAAGTCTTAACTCCTATTTAAATCACATTGTCAACACCTGTATGACTCTATGACTTTGGCTTCCATCAAATTAAGCGCATGACCCATGAGGAATCCGTTTTTCAATTTGTGATTAATAATAATTTATGTGTTATAATTTATTTTAAGCGAGACAAATTCATCCTACTTATACTTCTAATTATTTCAAACTAATTTACTTTATGTTCGAGCTTGAACCTGAAACCTCTTATCTAATTATCAGGTTATATATTTATAGATGTAAGAACTTAACCATTCAACTTTTTTTAGTAATGTTTTTAAATTGTTGCATACTTAACCATATCATTTCAATAAATTTCAACTTTGTAGGTGTTTAACCTTTTAATTTTTATTCTTGTCATTATTTAATCTTATAACATAATAGCGTTATCATTGTGGTTATTATAACTCTTGTTATTGTTATTACTAATAACAGAAAGAGGAAACAAAAGGCTTTCCTATGTTATGTAATATACACATACACACATATACATTATTAATAAACATATGTGTGGTCCATCATTGTATCTTTAAAGAAAATACAAAACATGTATATTTGCTATCTTTCCAAATAAATTAGCGACAATATAATAAAATAATTTAATGTTTTCTTGTTTTCATATTTTTTTCACCTAATAGAAATTATATCTGGATATAAATACGATTTTCCATAATTATCATCATCTAGCCGGCAATAAGTGTTAATCTTTTCTACTGACAAAGTATTTAAGTTTGATTTTCTTTTAGCAAAAAGTCTCTAGTCTAATGGTATTAAAGTATAATAATTTTTATCTATAATCTATAATACTTATATAAATATAAAGGTTATATAAATTGAAAGGAGAACAAAATTATCGTTTTAGATACAATCTAGACACTTGGACATAAAAATTTTCTATAATATTCAAATTGCAGTTTAAACATGATGTACAAGCCTAAGTATATTAAATATTTACTAATGATTTTAATCAATTTCATTTATATTGTTGACTTTTAAATTTCATTATTATTGACAACGATGAATTTATAAATTGTTATATAAGTATTATTTATATAAATTATTATTTGATTTATATAAATTATTATGCGTAGAATTTATAACAATATCATGTTTTAAATGTAAAAACATTAAAAAGAACATCTAAACATGAAGAAACGTTTTTGTGGCATATACATTCTAAAAAATATATCGATAGATTCTAAACACCAATATCTTTGGTAAATCCAATCTTTATGTAACATCATTCTGATCCGAACCCATTTTGACCAATTACCCAACCTGATCGATACACCCAATTTGTCACCTCTAATTTTTTCTTAGGGATGGAGATGACCCAATGATTGTGATATGATACATATAAGAAGCATGTCGTCTCATTTTTGTCTTATTGTTTGAGTGTTTGACCCGTATTAGATCAGATACCTAACCCGATTGTCCCGCCAATTACCACCTCTATTTAACTACTAAGAAACCTACGAGGTCATGATCTCTTTTTATTTACTAATTATGTGCATTAATTATACTACTTTTAAAATAAAGTGTGCAAAATTGACATATTTGATAGTTTCTTACCGTAGGTAAAACTTTATTTTATTCTGAATATCAACATTTTGATAATCACTAATAATGAATTTCTCATAATAAGAGTGTGTCTTACCATACAGATCATGAATCGCCGGATTTAATATACCTTTATGTTGCATTGTTGTCCATAATAACATTTCAATATTAACTACCTAAGAAGTAGTAAGTCAATGTAATATACAAAATTATTTTTTACTAAATATGAAATATTCTATTAATGTTAACATAGATATTCACGTTAACAAAGTCTGTTTTTTCTTTTGATCTCATGTTGCAGACGAGTTTACTTTCATAATTATGTATAAAATGTCAAAAGCTAATTTTATAGTTTATGTACAGATAATCCAATGTAAACACTTCTAAAGTCATTATTTTCGAAGATCACTCGCACTTTCTAGAAATATTCACATATCAAATTAACACTAAAGGTGATTAAAAAGATAAACAAAAAACATAAGACAAAATAAATACACTTGTAGCAACGTGCGAGCATTTCTACTAGTAATAAAAAAAGATGTAAGAGTTACTTTTCCTAACAAAAATATTGATTTCTTGGTCACAGTTATTAAATTTAGACAATACTAGCTTATAAAATTTGACTAATGGCGTGCCATTGTCATTTTAATGTTTTTCTATAAACATAAATAAAATAAGATATAATGATTTGTTGTATTAATTTATGGTTTTTCCTAATACATATGGAGCTCATTTGTTAGTTCTAAGAAAGCAACAATTTAAGCTAAATGGATTGAGAAAAAGTATTTAAAGTTGTACCTTAAACTTGAAAAGAATGACACGGTTGTTGCAGTTTGTTTGAAGGAATGTTAAAAACATGTGAGTCAAAATCTATTTAAACAACTAATCAAACTAATCATATACAACATGTATAAAACTAGACAAAAACATGCCTAGAATTAGACACACGTTATAACGACTCAGCCACACAGATCATATTCTGAAACATCAAAACTCAATACAACAACAAATCAAATACATATCTGAAGTTGAACGTAACATTGTAATGTGTTTACATATCGTCATATACCTATGCATCTTAACTAATTTACAATAGTGATAAAATCTAAGGTGGGAATTGAAATCCGGCCTATATTGGGTTACATGCACCATTACATATATCTACATTTCGACTTTTGCCTACGACTTGACGTAAGTTTTATTTAGAATTGAGCTAGATCAAATTTAAAATTTTCTACACTACAGTTTAATGTAAATTTAGTTCGCAAAAGAGTCGAGACGATTGTAATTTATGTGTTTTTATGTACATTTTGACTTGGTCTATGTTCGCAATAGTTTTGTTAGGCAAAGAGGCGGGTCAAGAATAATACGATATAATTTCGAGCCGCTTTACTGTTCGATGTGAATTTAGCCCAAAGACAAGTCGGGTCAGTTATTACTTTATCACGTCGTGTTCGTTTCCGCAACAACGCGCAGCCGGTAAAAACCTAGTTTTATTTATTTATATATTATTACCATTATAATAATATATTATTCTATCATTGAATTTCTCTTATTTAATTAAACTTGTGTTACATAAAAGTGTAAATAAACCAAACCACTTTGTCATACACAATTTAATTAATACACAATTATAAAATAAATATTGCATAGCAAATGAGTAGCAACAATATTTAAATATTTATATTTGCGACCTATCTACTATTTTATGATGTCATTAAATTTTTTATCACAAATACGTTGCAAGTTATAATAAATTTATTTATTTTATGACGCATTTGCGACGCATTTACACCGGTACTTGTATATTTTACAATGCGTAGCAAATGCGTCACAAGATATACATAAATTTTAATTAATAGATATTTTTATTTTAGTTATTATTTTATACATTGATATAAAATTAAGAAAATTGAGTTTTGCTACACTTTTGTGCCGAAATCGTGTAGGGACGGTTACGGTTTTTGTTGTGTAGCAATTTCATAGCAAAATTCGTAGGACACTTAGGAATTTTGTGTGCATCACAATCTTGTAGTAAATGCGTAGCAATTTGCGACAAAAAAAGTTGCGTAGCAAATTTTGCGTAGCGAACCCCTATGTTTTCTAGTAATGTATGTACGTGTGTGTGTGCATCACACACGTTGGAATCTATTTCAAAGAAAATAAAACTTGAGAAGTTGATTGCATCACTATAATGTACTAGATGAATAGTACTTATGTACTGGATGTAAGAAGAAATCTATTGAACATACTATTCGATGGTTTTAACACAACATTACATACTCATGAATTTGTTTGGATTTCGTAAGAGTGACCCCTCGACCCTGTTAGTGTTCGTGGCCCATGCATGCACATGTACGTGTGCATGTTTGTTCTAATGTTACGTAAATTGTTTCTTGTAATTAATAAGTTGAAGAAGTCAAGGAGTGGTAGCTATAAACTCCACTTATTGACCGATTCCATAGGATTAATCGTGTAGGTCGTTTCCTTATTTTGTTGATGTAGTTGGCCACGTTCCCACGTATTTTATGTTCTTGTTCTGTATTTATAGCCATGTTTGGCTGGTTAATGAAGTATTCGAGTGTTCTTATTTCATATCAGAGATAGTTTCTATCATCTGGTATCAGAGCACATCGATTCGTGAGTGAGAGCCAGAAAAGATGAGTGAAGAAAAATTGAAGATCCCGGTGTTCGACGGTCATTACGAACACTGGAGCGAGATGATGGAGAATTTGTTGCGGGCAAAACAGTTGTGGGACCTAATAGAAACTGGAATTACTGAACCGGTGGTTGGAATTGCTCAGACAGAAGGCCAGAAGAAAAAACTCGAAGAATTGCGGGTGAAGGATATGCAAGTTAAGCATTACCTTTATCAGGCAATTGATCGAGTTACGTTTGAACAAATCCTTGACAGGAAAAGTTCAAAGGCTGTGTGGGAATCCATGAAGAAACGATATGCCGGGAATGATCGAGTAAAGAAATCCATGTTGCAGAAATTGCGAAGGGATTTCGAGGTCTTAGAGATGAAGACGACGGAGACTATTCCAGAATACTTTGGTCGAGTGTTGGCCGTCTCCAATCAGATGAGAAGCAATGGAGAATGTATGTCGGATTCAAAAATTGTTGAGAAAGTCCTGCGAACACTAACCGAGAAGTACACTTATGTTGTAGTCTCGATTGAAGAATCAAAGGACATAGAAAAAATGTCAATTGAGGAACTTCAATGCACTCTGGTCGTTCATGAACAAAAGTTCAAGAAAGTTGAGAAGGAGGAAGAGCAGGCGCTAAAGATAGAGTATGGTGACAATGGTGGCTTTCGTGGCAGAGGAAGAGGTCGATCAAACTTCAGAGGCAGAGGACGTGGAAGGGGGAGAAGCACCTTCAATAAAGAAACGATCGAATGTTACTCCTGTCACAAACTGGGCCATTTTGCATACGAATGTCCAAATCCAAAGGAAGCCAACTACGCTGGGTTTGATGAAGATGAAGAAATCATGCTGATGGCAGATGTAGAGAGAAAGGAGTGTAGTCTCATGGTGAATGACAATAAAGAAACAAAGGGTACGCATTGGTTTTTAGATTCTGGTTGTTCGAATCATATGTGTGGTATGAAGGAAAGGTTTGTTTCACTTGATGAGAATTACACTAATTCAGTCAAGTTGGGAAACAATACTCGCATGAATGTAACTGGTAAGGGATCTGTCAAGGTAGCGGTTAATGACACGAAAATTGTCGTTAAAGATGTGTACTACGTCCCAGAATTAAAAAACAATCTCTTGAGCATAGGACAATTACAACAAAAGGGGTTGGCCTTTTTGATTAAGAATAATGTATGCAAGGTGTTTCATCCGGAAAAGGGCCTAATTCTCTCAAGTAATATGAGTGCAAATCGCATGTTCCCAGTGTATGAAAAAATAGTTGAAGGGGTTGTACAAGAGGGTCCAGACTGTATGTATGGAGAAGCAAACACTCAACTTTGGCACGAGCGCATGGGGCACTTGAGTAAGACAGGCATGCAAAATTTGTTAAGGAACAAAATGGTTAGAAACCTCCCACCACTCACATTCTCAAATGTAACTTGTGAAGATTGCATGAAAGGAAAGCAGGCACGTAAGCCTATCCCAAAGGTAAGCATGTGGAGAGCAAAAGAAGTATTGGAACTGATTCATTCCGACATATGTGGTCCAATCAACCCTGCATCAAATTCAGGTAAACGTTATTTTCTGAGTTTCATTGATGATTATAGCAGAAAGGGGTGGGTGTCACACCCCCGCTAAAAGCGGAAACACGGGGATGTAACGAGACCGGGATCGTCATAACACATGGTTTTTAACGAATGCACACACAACGATAATATTGCACACACATGATATCCACATGATGAGTCAAATAATGATGAGGAATGACCAAATATAGAATAGATGACGGACAAACACGTCAATTGACGGACCTTTAAGTGACAGATGTCACAGTATCCCCCAGTTGAGAGAATTTCGTCCTGAAATTCAGCTGGAGTTAGGTCCAAGAGTGTCATCCTCGAAAAGATGTGGATATTTGAGTTTCATCTGATCTTCACGTTCCCATGTAAACTCTGGCCCTTGTTTTGAATTCCACCTTACGCGAACAATAGGTATCCTACTGCGCTTCAGTTGCTTGACCTTTCGATCCATGATCTCAATGGGTTCTTCAACAAAATGAAGCTTGTCGTCAATCTTGATTTCCTCGATTGGCACGTGAAGGGATTCATCGGCCAAACATTTCTTGAGGTTTGACACGTGAAAAGTATCATGTACACCGCTAAGCTCTTGTGGCAACCTTAACCGGTAAGCCACTGGGCCGATCCTTTCAGTGATCTCAAATGGTCCAACGTATCTTGGGGCTAACTTCCCTTTCTTTCCGAATCGAACGACTCCTTTCCAAGGGGAAACTTTGAGTAACACACGATCCCCAACATTGAATTCTAGAGGCTTCCGACGATTGTCGGCATAGCTCTTTTGGCGATCTCGCGCGGCTTTGAGTCGATCTTTGATTTGGAAAATCTTGTCTGTTGTCTCTTGGATGATCTCTGGGCCTGTCAGCTGACTTTCACCAATTTCGGCCCAACAAACGGGAGATCTGCATATCCTTCCATACAACGCTTCAAATGGAGCACATCCAATGCTTGTATGGTAGCTATTGTTGTAGGAGAACTCAATCAACGGCAAATGAGCATCCCAACTACCACCAAAGTCGATTACACACGCTCTCAACATGTCCTCTAGCGTCTGTATAGTGCGTTCACTTTGGCCATCTGTTTGAGGGTGATAGGCTGTACTCATGTCTAACCGAGTGCCCATCGCTTTCTGTAGTGTCTGCCAAAAGCGTGAAGTGAATCTGCTGTCTCGGTCGGATATGATTGACACCGGCACCCCGTGCCGTGTCACGACCTCTTTGATGTACAATCTTGCCAACTTATCCATCTTGTAATCTTCTCGGATAGGCAAGAAATGTGCTGACTTCGTCATTCGATCTACAATGACCCATATCGAGTCATGACCGCTGTTTGTTCTAGGGAGTTTGGTAATGAAATCCATGGCTATGTTCTCCCATTTCCACTCGGGAATTTCAGGTTGCTGTAATAATCCCGATGGTTTCTGATGTTCAGCTTTGACTTTCGAACACGTCAGGCATCGACTGACGTATAAGGCAATGTCTTTCTTCATACCTGGCCACCAGTATAGATCCTTGAGATCATGATACATCTTGTCTGCACCAGGATGAATGGAATACCGCGTCTTGTGGGCTTCGTCCATGACTAAGGTTCGAACACCTCCCCATTTGGGTACCCATATGCGATCCATGAAGTACTGAATACCGTCATCCTTGCGTATCATCTGTTTATCTAACCCCCGGAACTCTTCTCCCGCAAGGTTCTCTTCTTTCAATGCCTCACTCTGTGCAATTTGAATCTGAGCTTTCAAGTTGGTTTGGATAGTCAATCCCAACGCTCGTGCACGTAGTGGTTTCACACGTTCTTTACGGCTTAAGGCATCAGCCACCACGTTAGCCTTCCCCGGATGATACCGGATTTCACAATCGTAGTCGCTAAGAAGCTCTACCCAACGTCGTTGGCGCATGTTGAGTTCCTTCTGATCCAGAATGTGTTGAAGACTCTTATGATCAGTGAAGATGATGCATTTGGTGCCATACAAGTAATGCCTCCAAATTTTGAGTGCAAATACTACAGCGCCCAACTCAAGATCATGAGTGGTGTAGTTCTTTTCGTGCACTTTAAGTTGTCGCGAAGCGTAGGCAATCACCTTGTCCTTTTGCATCAGTACACATCCCAATCCTTGATGTGACGCATCGCAGTAGACCACAAAATCATCTGTTCCGTCTGGGAGAGACAGTATCGGCGCGTTGCACAACTTCTCTTTCAACGTTTGGAACGCTTGCTCTTGTGCATATCCCCAGTCAAACTTCTTGTCTTTCTGAGTAAGCAGGGTCAATGGTTGCGCGATCTTTGAGAAATTCGCGATGAAGCGACGATAATAACCGGCCAATCCTAAGAATTGCCGTATCTCTGATGGTGTCTGGGGCGTATCCCACTTCTTCACCGCTTCGATCTTGCCGGGATCTACGTGAATCCCGTCCTCATTAACCACATGACCCAAAAACTTCACTTCTCGCAACCAAAACTCGCACTTTGAGAATTTGGCGAAAAGTTTCTCTTCGCGTAGCAGCTCCAGAATTGCCCGAAGATGTTCTACATGATCCTCCTTTGATCGGGAATAGATAAGTATATCGTCTATGAACACGATCACGAACTTATCCAAGTAAGGTTTGCACACCCGATTCATTAGATCCATGAACACAGCTGGTGCGTTGGTCAACCCGAACGGCATGACCAAGAACTCATAATGCCCATAACGAGTCCTGAACGCAGTCTTCGGTATGTCATCCTCGAAAACCCTTAGCTGATGATAACCAGAACGAAGATCGATCTTTGAAAAATACGAAGCTCCTTGCAGCTGATCAAATAAATCGTCGATCCTGGGGAGAGGATATCGGTTTTTCACCGTTAACTTGTTCAGTTCACGGTAATCGATGCACATACGGAACGATCCGTCCTTCTTCTTGACAAATAGTACCGGTGCTCCCCACGGTGAATGACTTGGTCGAATGAAACCCTTCTCCAGTAGTTCCTGTAACTGACTAGACAACTCTTGCATCTCGGATGGCGCTAGTCGATAAGGCGTTTTCGCTACCGGCGTAGCTCCAGGAACCAACTCTATACGGAATTCCACCTGTCGTGGAGGAGGTAAACCAGACAAGTCATCTGGAAATACTTCTGGGTAATCCCGTACTACTGGAATGTCCACCAGTTTCCTTTCTTCGTCTTTCTTTTCAACTACATGAGCCAGAAAAGCGTAGCACTGCTTTCGTAGACTCTGGCGTGCTTTCATGCAGGAAATAAGCTTTAAGCTCTTACCCGGTCGTTCTCCCTGAACCTTGAGTACTTCCCCATTAGGCATAGGGATACGTACTACTTTGTCTCGACAGACAATCTCTGCTCCATTCTGCGACAACCAATCCATACCCACGATGACATCGAAGCTTCCTAACTCAAAGGGTATCAAATCTATGTCGAATGTATGATCCTCCAACGTCAACGAACACTTCCTAATAATCTCATCGGCCTGAGCAACCCTACCATTGGCCATTTCTACGGAGTAGCTAGTTTCTAGCCTACTAGGACTCAAATCAAGTAATTGCACAAACTCAGAAGATATGAAACTATTGTCTGCTCCAGTATCAAATAATATAGATGCGAAGTGATGATTGAGTAAGTGCGTACCCGTGACAACATTCGGGTCCTGACGGGCATCATTAGCTCCAATGACGAATGCACGTCCCCGAGCTGCGTTTCCCTGAGTAGCCGGGCCTTGATTCCCAGCGATAGCCAACACCTGCTGCTGGTTGTTCCCCTGTTGACCCGGTGCCCGATTCAGCCTGGGGCACATATTCCTGTAGTGATCGGGGCTCCCACATTCAAAGCAAGCCCTTGCATTTCCTGCGGGGTTAACCGCGTTGACGGGTGCTACAAGATTCGGTGCCGTTCTGCAATCTCTTGCCAAATGACCCGGGCGCTTACAGTTAGCGCACACCCGGCATTGCGTCCCTGGGGGATGATGATAAATGCACCTGTCACATTTGGGGTGCGGCCCCACATACTCTCTTCTGGCCTGAGACACGGCCACAAAATTCCTGGTCGGCTTAGACCTCTTCTCAAACCTTCCGGCACTCGACCGGCTCGATTCCCCAACATCTTTCCTCTTCTCGGCCCCTCGGCCCAATACCCCTGTTCTAACCATCTCGTCAGTCAAAGCGCCAGCTTTCAGAATCGCGCTCTGAATAGTAGGAGGAGCGGCTGCTGTAACCATCGCTCTAATTTGAGGCGCGAGTCCCCAAATATACCTTTCAATCCTCTTTGATTCCGGCGTTACCAGATGCGGAACCAACCTCGCCAGCTCATGAAAACGATCAGTATAAGCTGCATGCCCTGCCCCCACCATAGCATGATTCCAAAACTCATGCTCCAGCTTCTGCATCTCGTTGAGAGGGCAGTATTCCTCGGTGATTAAGGCTTTGAACTCGTCCCACTACATCTGCATCGCAGACTCTCTTCCTCGCGCTTGAATCTGGGTGTTCCACCAGGTTAGGGCTTTACCCTGTAGGGAACAAGTAGCATACTTGATCCTCTGGCTGTCGAGGCACTCACTGATGTCGATTACTGCCTCCATCTTTTCCAACCACCTGGTCAGGGCTATCGCCCCACCTTTCCCATCGAATTCCCTTGGCTTACAAGCCACAAACTCCTTGTACGAGCATCCCCGACGAGCATTGACCACTCCAGTCTCGATACCGGCAGTACCACCATTCCCGGTTTCCTGGTTGCTCTCGTTTCCAGTCGGGTTCCCGTTTCCCGTTTCAGTTTCTATCCCACCTTGGGCTCCTTCATCGTTGCCACCATCCCCGTGAGGGTGGTGTTGCTGAAGTGCGTCGCTCACTTGGGCCACGATAGTAGGAATGAGTGCGGCCAATTGCTGAGCGATCAGGGCTGCCATGTCGGCGTTCCCTGTTCCTTGACTGTTACTGGCAGGAGCATCGTTTGCTCTTGGTGCTCTGCCTCTGCCTCGGCCTCTGCCCCTTGGGGCTTCACTCCCGCCACTACTGCTACGGGTGACTCTTCGAGGCGGCATGTTCTAATCATAAAAGAGGTAACATATAAACTTTAGTCACCATATGATACAAATGTATTCCACTTATCAAATTCCAATGTTCATGTTCCGGTCAGTCAAGACCACCATGCAGCCCATTTCAAGCATATTCTCGGTATACCGGTGATGTTTATATATAGGGTTCCCCGCAGCGTTCCCACCACACCCACGATGTACCGAGAATGATGCCTGATCCGGTTACATGACATCCGACTTCCCTTTACATCATATCCATAATAATCCATCAAATCCATGCATACAATCACATTTAGTCTAGCGGAGGTTGTCTATTTCCTCATTCTTCGAGGTTTCAGACATATTCCTCCTCAGAGTTAATCTCAATGTCCAAGGTCAAGCGCAATAATATGATCTGCGAAAATTTCTTCGGGTTTAATACCCGGATCTGATAAACTAACTCGACGCGCAGAGGGAACGGGAGATCCAATAGAAGCATCCCCATAAAAGAGTGAGCACAAGGGCTCTCTCATAGGGTAGAAAGATCACATAACAAATAGATGAACAAATCAAGCAGCGAGGAACACATACACGAGATATAATATGCATACAGAGTCCTAGCATGCAAATCTACATGAAGGTTCCTAGGTTATAGTCTAGGTCAAGCGTATTGCCTAATTCTCTATAACCAATGGCTCTGATACCAATCTGTCACACCCCCGCTAAAAGCGGAAACACGGGGATGTAACGAGACTGGGATCGTCATAACACATGGTTTTTAACGAATGCACACACAACGATAATATTGCACACACATGATATCCACATGATGAGTCAAATAATGATGAGGAATGACCAAATATAGAATAGATGACGGACAAACACGTCAATTGACGGACCTTTAAGTGACGGATGTCACAGTGGGTATACTTGTTGTCTGAAAAGTCACAAGCTATTGAATGCTTCAAAGACTTCAAGCTGAAGGTGGAGAAAGAATCTGGAAAAGAGATCAAGTGCCTTAGAACAGATCGCGGAGGTGAATATCTGTCAAGTGAATTCATCAATTTCTGCAAAGAACAAGGAATTAAAAGGCAACTTACGGCAGCTTTACCCCACAGCAAAACGGAGTAGCTGAACGTAAAAATAGAACCGTGATAAATATGGTAGTGTCCATGTTATCAACAAAGAAAATGCCTAAGGTCTTTTGGGCTGAGGCAACTCAGTGGAGTTTCTATGTCCTCAATCTATGCCCAACCAAGGCACTTGACAAGATGACGCCTGAAGAAGCATGGAGCGGACACAAGCCTTCAGTTGATCATCTACGTGTATGGGGATCGCTTGCCTATGTTCATGTTCCAAAGCAAAGAAGAAGCAAGCTCGATGTTAAAAGCACCACCTGCATACTCACTGGGATGTGTGAAGAATCAAAGGCTTACAGGTTAGTAGATCCCCTCACAATGAAAGTAATTATTAGCAGGGATGTCGAGATGCAAGAAGAATTGATGTGGGATTGGTCCAAGGAATCTGGAAAAGAACTTTCAAATGAGAAGATAACTTGGGGAGATTACACCTTCTCTGAGCAAGATGAAATATCTTCAGATGAAGAGGAAGACACAGATGAATCAAATGAAGACAATGCAGCCACTGGTGTTCATCAAAATGTAGAGTCAAGCTCCAGTCTTGGCAATACAATGTTAAGGGAGGGAAGAGTAAGAAGGCCTCCCTCATATCTTCAAGATTATGTTGTGGATGAAGGGACGAGTGAAGAAGAATTAAATCTCATAGAAGGAAATGGCAGTGATCCAATCACCTTCGATGAAGCCATAAAGCATGATGTTTGGAAGGATGCAATGGCCGTGGAGATTGAGTCTATTGAAAGAAACCACACGTGGCATCTGGTAAACTTACCAAAGGATGCAAAGTGTATTGGTGTAAAATGGTTGTTCAAGACTAAGTACAATGAAAGTGGAGAAGTTGTGAAATACAAGGCTCGATTGGTTGCTCGTGGGTATGCTCAAGAAATGGGGGTAGACTACACCGAAATTTTTGCACCTGTTGCAAGAATGGATACAATTCGATTGATGATCGCATTGGCTGCACAAAGAGGTTGGCCAGTACATCAGATGGATGTAAAGTCAGCCTTCTTGTATGGGTACCTAAAAGAAGATGTCTATGTTCAACAACCTCAAGGGTTTATAATTAAGGGGAAGGAAGATCAAGTATATAAGCTGGATAAGGCTTTATATGGACTCAAACAGGCTCCAAGGGCATGGTTCAGCAGAATTGAAGAACACTTTGTAAAAGATGGCTTCACTCGGAGCATGTATGAGCACACCCTATTTATTAAGAATGAGCCCGAAGGTAAAACATTGTTTGTCAATATATATGTTGATGATATGCTTTACACAGGGAATGATGAAGGGATGTTAAAGAAATTTAAGGAAGGAATGAAGGCAGATTTTGAGATGTCTGATCTGGGAAAAATGAAATATTTCCTTGGGTTAGAAGTAATGCAAATGAAGGATGGGATCCACCTTTCTCAAAGGAAATATGCTGCTGAGGTACTAGCTCGATTCAACATGCTTGAGTGTAATGAAGTGATGAATCCAATTGTTCCAGGAACTCGACTTACAAAAGATGAAGGTGATGCTGCGGATGAAAGATTGTTCAAACAGTTGATCGGGTGCTTAATGTACATGACTACTACTCGACCGGATTTACAATTTGTGGTGAGCTACATAAGTCGTTTTATGTCACAACCGACTGAAGTGCATTTTGCAGCGGCAAAGAGGGTGTTGAGGTATGTTCAGGGCACACAAGACTACGGAATATGGTACAAGAAAGGAGGAGAAGGAGAAATGACTGTCTATACAGACAGTGATTATGCTGGTGATGTTAATGATAGAAAAAGTACTTCGGGGCATGTAGTTATGTGGGACGGTGCTGCTGTGTCTTGGTCATCGAAGAAACAAAGTATAGTAGCTTTGTCGTCTACTGAGGCTGAATATGTGGCAGCAGCTGCATGTGCATGTCAAGTTATGTGGATCAAAGGTGTACTCTCGGAACTTGGGATAAAGAGGAACAACCCGGTGGCAATTCACTGTGACAACACTTCGACTATCAAATTATCAAAGAATCCAGTGTTTCATGGCAAATGCAAACATATTGAAGTTCGATTTCACTTTCTGCGCAATTTGGTTAAAGAGGAAGCTGTGGAGTTGATTCATTGTGGGACTAGAGATCAAGTAGCTGATATTCTTACAAAGCCTATGCATCGTGAATCATTCCAACGTCTTAGAATGCTTCTTGGAATGTGTTCACTCAAGAGCAAACTAGACTGAATATAGTCTAGTTTGAGGGAGGGTTTGTTAGTGTTCGTGGCCCATGCATGCACATGTACGTGTGCATGTTTGTTCTAATGTTACGTAAATTGTTTCTTGTAATTAATAAGTTGAAGAAGTCAAGGAGTGGTAGCTATAAACTCCACTTATTGACCGATTCCATAGGATTAATCGTGTAGGTCGTTTCCTTATTTTGTTGATGTAGTTGGCCACGTTCCCACGTATTTTCTGTTCTTGTTCTGTATTTATAGTCATGTTTGGCTGGTTAATGAAGTATTCGAGTGTTCTTATTTCATATCAGAGATAGTTTCTATCAGACCCTGCATATGGCCCTATGTTTGTCTATTTTTTATCAGTACTATTATTTTATATAAATGTATGCCTTGTTATAAAAAAACATTATTAGATGTGTTAAAAGCATCACTTAAATAATAATAATATAGGATATACTCAATCTTTTTGGGAGCATAAATTAAGATTTTACGGTTAAGTCAGTAGTAACTATTGTACTTATGATCCTAATAATGAGTTACATTTCTGAATTTTTTAACATTTTAATTAATTTGAATGACCAGATTATAGAATATAATACTTTTGATTTTGAGAGAGTCCAACCTAATAGAAAACAGTGCTTACGTAATTATACCAATGTTAGTCTTAGGAAACCGTTAGACAATCTTATTTATTGCTAGGTGTGAATGTTAAATAAAAAATGGTTGATAGTTGGTTCTATTTGAATGCGCTAAAATAAGAAAGAAACCTAAATGATAAAGATTTGATAATGAATGAGAATGACAGATATACAATTCAATCAAAACATCTCAATAAATTGAAAATAGTATACCTGCACAAACAACAACACACACGCACATATGTATGAATGTATGTATGTATAGTAGAGCAATAAAATATAAATTTAAAAAATATGAAAAGTATATGAAGTCAATCTAAACGCTCATGAGACAAATCAATGGCTAAGATAAAGACGTATAACAATTTTCTAATTAATTAAAATGAAGATAAGAACGAAAAACCATAATGTTGGACTTTTTATCCATTTCATTAATTTTATAAAAGCATGTAACTTTTATATACGTCAATGTTTTTTTTAAAGTTATACCATGAAATCAATTATTTATCTTCTTCGATTCAACTATAGTATTTCTATACCTAAAAAATAAATTTTCTAAAAGTTTGTTTTACCGTAAGTAAAGGTTGCACCATTGCATATATAACTTAGGTAATTATGTATATATATATGGTTGCATAATTATATATGTATCGCATAACTATATGTGATTATTATACATATGTTGCGTGATTATTCCTTCACGTTGTACAATTTGCACTGATAATCCAATACCTATCACATTTTGTATATTTATTGTACATCAGTACATGTATTTGTATGTACATGTGTGTGTATATATATGTATGTAAATTTAATATTGATCCATATGACTGTATGAAATCCTTGTAAATTAGTCAACTTACTTCCCTTTTGCTTTACCGGTTTGGAAGGAGATATGATCCACCGTCCTTGTTGGTACATATTTAACTTGAAAGTTATATTCAACTAAACTCAAACTCATACGTATCAAATACTTACGTTATGTTGTTGTATATATGCATATATACAGATCGATATTGGAAATAGTTTTAAACAAAGTTATAATTCTAATCAACAAAAATAAATTATGAATTTAATTGGACTACTAATTAGCATTTAAAATATGAGATGACGCAAACGATAATATACAAAATGTCAAAATTATATTGTCCTATATGACGAAATCGTATGTTGACATTTAAAAACACTATTAAAATATAAATTATATAGTATATTCTTTAATGATTGTAAATTGTATATTTTTTGTTTGTAACTAAATGATATTAAGCTTAAAATAATATTAAAACTAGAAAGTGTTATTATATTTTTACTCAAAGGTTCATCTTTTTAATTTATACTGAAGTAACATTTTGACTTTTTATAAAATCATTCAAACCCATGCAACTTCATACTCCTATATATATTCACACACCTCAAAAGCTTACTTCCATCCAAGATTTCAAATCTTTATTCTCTCTTCTTTCATCAAGTTTCAAACTTTATAATCTTCTAATTAATGGCTTACTCACATGTACTTCATGCATATCTTGTTGTACCCTTTATAATAAACAGTCTGCTCTTCATCACACTGGTGTCATCAAGACCATGGCCAAACCCTCAATTTCGAAAAGAAACAACAGATGATAATCTTTGTAGAGACACCATTTGTATGAAGACTGCATCTTCTGATTACGGTAAACTCGTTCAAGAACTCCCGTTTGGCGTGCTTCAACCGTCGTCTGTTTCTGATATCGTTCGCCTTGTAAAATCTTCTTACAACTCATCATCTCCATTCACCATTTCGGCTCGTGGCAATGGTCACTCGGTTAGGGGTCAGGCCATGGCTAAAGATGGGGTGGTGGTGAAAATGTCAAGTTTGAATAGTAGTGGGGGTGTTTTTGAAAATACTGGGATTAGGGTTTATGGGAACTCTTCTGTAGGGTTTTATGCAGATGTTGGTGGTGAACAACTATGGATTGATGTCTTGCAAGCCACACTTCTGCATGGTCTTGCACCGGTGTCGTGGACCGATTACTTGTATCTCACGGTTGGTGGTACGCTGTCGAATGCGGGGATTAGTGGACAATCATCTTTTCATGGTCCTCAGATAAGCAATGTTCTTGAAATGGATGTCATTACTGGTATGATATGAAATGCATTGCAAACTTCACTACTATAAATTTTGACTTTTAACGATAAGAGTATCACCGACCAATAATTCAGTCACTTTTTACTGACAGACAATTCTGTTAGTGATTGCTGACGGATAAACAACTAGCTATTCATTTTCAATGAATTGATATATCGCCATTGTTTTTGTTTACTTTGCAGGGAAAGGGGATTTGATAACTTGCTCGGAGAAAATGAACTCTGATCTCTTTTACGCTGTTCTTGGAGGTCTTGGCCAGTTTGGGATCATAACTAGGGCAAGGATCGTTCTAGACAAGGCACCGACTAGAGTATGACTATTTTACTTTTTTTGTCTTGCAATATAAAAATTATATCATTTTGAATGATAAACTTGTGTTTTAATAAAACTTATATCAAAACGTTAATAAAAGAATAGAATATGACCAAATAGAATAAGAACGTGAAGTAGTTATCTCAAATGGTTACTAACTTTTCACATTTGAAACTTTTGAAGTCAATGTCTTGTATATGGACTAACCCAAAATCAAGTTCAAATATAAACAAATATTCATCCATCATTATGTGTTCTAAAAACAACTCATAGGAATTGATAATCAGTGATAATAGTTATTAGTAGAAACTCATTTCCAACATGTGATCATTGTGACCGGATTTTGATTGGTCTTTGTTTGTGTTACCTTAAGGATTACGATCACAAATAAATCGCTAACTTTTTGATTGTTTTTATAATTTTATTGGTCGTAGTTGTTCACTTTTCTAGTCGTGAATTAACTTACAAGCTGACATGAAATCATCAATAGTCAATTAGTTATTGTTGAAGTTTCTATAGATATTACTACTAAATAAATGTCAAAGGTTTTAAATGGTATATGACACTCTTTTATGGATGTGATGTTTCAATTTAAACTTTGTGATGGTTTTTTGCCTATACAAATATTGACTTTCATCTGTTTTACATGTTTTTTTTTTAGATTTTATTCAGAACATAAAAACATACTAGTTCTTCTTTTCCCTTTTAAATTATTTAATTAAAGATTCAGAGAGTATCATCAAAACAATTTAATGTAACATTTCTCGATTTAACAACTCAAAAGAGATTATCCAGGCTATTCCAAAACTGTAAAAATCCACATTTTGTGTACTAATTTCTTGTTTTTGGAGTGTACAGGTGAAATGGTATCAAATAATTTACGACGATTTTGAAAAATTTACAAAGGATCAAGAACATTTGATCTCAGTTGATGGGTTCAATTACGTTGAAGGCTCTTTGATCATGGAAAATAGTCCTGCAAACAACTTTTTCACTCTTGATGATCAATCCATGATAAAGTCTTTAGCATCCAAAAATGGGATTTTGTATAGCTTAGAAGCAGTCAAGTATTACTATGATCCAATCATAAACACCATAGCTGAGGTTGGTAATTATTATCTTGAGATTAAAATCTTACTTTTGCTTCACATCAAGTGTTTCTAGAATTCAATTGACCAGCCGGTTGAACTAGAAACTAGCTATAGAATTGGTCTGGTTGAGTATATATGAACCGACAGGTTACTTTCGGACCGGATTTCAAGAAAATTTTTTATTTATTCTTCAAAATATCATTTATTTATTCTTATAATACTTTAGCATTCATATTTTATATATCTAAGGTTTCATATTTTACTAAAATTGTAAATTCACTAAAATATAAATATTCCAAATTTTCGTATTTTGTTTAGATTTATTATATATAGTTTAACCACTAGACTGATAATATGGACGGTCCGGTCTGGTTATGAAAGTTTTGCTTTTAGTAATTTTATAAAAGTGTTCTCTTTGTAGGATCTTGAAGTGGTATTCAAGGCATTGAACTTTGATTCTGGATTCATTTTCAAGAAAGATGCAAGCTTTTTTGACTTTCTTAATCGAGTAAGAACCGAAGAGCTACTACTTCAATCCTTAGCGCTATGGGACGTCCCTCATCCCTGGCTAAATCTCTTTGTGCCAAGATCAAGAATTGCCCATTTCAATCAAGGTGTTTTTGTCGATATCATTCAGAAACAAAGCTTGAGTTCAGGGCCGTTTCTTATCTACCCAATTAACCGCAAAAAGTAACAACTTCAAACTATTTATGAACTTCTATAACTTCCTTTAGAGATGGGTTGTTTTGAAAACTGATGATAGTATCAGGGCTTTTAAATTTTTGTCTGAGTTTGGATTATGGGTTTGTTGGCTATAAGATAGCTACTAACCATAATTCAAACTAAATAAAAAAAGCCCAAACCACTAGTAGTTAATCAGTTTTCAGAGCCATTGATAATTTCTCAGTTGTTATATGTTAGTTTTCTAGTTTAGTTACTTTCTTGAAAATTTTCAGGTGGGATGATAGAATGTCAGTTGTTATACCAGAAGACGAAGATGATATATTCTACACCGTCGCCTTACTAAACTCTGCTGGGCCTCTCGTTGATCCAGCTATTATCGACAAACAAAATAAGGAGATTTTAGAATTTTGTAACAAAGCTGGGATCAAGATCAAACAATACTTACCACATTACACAAAGAAGGAAGAATGGATAAAACATTTTGGCAAGAAATGGAGTGTTTTTAAGGAGAGGAAAGACATGTTTGATCCAAAAATGATATTATCTCCTGGACAAAGAATTTTTAATTCTGAATAATGTTTTTATTAGTATGTCAAAGTATTTAGTATAGGTATAATATACATAGTGATCATGTGTGTGAAGATATATGTAATTATGTATAAAAGTAATGTTAAAGTTAATGCACTTTAGTTCTGTACGTTTTTATGTTATATACCGTTATTGGATTAACTGTCACGTCGACCCATGGCTACCGTTAACTATGATATTTTGTAATGAATGATAATATGTTTATTTATAACCTCATTATGCAAAATCTTTTTTCTATTGTAATTTTTTTGCAAAACGAATTAGCCTACCCAAAACCCATGAATATCTACCGTAATACTAATTAAAAAAAATCAATAATCCTAAGTGATTAATGATAGTTTAACCTACCCAAAACCCATGAAATCAAGATTGTTTGCCTTCACCTTTTTCACAAGACTTCAAGAAAAACTTCTAATCATATAGTCATAAATCAACACCACATATGTTCTTGATCAAAGATTAAATCTTTGAAAATCCACCGGTGATACATCTGTAAAATTACAATGAGATAAACAGGAGATATGAATGGTTCTTCATAGTTTGTACATTAATAATCATATTTTGCTTCAGATTCTTCAAAGGTTCAAACTCTATGCATATTGGCCTTTATGAAATCCAAAACAACAGAAACTAACTCGTCTCTGTGGTTGTTGTAACCATGGTTAGCCCCTACGATGACACGTAACTCATGGTTTGGTATAATCTTGGCAAACTCCAAAGCGTCTTCAACTGGAATGACTTCATCAGCAGATCCATGAACAGTCAACACTTTGCAGTTCGGGTCAATTTTAAGGCCAGCTTCGTGCATGTTTGTGTTCAGTCGTTCCATCAGGCTTTCTTCGGTCACACGAAGTGAAGCATCTCCTAAATAACGAAAAAGTAGTTGTAATTCCATATATGAGTCATCCATGATGTATTGTTGCAATTTTGACCCGTGTATTGTGAATTCACGGGTCCATACGAATTTATAAAATAAAATAAAATAAAATTAAGTCCTCTTTTGCAAGTATGCGAATTCAGTGAAAGTCTATAGGGTTTCTCATTGTCATTTTCATAATCATATTTAACACATTAGTTATTTGTAGAAAAGAGTTTGCGGGTCAACCCGGCCCAATATGTTACCCAAAGCACCCGGGCCCATTGGCCCATTCATTCAACCACCTCTCATTCTCTCAATATTGTAAATGTCTAACCTCTAAGTGATTTGATGTCAATGAAGCCATCTTTTTTAGCTCTTTCCAAATAATCTTTTCCCAGTCGCTCCTCGATGCCCCTATCCATCTTATAACGACCAGACACATTGACAACTGTTGGTACATCATGATGTAAAGATGCATATAAAACCACCGCATTCCCACCTGCAAAAGTTTTTTAAAAAACCAAATAAGTTAGGGTTTAACATAATCATTAAAAAAAAAGAAATATTATGTTTATCGGCCAATCCCATTCTCCTTTATAACCATTCTTAAAACAAGTTGATAGTGAATAATATAAATTTAGTTTATAATAATGAGTTATACACCATATATGTAACAAAGAAAGCAAAATTTACTACCAACATATGAGAAACTTAAATGGTTACTAGGTGCGTTGAATATTTTCCGATTCCCGTTTCTATACTTAAAAAGTTAAAATGTTCGTAAAAAATTATTTTCCAAAAATTCAAAACATATGATGAAGTTTTACATGTTTGGTAGTGATAAAGCTGTAAACCAATGTTAGAGCCAAAGACTTGAAGCTCGTTTAACCTCAAGAAGTCGGATCAGCTAAAATGACGTACCTTTACTGTGTCCAATGATAGCACTTACAACGCGATTTGCTGCAGTGAAATGTTGAACTACTGCATGTAAGTCATCAACCTCTTTTTGGTAGTTACCAAATTGGAATGTGCCTTCACTTTCCCTGAATGATCAGAAAAAGATACATTTTGACCTTTTACTTATGAGTTTGAATATATTACTAGTTAGTTAGAAAGTTGATGATAATATGACACGAGTTTTAGAATAAAGTGCTATTCTTTACAGTATGTGTATTAAGTTTCACATAATTAGATAATTTCTTGAAACTTAGATCTAAACCAGCTTTGAAGTTGGAAATTAGTCTATTTGACCTCAAAAGTCAAAGTGTATTGCTAAACATTTCGACTTACCCATTTCCTGAAAAATCAAAACGAAAGGCACTGATCCCTTGTTTTTCCAATGCAAAAGATAACTCCACCATCATACTGTATTCCTGGAAACAAGAACACATGGACAATAAAATCATTTAAAAGAACAAAATTTTACTTCCTATTAAAACAAGACATCAAAAAAAGCATATAAGGCACTAATTTGTTGTCTTTTGGTTGCTGTAGCAGCTTAAATATGATATTTCGATGCAATACTTTGTTGTTTATTTCCATTGGAAGCTATAGTTTGCTACTTTTTTTCCTATGCTCTTTTTGGTTTATGGTTTTTTATCTTCTTTACTGTAATATTATATATTCAAATCATGATAATTGATCAGAAAATATCAGGTACCTTTGTGCCTTGGAAGCCATGGCACAAGATTACAATCTCTTTGGACCCTGTTTCATGCAACAAGCCCACAAGTTTCTCGCCATAATTGTTTTGTATAGTTATTTTCTGCTGTTCAGCCCCTGAAATAATGTAAGAAAATCAATTGGATGCAAATTCTTATTATCGAGGTAAAAGTAGATACTGCATAAAGGTTATCCCTAGTCAAACAGATAAATTTGAAAAACTCAATTATAACGTAAACTGAAAGGGTCAAATGGGTTAAACTGGGTCGAAAGTGACCAAAAGTGTATTTAAATGCTTTTAACCTCTTAAATCTTCTTATTAAAATTTTTTGGATGATCATAAAGACTTTTTAACCATATTAATTCATTAATTGTAGTTTCTAATCACTTTTAACATCTAATTCCTATTTCTTCCTTATGATAGCTCTATAGTATTACAACCAAGATATGCAGAACTAGTGCACTACCATAACAAAACTAACTTTGGATATGCACAGCACCACTATTACCAACTGGTTATGTATTTTAATGTTTCCAAACCACAAAAGACTATAAGAACTTAGAGATACGCATGTGTCTAATAGATCTCCCTCCCCCCTTCTACTTTAGCCTATTAGGTAGCTGTTTGTGACCTAGGTGGCAAGTCACTTTGACTAAAAAATCAAGCTTTAATATAACCTTAGTGCTAGCTAACTATCGTATTTGCATAAATACGATAAACACATTATAGCTCGCAATGTGCAAATTTGAACAAATTGTGGTAATGAAAATGTGGATAAACGGGTCAATTTAAACAAATTGTACTAGTTAACCAGGTTTCATCATTTGGTTAACCTATAGCACACTTAAACTTTTCTTAGAGGTTTAACCACTCAAGTTCCAATTTGGTTTAGTGTTATGCAATTCTTTTGAAAACTTGACTTGAAATCATGTGTAACCAATTGCATGTCTTGGCATGGTGTGTGCCAATTGTGTAGAAAACTGATGTGACGTCCTAAATGTATGAAACTGAGGTTGTTTCCTGTAAGTCATGTTAAACAACAGGCAACCACACCATCAGTTCTGTATAAATGGAACGTCATGTACTCACGTCAGCTATTTACACAATTGATACGCGGCATACGCCACGAGAGCATGTGCAAATTTCAGCTATTTACATGTTGCGTGTCCTATTTCAGAAACGTTCAAAACATTGAAAGAAAACTAAAACTTGAGTGGTTTGACCTTATAAAAACTTCATTACTTGTGATTCTTGTTCAAAAACTGTTCATTTGCAAATTGTAGCTTTTAGTATGCATTCACTCAAGAAAGTTGGGTCTTAAAGAAAAACCAAACAAAGCTAGTTCAAAAGGTCAATAACTATAAGAAGAATCTTCATGCTTCTACTATCATTCAATGTTCATAAGCATGAATATTGATATCAAACAACCTAGTCTTTACCTTTATGAATGATACAGATTCTACAATGTAATTACTTCTTTATTGCTATTCATGCATACCCATTTCGTGATCCTACATCTACAGTTCAACCAAAGATATATTTGTTGAACTTTTTATAGAGTGATAAATAGCAGAAGCTGCGATTTACCTAATCCCCTTGTTAGCAGGGCATCGGCGGTTTACCGGTAAGCAAAAACTTAAATAGAAATATAACTTTTATTCTTAAAACAAATGCATGCATAGGATCAAATCTGCCGATGGGTTACTCATCAACTCAGAAATTAACCATGAAAACAAGTGAATTTAGCGAAAACCTGCTGATGGGTAATCTTCAAATCAGAAATTAACCCTAAAAGCAAGTGCATTTAGGGTAGAATTGAAGTGGGGTAGGATCAAATCTGCTGATAGTTTGATCAACTCATAGATTAACCCTAAAAGCAAGTGAATTTAGGGTAAAACTGAAGTGGGTATGCAGAAAGATCGCGTGAAAACTGACCTGTGTTTTGCTCGAGGCTTGCGGTGGTGGTGGTTGTTGTGGTGGTGGAGTCGCCGGCGGCCATTTTGAGGTTAATTCGTCTTCTGCTACTAGTGAGAGTCAGAGCGACTGTTGAACCCTTGAGGGGGACTTTTAGTGGAGTTTTGTTTGCAGTTATCAAATGTGATGGTGTTAAATAAACCTTTTGAATCAATGACCCCATGTTTTTGCACCTTTGGTCATGCATAATGTGGTTGTGGGCATATAATGCTCCTATCTATTACGGCTTTTAGGATTCTTTTAGTGATGGAAATGCATTCATAAGGTCAAACAATCTAACATAGCATATCAAAACATATTGTGACAAAAGAATGTCTGGATGTAATGCCTCACCACACTCATTTTCGTCCATCTCAATTATTACTAAAGCTTTAATATTTTGTTCTCACTTATGGGCGCGATAAATAAAGTCTTATGTTAGGCTTAAGCAAGGTAGTATGCCTAGTAGCATCAGAGCAACGAGTCTGGTTAAAGATTATAAAGGGAGCCATCTCCTCTCATTGTTAACGAAACTAATGGTTGTTAACTTGGGCAAATGTGTCCTACATCATAATTATTGTTGCCTCCTTTACGATCATTTGTGTCATGTTGTATTTTTTGTTGCTTCCTACCTCTGTTCATTCTCATCGGTAGATCTTTTCATCTTTTGACATTAGTAGGTTTTTGCATATATGACATCTGAAGTGCACTGGCATCAGCGAGCGTAAAAGCAATAACAAACGGAAAGTTGGTCTAGTTCACGTCTAACAAAAACTTGGTTAAAATCATAAAAATTATAAAAAGGATATCAGCTAAATGATGTCATTTAGTTTCATAAAATGTATCTCATACATTCTGTATTTTGAATCTTTAATACAAAAATGAATCTAGCAATTATGTTCAGCCAAATTCTGAAATGAAGCCACTTGAATTGAGTACCCTTTTTTTTACCATGAGAACTAGCAACCGGAGAAGTGGAGAACTGAGCTCATGATTACGTCAATACACTGCTAACCAACAGGGTTGAGCACACGTTAAGGTGCATATCTTGGTTGAGACTTGGGAGATTATTTTATGAAAGACAAAACAATGGAAATTAACTCATCTTGATGCTTGGAGAATCCATGGTTGGCCCCTTCAATGATGTGCAACTTGTGGTTTGGTATAACCTTTGCAAACTCTAATGCCTCCTCGACTTGAACAATTGAATCATCAGATCCATGAATGGTCAAAACCCTAAAAAGCACAAAAATTTCTTATCAAATAGAATAGAAAATAGCTACATTCAGTATCACATGCATAAAAACAAAACCTTATATGTCATGAAATGACAAGTGATCAAGATCAAATAATAGAGTTTACATTTGTCTTCGAGGATCAAAAAAGTTGTTTCTTAACTCACAATTCGAAAAGCATCGTGTTTACGTGTAGAATATTTACAACTACATTTAGCTGTATAAAATATGTAATGAAAAGAACATTTTTGAGGTTGAAATATCATAAACATGTTTGTCGAATTTTAACCTGAATATTGATATGTTTGACTCTTTGCTATAAAAGATGGGAGTACTTTTGCTCATCTTACTTGCAATCTTTATCAATTTGCAGGCATGCTTCATGCATATTTGTATTCAAACGATCCATCAAACTTTCTTCAGTCACACGATATAAGACCTCTCCTACACACAGAAAACTAATCAGAATAATAAACAGCTGGCATTAAGGGGTTTGCATTCTGAAACTGATTATCTGAGGGTGAACTAAAATTCACATTTACACTTTCTGTTAAGATAATTTGAAGACAAATTCTCTCCAATTTCACAAGACGTCTCACATTTTGTCACAAAAATGTCCTTTTTAATTCATTTTACCTATTAATTCCTTCAATAATAACAAATTACCAAACACTAAACCTCTAATTATCTGATTATTACAATTTCAAACAGGAAAAATTAACAACAATGACTACAAAAACACACATCCAAAAATTCCCTATATTATAAGTGTT
The DNA here is from genome assembly GCA_025215565.1 of Flaveria ramosissima. Lineage (NCBI taxonomy): Eukaryota > Viridiplantae > Streptophyta > Magnoliopsida > Asterales > Asteraceae > Flaveria > Flaveria ramosissima. The sequence continues at coordinate 38,852,841 of CM046042.1, forward strand.
TACATCTGAACTATATTAAGCGATAGTTATGGCATATTTGCTACAAAAGTTTCAAGAATTCAGTAGCATGAGTACCTGTTTTGGATTTAACATCAATATAACCTTTTTCTTTCACTTTTTCTAAATACCCTTTTCCCAAACGCTCTTCAACGCCCCTCTCTGTCTTATAACGCCCAGACACATTAATGACACGGCACACATCATGATATTTAGACGCGTATAAGAGCACCACATTGCCACCTGTAAGTAACAAGATAAGGAGGGTCACAAAATGTATAATCAACTAAGATGTTATCGTAAGAAAAGTAGAAAACTAGGGTCAGGTAGTCAATGTTTGACATGTACAGCCATATTCTAGGATACCTTTACTATGTCCGAGAATTGCACTTGTTACACGATTATTTCCAAGAAAATGTTGGATAACTGAATGTAAGTCATCAGCCTCTCTACGATAGTTACCATATTGAAATGAGCCTTCACTTTCCCTGAAAATCAATATATGCCAAATGATTAAAAAAAGAGCACTTACAATACTCCTTCCACGCAATTAGGGGGGCGATTGGATGCATATTATTAAAATGATCTTTGCTACTAAGGATATATAGGTAATTTAACATTACACATTTACACTTATTGATTAGTTCTCTTAAAGCAATTTCTTACATGATTACCCAAGTCTGACTATTTTGACCTCATGTAATCAGAAAAAGCATAATCATAATCAGTTTAGCCAAACCAAACACTCAAAATTGCTATCGTGACTTCCGATCACATTTTTTATTCTAAATTTATAGTGCTGTTTATTTGGTTCCAAAGATCCATTACTGTTAACATTTCTTCCATAGCTCATGTACTCATCAAGTATTCCAAGTCATTTCGTTGGATTTGAACTAAAAAGGGAGTAGGTATATAATTATATAGTTTCAAGATCATAAGAACAAGTGTCAATAGCAATTCGCTGGCCCATCCTCTGGAAAGTTGCAAATAAGTGCATTGACGTTATATTCATAAACAAGTTTAAAGATCATAACTTTCAAGGGGGTGGAGCAAAGGTAAGCACTTGAGTCACTCTAACAGAGGTCTCATGTTCAAATCCAGCTCCCACTTTCTGCCTTTAACTCCCTTGAAGGCAACCTACCCAGTCCCAGCGTAAGCATCGTTTTATCTTATCCCAGTGGTTAGCAGGATATTGGTAGGTCACATGAGTTTCCCAGTAAGGAATTCTCACTGTTACCCAAAAAATTGAAGATCCTCAAACAATGTAACAGAAAACTTTTATTTTTCCCTTGATTACCACTACTAACTACTTAAACTTAAAAACACTTCAATGTATAATTATCTAATTCAATATACTAACTTACCCATTTCCAGCAAAATCAAAACGAAACACACTGATTCCTTCCTTCTCTAGTGCAGAAGCAAGGTTCACAATGGTATTGCTTTCCTACATGCATATAAAAATCAAGAACTGTTTAGAATAATTAGGACTACAATTCAACATTTTAACCTGAATCACAAGTCAACAACAATATAATCTTGGTTTGGATAAGATCTTAATGAAGCAATTCATCAATAAGAAGTCCAATTGAGCTTTTTCAAACATCATTAAAGTATTATACAACAATATTTTAGAATCAAACTTCAGTTTGTCAATCTAAACATGTAACATTTGACTAAAATCAATGATTACTAGAACAAATCAAGTTGAAGATGAATAGATGATGCACCTTTGATGATTGAAAGCCATGACACAAAATTACAATATCTGTGGATCCAGTATCATGCAATATACCCACAAGCTTCTCTCCATGTTTGTTCCGTATGACGATCTTCTGCTGATGAATTCCTAAACAATGTAAAACCCTAAATCTTAAAATCAAATTGGGATTATCATTTCGGAATTGATTAAAAATCTAATCGATTACTGATTAACCACGAAGATTGACGTAAAATCGGACCTGGGTTTTGCTCCGGCTGGGAGGAGACGCCGTCGGCGGTGGCTCCGGCGCCGGACATCTTGGTTGGTGTTCGTATGCTCCGATTGCAGTAAGTTTGTTGCTTGATTGGTAGTAGCTGTTTGAGATGAAAATCTGATGTGTAAAGATTTTTGGTTGTGATAACAAAAGTTGAGGGGGTTAAGTGATAATTATGGATTAGTGTTCCCATTGTTTTGGTGTTTAACTACTAACACTGGTTGAGATCAGATTTGGAGGTAGCTGGTAGCTTATGCAAGGCAGAAATAGGTAACCTTGTTGTCACGGGTCATCTTTCGAGGCTCGTGTGGCGCCTAATGTTGTCTTGAGCTAGCCAATCTGTTCCGGTTATTATTAGGGTTACTGGTTTCGGCTTATCATGAACTCATAAGGGGAATGGCCACAGCTGATAGCTCATGACCGCTAGTGCATCGGTTGTGCAACCACAACTAGATATGTGTATTTTCCAAATTGCTAAGGTCGTTCCCAGTGTGTATCCAGATTAGCTAACAGCCCACGTGTTTCAGTACAAAACAAGCATATACAATCTTCGAACATTTGATGCGTCATATTATGCATTCCTACTTGTAAAAACATTACACTTATACATATTGTATAATAATGTAGTTCACTTGTGGTCCAAAGTTAAAAGATATACTTTGTGCGTCTATGCTTGTATATTTTTCAATACTAGAATTATGGATATCCACTTTGACTAAAATTATACAGACAGGAAGACGAGAAGACATCTTTGAACATGTATGAATTTATTTTGGTTTGTGAATTGTTTAGCACCCACCACTTTTCTTCATCTTTGATACGGGAATTTCCAAGTATTGTGTAACGTTTTGCATACGACAAGGTACACCTTAATAAGACGCTCATAAGACCATTTATAATGTAGAGATCACGTCCGCGGGATGAGGTAAAAGAGAGAGGCGGCCTATGTGAAGAAAAGAGGGTCCAAGACAAAATTTTAAATTACAAACATTGCAAATGCAAATCTGTACATGAATATATACACGAATTTCTAATTACTAAAAAAATATTAAATTAATATTAAACATTATTGGCATCATGATTTATTAAAAAAAACAAGAAAATTATTAAACCGAGTGAAAACAACATGAACTGAAAAGTTAATGACAGACCCGAAACAAAATACCAACTTTCACTAGAGATCAAAATCATTGTGGTCTATATCACCAAAAGATGACTCTAACATTATAACATAACTTTGCAGTAGTTCTAGATTTGATCATAAAAGCCAAAATCAAACCAGCAGTTGGGAAGATGACATTGTACTTTCTTAAGCATCAACTGATTCATTAGTAGTTTTGGTTGGTTGCTCGGCTGTCAAGACCCGTCCAGATAAAGGGTCAACTGGGCGGTTGTCACGAGGACCACCTTTCCGACCCATTGCAACCATGGGTGGTGGTGGTAGCAGCCCTGCTCTAAATAGAAGACGTTGGACTGGATCTGATGGTTGCGCACCAACTGATAGCCAATACCTATACAACAAAAGAAAACAAGTGTAGCACATAATAAGTTACAAGCTGAATGGAACAAAAACTAGTTTACACTTGCACGAGATTTTAGCAACGAACTTTAGATTTGACTAAAATAAAAACCAAGTTGCATTTTGATTACTGATTATAAAAAAGTTCAACATATAGCAAGTCATACTTTTTGTTGATCTTTTACAATATAGTGATGTCATTTTAGTTTATATTTGGCGTCTGATTGATTTTACATTCAACAATTGTGTTCAAATATACATTTAGAAAGAAAAAAATCAAATTTTAAATCATAAATAAACTTAATTCTTAGTTCTTTTCATATAAGCAGTTTTTAGATGTGTGGCACTAGCAATTTACCTCAATTTACAGGTAAACTAAGCTAAAATGAGGTTGGTTGCTAAAAGCAATAAAAAATATTGTAAGTTGGTTCCATTTTACGTGTAATTTAAAGTTGGCTGTTGATGCTTTGTTTCTAATTCGTGCAGTTTGCCCGATTCTAGAAATACATTGTAATCTCAGAGATGAAAATCAGCCACTTTGACTTCAAAAGTCAACCAGTACCAGATAGGATATTGTTCAATTTGTTTGATTTATTTGACAACCAAAATGTAAGTAACTAGAATAATTCTTAAGAATATGCATCATGCATGCTAATAGTGTTTCTTACATGCATCATCAAAGTACTGCAAGAATAAATTTAACTTAATTCGTCATTTTTCATCTACTAGTGTTCACCATCCCCAAATTATTAACCACAGATATGTGAAATACTGGATTTAAGCCCCAAATTACTAACCAAAACTTACAGGGAAATCAAAATATCATTACTTAAAAGCTGAAAGTAATAAGGAAACAAGGTATCAAACAACTTACTTTACTCGTTCGAAGTTAAGCCCCATTCTTTTACCGCCATCTTGTCCTGTATTAACCAGGCAACCAACCACCAATTAGCAGCTAATATATCTAATAGTGACTTAAACTTACACGCGTAACAGAAATTACAAAAGGAATTAGGGGTGTGTGGATGTTCGTTATAAAGGTGATATCTGATTATTGAGACTTGAAGTCATAGTAATCAGTTTCACGTATTTTGGTAATCTTCTTATTATCAGACTGTTTACTAGTGATATTGCACCACAATTTAGTAGAGCTGAATCACTATCTCCAATTATTCAATCTTGGTTTAAAAAGGCAAAAAGCCACTCCGAGGCATTTTGGTCCCAAAAGCTGAGGCGGACATCTATGTACAACCAAATAAGCTTTATTACAACCACAAACCGCATCATTCTCGTCTGTTTTACATATAGACCTATTTATCGAGTAAACCTTTTATAATTTCTACATCCCTTCGATTTTCTTACATACAAACCAAGTGTTCAATATCAAGCGCCACGCGATTAGGCATGGCTTCTTAAACTAAGTGTTCAATATCAAGTAATGACCTTTAAACATACAACCAAACACCCCCTTACCGGATTAGAAAACTGATTCAAGATATCTTAACAATTCACAATGTTTTGTTTATCTTAACCCTTATCAATCAAAAGAACCCAAATTTCCATCTCAAAGCTCGTAAATTTCCCATCTACCAATCAGTATTTACAACCCACCCAACCTAGTGAAATATCGTATCCCTACAATCGATATCAAAACCCTAATTGCTCATAGGTTAGACTTAAATGTAGATGATAAGACATGATTGATGAAATGAAGATGGAATGAAGAACCTGGTAGAGGATTGTAGTAACCCAAAACTTCAATATGTTTGCCGTCTCTGGGAGATCGGCTATCGGCGGCCATAACTCTGTAAAACGGCCGATTTCGGCATCCTAACCTCGCCAATCGCAGCCTCACCACCATTTCTTCTTACTGTGATGTCTTTGATGAAAACCAAATTAGGGTTTTGGGTTTTCCAATGGTGCAGACGCTCAATGAATAGTGGGGTGAATCTACAACTATTGTTTATCGACGGATAGTAATAGTATTTATTAATTTGGATTTTAACTTTTAACGTTTACTTTTAGAGGTGTAATTTTTTTTAATTTCTGTTTGAAATTATTATTATGAGTGAAATCAGATAAAAATTATATTATTGGGATTTATATTCAATGATTTATATTATTGAGATTGTTGTTGGTAACAAAACTAAAAACTGATATTATTATCAGTCAAATCATTAGTTTGAGCTATTATCAACTAATAGCTAAAAGTTTGTAAATACGATAATATTTTGGGTTCAAATCTCACTTTAAGCAAAATGTTAAGGGTTAAGTCGAGAGATTTTCCCAGTTGTAGGTTCCCTCTTGAGGCGTCTGGGGGTAAGGTCCCGGCTGAAAAACGAATAGACGAAATCGATTAAAATAACACATATTTTCCGAATCAGAGTCGTACATTTGCTGTTCAATGAAGAAAATGTTCAGAATTGTATAATAACTTTGCAACAAAACAAACGATGTTCAAGACCCTATTCAACATCTAAGCCAATCAATGAACAGTGGGGTGAATCTACAAAAACTCCTTTATTAATAAAAGAACAAAAAATGGCCAAGAAAACAAATAGAAAGCATAAGTTATCATGTCCTATGATACAAATAACATGAAAAGAACTTTAAAATTGTGACTACATTATACAATATTACATGTGTATCTTTGATCAATCACTATTTCTGAAAAGTAAATGGAACGGTTTGTGGATTCACAACACCGGACGTGGATGAAGATGAAGAAGAGATGGCGTATGATTTGTCGAATTCTTCTTTGTCTTCATTATAAGCTTTGTTTAGTGTTTCTTGAACTTGTAAGTACTTTTGCTTCTTCGATTCTCGCTCTTCTGGAGTGTTTTTCCCATTATGCCCTTCCGAGTCGATTATCTTGTTCAGTATTTCTGAACATCGAGGGAAAAAACGTTTCCCAAGTTCCACTGTTCATGTGACAAACACAAATGTCATTTTGACTTGGTCAATGGCGAATCCAAGATTTTTTGATTAAAGCATGTCTCATCGTATGCATTAAAATGATAAAATTTCAAACATCATTACAAGGTAAGCACACCCATCGTACGCCTATTTATTTGTGGACATGTACACCCCCAAACAGCTTATCGTTGTATCAGAACACAAGCAGTTTTAATAAGCAATCCCAGTCAACCGTTGTCTACTTAATTAGATCCATGATCATCAAAAATTGTTCAACATGGAGATGGTAAAATGGACGGGTCAAACGGGTTGGGTTGACCAGGCAAACACTTATTTTCATTACATTATGGATATTATATATAACTAATGTCACAATTATGATTACTAGAATAATACCATTAAATAATAATATCATTGTTGAATAAAGCGATTTGGATGGTTTGTTAGCATTTAAATACAGTGGCTACTTTTGACACATCTGACGCATTTCAATTTTAGTTAAATTATTTAACTTTACCCGTTTGACCCGTTGGAAAAAAAATAAAAACCCAACTGAACATGTCAACTATTTCAGGTTAATAGGTTGAAATTGCCATCTCCAGTTACAACCCTTTAGTTATTCATCCACGCATACTATCTCTACCTCTTGGTTCATCTCGTTAAATGTTATTTTCATATGGAGCTGAAGGCTTAATGCATATATGCTAATCTCTTGCTAATAATTTAGGATTTTTCAGAATTTTGGGCAAAGTTTTGCATTATGTAGCAAAAAACTAGCAAGATATGCGAATGGCGCTAAAAAAGAAGCACGTTTACCTGTTTTAGAGAGGGCTTTTAACCTAGCCAGATGCTCCTCTTTGATCAAGAAAGGTGCATCATTTAGATCAACTGTTCTTTGTGCATTAGCCAAATTCTGAGAGTATACACTTTCTAATGTGAATTCAGAAGTCCCTTCGACTTGAGCAATCTCCATTGCAACCTTAGCTTCCATGGGAAACAAAAGGCTAGCCAGTGCAACTGAAATACATAAAACAAGTATTATTACTCAATCTTTTTTAGTTAACATAGGTGTTTTAAAAAAGTTCTAGTACAAATAATTTTTTAGACAAATAAAATGTAAAATTTTATCAGTGTCTTTTTGTAATCATATTTGGCACACTAATTCTAAATAAAATGTAAAATTTTAGACAAAAAAATGTTTCTGGTCAAACCAATTACCAATCAGACCTGACATGTTTTGACCCACACCCGAATTCACCATTTTAATTAACCACATTTTGATGTATGACCCAACCCGGCAATTTTACACATCTAGAGCTGGCTACCAGAGTCAAAAGTATGTTACATTTACTGGGACAAAAAACACATTTTGACTTTTAAAAGTCAAACTTCTATTTGGGCCCAGAATTCATTACCTCTATTTTCAAGATACAACAACTTTCCACGTAAATCATCTCCCGCCATTGCAAGAGAAGCAGAAGCTTCTCCTAACAACGGATTTCTTCTTTCAGCTTGTTCCAATATCTCAATGCACAAACGACCTTTAGTTGACTCTTTACCATCCTCGCTTGACTTGTAATAGTCAACAGCTCTGGTTAACCTCTTTGAAATCTGAAGTGCTTTTCTCCCATCAGGAGTGAGATCAGCGGGACGAGCCCCTTTTGTGAGAAGGGAGACTATAATACTCGGCTCTTTTCTCATAGCAGCAACATGAAGTACCGAAAAACCCCTTGAGTTCTTATGATTTACATCTGCAAGCGCTAAATCAAGTAATTCGGTTGTCGTTTTAGCATCTGCATAGGCAACAGCATAATGAAGAGCACAAGAACCGTCTAACGTAGTATGCCCTTCTCTTAGTAACATAGTGACTAATTCAACATCATCCGAATCGAGGGCCCGGTGGACCCGTTTTATGTGTTTGTTGGGAAAACTACTGCTTCCGGGCTTGTCCAAACCAAGATCAAAACGGGAATCGATAATCTGTTTGACTATTTGTTCCGGCAAAGCCTTATCGAGAGTTACAAAGTCAACGTCGGATTTGACTAAAATGTCGATGCATTTAGAATAAAGTTCCTCGCATGATTTCCCACATGTGTTTGCAATTGATAGAACCACTAGAATGTCATCCACTGATGCCTTGTCAAGAATGTCAAGCAAGCGCCTCTACATGAAATAGAAAATAAAAAAAAATCTTTTAATAAGAGAAAAAATGGGTAAAATGAGATTTACAATGCTACTAAACGATTAGTGTTCATGTTTTTTTTTTTGATATATAAAATGTAATATATTTGAGATTACAAAGGTGTTTGGATATGCTTCTTGAAAGTGATTTATGTTTATAACTTTATATTGTGATTTTATCATATCAAGTTGCATTAGTAGATTTCTATCCTGCTTTTGCTTATGATCATGAAACCATAAGAGTGCAATTACTTATGTACACTCGTTTAGTCTATTACTTTGTTAAATAATCAGAATTTGGACTGTTTTTTAAACAGCAAACAGAAGCACATCCAAACACTATCTATTGCACCATGTTTTATTACAGCTGATTATTCACCATCAAATGGCCCTACTCTATGAGTGGGATATTACTTATTTACCGAGTACGTTTGTTTGTTTGTTAACTATCAAATGGAAGAGTAACATTACTTATATACACTAAATTTCTCTATTACCTCCTTAAATACTCAGAATCTAGATTATTACAACTACAAGCAGCATAAGCACATCCAAACACCATCTGCAACACCAAGCTTTATTCTATTAGAGTAAAATAACTTATATAACACTTAATCTTTCTAGTAGCACCTTAAACACTCAGAAGTTAGATTATCACAAGTTTACAACTACAAGCATATCCAAACACCATGTTTGCACCAACTTCTACTACATGTTAGTATTCTGATTACTCAACACCCATAAAAATGCTAAATTTGACCAAGGGGGTGATCAAGATTCAAGATTCATGGGTCAAGAACCGGGCCAGACAAATTGTAGGTATTTCGGGTGAATCTCGGGTCGGTCCTAACTCTACAGTTCATAGGCACTTCAATAATGATTCTTGTTTAACCATAAATCTGAAAATGTGAGGAGCAAATTTACCTGCCAGAGGGCAACCATCTCTGTGATCTGGAACACATGAAAAGCATACATCACCTCCACCATGAAATCAACCGCAGGCCGACAAGCTTCATGAGAACATTCATCGTCAACACAAACACAAACATCTTTAGGCAAACCTTTAATCTTACCACTGTACATATAACTCAACACACTCATCAATGAATCAAACCCAACTTCATAATCACACGCTAACTCCTTCATCTCCAACTTCACATTACGATTCTTCTCGCTAAACTTGTTCTTGAAAAACGGGCTCCTCTTCGACAATATACACCGGTGAACAGCGATTTCCCGACCACCGGAAACCACAAGTTTAGCATCGGCGAAGGAATTATCAGGTTCCAACAAGATCGATTCTAGGGTTTCCGATAATCGATTGAGGGCAGAAACATCAGAAGGAAGAAGAGGGGATTCAATGCCGCTACTTCCACTAATCACATCAGTTGATTCAGAAAACCCAGATCGAATATCCGTCATTGGAGTCACCCCTCTCACCAATTCGTGAAAACAACCAGAACCCATGAAGGAATCGATCAAGAACGGTGTAAATTGGAAGCAGATGTTAGATTAGGGGATGACCCAGAATGGATTCGAGTGAGAAGAAGCTAAGAACATCCATGAATCACGAAAAAAAGGCATGAATTTGGGGAAATTTTGGGGGGAAATGATGGGTCAACTGGGGTTTGTTTGATCTTGTTGTACATGTGATGATGTGAAGGAGAGAGAAGAAATTGAAGTTGAATTTGAAGATGGGAGTGTATATAATATTGTGTGTGATGAAGTCAGAGAGTGAGATATGGGGAGATGATGACGATTGAAGAAGCTAAATTGGGGAAAAACAGAGGAATTTTGTTATTGAAAGAAGCAGGGTGAGATGCCAATTGCCAAATTATGGTGTAATGATTTGTCCCTTGTTTAAGGGGGGTGGCCCGTGGGATAGGAGAGGGTCCCTCTAGAGTTATAATAATAATATTAAACCGATAACGGTAATTCAAGATTTTTATCTGGAAAAGTATGGACATGTGAACTTGTTATCGTTTTAGAAGTTGGATATAAGATTAATTGGGAACCAAACTCAAAATCTTAGACGATTGATTTGAGTCTGATGCATGCTTAAACTGTTTTATTCAAGTGAAGATACAGGTTTTTAGGGTGGTGAAATGGACTCTAGTTTCAATTTGACTACTAATGGTTTTATGTTTTAAACCGTTTGAATCTAGTTTTTATTAGCATCCTTTATGAATCCAATGTTCGTTACATGTGTAAGGATGATGCATCTGGACTCAAATCATGCAACTTGTCTGGGCATATCGCTAATATATAGCAGTTGTATGGTCTTAGTAATGAGACAGTTTCAAACAATAAAGTATGTATTCCAACCAACCATTAAAACCACTTAAATTACACTGAAAGCATTTAAATACAAATAGTTTTTCATATTCATGGAGAAATGAAGTTTTAACTTATTGTTTCAAGTTAGAAAACACATGATCATTGCTAGAGCTCCCTTACTTAGTTACTCCCTCAAAAGAATTTTCATCAATCTTCTTGATCATTCTTATTCTTTTCCTGAGATACAATTTGTGTTTTTTTTTACTTTGGTTGTTGCACATTGTGAAATAAATGAATTATCTTATAGAAGACTTAAAATTATTTTAAAAGACCCGTGTGAAGCACTAATTCTTAGCCACCTTCTTATTCATTATCTATCTCCTCCTTCTATATATATTTCTTGTATTTTGTTTATTTTAAAGTTGTAATCATTGTGTAATATACTACTTTCTAACATTCTTATATTGTAGTTATTATAGACAAATTGGATTTTAATAATTCAAACTATGACATCTTGGCTGATAATAATACATATTATCAAATTGGCTAATACAAATCCTAACTTTTATTTATGTTGTTAAGAGCAATCCTAGTAGCATAATTATAATTGGTTTACACTTGATCTGCACTTGATTTTGCTTAGGATGGTGATTGTGAATGAAATATGAAGACACACAAAATAAGAAAATCGAGTTAAATTCAAGTGTAAATCAATAAGAATTATACTATTAGAATTGTTATTGATAACAAACTTAAAAGTTAAGATTATTATCGGTTAATTTGATAGTATGACTTATTATCGGCCAGTAGGTCATTAAAATCCAATTTGTCTTGATTATAAAAGTTAGTTTTATATTTATTTTACACTTGTTTCTTCTACTCTTGTTTCTTCTCAGTTTTCTCGCAAAATCCAAGAGGAGCATTTGGTTTAGTGCAAGGTTCCAAAGATTACAGGAGGAATGAAAATCTACTCAATAAAACTTGGGTCCGAAACCAAAAGAAGTTTTAGAGGAGATAAAGGATTGGATGTTTATGTGGAATAAAAACAGAGGAAATTATATCAATTATATCAGTCTTCATGTTGTAATTTTAATTATGGATTTGAAACCATAGTTGATTATACATAATTCAGATCATATCTTAACTAAAAGATTATTTTATAATTTTTAAATATTAATTACTAACTATTAATTTAATATTTTAATTAACTCGTGTAGGATATAGTTTTTTAAACCAGTGATATATAAACATAAAAGTAAGGTTTTAAAAAAAAGGTGATTAAAGGTATGTTTGAATTTGAGATTCACTAGCAGCCATATGAGCAGATGTTCAAATATAAAACATCAAGTTTTAGATCAAGTATACACACTTGACAAACAATTATATAATAATAAAAAAGTCTAATGAAAGCGTGTGGAGTTAAATGGCGACTTGAATAAAGATTATTGAAAGTTTACATTAGAAAAAAATGCCGTGCTCCTACAAACTGCAAATGTAAAATAATAAAACAAAAACACAAATATCTAATATGACATGAAATGAGAAAAGACAAATTAACTATTGTTTTAGTTTACGCTCTATATTGACACGATATGTATGTGGTTATTAAGTTTTTATAATTTTTAACATGTTATTGAAACTGTTACTGTTCATCTTGTGTCATCGTGATATCATCGTGTTATACCCTCTATGGTCTTTATTCACCATGTTTCCTGTTTTGATCTAGTCTCTTATTTTAGTTATTTATTATTTTGGTTAAACTCACTAATTTTAAATCAACTTCCTTTTTTAGTTATATACTTTTATTTTATTACTATTTTTTATTTTAACTAGATCATTACATATGTATATTCTTTTTTTCATGATTTATTACTTATGTTAATACTATTAACCAAAGTTTTTTGTTTTACAGATGACTTGAATTATATGAACACCCAAATTTATTATTAAAACACCCATCTCTCTCTCTCTCTCTCTCTCTCTCTCTCTCTCTATATATATATATATATATATATATATATATATATATATATATATATATATATATATATATATATATATATATATATATATATATAGGGGAGGGTTCAAGAGAAAACTCATTTTTACTAGAAAACCATGAAAACCACTAATCCACCATTGATTTATTTAATTAATGGTTGAGATCATATAATGGCAAGATGGTAAATAAATGGTATTTAAAGGATTAAATTATAAAGTTGTAGGGGTATAATAGGCAAAACACATATAAGTATATGTGAATCCAAGGATCGTCGACAGGAATTATCAGTGTGAATTGATGTCAAGTCAACGTTAGCGGAATTAACGTTGATTTGGTTTAATTGTATTTAAGCAACTTTCAATGTCAATGAAATATCAAGAACACACGACACAAAACACAATTAAAGATTAATTAATGTTTTATTATAATGTGTTGGAGATTACAAAAGAATGAAACAATGAATGCTATGATGTTGTATATGTTTTGATGATCGAAAGACTTTTGATGATTGTTGTAATGCTATTGCTGTTCTCAATCAATCAATCGTCCGTTTTCAATCCTCCTTGAATCGAAACCTAGGATCCATATTTATAGACAGAGATGTTTCAGTTATAGGAAACACCGGATCTCTTGGGATTTGATTTGTTTCTGATAAGGTATCATCGGATTTCTCGGGATTCGAATAACCGCCTTGTTGACTTGTTGACTTGTTGACTTGTAACACTTGTATTTTGGAAGTGTTTGGACTCCGCAGAAATATTGTCTTCCGCAGATGTTTTGTTCTTCCGCAGATGTTTTGTTCTTCCGCAGCATTTCTTGAACACTTGGAACTCCAGTTGATTTTTGTTCATCCGTAGATGATCTTCGGATGTTTTGTTACTTGTAAGATATATATCTACGGAAGAACGATATGTTCATCCGTAGATGTTTCTTACACTTGGTCAGTTTCAATAATTGATCAAGTATTATGTTTGTACCTGCAGCCATACATATGTCAACACATATATAAATAGGTTAACCTATATATTTAATGCATACATAATAATGAAATACAAAAGTTCATTACAAATATTAATTCAAGTACTAAGCCTATACATAATGACTAGATCTACTGATTCTAGACCTAACAATACTCCCCCTTAGGCTTAGCTACTTGTACTCAGTCTTTCAAAACTGCAAGATCTTTGATTCTAGCGATCATCTTGTTGTAGAAGTAGGAGACAGCAGTCTTCTGATCATCATACTTATAGTTGATCTTCATCTTGCTCATCATCTTCAAAGTCTCATAACTAATTCCCAGAACATCTTCTTCTGTAGTCAGTGTGTCTAGCACCTTGTTGTTATTCACCACTTCTAGCTCATCTTGTTCTGTTATTCTTAGTTCTGTTACTTCATCAAATGTTGTTCCCTTCAGTAGTCCAGCATTAAATCTTCTTCTTTTATATGCTTTGGCATGAAGTTTGTCTACTACTTGAATCACATGAACATGTAGAAATAGATCATTTTGTGCTTGTTCATCAGACAGCTTGGGAAAGAATTTGTCATTTAAGTATGAGGTGTAGCTGGGATGGAGCAGTTTGATTTCCACAGGATCAAAGATTCTGATCTTTTCAGCTTTCTTGTTCTCAGCATTTCTCAGTAGGACCAACTCTTTTGTCTTCTCTACATATCCCCATTCAGTGATTGGGTATGTGAATTGAGTCCCTTCAATGCATTTAAGTGCTGCATTGTTTCTGTTGTTGTAGCCAATCCTCTTCAAGAATTCATCATCTACATGTTCTGAGGCATTGGACTTGTATCTTTTGAGCCCTTTGGTTCTCTTCTGATGTTCTATATCTTCTCTTTTAGCTTCTATCAGCACATCATCTTTAAATTTCGTCTTTAACTTTCCCACTAGAGTTGAAAAGTCTCTTCCTCTAGGGTGAATTGGATAATTGCTGATGATTAAAGTTTGAAGATCTCTGATGTCATTCTCTGGCAGGCTCACCACTGAGAGTACATCATGGAAGTATTCAACTCTTCCAGATGTTCTTTTAATAACAACACAATCCCAGTCTGGATCATATTTCCAGGCCATGATCTTGTTTTCTTCCGCAGAGCTGGGAGTTGTGAGATGATCTATCAGTTGTATTAGAGTGGACTTTTGCTCAGTTATTTCTCTAACTGCAGTCCCAAGTGGCCATACTTTTCCGGGGATGACTTCCCTTGGCTCTCTAATCAGTTTCTCTTTTCCTTTGTGCTGATCTTTAGGTTCAACAGTTATGGGTTCAGCAGGGAGTTTGCTTTGTTGTTCATAAGATGGATGTGGAGCTTCAGTTCTGAATTTTACCCCAGTATCTAGTTCAACCTTCATTACATGCTCCATCATCCTTCTGAGTTCTCCTACTGTTCTTCCTTTAAGCTCATGAGGCTTGTAGTTATGTCCTTGTAACCAGCAAGTCATGTTGTATTTGCTCAGCTTGGCTGTGTCACAGTGTCCCAACTCCTTCTTTATGTTTTGAATTGATTGAAAGGTGCTGAATGCTTCATAATCACAGTTTGGAATCATGAAGCTGGCAAGCTCAAACTCTTTCAACAAGTTCTTCATCTCTGTCATGTTTAGTCTTTCAACCATGTCATAAGGGAAACCATGGTTTATAAGTGTCATGAACATGGTTGATTCAGGCCTCTCTTCAAGTATGTCACTTGTAGTCAGAAGATCATCAGCCTTTGAGACTTCTTGTTTTGGAGGAGAGTCTTCTTTGATTAATTCTTCCCACTCTTTATCACTTTCATCTTTCTGTTCAGAGATGGGCTTCTCAGTAGATAGGTCTATTGAGGGGGTGTGTTCAGGAGAAGTCAGCTTTTGTTTCTTTGAAATACTTTCATTAGTTGGCTTCTTTTCAGTAGTACCAAGGTACTTTCTTTTCCTTGAGTACCAGATCATTTCTTTTGATGCCTCAGGACTTTGTTTTGTTTGAGCAGTTGAAGTTTTGGCATAAGATTCCAATGAACTGATCTTCAGTTTAAGTTGCTCAATTTCTTCTTCTTTTCTCTTTATTATGTTTGACTGAGCAGTCATAGTGCCAGATGCTTGTTCAAGTCTCTTCATGATCTTTTCTTTATCTTTCTTCTCAGTCTCTGCTGACTCTATAAGCTCAGCTTCCTTGTCTAGCAGAGCATCAATGACTTCTTTATCACTTTGAGCATCTTCTCTCAGTCTCTTTATTCTTGCTTGCTGACTTATCAATTCTTCATCCTTTTCTTTTATTATGCCCTTCAGCTCTTGTATTCTTGCCTTTCTTTTATTTGATTTGAGCACCAGCTTGTTGTACTCAGCCACCAGATAGCTTTTGCTCACAGGAATGTCATCATCACTCAGATCATCTTCATTATAGGCAATCACATCAACCTGATCTGCTTCTGTATCTCTTTCCTGATGCTGAGACTCAATCTCATCTTCTTTTACTTCCTCATGATCAACACTTGCTGAGCTTGACTTTGGTTCAGTGGCTTGATCTTCATGCTCTTGAAGAGTTTGTTGTTGTTGTTGATCAATCACGGGAGAAACTTGTTCAGTTTCATTTGAATGCACAGGGGATTCAGTCTTGGATAATGACAGTTTGACTGTACTTGCTTCTGAGACTAATTCTGTCTCTCCAGTGTAGATGCTCTCAGTATCTGAATTTGGAAGTTGTTGGTAGAGTTGCATCTGAGGCTGAATTGGTGATTGGGGTTGAATGGGAGATATTGGTTCAGTATTTTGACTGGCAGGAGATTGAGCTTGGGGTGTTTGTTGTTGTTGTGGTGATAGATTGAGGATTGGAGAGATAGGTTCTGTAGTTTGGCTGGCTGGTGATTGTGTTTGGGGTGTTTGTTGTTGTTGTGGTGATACTTCTGGTGATGGAGTGTCTTGAGCAGAGCTGGTAGCAGAGCTCTCTTCCTCATCTTCCCAAACTAGCTCTTGAGGTATGTCTGCATTAGCATCAATCACATGAGCAAACATGTCTATGTCTTCTCCTTCATATTTCCCTGAGATTTTGTTCAGCACAGATCTGCCAAGGTGTGCTTGGATAAACACACCACCCTCCACAGTTGTTCCAGGCAGGTCTGCATTAATGATGAGCTGAATGAATCTTGGAAACATATACATCTTATCAGCCTTCTGTACTCTAATGTGATCACACAAACAGTTGAAGATGTACTTTGAGTAGTTGTAGGTCCTTCCCTCAAAGATGCCAATAATACCAGATGATATATGTCTAGAAAATCTGTCAAGCCCAGATTTTCTGTTTGACATACACTTCAGATAAGTGTGACACAAAAATCTGTATGGTTTGCAGAGTCTTCCCTTCTTGATTTCTCCCTTTTCAAAGTCTCCATCATATCCCATTAGAAGAAAAACCTTTTCTATGTATTCATTATCAAATACATCAGGGTGTCCTGCTTCAACATCTCCCAGTTCTAGTACCCTTCTTATTGTTTGTTCGTCTATTCTCAGCCTTCGATTCCTTACTTCTGCAATAATTCCTTCATCATCTTCTTCTATACGCGCAGAATTCCAGAAATCACTGATATGCGATCGATAAATCGTTGGCTCTGCAGATAATGCATAGAAAACCCTTGATCTTCTCAAATATCTCATAATTTCTTGACATCCTTCTGACACAGGATCGTCAGGGTTCAAGAAAGCACACACATTATGCTCTTTTGCAAATCGTTGATCCATCTGTTCATAAGAAAAGACTTCATTAGAATCACGTTATTGATATAAGAATACGAACAGTTGTGAGATAAAACAGGAATCAACTTGTTCATTTTTGATGATTACGACATGTTTTACCTTAATAAACGCTGATTAAGAACACAGATATATGTTTGCTTAAGGTTTGATTTGGTAAATTTTGAATGTTGAGAGAGTGGGAAAAATTTGTTGAACGAGATTTTCTAGGTCTGAAAAGTGAGCTGAAAAAGTGAATAATGCATTTGACAAGTCAAATCTCTTTATTTATACCCTCAGACATATTAATTTTCTCGGATTTATTCAGTGGGTCCCACATTGTACTCTTCCGTAGAAGTAATTTCATATTTATTGTGATCCACAATTTACTCTTCCGTAGTACATCTACGGATCAACAACTTCTACTGTTATTGATCTTTGTTTATCCGTAGTTTACCAATCTACGGATAAACATTAATATACTAATATTGATTTACACACAGTTGTATGTATGGCCCAACTCCATTGGTTGAACCAATTATTGCTATAGGACCTCGTTGGCTTTGTATACATGACAATTTAGTACAAGGAAATTTAAAATAAATTTCATGTAACCAACGGCTAATGTGATGCTCAGGTTTCAATTTCTTCAACTTGATAAAGATATAGACATTGCTGCTGCTGATATAGATGCTTTTTCATGAATACTACTCCCCCTAAATTTGTGATTAATGATGAACTTAAGCATTTATCATAAATTTCTTTAAGAGGAATATTTAAATATTATATCAAACTTTAATTTTCATTAGACAAATGTATGTATCCAAAAAAAGCTATGCATGAGTATCAAACATACATCAGATGCAATCGCTTTATTAACTTGGTAGCTTTGATACATATATGTATCACCATCTTTGTATTGTTTTACTTAGCTTACATATATGTATGGAAACTTAAGTTACATAAAAACTTTAACATATATCAAAATGAATGTACAGATAATTAGTAAAAAATTTTAGTAGTACCCAATGTTACATATATGTAAATAGTGTAATGCATGCTAATCCAATAGATGGTTAATATGTGTAATAATCTATATACATTGCTAACCATAATATTTGTCAACAAAAAAACAAAAAAAGACGAAGAGTAAGAATAAATGATGAAAGTTTACATATATTTAGCACCTATAAACTCCATGTTAATAAGACTATTCGAAACGGTAGTGTTACTTATATGTAACGATGGTGTTACTTACAGGTAAAAATGGTGTTACGTATACGTAACATCATTATGTTCTTCGTGAGCAAACCAGGCATTTTATACAATCAAATTTGTATTCCTGTCGTTCATCCCCAATCCTCGTCTCTTGAATAGCAGTGTTGCGTATACGTAATAGCAATGTTACGTATAAGTCATAGTAGTGTTATGTAGATGTGACATCTTTGTTTTAAATCTTCATCGTCTTCATCTTGATCCATCATCAACATAATACATCTCTAAAGAGTAAAAAACATGAAAACTAGAGTTTGAAAACATATTGTAAAATAGTATACTATGGGTTTGAAAATTTCAATTATGAAGTAGGTTTGATCTAGGATAATCAAATGAATTTTTGTTCAATAAGAACATTTATGTTATCTGCTTCATCTAACATAATTCAAATAATAAAATAAAGTGTATATATGCAAAACTAGTGATACGTATATGTAAGACAACTCAAAATACAGGAAGCATAACTAATTGTGATGAAAATCGCTGATACATATACGTAAACTGATTTAAAAAAACTAACAAAGGTATTCATCTAAAAACACTAGCTTCACATATTTAGAACAGAAGCTTCGCGTACATGTAGTAGCAATGCTACGTATATGTAACAACAACGTTACTTAAATGTAACGACAATGTTACGTATATGTAATAATTGTTTTCGCCTTCTTCATTGTGTTCTTCATGTTCGTCATGTTCTTGGAATTTGAAACTAGATGTTTTGTTTTGAGTTCATCATCTTCAATTTGAATTCATTGCAAAAACGTGAACAAACTATAAAAGTTTTTTAGATTCGAAAGTTAAAATACATCAAAGAAAAGAATCAAACCTTAAACTATAACAGAGAATATTGATTTCTCTAGTCATTTTCGTCTGACTTCGGAGTTCTTGGAAATTCCTAGTATCATAATAAAAGAACGAAAAATGAACCTTGTAAAGAATAGAATCGAACCATCGAAGAACAAAAATCCAAAATCTAGGGTTATATGATTATAGCGAGACCTGGTTGCGATGTTTTGATTAAGGACTTCGATGATGAATATGATATTGAGTTCTATTGTGATGATGATGCAGATGAAAAATGTTTGAATAAACAAGATCAATGAGTTTTATGATGAAGGAATTTGATGTATATTGACTAAATCAGAAATCTAAAAGATATGAATTTAAATATACCATTACCAAAATTGTAGGGTGTTAATTTTACTATTATACCCTTTTAACAATAAAAATAAAGAAATATACTAGAAATTATATGATTGGTGGATATTAGTTTTCTTGGTTTTCTATTAAAAAGTTAGTTTTCATTTGAACCCTCCCCTATATATATATATATATATATATATATATATATATATATATATATATATATATATATATATATATATATATATATATATATATATATATATATATATATATATATATATAGGGGGTGGTTCCTAAGAAAACCATTAGTTATAAGAAAACTAAAAAACCACTTTTAAGCCATTGATTAGTTTAGATCAATGGTTAAGAATGAAAATGGCATAATTGTAATTATGTGAAATTATAATTTACTGATTTAAATACAATAGGGGCAATTTAGGGAAAACACAAACCAATCTTTAAATGGTAACCGTCATGTGTAGTCAATGATCATAACAAAATCCCACCAAAATCTCTTCTATCACTCTTAACTTGGAGAAGATATTCTACAAAAAAATACAATTTGATTCATTTTCTATGAATCGATTCTTTTACAATGTTGAGTTTTGGAGTTGAAAATGATTGTCAAAGATTAAATAAAACAAGGTATGTGTAGTCCTATGTTTGTGTATCAATCGATTGTTAACATTTTAAAATATGTCAGAATCTTTTTTCAGAGCGAAACGTATGGTTGGGGTCAATTAAGGGGTTTTTAGTCTGAAATGATATTACACAGTATGCAATTTTAGGGGTCTGTTGATTTAGGTCGAATTTTATGCAATTCCGTATACGTAAGCGATTCCCCATTTTTGAATTTTATATGTGTAATTTTGAATCAATCAATATATAAGTAAATATGTTTCTATTGTGTGGTGGGGAGGTGTTAATGATGTAAATAAGCAGGTGGTTTCGTGTATGTTGCTTAGATTCGTAATGTTACACATGTTGTGCCCTAATAGCCATCACATTTTATATATATGTAACCTTTTGTATAACTGATTACATATACGTAACCACCACCAGTCATATATATGATTGTTATGTAGATATAATCCACATGCTTACGTATATGTAAGCATATCTTCATATTTGTAAGCGTGATGTTTACTTATATGTAAATGAATAAAAGAACTAAAAATGAAAATATAGGAAGAAAAGTTGAGAACTATAGAATTGAAGATCTTTTGGGTACATATATGTAACCCAAGTTACGTATATGTAACCCAAGTAATATAAACATGTCTCCATCTTCTTCCTTTCGTTACCATCCATGGTAATCAATAACTATTACACATTTTTACAATGTTAGGAATATGTATAATAGCTTCTATTGTAAAACAAAACTAATTATTATTACAGAATTTTGACAAGCTACATATATGTAAACTATTAGCAAACAAAGAAAAAACAGACAATATGCATACTGTTATATTAAAATGGTAAAACTTACGTATATGTAAGCAATTAGAAGACAAATAGAAAAGACGACATGGTTGTTGTTGTACTAAAATGATGAAACTTACGTATATGTTAACACTCATTTAAATGGAAATTAGAGAATTTAAAAAAATATATTATTAAAATAGATAATCGGTTGAAAATAATAAAGAAATTATTACCTTTTTGATCAAATGAACAGATGAATGCTGGAATTGATTGAAGTTTCTCTGAAATCGATTATGTAGAAACAAATAAAAAACAATATGTGAAGAATCGAATTGGTCAAATATGTACATGTAACTCATACATGTTAGTGGGTTACGTATATGTAACCCATCGTTTTACATCTTCTTCCTTGTTGCCATTGTTGTTCTTCCCTCTTGTGATACCTGAGATCCGTTCTTTTGTTTCTTCAGTTGCCTTATCCTCAAGCTACGTATATGTAACCCTAGTTACATACAAGTCTTCATCTTCTTTCTTTCATTATATCTATGGTGGAAATTTAACGAATGTACTCGTGAACATATCCATCGATTGAGTTTATTAAGAACCAATTCAATAGCCACTAACCTTGAACGTGATTTCATCTTCATCGACGCCTTACTCTTTGATTTCTTAATAAATCATGCGACCTCTGACTTAATTTCATCATCATCACTAACTTCCGACTTTGATTTCTTGACATACCATTCGCATGGTCGATGAATTGATCAAGAATCCAATGGGTTGATGAAGTAGCTTTTTCAAACACTCTGTAAATTAGTTTGTTCAATCATGGAGAAAAAGATGGAATTTAGTCAACAATGAGTATTTACTAAAAATAAATTACATAGAAAATTACTAAATTACCCTTTGAATATAATAAATATAAATATATAATGAAAAATTGTGATTGGCTATGATTGGTTTTCTTAGTTTTCACAAAACTACTTAGTTTTCTTAGGATCCCTCTCCTATATATATATATATACATATATATATAAAACGAGATAGAGAGAATGAGATAGTAATAAGTGTACCTATAACAAACCATTTTTCAAATTAATGTTAAGGAACACCCTACTTTTCATACTTTTCGAATTGACATATGTATGCTTTAAAAAATATATGAAAACAAATAGTAAAAAAGTTGTCTAAGTGGGTGTTTGGGATTGCTTATTGAAAACTCTTTTTAACTTTTGAAAATGAGATAAGTTGAAAGAAGGTGAAAGTGTGTTTGGATGAAGATGTGAGGAGAAAAATGAGTTTTTGAGAAGTTACAAAATTTAACTCATTTTGAGAAGTCAAGGTGTAAATAAGCAATCCCAAACATGACCTAACATTGTTATAAAACATACTATAAACTAAACATTAGATATCCAGTTTAACCTGACACGGACAAATATATATATACACAACTTGCAATCAATTTGTTAGATATTTGAGCACCCAAAATCAACGAACCCATAAAACTAATTCAAGCCATTTCTTTGGTCCTCCGTTGTAAATAAGTATACTTTCATCCCTTGATATTTTAATCCAAAATTATAACAAGCAAATTTTGTTCTTAATTTCTTTTAATTCTCAAATAAAAAAACAGACTTCCTATAAACAAAAACATAACTTGTTATGTTAGATATGTTACAACATTATACACACAAAGACAATGCTATTATATAACTATAATTTCCTTTGAGAAACGTGTTAAACATTCAACGTATCCCGCGTGTGAATGCTGTAAAAAGGCCGAACAACGCGACATGTGAGACCAGTGGTGATGTTGCTACACGACGCCACCCACCTCCGTGGGTTTCCGGCGTGAGGTTCGCCCTTAAAATGACACAATTGTTACCCAAACTCTAAGTCACAAAAGTGTATTTATTGTTGTTGCAAGATGTCACAATCCTGAAAGAGGTTTTACCAGTTGAAAACTGTGATTTTGACTTTCTTTTTTCCCTTCATTGATACGCGGGGCATGAATTTGTGTGACTTATCGTGAAGCCCATCACCTACTTCCAATTCTTTGACCAGTTTTCTCTCTCTAAAACCCCATCTTTCTCTCTCTACAATCCACTCACATAGATACATACACATACTTACATGCTCATTGTATCTATACATACATATATACGCATTCTGTTTCCACATTCTCATTCTCAAAGTTTGAAAGATCAAACACGTGCAATTGGGTTTTCTTTTATTTGTTTTTTGTTCACATAAATCAAAATCAAACCCTTGGTTTGAAATTTTAAAACTTTCATTTTCTTGATTCCAGTCAAGCATTTAAGCTGATTTCTTTTTATAAAAACTTGATTTTTTTTTATAAATTATAACTCAATAGACGTGTAAAAACGACTTCGTTTAGAGTTGACATCAAGAATTTATCCCCATTTTCACGGCCAGGTGTTCTTGTATAAATAGGTGAGAAGAGAGGGGTTGTTCATATATCATAATCATCATTGTTTGCAGAGGTTAAAAATCTTGAATTTTAGCCCAGAAATCAAGAAACTTAAACCAAGTGTTTGGATAAAGCTGTTGTCTTGATTGAGGTGAGTGAATCTTTTTCAAGATTTTTCTTTTTGGGTTTGGTTTATAATGATTATTATACATGTGTTGTGTGTTTCTTTGAAGTTGGAGTTTATGAATCCAATGTTTCAAGATATTTTGTCATGTTTTAACTTATTATAAAGAACCCTAAGTGATTCTGTGTGTCAATGACTTAATGTGTTTTGATCTTGTTGGGTTGCATCTTGGTGTAATTATTATTCACTCATTATGAAGAACATTGTTTGTTTTTCCTCTGGTTGGGTTTAGTCTTGGTCAAATTCTTTTGTGTTTATGCCAAAAATCTGTCAATTTCAACCTTCAATGGGTGGAGCAGTTGTAAAAGTTTGAGTCTTTACGTTAGACGTTTTATATTTGAATTCAACTTTTACTGGTTTTCTATTAACCTATGCCAAACTGACGCAAACCATCTTTATCTGTTTAGTTTTTTTTTCTTTTTTTAAAAGAACGGTTCCTACGTTTATTAACCACCTATACGCACCGGTCTTGCTAGTTAGCTGAGTATTAACGAGGTCCTTTCGGATTTTTGGGTAACGGGTTCTCACTATTGTAAATAAATTATCAGTTTGGCTTTGTTCTTTATATGGTTTGTTTATTGCAGAGTACTGAAATTTTAAACTCATGTTTAATAACAAAATCTCTTGAATATACTCAAGTTTTTTAATCTGTTTTCTGCAGAAATCTTGAACTCTTATGGGATTGTCTTTATCACTGTTATCATCAGCCTGGGAAGACATCTTAAACCATAGTTTCTTAATATTGCCATATGAAATTAATATGGGACCACAAAGACATAACTTAAACAAATCTGAATCAGAAACAATATCTAAAGAACCCGAAGAATCGCGTGTTGATCTTAGTAGAAAAAATTCATTCGCTATGAAGAACCGTGAACCGTTAAAGATAATGCTTGAAACCACCCTTTCTTTCAAGAATCTAGTTCAGGACTTCAAGAGAACAGAACCTGAAAATTTGAATCTTAAAACGGGTGGTTTGACTTCTCCTGGGTCAACTGTCTTTTTTTCGCCTCGACCCGTTAGTGATCTCAATGCTGCTGCCACTACAGTTCAGAAAATATACAAAAGTTATCGAACACGAAGAAATTTAGCCGATTGCGCTGTTGTTGTTGAGGAATTATGGTTAGTTTACAGTTTGCACCATTTTGGGTAGTAGTTTGATTTTTGACCGAAATAGTCATAGTCAAAGTTGTGGCTTTTGAATTTGGGTTATGTGTTGTAGGTGGAAGGCTTTGGATTTTGCAGCTTTGGACCGGAGTTCGGTTTCGTTTTTTAACGTTGACAAACCCGAAACCGCGGTTTCTCGGTGGGCCCGGGCCCGAACTCGGGCTGCGAAAGTGGGAAAGGGTCTATGCAAGAATGAAAAAGCCCAAAAACTGGCTTTGCAGCATTGGCTAGAAGCTGTGAGTACTTCCATATAATTAGATGTGAAAAAGTACTTAACTTTCTTTCAACTTTCAAGATTTCTTGAAATGTTTTCGATCACAAAAGGTTTTCGCTTTCTATTTACCCGTGATTTGTCGGTTTTCAAATCAAAAATTGTCTCAAACTCATTGGCTGCTTGCAGATCGACCCGCGACATCGCTATGGTCATAATCTGCACATATACTATGATCTCTGGTTTGAAAGTGAAAGCTGTCAACCTTTCTTTTACTGGTAAGTTTCTTTTAACTAAATGTAGATGTTTTAAAGCATGTTTCTAGTCATGGTACAACTAATTTATGTGGAGTTTAAAGACATTCATATTATTAGTGTAACATTCTAAAAGTTTTAAGTTTCATGTATGTATCGTTCTTAATTTCATAATATCATATTTATCTTTCTTAAAAATACCAAAGATATCGTATCTATCCCTTGTTGAATAAATAATATGATTTTTTTAGCGTTTTGAAAAGATAAAACGGCGTACCCAAGACCTTTACATTTTTTACGTTCAATTCAACTACTCTGTAAATGTTGATTTGATGGTCAAATTATAATGAAAACGACATCATTGGGTATACTTCTGTTAATAGAAAATTAGACCAGCTAGAGGGTCAACGAACTACGGACCCTACTACTTACGCCTACGCTAGGATAGATATGATATTATAAGATTTAAAAGAACAAATATAAGGTTGTCATGTTATTTATGTTTGAAAAGCCCTTATAGTTTTGTGTTCTTGCATATATGAAGGTTGGATGTTGGAGATGGTAAAGAAATGAACCCCGAAAAATGCCCACGATATCGTTTACAACATCAATGCATAAAGTACTTAAGTCCGGTGAGTTTCTTTGTCTCTAACTCATTTTCATAGCTATACATCTTTGTTACTAGATGTTTTTAAATAACGCCTGTTGATCAAACAGAACGAGCGGGAATCATACGAAGTAATAGTAGAAAATGGGAAGCTCGTTTACAGACAAAGTCGTGTGCTTTTGGAAACCATTGAAGGCTCTAAATGGATCTTTGTTCTTAGTACTTCAAAAAACTTGTATGTTGGCCAAAAACAAAAAGGCTTGTTTCAACATTCAAGTTTTCTAGCTGGTGGTGCCACCACTGCCGCCGGTAGATTGGTGGCCCATGGTGGCGTGCTTGAGGTACAAGTCCTTATCGCATAAGTACACAACTATGACAATTTAACATTCAGGATTTATATTTTTAACCGTTTCATTTGTTTTTCAGGCTATTTGGCCTTATAGTGGTCACTACCTCCCAACAGAAGAAAACTTTAGGGATTTCGTGAGCTTCTTGGAGGAAAACAATGTTGATCTCACAAATGTTAAGGTACATTTTCTTTTTGTGATGCGAGAATGTTACCATTAAACTCACGAGACCCAACAATACCCTACTAACAACGCAACTTGTGTTGGTATGTACCTTCAAGGGGTTTAAAGGTTGAAAACGTAAAACTTGGATTCAAACTTGAGACCTCTGCTAAAGGGACTCAAATGCTTACCACTACGCCACCCCTTGAAAGTTTTATGCTGTTGTACACCTATGCATCATGTGTTGTGCATTGTTCGTGCCATCATCGGTTTTCTAATAACTTAGTAAATGATTTCATTTTTGCAGAAATGCTCGGTTGATGACGATGACATGGGCTTTTCGTTCAAGGTCACGCAGCCCGAAACCAAGCCCACACCATTAATCATCCCGCCGCGTACAAGACCACAAGATATCCTACGTTCACCAACGAATGAAGAACATACACTCACGCCCACCTTTGTTCAAGGTCTAACCGATGCCCCAGTTTCAGCCCGTTTCCAAGAAGCTAACCGCATATCTAGCAAATGGGCCACGGGAACCGGGCCACGTATCGGCATTGTTCGGGATTATCCAACGGAGCTACAATTCCGGGCCCTCGAACAAGTTAACTTATCGCCCCGTACCTCTCCCGCGAACTTTGGGCCGATCCCGTCACCCAGGCCCAGCCCAGGAGTGAGACTTTCTCCTAGAATTTCTTACATGGGCCTACCCAGCCCAAGGACCCCAATTGCTGACAGGAAAAGCTAAGCTCACACATTTGATTGTGGGCCCTTTTGATCCCTTGACAAATGTGTGAAGTAGATGTGACTTAAAGTAAAAAAATAATTCTTTGATTGTATTTAATTAATATCTTAATTACTTTTTGAGTTTCTTGTAATGGATGTAATAAGTGTTGGGAGGTTGATCTCATGAGCCTGTAACTTATGTATCGACTGATGAGAAACAAAGCCCGTAATTACTTATGGTTCGTATGTTCATCGTTGCATTATAAATGATCTGTAATTTTTTTAAAAAAATATGAGAAATAATGTAATACCGTGAGTATAAAACGTGAATGGTAACAAGTAAAATATGTATAACTTAAATAATCTTAGTAGAAACGAACCATAACTCATAGCAAAGATCGAATATTTGAACACAGACTAAAAACACAAAACTGACTAAGTTTTAGAATCTCTAGCAATGCTCAAAGAGTAAATGAATAACTAAAAGTAGCAAAAACTTGTATTTGACTTATTTCTCTTATAATAAATTTCACTAATCTTAGATGTCATTATTTTAAAGGTGAAGATTTATTATAATGATTCTTTATAATTGTGTTTTTTGTCATTTCATTAACTTGTTAACCCTTCTTTGACTCATCCTCCGGACATTTATGTCATTTCAATAACTTGAAACAGTGTAATTTTATATGTACATCTATATTTATATCTATCAAACCATAAAACCCGAGGTATATTGTTCATATTAAAGCTCTGCAAAGAATTAATTTACGTTGATTCGATTGTCGGTTCTGGTGTTTTCATTTTTTCTGTTTCCAATTTAGGGGTTGAGCAAAGATCGATGATTGACATAACTTATAATTGACCACATTGGCGAAATATAGTGGAGACCGCCGGGGGGCTCTTTTTTTCGTCGGTAGTGTTAAATTTTAGTCCGGTAGTGTAAAATTTTAACCCGGTAGTGTAAATTTTTATATAAATATTGAGTTCGACTCTCTTAAAAAATATTAATTTCGCCCCCGCCCCTCTTACGAGTATGTTTAAGCTCCGCCACTGATTGACCAAGTGTGGTCATAGACAATGGTTTTAATTAGACGTTCAATAACCGACCACATTAACCGAAAGCGAATCAATTTGCTTTTTAGTCAATACACATTATAATCTAATATAATTTCCTTATGGTCAAGGTCAAAGTAAATATTTGAATGGACTATACAGATATCTTCAATTAATTGTCACGTAAATTTTGGTTTCAAGTAATACGTTGAATATATCATACAGATGTTAAATTCCTTTTTTAATTAAAATAAACTTTTGGGGTTGGCATAACAGATGCATACTTTTATACGGCTGCTAGAATATTAAATTAAAATTTATAATAAAAAAACTTAATGGTTACTAAATAATGATAACTATAAACTAAAAACATGTATATTCTGCTATTTTATGGATAGATGTTTAATTTGTATTTACAACTTTTAATTTATATGAGTCAACACAAACATACATAAGAAACCAAATTATAAACTTTTAACATCGCTTAAATACTATATTCCTGACATATTAGGCAACATGTAGATGAAAATAACAAATTCTGAAAAACAATAGTTCTAAAACCAATACAACTATAGAATAATACCGAAATGTTTGGGGAATATATAAAATATTATTTGATCTTTGAAATACTCTTAAAATTATTAAATAACTTAATCAAATGATATATGATCTGACTAGCCTAGAAACTTATATAATACACGGGTTGAAAATATGAAAACTATATAATTTATAAATGTATAAATATTTCGTATGATTAAGTTATGTATTACATATAACAATGAAAAATGAAAAGTTATATTTTTAAATTATAAATATTCATATACTTCTTTGGATAATATAACATAAAATTGACCCGTGTAAAATTAAAAATCAGTTGTCTAAATTCACACTAACCCAAAATATATAAATATATCAATAAATGTTTTTTTTTCTTTTTAAATCTTTTTAAATTAAATATTATTTGACTAAAAGTATGTGTAATTCAAAACAATATATGATTACACAATTTAGTTGATAATATAAACAAATTAAATTCAAAACAAAATGAATCACTAAATTAGTTTCTTAAAATGAAAAACTTGAATAAAATAATATATTAGTTTAGACGAGAAATATTTTTGAGCAATAACATAAAAGGGTCATGTGACATCATAATTACTCATTACTCATATATTATATACTAGGTTAGAAACCTATGTATTATAATAGGTAGGAAAAAATCAACATATTAAAATTATTAGTTTTTATTAATATTTTGTATGTTACATGCCATTATAATAATAAATAATAAAAATTTAAAAAAATATAAATAACAAATAAAATTATATTTTAAAATAAGATGTAATTGAAATTTTATAACTTAATATGCTTTTGTAATTTACGAAATAAGAATATTTATATTTTGGATATTTAGTTATTTACTTTCTTTATTTATAATCAGTTTCATTTAATATGAGAGAAAAATAAAAAAAAAAGTTTAAACTTCACTAGAAATTGATACGTGTCATTAGAAAACCTTCTTTTATTATTAGTGACTATAGAATATAGATTTTAACCCAAAAACACACTTCACCAGGTTAGTTCAATCAATATACCCTAGATCACATTTAACCTTACCCACTATTGTTAAATGTGTCCCTCTATTGATTGATTAATTTTGAACTTTATACATCCGTATTGGACCTCATATACTAAACTCTTATCATTTATCATGAACAAATCCAATGTATTACGTAGAGGCCCAAACAGACAGGTATCAACTCAAATTTGGTCCATACATACTGTATAAGTTTTCTAACATTACGTACAGGTCCACTTTTTCTAATAGGCCTCAACCCCATTCTTACTCCAATAACATTAATTTCAACTCCCAAAGCAAGTGAAATTTTCAAATTAACTAATCATAAGGTTTCGAAATATATGATATGCACCCATGTTTTTGGGTTCAGTTTTTAAGAACTTGTATAAACCCTGTATAAATTATATATTATTAATGTAAGTCTCACGCCGGTTAAGAGGAAGAACGTAACCTTCTTTATAAGAGGGTTAGAAACCTCCTCTATTTAAACGTGTTTTGCTTGGACAAGTAACTAATTTTGTTGAAAACATTACCATGGGTTCTTGGATGGACAAACTATATTTTGGTACTGTTTATGTGAGCTGTTAAAGTTATAGCATGTGTTTTAAACACAGTAGGATATATACAGTCGCATTGGAGCTGCAAGTTTTGATGTTACTTTGACTTAAAGTCAATGTTCTAAACTTAAAAAATGATCTACAAATTTTGATGATTTTTAATTTTTATAGTATATGATGCAGTTTAGTACTACACATATAAGTTTAACAATGTCAAGTACATATGAATTTTTATAGCATGTGATTGCTCTTAAAGTTATAGTTTATTCTATGTTTTGTATAGTGTCCTCGCTTTGCGACTTACCATCTTAGACTCTTTGATACCTACAAATTTATGTGGTTTTCGGCCTGACTTGTTTGGACCTAGCCCGTTCTCACCTCACCTATAAAGATCTTGGATCCACCAGTGACTCTTGTATACATCCGTATACGACCTCTTATGCACAAGATCTTATACGCTTGTATCATTGAAGGTGCATTAAGTAAAAGCATAGGTCATGTGATACATTTAACACAAACCATCCAAACACGCCTGGTGATCACAACAAAGACCAACAAGACTAACAACACCACGATCATCAATCAAACCCATCAAATTTCTAATATCGCACCAAATCGGCAAATCCCAGTTTACAACTTTTCTTGCTTATGGTACAAGCAGGTAAATCAAACTATAAAGATGGTTTATGTTATGACAAGAACACCAAACAATAGCAAAATTGACTTTAATCGGGTCGGGTCGGGTCGGGTCATGATTTGAAACCATAAACAATCTTTGAATATCTATCTTTAATCCACCTAAAGCTTTTCCTGATTGAGCCTTTGACTTTGCCTTCAACAGCATAAGCTTTGTAGCTAGCGATCCTCTTCTTCCTCTGCAATTCCGGATCGGTCAAACTCCAGATTCTTGAAACCGTTCGTTTGTTGACTTTCTTAAAGTCCACAACAGTTGGATTGTTGGTGTTTTCACTCTGGTGTTGTGAAGATGCAGTGTTGTATCTGAAATCTTCAAAGTTTGATGATGATTGGTGGGTGTTGTAAGGCTCTATTTGCATATTGTTGCCATTGTAGTACTTGGATTTCATATCTTCCATTTGGGTCTCTTTGTTTGTTTCCTTTAAGTTCTCTATCTATATATATATATATATATATATATATATATATATATATATATATATATATATATATATATATATATATATATATATATATATATATATATATATATATGTAAATGTATATATGTGTGTTAACTTATAGTCTTTATCCCTCAAAAAGTGGAATAATCGGCATAAAGTGAAAAGGAGGTTTACGGGTATCATGGTGGATGATGTGTGGATCAATGGACCAATTCATGTGATCATTGTGTGGATATCAGATGATCCTCGTGGCATATTCTATTTGAAATATAGTTTATATTATAAAATTTTCAGTCTTTGTATTGCACCAGTTGGGTCATCCAAACTTTTATAAAAGTTCACTTACAAATTTTAGATTTTTAAATGTAAATATAAGATTTATGAATGCGATTTGGATTCATAAAACTTTGTTTACGAAATAAAGTGTTTTCTGTGCATTTTCAACTAACTAGTAACCATTAGTTTAATCACAACGTGTCGCTCGCCTAGCCCATTGTATCCTATGCTTTGCTACAAGAGGGTGAAGATTCAAAAAGACCATAATATTTTAAATGTGCACACATAAATTATTTGTAAGGGCAATCTCCACAAGAATCTCATATACATATAACTAAATAACCAAAAAAGTTGAAAAAATCAACTTTAAAGACATGTTTGTGGCACTTTAGCAAAAACCAAAACCCTGCAAATTTGAAGTGTTGACCAAGGTCAATATTTATTTTGCATACATTTTTGCGAGTTCTGTAGAGAGAAATTAAACTATGTTACTATTAACACGTTTGAGACCAACAGCACCTTATGATAGCTGATGGTTAGAACATCTACAATCATGAGATTAAACGCACACGTTACATGAAACACCATTCATTTCACATCAAACTTGCTACAAAATTGCTTTTAAAGAACAAGTATAATTTGTCGTCTTTAAATTTCACTTTGTATTCTTCACCTTTTGATTCATGACGTCATGATAGTAGAGTAATACACACATGGGTTGACCAAGAATGCTAAAGAAGCACCAGAAGATTATATTTCCCACCTGATTCAATTTAAAACTTTCTTAATCAATGTCAAGGAGTATAGAGTAATTAAAGATGGGTTATATGAATAATGAGTGATGATACCATTGAGTTTTGGAACTTGTTCTGCAAGTAATTCGTTAGTAAGACCAATGGCACCTGAACCACATAATGAATTCAAGTGTCAGTAGGTTGGCAAAGGGTTGAAGAGATGATGACTTCAATAGTTCAATCTATGTATCATAAATGGGTTGATTTGAGTTGTGTAGCTTATAACGGGTCAAATGAATTAAATAAGATATAAAATACTTGGCAAGGATACAAGTTGAACACGGCCAAATCAATGACACAATAAAAAAAAATTAACAAGGAAATGGGCAAATTCCGTCAAACGGATATTAAAACATACAACCTCCTAAATTGGTTTATTATAATATAAGATTATTATTCAATTTATAGTTTTTAAAATCATGGTTGACACATCAACTACTTTTAAAATAAGTAAAGGCCTGGAAGTTTTTAACCATTTTCATAAAGACAACTCACAATGATCTTATCTAAAGAGCGACAAGATCACAGTGTTCAGATATAGGTCATCCCAAGAACATCGACTCGACTGGGTGGGGACATAAACAAGATCTCAAGTGGCCATAAAAGGTCTTAGTAGTGGAGTGGGAACGTGAAAAACTAAGACATAAGCATGGGAGTTCTAGGGAGCTGTTTGACGTTCACAAACGAGGAGCAAGTGAGACTGAGAGAGAAATAGAAGGCAAAGAGCGGCACGAAGAAGGCAATGACTAAAGATAGGGACGGCAAAAAAACTCGAGCCCGGTGGGTATACCCGAAACATGAAACATAGGGGACGGGTATACCCAAAGCCTGATGGGTAGTGTGGCCCGGTATGGGATTAGTTTAAAATTTTTCCGGGTATGGGATTAGGTAATACACGGCCCGATTACCCGAAACCAAATACCCGTTTACCCGAACATATACCCGAAATTTTTTATTTTTAGATATAAAAGAAAAATGAACTAACATTTTTGGATATTAAATATGTATTTTGAATATGAAACCTTATAATATGAAAATATATATTGCTAGCTTGTTTTGACTATTTATATCCGAAATTTTTAGAACACTTATGTGTTGTAGTTGTTTTGAAATCTTGATGAGAAAGTTTAAGCAACTTGTTGTATCTATTTCTTAAAGTTAAATTTACCAATGAAGATGTTATTGTAGTTTTTATTACATCATTTTTATAGAGATGGTCATATTTAATATTTAAAATGAGATACTTAAATATATAAAAATAAAATTGTATAAATTAACCCGACAACCCCGACAGGTATGCCCGTAACCTGATGCTAACAAGTATACCCGATACCCGCGGGTATGCCCGATACCCGATGGGTAATTACCCGATCAATACCCAACGGGTAAGGGGCCAGGTATGGGATAAGATTTCAAAACCAGGCATGTGCTTGGGATTACCAATAACCGGCTCGAACCCGACCCATTGCCATCCCTAACTAAAGAGCACAGCCTAGAAACAAATATACAAACATCGAGAAACAAATGAGGGGACAACGGAATCACAACATATCACACCGGGAGAGGTCTGGAGGCATTTAGGAGGGGAAGGAGTTGAATGGCTAAATAATTTGTTCAATATCATTTTCAAAGCTAAATAATTTGTTCAATATCATTTTCAAAGCAGATAAAATGCCAGACCAGTGGAGTTTGTGAAAATATCAACAATACCAACTTGAAAACTTGGCGGAGAAAAGCAAAGGAGGTACAAACGATCTCGAAGGGGTGGTTTGGAGGAGATCACAAAGTCAAGGGTTAGATTAGTATATAGTAATAATTAGTTTATTATTATTTTTATTTTCAAGATAAAGTCTTAAAGTTATGATATGGTAATGATTTGTATCCTTATCTAAAAAGTATTCTTAGTTTGTAAATGGGGTAGAAGCTTATGATTTCTTTGTATCCAAAAACTAGTTCGAGACTAAAAGTTTGTTTCTTGTTCTTAGTAATCTTGTTCATTACGATTACAAGAAAGAATCTCGGTGTGATCTCGTTGCCAAGTTAACAACCGGTATCAGAGTGTGGATGATCAAAGGGACCAAGCAATCAACACTGAAGCAAAGCTGCAAGGACCCGATTGACAGATGGAACAAGTCTGCTGAAAATTTCAGATCCAAGATCGAAACCGAAGAAAAACAAGAATCATGGCCGAATTTCAAATAGTTGGTGGAATCAAGAAGTAGTAACAATAACTATAACACATGGATGACTTGCATCAAATCGTATCTCCAAGGTCAAGAACTATGGACGTTGTCAAGGGAACCTGAGACCCGGATGCCAGATAAGGACATAAACGGAGCAATGAAAAAGTGGCAAGCAAAAAAGAACAATGCACAACTTTAATTGCTGAAAAGTGAACTGACAAACGTCTCAAAAGGCGAACTAACTATAATTTTTAATACTTCCAAAAAGTAAAAAAACTTATGCCCATAGATGGGTGACCTTGATGACCAGTCCAAAGTCGGTGATGCAAGGTTGAAGACATTCATGGTTTGAAACCATGGTATCGAAGCTTCATTACAGCCATCCAAGGATGGCTACTTACTGCTAGACCTGTCAAAATGGGCCGGTCAAGTCGGGTGTCGGGTCAGAGATAAGCTTGATCCCAAGGAAAACAAATATACTTTCATTGGTTATGGATATGAATCGATAGGCTATAAGCTTTAGGATTTTAAAGCCATGAAAACAATCAAGAGTCGAGATCCGGTCTTTAATGAAACTAAACTCCACAAAGACAAAGATTCAACCATACTAACTCGTAAATATCAAATGGTGTTTGAGGATGAAACCAGAATTCAGAAAGCCATGGGTCAGAGACAGAAAGTCACATACTAAAGAAGAAAATCAGGATACAGAAGAAAAAAAGTCTAGAAATTGAAAATGATGATCCAAGATGAGAACAAAAAGATCTGTAACAGTGGGAGTTCAGATCCTGTGGATGAACCATACCCACTAGCAAATGAATCAGATCCTAATATTTTCTCACATTGGGTTAAGAGGTCCACCAAAACTACTCTACCTCCTTAGAGATATTCTGTCACTTAACTATCTTCTTGTCACCGCAAATGGTGAACCACAATGCTACTAAGAGACTATTAGTTTAAAAGATGCATCTCAGTGGGAGTGGGCAATGAAAAAGGAAATGGGTTCACTTGAAAATAACCAAAATTTGGGTTCTTAGGAAACTTCTAAAATGGAAGAAGGATCTTCAAAACAGATAGGTCTACATGATCAAAGATGAAAGTGATGGAACAAAGCCGCCAGACAATGGTACAAAGCACGCTTGGTAGTTAGAGGGTTTCAACAAAGCACTGAGTAGACTACAATGAGATTTACTATAATTAAAATGGCAATAATTACGCTGGTACTTAGTATTATGGTTGCAGAAAATTTGCATCTAAAGCAGCTATATGTGAAGACTGCTTTTCTGCATGGTGATCTTGATGAGAACATTTACATGGCACAACCAAAGGAATATAGGTTAAAGAGAAAGACGACATGGTATGCAAACTAAAAAATGAGTGTATACGATTTAAAGCGGGCACCCAGACAATGGTACATTAAAGATGATTTTATGGGCAGAAATGTGTATAGGAGGTGTGAGATGGATCATTATTGCTATCTCAAGAAATTCAAGAATTCCTATATCATCCATCTCTTTTAGCTGGATCAGATTTGAAACGAAAGATGTCAGAAGAGTTTGACATGAAAGATTTGGGTCCAGCTACGAAAATATTTGGTACGAGCATTACCAGAAATCAGAAGAACAGTTCTCTAAGAGAAGTACCTTTGGAAAGTATTAGAGAAATTTAAGATGAATCATGAGAAGACTACTACCCAAAATACATCATTAGGTAGTCATATTAAGCTTTTTAAAGACCAGTCTCCAAAAACAGATGAAAACAAGGCCGACATTGGCGAAGGTTCTGATAAGAACTCGAAACTTCAATTAGATGAAACAAGAAATTACAGGATAGTCGACCCGATTCGAGAGGGGCTAGTCTCCAATTACAAGGTGCAAGTACCCTAACTTTAATTAACCAAAAACATAGACAAAAACAAATAACCTCAAACAATACTACTTAAACTAATTCTACCTTAACTTCTCCCCTAATTTCAGCACCTAAACTCATGGAACACCTACCCCACTTTCTAAAATTGAATATTTCCATCCATTAAGTTTCCCTCCATATGGTTTCCCTCCATTTAGCAACAACTGGGTCATATCTGACCCAGATTGAACCTGACCCAACAGTGGGTTCGCATCAATACTTCCGGCCCGGAAAATCAACTTGTCCTCAAGTCGAACAAGGATAAAATTGGCCGGCTAAATCCCTGTGTTTCAAATCTGCTTGTACATCCTTATTTCCAGCATTAAGAAAAATCGACCCCGTATTACAAAGATTCCCTTTGTTGTCGTAATAGGGTCGATAGTCTTCCACTTTGAGTGAATTTGAAACTCCATAAACACAGTGTGATGGACTTTTGTATGTGGCAGCAGCATCCATAACAACTCCAGAAGCATGGGCTTGTCCCTTCACCTTTATAACCAGGTCTGTGAACTTCATTGGGGGACCCAGACTACTAGATTTGACATTTTGATCATTAGATCTGATCCACTCCAACTTCTCCTTACATAGGACTTCATGTTCGCCTTTAATTCTTTGATCATCTCCTCCTCGCTTCTCATCAAAGACTAGCTGTATGTTCTTGGCCTTTGATACGATCGACGGGTGTGGTACCGGTGCTCGATTTGGATTTGGCCTTTGTAGCGGTGCTGGTGGCTGTTCATGGCAAGGCAGTGGTGCGAGGGTTTGAAAACCGGTTTTGGGATGGTGTGTGGTGCCAAAATCAGAGAGAGTGAGAGGTGTAGACGATCCAGGCAGTGGTGCTTGACTGCTGGTTGGTTTTCCAAACATTGCAATCTTTAGCGCTGCAACATCATCCCTCCATTGTGTCTCTATGGCGTCAAGCTTGGCAGCAATGGCAGCCAACTGGGCGGCAATAGGGTCTGTTGGAGTGTTGCTGCTCATCGGCTTGCTAAGGTTATACATTCTCTTTGCTTCTTTGATTTCACAGCAATGGAACCAAATGATAAGAACTCGAAACTCAAATTAGATGAAACAAGAAATTACAGGATAGTCGGCCCGATTCGAGAGGGGCTAGTCTCTAATTACAAGGTGCAAGTACCCTAACTTTAATTAACCAAAAACATAGACAAAAACAAAAAACCTCAAACAATACTACTTAAACAAATTCTACCTTAACTTCTCCCCTAATTTCAGCACCTAAACTCATGGAACACCTACCCCACTTTCTAAAATTGAATATTTCCCTCCATTAAGTTTCCCTCCATTTAGCAACAACTAGGTCATATCTGACCCAGATTGAACCTGACCCAACAATGGGTTCGCATCAGGTTCCTTATGCATCCGCTGTGGGAAGTCTTATGTATACATTATGCAATGGTATGCACAAGGCCCGATATTGCTCACGCGGTGGGAGTTGTCAGTATGTTCATGTCTAATCACAAGATAAAACACTAGAAAGAATTATATGACTGCTTAGATATTTTAAGAGAACTTCAAAGATGGCATTATGTTTCAAGGGTGGGGATGTAATTCTCAAGGGTTATTCTGGTATTGTTTTGGATGGATGTAAAGAGACCTACAAGAGTACTAGAGGGTATGTATTTATGGGGGATACTTCAATTTGTTAGATATCTAGGCTCCAAAAAAACATGGCACTTTCAACCATAGTAGCTGAGTATATGGCAGCCACTGAGGCTAGTAAAGAGCTTGTTTGGTTGAAGACTTTTCTCGGTGAGCTAGACAAAAAACAGACAAAGTATCCATTATACTGTGATAATGAAAGTGTTGTGAAACTTGTGAAGAATGTAATATCATGGGAAGACTAAGCACATTCAGCAAGGGGTTAATCAGTGATGGTACAATCCAGTTGATTAACATCAAAGGTGTTGGGTTGTGAAGGCTTTGGGCCGAACCGGCTTAGTTCGGGCCTGTTTTGCTGCGAACAGAAACAAGGGCAGCCGGCCCTAAGGCAATTATGGTTATCTAGTTAATTCTTGGAGCCTAAGTTATTGCCTTAATTACTAACCCTAATCTAGCATTATAAATAGACCCATTGATGTAATTGTATTCTTTGAGCACAATAATAATATAAACCCTAGTTGCAGAATGAACGTAGGTCACCTAAACTAAACCACTATAATTCTCTCGTGTCTATTTTTCTATTGTGTGATTGTGTTTGTTTGTTTGCTTCCGCTGGAACCTACTTTGATTGTGATACCTAACAAGTGGTATGAGAGCCAGGTTTGGAAACACACCAGGTTTACACACTGAAATTGCAGAAGGCTGTTCGAAAGGGTTGTGGTTTTATCTTTTGCTGTTGGTTCGAAATCTGGGGCTGCTGTTCGGATCTGTTTCTTTGGAGTTCGCGATTAGGGTTTGATCAAACCCTAGGGTCACCGCCATCCAGAAAGATAACAAACTTTGTAAAATAGTAATCAAGTTTTAAGATTTTTCTAATCATGTCACTCATAAATTTATTTGTTCGAATCAGGTCACTCATAAATTTTTTTGTCTCAATCAGGTCACTTATAATTTTTTTTCCCAATCAGGTCACTAAAGTTTCAGAATTGTTCTAATTAGATCACTCATAAATTGTAAAAATATTTTAAAAACAATTGAAATATATAAAATATTAACAATATTTATAAAGAATCGAATCATTTTATAAAATTATGAATTATTTAAAAAAATTTAAAAAAATATGAGTGAGGTAATTGGAACATTCTTAAAACTTTAGTGACCTGATTGGAACAAATAAAAATATCAGTGACCTGATTGGAACAAATAAAAAATGAATGACCTAATTGAAACACTTTTTAAAACTTGGTTATTATTTTATGAAGTTTTTTTCGACTCGTCTTCTTTGAGTGTTTTGCGTTTAGGGTTTCGGTTTTGAACTCCTTGAAATCGCTGGTTACATTCGGTTAGCTTCTTCAAAGGGTTTTGAACTCCTTCAAAGGGTTCAGGTATCTTCGGGTTTTAGGGTTTTATTGGAGGTGTGCTTGGCTTCGGTTAGCTTGGGTTCTTTGGCTTTTTCTTCAAAGGTTAATCTTTTCTCACGGTGTTCATCAACTTCAGTTTCTGTTTCGTGATTGTATTCGTTTCTCATTTGCAATGGCTGAAGACGGGAGAGTTCAAATTGAAATGTTTAACGGGACAGACTTTGCTTGGTGGAAGATGCAAATAGAAGCATTGCTTGGTGAAAAAGATTCGAAAGTAGTATTGGAAGAAAAGCCAACTACAATGAACAAAGCTAAAGAAGCGGTTTGGAACTCAAAGGACAAGAAGGCTAGAGGGACTATTACATTGGCTTTGACGAAGAGCATTGCATTTAACGTTATGCACGAAACTACGATTCGTGGTATAATGACGGCTCTGTCTTGATGAGGGAGTTATTCATGACTCGAATGAATGAGGGAACTTCAATTTTGGAGCATATTAATGATCTCAACTCGGTCATGTCCAGGTTAGCTTCTGTGGGCATGAAGTTTGATGATGAGACTCAAGTTGTAGTATTACTATCTTCTTTGCCAGATAGTTGGCCTGGAACTGTAACGGCTATTACTAGTTCTGTGGGGACGGATGGGTTAACATTTGACGGGGTCCGAAACATTGTGCTAGGTGAGGAAACTCGCCGGAAAAGCACTAGTGGTGGATCACCTTCTAGTTTGTTATATTTTGGGGGGAAGGGAAAATAACAGAAGCAATGGAAGTCGAGGGAGGAGTTCGTCTAGAGCTCGGAAGATTGTGAAGTGCTGGAGTTGCGATGAGATTGGGCATGTTAAGAGTTAATGTCCAAAGCGTAAGCAGGGAAAATCTGGTAAGATAAACACTGCTGCTGAGGATGAATGTAATGATGACACGTTACTACTCGAGGTTGAAAACAGTGTGGTCTCTTGGGTTATGGATTCTGGATCTTTGTTTCACACCATGCACAACGGGGAGACGTTGGTGAATCTAAAAGTTGGCAACTTTGGGAAGGTACGAATAGCAAATGGTAATATTCTTGATGTTACGGGCATAGGTGGTGTTAATCTGTTAACTCCATTGGGAACCTACTGGAACTTGAAGAATGTTAGGATGATTCCAGCTTTGAAGAGAAATCTTATCTCTGTTAGTCAACTGGATGAACAGGGACAAAAAGTAAAGTTTGGTGGAGGTAAATGGAAAGTAACAAAAGGAAATTTGGTTATTGCTCATGGAAATAA
Source organism: Flaveria ramosissima (assembly GCA_025215565.1). NCBI lineage: Eukaryota > Viridiplantae > Streptophyta > Magnoliopsida > Asterales > Asteraceae > Flaveria > Flaveria ramosissima. The sequence continues at coordinate 38,894,079 of CM046042.1, forward strand.
ACGAGGATCATTATACATGGTGGAAGTACCTGCTGAGGAAAATATGAGCGTTCCTCAATACAAAGTTGGGTTCGCTGAGTCAAAGGGGCAAGAGGGTTCAATTTGCAAGACTGAAGCCTGGTGCCAAGGTGATTCAAGCTGAGCGGGATCGAAGGACTAAACCAGGTCAGGGGTTTGGTGTCAATGGGAGCACGGGGCGTGTTTCGAATACAGTCATAACACAACGTTGGGTTTTGAAGACCGCTACTCCGATTGTTAAATTCTCTCCTATGGATGTCTTGCTGAATGAGGAGAGTGTTGATGATTCTCGGGTTATCTCTGGAGCTAGTGGATTGTGCATATCAGTTGAGATAGAGAATGGGTTGGAGCTCGAGAGAGCTTCAACTATCCCCTCATGTACTTGATGAGAAAGGGTGCAACTAAGGGTTATGATGAAGTCTTAGTTGATTAGTATTGAAGCTTGGAAGACTTTGGATATGAAGAATACTGGAGTTACTGGATCTGGGTTACTTGGATGGCGTTTGTAGACTTTTGCAAAGCCTTCAAGTGGGAGATTGTTGGGTTGTGAAGGCTTTGGGCCGAACCGGGCTTGGTTCGGGCCTGTTTTGCTGCGGACAGTAACAAGGGCGGACAACCCTAAGGCAATTATGGTTATCTAGTTAATTCTTGGAGCCTAAGTTATTGCCTTAATTACTAACCCTAATCTAGCATTATAAATAGACCCATTGATGTAATTGTATTCTTTGAGCACAATAATAATATAAACCCTAGTTTCAGAGTGGACGTAGGTTACCTAGACCGAACCACTATAATTCTCTCGTGTCTATTTTTTCTATTGTGTGATTGTGTGTGTTTGTTTGCTTCCGCCGGAACCTATTCTAATTGTGATACCTAACAAAAGGGGACAAGAATCCACCTGGCATATTATCTAAAGTTGTCACATTGGTTGGCCTTCATGGTTAATTGCAGATGCAGGCGGGTACGAATCAGGTGGTATGAAAGGTTCTTTCATGAAGATTCAAGATTAGAGAAGTACATGACAAGTGCAGTTGAAAATGTTTCACGCATCCAAGTGGAAGCAGGTTGAAACGTTTGACGCATACAAGTGGAGGGTTGGTAAAGATGTTTCGGAGCCTAAGTGGGAGATTGGTGGTGTGGGCTCCAATCCATCTTGGGGGTGGCCGGCCTAACCCTAATCAGTGTTAACCTAATTTTGTTAAGTTTGAATATTACTCCTAAATGTCTTTTATTATAAATACCCTCCTATTGTACTTGTAATCTTTGTCTTTCAAGAGTAATAAAAAGAAAACCTGGTTCGTAGTCCGTAGACGTAGGTCAATACTTGACCGAACCACGTTAAATCTTGTGTTCTTTATTGCTTTTATATATCGTGCTTGTGTGTTTTGTGTTGTGTGACTACAATATCATCGTCGTTATTCTTGCTGTTGTTCCCTTCTAACTGCTGCAGATTGCAGTCGATAACCACCAACAGCTGCAGCCTACAGCTGGCACAAAGGGGCTGTGTTTCTGCCGAGAACAGGGGTGTTGTTCTGTTCTGTTTGTGCTGCTGTTTAGCCAAGAAAGAGGTACCCTAAACAGTTTATTTTGTGTTAGTTCAGTGTCTTGGTTGTTTAATTATCGTTCCCGCCGCGTAGTTACATGTATTGCTATCGTTATTACTATCATAATCTCGTCACTTGTTTTAGAAGCCAATTAGAAATACCAACAAGTTCTTAAGGCCCGAGTCGTTGTAATATATTGATTTCTGTAGCCCTAACCGAATCACCAGGTCAGCCGTGTACGGGTAATACCTAACACCTCTAAAGTAGTTTAAATATAGAGGTGGTCTTCACACTCTATCCCATGCATATGAAATAGTAAAAGAGGTGTTTCCACTTTCCAAGTCAACCCAATCTAACCTGACCTGTTTTGCCCTGAACATGAAACTGATCTCATATGATCCAAACCCATTTTGCCCGTTACTCAAATCACCCAACAAATCTAATATGCCATGTATGGTAGATGGTGATAATGATATAACTGACACATCAAGCAAAAAGTATAAAAACGAAGGGAGAATATTACCTGAAACATGATCCCGATAAAAGCCCAAAATTTGAAAATGTGGCAGGGAACAGCAATACAAAGCTTAGAGAAATAGAAAGCACAATCAAATTTCTACTGTAAGTAAATTGGTACATGGTACATGTTATGCGACTAAAGTAAAAGATTAAAGAGAAAAATATACCTCATGGAACACAGCAGACATGAAAAATGCAATCAAGATGGCAGAACCCTGAATCCAAGGGCCACAAAATCAAATATTAATTACAACAAACGAAAATAAAAGTCATAAATGAATGGAAACGGTATTTTTCTAGGCATGATGTGATATACAATTGGAACAATAAATCATTACCCTAGGTATCCCATTACGCAAGCAAGGAAAATACAGATGCCTTACAATCCATTTATGAACAGGCTGCAAGAAAACAAACAAATAAATTAGAACTGTCGGCTATGCCTTTAATGACAATAGTTGCAGTAATCAAACCAATAATATGTATATGTATATGTATATGCATATACATATATATATATGATACGAACCCAAGAAAGGGTCCGACCCAGTTGTTGCTGGATATAAGGAAACGGGGCAGAGGGAACTTGGAAGGAGGGAAAACAGTTGAAAATTTAGGAACAGGGGGATCATCCACCAGATTAGGGAGTGGGGTTAACCGTTTCCACCAAGGTTTAGTTTAAATATTAGTGTGCTGTGTGCCTGCATTTTTCTAAGGGGTCAATGTTTTTGTATATCAACTTAGGTTGTTTACCTTTGTACTTAGAGATCTATCCTATCTCGAATCAGGTTGTTTATTCTATATCTAAGCTTTCGATTTCCAGTATCTAAAAATGGTTCTATTGTCGGGGAACATCGAAGAAGAGAGTATGGATCAAAACACACGAGCACAACTGCTATCGCCGCCCAATTAGCAACCATTAGAGCTTGGCTAGACTCTTTGATATCTTCCTTGAAAGAGGTTATTAGTGTATTACAGAAGTCAAAATTCAGAATTCCATGCTCGACTACCGATCCACAACAAAACCGCTGCCAATATTACCGACTCCACCAACACCGCTACCGGGACTACCGACTACACCACCACAGCCGCCAAAATTACTGAATCCGCCGCCGCCGCCGCTGAAACTACCGAGAACGTCGCCACCGCCAACGCAACCATCTTTTATCACCGAAACCGAAATTACCGGAGAACAACCAGCGAAGACCATTGGAATACCATCGAAGGAGAAGAAGGTTAAAGTTCCGAAGGAGAAGAAGGAAAAATGCTCTAAAAGAAGCTTTGTTGGCTCTATAAGAGAAAGGCGGTTCAAGCCCTCATACGATCGCAAAGACACTAGCAACCATAGCCAGCAAGAAATCCACAACTACAACCAAGAAACCAAAGCAAACAAAAGCTAAAAAGCCTAATGCCTCTACGGCAAAAGCCACCGACACCGCCATCACCACCACTGAAACTAGCCATTTTGACTACATCAATAACCATCTCAACACAAAAAAGGACATCCTAGCCACCACCCTGATAGAAGAGAGCTCACTCTCTGTTTTTCCACCAAAAATCAAAATCAAAGGACATATGAATGTATCATCATCATCAAAAGCTATGAATCTTGAAAAAAAGAAAAATATGGATAGTTGGAAGGAGTTTCTTCATGTTAGGAACGAAGATGTACACGCCGACTTGAAACGCAGGGACTTAGCCGGTCAATTCCCTTTCTCTCGACTTGAGGTCCGACCCACTTGCTGCTGGATAGAAAGAAACAGGATGGAGGGAAATTGGGAGGGAAAACAATTGAAAATTTAGGAGCAGGGGGGTGATCCACCAAATTAGGGAGTGGGGTTAACCACTCCCACCAATGTTTAGCTTTTTTTATTAGGTTTTACCTTCGTAATCGGAGAATCAACCAATCTCAAATCAGGTTGTTTATTCTATATCTAAGCTTTCGATTTCCGGTATCTAACAGTTATGTATATGTGTTTTTGTGTGGGTAAAAGCAGGAGATAGCAGCAGCAAAAGAGAAACATATACCCCACAAATATATTATAATCGTCAATGGTTGCAGTAATCAAAACCAATGTGTGTATGTGCGTGAGGGTATGTGTGTGTGTAAGAGCACGATATAACATCAGCAAAAAGACATATAACTATAAAACCGATGAATGTAAGTTTAAAGCTAGGCTTACCATATTCCATAATCTCCAGTACTGGAGCAGCATAAGGTGAAGAAAGCATGCAAAGAAAGCAAGATCAGCAAGTAATGGTAGCAATGAGAAAAAAACAACACTATAATATTAAAAGTAATAACATTAGTAAATAGATCACACCTCTTCAATAGTTTGTGCATTCCACCAATCTTTATAAAACTCACGATCCCCAAAACGAAGAAGCTCAGCAAGTATATTTAACCTATGTTACAGTAATGCATGTATATGTGACTAGAATGCTGCAGAAAAGCCATCACTAGAGTGATAAAAGAAGCAAATACTTACCAAAGATGAAAAAAGCAGTAGAACATACAGAGCCAAACGTATAGATTTGGAACTGAAAGCTTTAAAACCCGCTCAATTGCATATAAAATGTCTCCTTTCAGTGGATGTCGAGAGTTTTTGACAATTGGGTTGATATACTGCGGATAAGATATACTAACCATATTAGTTTGACATGCTTAGGTAATGTTTGCATACAGGACTGGAATGAACCATTCCACAAGGAATGTGATTATTTCTATTTTAAGGATTTTCATTTTTCAATACTAAGGGAAGGGGTGTTTTTTCATCACCCTTCAATGAATGGAATGCCATCTTACAATTTAATCTAACACTTAACCATTAAAATCAATAATAACAGTGATTTCTACAAAAGTAATGACTTTCATGAAAATAATTTCTAATATAGCAAAATTAATTAATAGTACTTTTATTATGATATTATTTGAAGTTCTCTTAATCTTCTTCAGTTTTTTTTATATTTTAACTATGCAAATATATTTTCTATGTTTCATTAAATCATGTACTAACTAGAAGCAAAAGATATATAGATTCATATATAACATAAAAAAGATGTATAAACCAATATTTATTGGTAATATATATATTAGGGCCGAGTGGCAGCCTCGACCCGAGCGGAAGTGCGATGTGTCTGGAAACTCGGGATCGTAAATGGATTCGAGTACCATTCTGATCGCCTCTTTCATGATCCTTTCTATAGGTAGAACTACTGTGAGCGGTCTAAACTTCGACCCTTATTTCTTTCTTCATATTATATTGTAAAGGGGAGCAAAGCCCTTATTATTATTATTATTATTTTTTATTTTTTATTTTTTTCTCCCTATATATATATATATATATATATATATAAAACCTTTTTCCAAACATGTCACTTTTAATGATTATCCAATGACAAAAATGGAGGAAAAGTAAACAAATATTAGCTCATACCTTATACCTAAGTTTCTTGTTATAGATAAATCCTGATATTTATTTTGCTTCTAGTTTGTACACAATTGATATGAAATATAGAAACTTATTTGTGCCAAAATAAAATTTTTACAGAAAACAGATTAAAACCCTCGCATAAGAGATTATTATTTTGGTAATGTTAAATAAGTAAGAAACACATTAGTAAAAAGCAAACATTATTGAGTATTTAATATAGTTATAAATATTTAAGGGAAAAAAATTGTGAACTTTCATTCCATGGATACCAAACGCCCTCTCCTAGGAAAGAAATTCCTAAAACTTGAGAGAATAACATTCCTTATGGACTAGTCGTTACTGCATACCAAACACTACCTTATGGAAGCAAATAAAGGACAAGTTAAGAAACTGTAGCCTCCTTAAAAAGGACGGACTTACTTGTTCAATGATGAATCCCATGAACCCTGTAAATATTACTAGCTTGATCAGTTGTCGTAGCACCCAACCCTTTCGAATAAACTCAGTGCGAGGATAACTAATCTACAAGTAAAAATGCCTCAATATGTATGATAATAATAATAATGACCATGATGATGATGATGATGATGATCGATGATGATGATGATGATAATAATAATAATAATATTAATATTAATAATAATAATAATGATGATGATAATTATTATTATTATTATAATATAAATAATAATATAATGATAATAATATAATATTAATATTAATAATGATAACAAAAAGAAATTCATGATGCAGGAAAACTAAGCAGTTAAAGGTAAATAACTCGAACAATAATGTGAATTTTATCATCATATGCCGAAGTGAAAAGGTTACCACACAGGTTAAGCGAGAGACTAATGTAAAATAAGATGTGAAGAAGTTAAAAATACTAAAAATAAAGCAGCAAGACTAGATCTATGAAAGGTGAAAACAGTTATGAAGTTGTCTATATAATTATCTATAGACACAAGAAGTATCAACCAATTATATAGTAGTGAAGGCTCAAATATTTTATACCTGGTAGCACAAAGTGGGAGCAACCATGAAATAAACCAAGCTATTGAAGTCAACGTCATAAAATAACTCAATATTTGAAGATTTGGACTCCGCTTCTCCCTAACAATATAATATATGCAAGTACATTAAAAAACATTCCCATAAAATAACTCAATATTCTAAATTTTTAAGGCTAAACAAAGATTGATTTGTGATGAAGACCAAACACCTATTCACTTACCTTATCAGTTGAATTCACAAGAGACCGCATGTCGTAATTTGTGTGCACAAAAGATACCAGCTTTAACCAATTAATGCAAGCACACAGCATCAATGAAACACCTGATAGAACAACTGAACCAAACCTGCACAGCTTTAAACAACACATGAGAATGATTCATGTCTTGCATACTTAAGTCTCAACTTCAATTGTGGGCTTTCATATCCAGAAATTGATTCTATTTATGCATTAGTAGTGGGGTGGTTTTGTAAGATGGTAAAATACTGAATAATATTATTGAATAGTTAGGTTACAATATATAGAGATAACAAGTAACCCTAGAAACCTAACTGGGTCCGTGAGCTCATTCTAATCAAACCCTAATAATATATTCTAATAGGTTTCAATTTGTTTTCTGTGAAAACAGATCGATTTGGGTTTTATATTAACGTAACATATCACCTTTATAAAACTTGGCAAAAAAAAGAAGTGGGTTGAAATGGGTAAAAAAAAACCAGTCACATAATCAATTTTTAACCAACTTTCTAAATTGTTTTAGTCTTGGAAAACAGTTTTTATAATACTAATATATTAACTTTTTGCAACTATTTTAAAGGTAGAAGTGGAAAATTGTATGTCAACCTACCATTTACCCAACTCACCATTTTGCCACCTAGATATTGACTTAGATTTTACAAGAATAAAAGATAGGCTCATAATTTAGCCTCTATAGAGGAGCTACCTGATACAGAAAAATGTCTCTGCAGGGGTTTCAAGGTTGTTCTCATGTTACTTTATAAGTTTGTAATTAACGGACAACATGAAGCTTATAAATGTCTGAAAAAAAGGTAAAAAAATCTGGATGCACAGTGAAAGAATATTGACATCTGTATCACAGATAGTTTTACCAGAGTCCTAAAAGGAATACATTCCAGCATAATTCCATGTATAAAAAAGGAAGGCAAGCTATAGATCAGTCTTTTATTCAGTATTTTCATATGACTATCCAATAACAATAATGAAAACTAGGTTAACTGAGACTATACTTCAGAAAGCACAACACAAACTTGTATATTCTTGAAAAGCATTTAAGGGTGTAAAAAAACTGACCTAAGAATCATGAAAACTGGATACAGAATTGCAGTTGTAGTTATTATAACATGGAGAGTGATTACAACCTGCAAGAGTAAAGATCTAATTAGTTTCGGTAAATTTAACAATATTTCCTCGTAGCAATAGAGAACAGTTTGCTTACAGGGTTAGATAAACGTTTTTGCCAAGCCAATTTCTCAACAATGTAAGCCGCAAGAGGGAAGAGCAGGAGAGAGAGGCTACAAGATCAGAAATCAACACATCCATATCAAATATTAAAAAAATACCACATGTTCACTAAAATGGAAGTAATTATTTCTTATATGGCTTTTACAAGAATAACTAGAAAAGAATATTACCAGCACATGAGAAGTGGCCAATCTCTTAATGATCTTGAACTGAACCAAAAATTAGAATTGATCAATAATCCATACTGCAAATGTAATTGGGATAATGTTAGCAGTAATTTATATGATTGATATGATAGTATAAGCTGATACAAATCTCCAATCATAGACACCACATTGAGCTTACCTTCATCAGATTCTCGATGATGAGCCTACTGTTTACAGCGACAAGCACCACTATGCAAAGGTTAAAGAGGCCTGCATGACTCTGCCAGAGGTTTCAAATTATCCATTTCATTTGTCTTATACAATATATGTGATGGTATACTAGTACAGTAACAAGACTGATAATGATAACAAAATCAAAAGAACACTGGAATAAAACAACGACATGGAAAATAATCCATACAACTAACTTTTAAAGTTGTACTAGAAGATCTTATGTTGCTTTAAGGTGTACCTTCTTTTGAGTTCATAGGCACACAGAACAAGGCATACAAATAAAGCATTACAACAAAGATATCATCGATTAGGTTATTAGTATCCGAGAAGATAAGAACTTATTGACAACAAAGGTGTATGCTACGCTAAACTGTAAGTTTTATGTTCCCACTTTTAACTTTCTGATCCTATAAAGCTGAATCATCCAAATTCGTGTATTGATCAGTTCATTGGAAACTGTCAATACTATCACACACAGTGGCACTTCCATCTAAACCGTCTATCATCAAGTGTGAACCTCTCAAGATAGCTTCTTCTTTCTAAGAAATCAACTTTCGTTCTTTCTACACTAATCATTATATAGTTACCCTATTGACCAGCTAAAATTACAATTTACACATGCAAAACACTATATCTACAACAATTTATACTCCTGGTTTCTAGCCATTGCTTGATAAAAATTCTAAATCACACTACCGAAATAATCACTGCACAAGCATATACACTTCAGTAATAAATTGTTTAGTACTGGTTGAAAGATCTAAGAGTAAAAGATTTCAGTTCTTACTCTTCCACCAAACCTATGAGCCAGAACAATATGATCTACCATGACTACCCAAACATTCTAACCCACATGCTTCCCTTTTATTCAGTTCCAACTTATAAACATATCATTACTCTCAAACAGTATGCATTTTTATAGTGTAAATAAAACAAAATTGAAGCCAATTTCAAAGCCATTTAGTCATTTAACTAACCTAAATTCTCGATACATCCTCTTTCATATCAAGAACACACTTCACGCATCACAGTCAATAGCACCACCTACTCCCTATTCTACCAATACCTCTACAGTTTGATCCATCAATTCTTAAAACGACTTGAAGAGCAATTAACAAACAAACACGTACAAATCAAAGCAAAGCAAAACCTGCTTGAAGATGGCATCAGAACTAAGCGGAGACTCCTTAATCCTTCGATGAGCCGGAGAAGACGGCCGATACGCATAATGCAACACACTCGTCTCACCTCCTTTCTTCTTCTCCCCCTCTCCACTCCCCTTCGATTCCTCTTTCGCTCCATCACCATCTCGGATCTGTTCCCTTCCACTCTCACCGCAATCGAACGAGCTCGTCTTCTCACACAAACCGCCTCCGGTTCCGGCGTCAGCCTTCACACTCGTCCGCCGCCTTACATACGCCGTCGTAGTCGCCGTCGCCGTCGTGTCTCCGACGTTTGGCGTGTCTAACAGCGCCATTGATGACAAATCGCTTCAAATGAAAGCGGATGGATGAATTACAAGTGAAGAAACAGCAAGATCAATGGAGAATCGATTGAATTTAGAGTTGAAAACAGAAATTGAAATTGAAATTGAAATTGAAATTGAAATTGATGGAGTTGAGATGATGCAGAGTAATGTAATAAAGAGGAAGTAAGGATTGGGGGAGAGATTAGGCGGTTTATTGGATTATTTGGAAATCGTATCTCGATGTATCGGTGTGCGTATATTATACATATATATGATATTATATTATAGTATATATTAAAAACTTTGGTCGGTGAATACAGTGGTGTTCTATGAGTTCATAATTTTGCCACCAAACTCCTATGGTTTACAAAGAACCCCTTAGATTATTAGATATGTGGTGTTCTCTCCATAACCCACGTGGGTTGTTGCATGACCCAGTTCCCTTTATTTGACTACACGTACTCCCCTCGCATATATCTATCTGAATATTTCTCTCTCTCATAGATAAGCAAATGACCGCCATTTTTCCGATCTCTCTGCTTTCCTCGACGTAAAACATTACGTTGATGTAAACGAAATCCACCATAACATCAATCTATTTTAGCTAGGTTTCAGATGTGATCAAGGCTATGTGTTTCAAGATGCTCTATAATGCAATGGTACAGAAGATGATAATAATGATATAATGGTTTTGTTTCATTTCATTGATCTTTCATTTGAATTGCAGAAGATAATTGTAGTTTCTTGCACTTAATATAATGCTTATGGGTTTGGTTCGAACAATAAACTACAGAAAGTATAATTGCTTTATTTTACTCTTTTGATTTAGATTATATATCCGCTCCTTTTGCTTTGAGTTTTTGTTGTTTGGTATTTGAAGTAGGGGATTAGTGACGGATTTTGTTATGAGGTATACGAGGTTTGTTTTTAGTAAGCACTAACCATCCTAAATTGTTTGATCACCGTTATTTAAACTTGGATCTTTAATATATAAGCATAACTTATCTTTTTGTGATATATTACGCCATCTGGGTGTGCATCTAATCAAACTATGCTTTTGTGTAACCATTAGTTAATATATGATGTTATTCTATGTTTAGAATTATTACTTTAGATCTTTTGTAATGTAAATTTGAAGGTGTCGCCAAAAGAAACTAGAAGCAACGGCCAAGTTTCAGTTGAGTTAAAACAAAATGAATAACCATAGAATAAATACTAATGTACAAGTATCCGGTCACAACTAAATTCCAATTGAGTTAAAACAAAATGAATAACCACTGAATAAATACTAATTTACAAGTATCCCGCCGCAACGCCCGCCGCAACGCGCGGGTAAAAAATTCTAGTTACATATATGATATGTATATATATGTATATGTATACACACACAGAGGTGATTAAACAACGGTGATGATTGTCATCAGATTCTTCTGTGTGTGTGTGTGTTTGTGTGTGAGAGAGAAAAGTGGTGATGGGTGTGAGCATTATTATTGTATATCTTTTTGAAGGTCAAAATCAAATTTTCAACCTCTTTAAGTATAAACACTTACGTCATAGATGCGCTTTTTATTAACTTCTTCAATGACTTTTGTTACACAGATTTTCATAAGATTTCAATTTATAATCTTATGAGATAATACCAGGGTTCTGATATATAGAAATCAACCTTATAAATCGCCATCCTTTTATAAGTTTTTTTATCATACTATATGGTCGAGTATATTGAAAATAGAACAATTTTATGGGTGATATTAAAGGGTTATACGTCCCATATAGCCCTATACAATCTCTTATACGACACATATAGGGTTATACGACGCGTATAGCAAATTTCGACCATGACTATAAGAAAAAATTCAAGGGGCTGCCGGTATGAGGCTATATGACCCCCCTATACGACGTGTATAGGGCTACGGATGGCCACGCTGCGGATAGTCTAATGTTATATGAGTCATACGAGGTGTTATGCTTTGATATATGGTGGACCACATAAGATATTATACGAGTACATCATTATGTTTTACGGTCCATATGATTGTTGAAATTGACAAATGTGAAACAACGACAAAACTTATATGATGTGTATTAAGCATTATATAAAGTTTATTGTCTTGTAAATATATTTTCATGATGTATTTTAATAAATAGGTGTGTAGATACGTTATTTATGTAATCTTTTTAGCATATCAACTTTTGTTATAAATACATATATACGTTATAATGAAATCATTAAATCATATCTATTTTTAGATTATATTTAGTATATGATGCTTGCGTGCTATTATTGTGTAAAAAATATTTGATTACGATATGCGTATCTAAGTAGTATCTAAGTGTAGTACGTTCAAGTATAAAGGTGTAAATAGTACACTCACTTTTTATAAATTCATATCCAGATAAATAAATTACCGTGTAATGTGATATTTATTTTACTTTTTCTATTTGTAACACTTTGAAATTTATACTTTACAATTTATTTGCTCATTATAAAGTTCACAAAATAAACAAGTTTGGTTAGTGTTGGTTGTTATTGTTGTGTTTATTATAAGTTGAAATGTATATTATTTATATACACTTATGAACTCAAAAGTTAAGGTCTTAAAAACTTTATAGAATTTATGATCGGCCATTTTAATTGTGCTTTCAGCAAGTAGGCGACGCGCCCTCTGCCCCACGCATCTAACCAGTTCGTGTGGTTCACCGGTTCCACCGATACTTTCGCAACTATCATACTAATTTAAGTCTAGCACGAAGTGAGTTTTTGATATCAAAGAAAATATTTAAATGACTCATGAGACTATTAAAGTAATATGTCAGAAGTTTTCATACTATGACACACATATATGTATAATTATATATCATGCGCACTTTAAAGTTTGACATATTTTCTTTATAACATCTTCACTAACTTGATAATACGGTATAACCTTATGATATATAAACACGTTATCTTTAGACATTTTTTGCACAGGTTTATATATTTGAAGTTTTAAACTATTAACCTTTATGATTGTAACAACAACTTACGTTTTTTTGATTATGCAACTAATACTCACTTGGTTATGTTGCTTAATACTTTTATGCTAATGAGTTATACTTCATATTATATTTATTTCATTGACGGCTTAGGAAGCTTAGTGTATATGCACTTGTCACATATTGATAAAGATGACAACTTATTAATTGATGTTTAAGTTTTATGTTTTTCAATCTTTTCCATTTTATTACTTTAATTTAGGCAAGCATTAAGTGCATGGGTTTTCATGGTATAAGTTTAGAAAAGTAGACAATTAACTAATAAATCTTGACCTTTCGAAAAAAAAACTATTAAATCTTGAAGTTTTTAAATGATACATATGCCTTCAAAGCTATGTATTAAATTCAGTGCAAAGAAATCAAATATCAACAACCTAACATGCATATTATTATCTCCTTCAGTAACATTATCTTTTTTTATTTTATTCATCTTTGATGGGTAGCTTTTTTATTTTTATTTTATTTTTTAACAATCAACATTCCATTAAATTAGTCACATTTTTTTTCTACTTATTTATTTGAATACGTTTAAAAAAGGATCTTCTTCGTATTTTTAAGAGTAACATTATCCTTTTATTATATTCATCTTTGATGGTTGTTTCTTTATTTTTATTTTTTCTAACAATCATCAATCTATTAAATCAGTCACATCTTCTCTCTACTTACTTATTTAAATACGCTTAAACACGTGCCATCTTTAATGTATAAATTTCAAGAATTTAATTCTAGAATATACAAAATATATTTAGCTTCATATGTAAGCGGAGATGCCTTTGAAGTCATTTTAACCAAGTTAGTATTTTTTTAATTTCTTTTTGTAAAGTATTTTTTATTATGAAGATGATTATGATTTTTTCTGTCATTTTCCCATCATCAAGCTTGTCCTCACATTACAAACTTAAGAAACTATTAGTACCATATGTCTCATTGATTTGGGGTTATTAGCATTAAGATTGTTCACTTGGTCCATATTTAGACCATTTGAAGCTTCCATTAGATATAAAATTATTGTAAGAACTTAATGAGCTTGTTGAGAGATATTCTTCAAAGTTCAAAATATGTTCTTTACTAGATACAAGGTTATGATTTTGGTGATGTCTATAAATTTCTAAATTGAAATTGTTGCTTCTATATTTTGAAAAGTTATTTTCATAGAGTTTTGTATAGTATTGATGTTTTGTGTTTCGATCGAGTGGTATTGATAAATGCTAGCTAGTGTTTTATCATATAATGTTTGGTTATATCATTATGTATTTTTAAATCACTATTGTCAATAAAACATCACATATCATAGTCTAGTGATTTAAGATCACCGGTAAAACAAAAACAAAAAATAAAGCAGAATAATACAATTAATTAATAAGTACGGTAGATTTTGACATAATAGTGTCGTGCAACGTTTTTTTTTATATTGTAAGTTAAGGTGTTGCGGCCCGACTTGGGGTTGCTTAGTAATTAAGTTTATTGTTTTTATATATTAATTTAATTGCCGACTTGTGGAATATATTCCTTTTATCTTAAGTTGAGACGTTGTTTTCATGCCTTTAAAGCTAAAAAATGCTATATGAAGTTGAGATAAGTATATATAAAAAAGTAGTTTGCTAATTATTAGTTACTAGGATATAGCCCCGTTTATTACATGTTATGAACTGTAAAGCATTATTTGGATATAAGATATAACGGAAATTACGTATGAGTAAATACTTTGATTAATTGAAACCATTAATTGTTTCTAAAACTTTCGTTTTAAAAAAAATATTGCTTTGATAAGAATTCATTTTTTTCAATATTTGTTGTTTAAAACTCCGGGTTTGTTTTGTAAATTTTTTATATTAAACTTTTATTTTATAAAAAGAATGATTTTAAAATAATTTCATTACTTCAAAAAGTTTTGTTGTTTTAGAAAAAAATCATAGTTTTGAAAAATTTGTTTTTGAAAAAGTGTATTAATCAAAATACTTAGTTTTTATTTAATGAAAAATGTCTTTTTAAAATTATTGATTAAAGAAAAGTTAGATTTATAATATAGAGAGACAAAAAAAGAAAGATTTGAAAATTAATTATTTGAATTTTTGTTAGGCGAGAAAATAAATGGGAGAGTAAATGTGAAAATGACATTGTGGCAAAGAGTGTAAAGCATTATTATCATAGATTATAAACATTAAGCTTTAGTTCATTACAAATTTTTACCAAACACAAAATGTTCCGTTTTCATGATTTAAGTTAAAGGAAAATTAAGAAAAAAAAAGTTATAATAGGTAGGTACATGAATATGATATTTATACAAAAATGGGGGTATGACAATATCCACACAAGTATCTAGGCACCATGCGTGCTCGTATGCACAATCGTGTCAGGTTGTGGGCAGTAACGAAGCTTAGATATTTTTATAAAGGGGCGGGGACGGCTAGGTGGCCGGTCCGGTTCACCATGGATCGTATTTGGCTGGTCGAACCGGCCGGTTCGTCCCGAACCGATGGTCGGATCAGGAAACCGGACCGGTTCGAACCACCAAAGCAGTAAGACGTCTGGTTCGACGTCCGATCCGGTTCTGAAAACATTCCCCCCCCAGCTCCTTTAATGTTTCCCCCATGGTTGTGGGTTATCAGATTGAAGGGTAATAAGCAATAGACATGTTGAATTGATAATGCTTACGAATTGTGTATTTAATATTGTGAAAAACATCAACTTTAACCTAAATTATTTTAAAATATACTACACGTGTAACACTATGAATAGGTTAAACATAATAGCATAATAGACCTACTGTTGATCTTAATAAAAGATTTAATCATACTTTGGGATGGTTGGCATGTCATATTTTTTAATTAAACAAGTGAAACATGATTACATGACAACCAAAGCTTAATTATAATGGTGTCATGTTTCTATTATGTTTGGAGTTGTATGTAGAATTGTCACCCTCGGTGTAACACGAAATTCGTTTATCCATTTTAAGTTACAAAAAATAATTATGTATTTTGTAATGTTTTATTGTTGAATTAATTATCTGAATACTCTAGGTTCGCATTACATGATATATCAGAAAAAATGTTTGCACAGAAAATGTTAAAGTTTTTAATAAGATAATAGGAAATAAATGAGATAGAGAATGAGAAAGAAGACAAAAAAAAGTCTTTAAACATCCATACTCTTCACCTACTAAGAATTATTTAATAAAAAACCAAAGTTAAAACTTTTATGCCAGTTTTAAATTGTTATAATTTTTAACAACAATTTTTGAATCTTTTTAGATAAATAGACCATAACTTGTATTATGTAAGATTTAACCTTTAATTTTTTAATTAAGACACATGTATCACTGAATAATCAAGATTTCCTTTTATTAGGTGTGTGTAAAAAACCGAAATAACCGAACCGTAACCAAAATAACCGACGCAACCAAACCGAGAAAACCGAAACTACTAAGGAACCGACGGTTTGGTTTGATGATTTTTTAAAACCCGAATTTTTCAGTTCGGTTTTGGTTTTGTTTGTAACAAAAACCGAAAAACTATATAACTTATAAAAACTACTAGCCTATTAGTTACTTATTTAACTTATATTATCCAAAAGATATTGATATTTTGATTTCAAGAATAATATTTAAACTTTTTTTATTTGAATGATAGATTAAAATGTTTTATTGAATATATTGTTCTTATATTTTATGGATTGCATTTAATTTTAATGTTAACTAATTTATAAAAATATATAGATTACATTTAGAGATCAACAAAATAATGTAAGGCCAAAGTTTTTGGCATAAATTCATTACTTTAAAACATTTTTTTCAAAAACTTGAAGCCCAAATGGTAAAACCAGAAAAAAACAAAACCAAACCGAAACCAAAGTTAAAACCGAAAAAACCGAAACCGAACGGTTTTAAAATCCTAGAAACCGAAATATCGGTTTTTGGTTTTGGTATTAGGCTAAAACCAAACCAAACCGACCATGCACACCCCTAGATGTTATCCTGCTATATATCTTGTATTTTAGACTATCCCAACGACCCAACGCTAACATGGGAGAAAAAAAACCTTGGTCAGTATGCCAGAGGGGACGCCTGTAAGATTTCTTTCGGATAAGTTGACGTGGAGAGGACAATGCGGTTCGTGAAGATGGTAGCGATAAAATGAGTGTCAGAATCTGAAGTTAAGGGCAACGGTGAGGTTGCCTACATCGATAGCCATTCACCTTCATTCTGCATCTGCAAATCTCACGTTGTCTATGTCAGTGTCAAACATGGAATCATACACAGGAGTAAAAAAATGTAATAATGGTAATTACTAATGTTTTGTGTTAGCTGAAGTTGTTTTGCTTTTAGTTTCTTTTTCTGGAAAAAAACTTATGTTGATGCAAATCATATTTTCTGATTTCCATAATCTATTTTGATATGAATATACTCACTTCTAAAAGTTGCATCTAAATAGCACCTTTGGTTCTAATGATTTTTAATTTAAATGCATGTTTGGCTAAACTTTTTAAACTACTTATGATTTTTTGGATGGGTAAAAAGACAAAAATGTCTCTTCAAAAGTCACCAAAAGTTAAAAATTTTAGAGTAAATTATCATTTGCAACCCTAATGTTTTCTCATTTTAATCACTTGTATCCCTGCAGTTTCAAAATCTTGATTCACCCCCTAAGGTTTCATTTTTGTCTTCATTTGAATCCAAATGACTAACTCCGTTAAATTGTTCAGTTAAATCTTTATGGAAAAGACTAAATTGCCCTTAAGAATAAAAAAAACTTTGTGGGACCAATCACATCATCTTCTTCTTCTCCTTTGACCCACACAACCTCCATACATCACGCACAGTACCACCACCCACTGTCGCCGACCTCCATACCCCCACTGCCGCCAACCTCCACAACCCTTGCCACCCCCCACTACCGCCGGCCTCCACAGCCCCCGCCACCCCCACTGTCGCCGGCCTCCACAAACCCCACCACCTCCACTCCCGTCTGCCTTCACTACCACCACCACCTTCACTCTCGTCTGCCTTCACAACCCCCACCACCTCCACTCTCGTCTGCCTTCACAACCCCCACCACCTCCACTCTCGTCTGCCCTCACAACCCCCACCACCTCCACTCTCGTCTGCCTTCACAACCCCCAATACATCCACTGTCGCCAGCCACCTCAACCCACACCACCTCCACTATCGCCGCCCTCAACAACCCCCACCACCTCCACTATCGTCGGCCTTCACAACCTGGGAGAACCTGAGTGTCATAGGCCTGTGGCAATTGAGAGATGAAGTTGTGTGCATTTGAAGCTTTTGCAGCTTCAATGACTTCTTCCATGGTGGCATCTTCTTTACCAAACAATATGTTCTCTTTAATGGTGGTTGCAAACAATGCAGGCTCTTGACTCACCAAACCCATTTGTGATCTCCACCATCTTAGCTGAAGCTTATCAATTCTCACTCCATCTACACAAATATCTCCTCCTTAAGGGTCATAAAACCTCAGCAACAATGAAATCACCGTCGATTTACCAGACCCACTTCCACCCACCAACGCCACCGTCGTTGTTGTCGGAACTCTGAGGCTAATAGCTTCGAATATCATTGATTCAGGCCTCGATGGGTATGCAAATTTCACGTTTTTGAACTCAATTTCCCCCTTGAGTTCTTGTATGATCACACCTTCCATATTGTCTGAATCGATCGTTGGGACCCTTTTGATCACTTCTCGTATGCGTTTGCTAGCTGCCATTGCGTCAGAGAAGTACTTCAAGTTCGACATTGCAGAACCAAATGACCTGTGATTACCGATGTTAATGCTATGGTGTTGAACAGTGGTGCATATGAAGAATGCACACTAGGTGTTTGATGAAATGCCTGAACGAAAAAAAAAAGAACTTACAGTCCACCCATTGCAACTCCTGCTCCAACTGACCACACGGTCACGCCTCGAGCTCCATGGGAGATCACCAATCTACTACTGTACCACCTCCACTATCGCCGGCCTCCACAACCCCCACCACCTCCACTGTCGCTGGCCTTCACAACCCCTACCACCTCCACTGCGGCCGACCACCACAACCCACACCACCTCACTGTCGTTGGCCTCCACAACCTTCACTGTCACCCGCCACCTCAACCCACACCACCTCCACTGTCGCCGGCCTCCACAGCCCCCACCACCTCCACTATCGCCGGCCTCCACAACCCCTACCACCTCCACTATCGTCGGCCTTCACAACGCCTACCACCTCCACTGCTGCTGGCCACCATAACCCACACCACCTCACTGCCGCCGGCCACCACAACCCACACCATCTCACTACCGCCTACCACCACAACCCAGAGCACCTCCACTGAAGCCCCTCACCATAACCCATACCACACCCACACCACCTCCATACCTCACCCATACCACCACTATCACTACTGGCCATAAAGACAACCGACACCACCTCCGCTAACGGTGGTTGTGGTGGTGGAGGTGGCGACGACGATGGTCGTTGATTAAGAGAGGGGGGTGGTGGGGGGAGGGTGGGGGAGAGTGAGTGTGTGTGTGTGTGAGAAAGAGAGAGAGAGAGGAGAGTGAGTGTATATGAGTTAAGGGTAGTTATGTCATTTTATAAAAAGTTAACTGAACAATTTAACGGAGTTAGTCATTTGGATTCAAATTGAGACAAAAATGAAACCTTAGTGGGCGAATCAAGATTTTGAAACTACAGGGATACAAGTGGTTAAAATGAGAAAACAGCAGGGATGCAAATGATAATTTACTCAAAATTTGAACTTTTGGTGATTTTTGGAGGGACATTTTTGTCTTTTTACCCCTCCAAAAAGTCATAAGTAGTTTTGAAAAGTTTAGCCAAACACCCACTAAATGATTGAGGTGAAGTACCCTAATACTTTATTAAAATAGGAGAGGTCTTTACGTGATATTTGAAACTTGTTTTATGTATGATTTACGATCGGGGATCTTGATATAACATATTTGAACTGTGACTAGATTAAAAAATTATCAGTCCACTGCTGGCGTACCAATATAACAGTTGTTATACTTTGATAGTAATACAAATTAGAAATAATGATGCAAACGTCTTCGGTTCAACTTTTGAGTAGATTTAATGCAGAATTAAAGTCATGTCATTTTTTACAATTTCATTTAATGTTAATTTTACAAAAGGCAAAACCAAATATCAAGTAACTGTTTCTTTTATAAACAGTTAAAGTTGATTGTAGGACACATCTTCATATGTAAACTCGTACATCAGACACACCATCATGTTTCACCAGTTCTGTAAGAAACCCACACCTCTATGGCACCATGGTAAAAATGGAATGCATACGGCGAACAAACCCTCCATCGCTAACATGGAGATAAGAAGTCACCTTGCTAAAATCCTCGCCTAATGTAGAATTATGTAGCGGGTGATCCATTAACAAGAACCGAATCTTTACCAGATCTCAAAAGCAAGACCCATACCCTCCATTTACTCCCAAATCCCATTTATAACATGATGGTGATCATAAAGTTCATTATTGTATCGAAGGGTTTAATTAAATTCAACCATCAAGTGCAAACATTTATGTTTGGACCTTTTGACCCAAGTTGCAGTTCATTCACAATATGATGTTGACTATCTATGAACAAGTGTATTAACTATTAATCACAAATAACCTACTCACAAAGACAAATTATACAAGAAAGTAAGATATAAAGGTAATCCGTTCATCGTCGAGCCGAAGTTCCAAATAAGTTCCAAACTTTAGGATACAGACAATAAGTTCAGGAAATCTTATAACACCCAAAGTCATAAACATAATAAATAACTTAAACAACCAAAACCGATAGATTTGAAAATAACAGGTTCTAACTTTTGATCTTTCTTACTTCATTTTTAACAAAACAAACAAACAAACCAACCAACCAAACATCCCAAAATCTTTTCTAAATCAGATCAGCAACATTAGATGGCAGTTCTTCAACCACCACATTATAAAACTTCTGAATATCCGCAAGCATCCGTTCATCGTCCAACGTAACGAAGTTAATCGCAACACCTTTTCGCCCAAACCGACCACTTCGTCCAATACGATGAAGATAGTTTTCAGGTTGTGTTGGAAGATCATAGTTGATCACAAGTGACACTTGCTGTACATCAATACCACGGGCCAAAAGATCAGTGGTGATTAGAACACGTGAAGAACCTGATCGGAATTCACGCATGATGATGTCACGGGTGTTTTGGTCCATGTCACCATGTGTGGCAGAGACTGTGTGGTCCCGGCTACGCATTTTGTCGGTCAACCAGTCAACCTTTCGCCGGGTGTTGACGAAAATGACACTTTGGGTGATTGCTAAGGTTTCGTAAAGGTCGCATAGGGTCTCGAGTTTCCATTCTTCTTTTTCAACATTGACATAAAATTGTTTGATACCTTCTAGGGTCAGTTCATCACGTTTCACAAGGATTCTAACGGGTTTGTTCATGAATTTTCTTGTGATTTCTAGAGCTTCCGGTGGCATGGTTGCAGAGAACACACCAACCTGGACCTTTGATGGTAGGAGCTGGAAGATATCATAAATCTGGAAGAAAAAAAAGTCAGCGGCTAAAAAGTTTTAAAACAAATACATTACATTGTACAATCCTAACATGAATCTTTAAGTAAAGATGCATAAATTTGCAAAAGAATATCTTATTGTTTCAATGTATGTTTTTAAAGGTGTTTATTATAAATACTGATCTTAAAAGAGAAAGTAACCTGATCCTTGAAACCTCTTGAAAGCATTTCATCAGCTTCATCCAACACAAACATTTTGATATAATCAGCACGTAATGACTGCCTCCTAAGCATGTCAAAAACACGTCCAGGTGTACCAACAACAACGTGGACTCCAGCTGAAAGAATCCTCTGGTCCTCACGAACACTGGTCCCACCAACACAAGCATGGACCTTAACACCAAGGTAGTCACCTAGAGCTCGCATAACCTTTTCAATTTGTTGTGCAAGTTCACGAGTTGGAGCTAAAACCAAAGCCTGACACTCGACTACATTATAATCAAGTTGTTGAAGAATGCCAGAGCAAAAGGTTGCGGTTTTTCCTGTTCCTGATTGAGCTTGTTGAATTACATCAAGACCCTTGGTGAAAGGAACAATTCCCCTTTGCTGAATTGCTGATGGTTTTTCAAAACCTAAAAAAACAAATTTCATAAATATAACAAAATGTATCAGCATGTATACAAGTAAATTAAATAATTAATACACAAAGAAAGTGATTCGTACACCGCCAAATTATTGGCTATTTACTATTTTGCTTTTATGTGAAAAGAAGGTAAAGTAAAAAGTTGAATATAGGTGCAGGCATCATTGACAATTCCAAAAACTCACAAAATTTTATGAGATAAAGTAAAACTAAATTGCAAAAGAGTTAATTTGTACACCCCCAGATTGTAGAGTTTTTCAATTACTTGCCCTCGTCCGATGAATGAGGTAAAGAGAAGAGCTTATTTTGTGGTGTAGCTATCACAGATTACCTCCCAATGGCAAAGGATTGATTGACTATATTAGTTATATACTTTCACTTTTTTGCAAAAGAAGTATTATACTAATTAGCACATTATAATTGGGTGAACTTAAAGAAACGTGTTAGATAGGTCGCTGAAAACATATTAGTGCCAAATTCATCACCAAAGGTCACTAAAATAACCTAATTAAATTATTTCCCAAAGTTTAGCAACCTAAAAAAGGTGTAAAGTAGTAGGGTACTTACCATGGTAAAAAAATACAAGTAGATAACTACCATATTCACTAGAATGATGGATTACCAACTACCATAACAAAAATATAATATATGTACTAACCATATGCATAAATGCCTCTTAAAAGATTTTCTTGCAAACCCATAGCATCAAAACTATCATAAACCTCATCATATGACGTAAAGAAATCCTGCCCATCAGTAGAAAGCCTGTAACAGTAATAAAAGTAAGTAACCAACATGTAAAAGACCTATTTTTAACCACTTGACCAAGTGCTTGAAATTGCATTTACCAATATCTAGAGTAGCTATTATATATAAAAATAAACTTACAACTCATTCATTTTCGAATCAAATTGACGAGTGTCAAACTGGGAACCTTCTGGTGCAACGCCTGCCATGACTGCAAAAATCAAAAGCAACAATTAATCCAACAGCCTTAAAATTGTATAAAATGCTTTCTGAGTTCATAAATATTTGGTGATCTAGCATACTTCTCACTCTCACAAGTAGACATCAAATTAGTGGGAACAGTTACACATTGAGACTAAAAAAAGAGCACATACTCAAAATAATAACCAAAGGGTCCAAAAGAACACACATATATGCATGGCATAAAAACACAATCATCCAAATCATATAAGATCATGACCTCATTCAGGTCATCCTTCCCAACAGCTATAGAACAGCTTCATAGAAGCAGCTAATCCAAATCCCTAAACCTCAAGCACAAACATCTTTCTAAATTAAACCAAAACAACTTTCTAGGATTTCTAACAACTTTCAAGGATTTCTATAGCTTCCAACACACAACAGTGCATCTAAGCCTCTCCTTTATATCCCAAACTTAACACTTATTTCATCAGGTACTATCAACATTCAACACACACACACATACACACATGACATCTAATCTTCGGATTACAAATCATAACTTTTAAAAAAGTTCATACATCTATACCGATCTAAACCAACAGTCGACTCAACTCTCGATTTACATCCACGTTACAACAGAATCCAAATCTCCAAACTCATCGCGACCAAAACACTAACAAACAATACTATATCATCCACATAACCAAATCATGAACACCGATCTACATACACATAAATCCGAAAACTCAGATCGAGAAAAGCATACACAGATACATAACAAATCAAAACAAAATCATATCGATTAATCGAAGAACTCAAAATCAGTGTAAAAACAGGGATCTACAGCACCTGATTTGAAGATTGATTGAAGGATTTGTGGAGATTGATGAGAGAATTTTAGGGAGGCTTTTTTAGGGTTTTCTCAAACTCCTCGGTGTGGATGAGGAGTACGAGTGAAAGAAAAAGTTGTAGGTGTTTTGAGATGTGTATTGAAAGGTGAATCTTACCCTACCTTTCCTCTTTTTATATATTGCCTCTTTTACCCCTATGTTTCCTTTTTAGTGGACGATTGTACCCCATGCGTGTTAAAAAGACGATGATCATTTAAGATGTTTACCTAGAGAATGTTTGAATTCGGGTTTCAGACGACCTACCACCCTCGTGCTTATTTTGTTGATGATTAATACCTTGTGATTTTATTATTATTTTTTATTTGGGTTAGTTATTGTTAGTACTTGGATACTACTAAGTGTAGCGATGGCTGGGGCTAATGTTGGTCGATGTTGCGGTAAGTTGGTAACATCGTCCCCATCCAATCAATACTAGAGAAAAAAAATTATCTTAAGCTTCTATAATCTGTTACGTTCTCGAATCATGAACTAGGGGTAGGCTTGAATAGAATTATAGTTGTGGACCTTGTGGAAGAGGAGGGGTCCAACCAGAGCCAACTGTGCTGATTGGCATTCTATTATACGCATATGCACAATGAAAATTTAAGAAAATATAGCATTTGTTCAAACCGATCAGTGCTTTTAATAATATGAAGCATTGAAAAAATTGAATTCAATAGGCATTTCTTAACTCGCTAAAATTAATCAAGAGTTTACGTCTATAGTCTTAACTTTCATATCTAATTTATTTTAGAACATAATTACCATATTTGCATTCAATGTTAATAATGTTTAAAAATTTCGGATCAACCCTTCGAGTGATTTTAGAATGTTTTTATCTCACGCCCTCGATTGAGTTGTTGAAAATGGAAGGCACGTGACATGTTATAAATATCAAGTGTTAAAGCTACTTAATAGGGTGTTTACGTTCGGTTTTGACAGTTTTTCAGTTAAAATGTAAACCAAACCAATGACTAGTTTTAATAGTTTCACAGTATTAAACACACTAATGCTACTTAATCCTCATAAGGGGACATACAAACAAATTTTGAGCTATGAATGATAGCAGATTCGCAAGGAACAAAAATCAGAAGAACAATCACGGCTGATGATTATAGGTTTAAACCTTGCAGTGTACGAGTTTGGTGATTATTTTCAATAACACTAAAATGCATCATGTTGAAAACAACCGATATGAAGCATTTTTTACTATTTTATAACATCAAAATCTACTGAAAACATAACATATTGACTTAATTTAATGATCGATTGAGTTATTATATGACTATCAACACAAAGCATTAAGATAAGTTGTTATATATAGCAATTAGCCTCATGAATTTGATTATTCAAGAAAGCACATGTATTTTGTATTAAAACTATTTGAAGTAATCCAAACACATGCTACAAATTGATAGCTACAAAAGGCACATTCACCATAAAATAAACTTAACAGCAAGAGACATTGTCATTCAACTTACATTTTACACAAAACTATCAGATATGTTACAGGCTAACTAATGATTAAAAACACATGGCGAACACTTCATTGATCTATGCGACCATCACCACTTCACCACGCGAACCTGCCAATCGAGTTCAGAAAAACAGTCAGTACTACTAGATGTGTTTATCAGGACCAAAACCAGACCAAACAAAGCCAGTTTAGTTCAGTCCTAGACATAATTGTAAACAGAACAAAGTAGTTTTAAAGTTTGAAACAAACAAATATAACGACGAAACAAGGACATCAACAGTTTGATAAAGTAAAAAGTTTAGATAATAAGATAATCAAGTTGGATTTTCGGTTCAGGAATACACCCATGGGCCACTTTTTGGAAAGGCAAACTGCATAAGTATAAAAACGAACTATACATTTTTTCTGATATAAAAAACCAACTTTAGTTCAGCATAGATTTAATCAACCATGTTATATATATCACTGATTGAACATAATTTTCTTTTTGATATTTTTCTTCAAAAAAATTACAACTTACAAGTCATGTGACGTCTAACTTGACATCAATAATTGTTCCTAAAATTTTAATCTGAGTAATTTACATTTTCATCCTTTAAGAGTTCACACTAAATTTCACTTTTTGTACTTAAACTAAGGAAATAACAAAATCACGCTTTATGTTTGTATTTTGTCACTGTTTAAGTACTTTTCGCTAAAATAAAGGATGTTTTACTTTAAATTTGAGGTAAACTTAAAGGACGAAAAGCGTAAGAACAAAACTTAAAAGAACTAATCGAAACAAAATACAAACATGAAGGATGTTTTTTTTATTTTCTTAGTTTAAAGATGAAAAGTGAAATTTAAAATAAACAAGATGAAATATGTAATTTACTCTTTAATCTTTAAAAACTCATTTTTCTAAACATGCAAGTAATTTTCACTTTTTAATTTTTTTCATAAGCACCCTTTGCTTATGTAGCGAGCAGCATGCCATATACATAGCCACATCAGGCTGGTTGTTAAAATCAGTTATAAAATGCTAGTTGGTTTATGTTTTAAGCCTAATTTATAGGTGGTTAATAAGGTTCATGCAACTTCCCCATTTTCGAACATATCCTGAACCGAAAACCGAATTTAAAGACCACCTTTTCTCCTCTAGACCCAAGAACAAACCAAGTCAAACATATAGTTAGTCCTGGTTTGATCTGGGTTGTTTTATGGTTGTGTGTGTTAGAGGGCAAGGGACTTGAAATATTACATCTTTCATAGATCTCTTTGGCCAGCTGCACGAAGGCTTCGGCTTCTTCAGCCATTTTGGAGACCCTTTCAGATTCTTTGACAGCTTCTGCAGCCACAAACGACTTGTTTTCTGCTTCAGCTACTTTATAGGCAGCAGCAACAGCTGCTTCTTCTAGTGTTTCACCAAGATGACTGTTGAATGGGCCAGATAGTCTGGGCCAGATCTCTTTGGGTTTTGGGATTGGGCCCTTGGTTTCATTTGGTACCTCCCTCCGAAGTCGATAGCAGTTCTGAACCTAATCACTCACATAACTGTTCCTTGTCAAAAACTGAATCCTGATAAATAATATATTAGATACTTTAATACACATTAGCTTTACTAGAGGTAAACAAATGGGGCAGATAGGGTATATATCATACATTGGTCAGATCAAGTGAACTTTTGTAGAGGTTGGAAGGAGTAGATTTGGGTTGAAATGGATCAATATGGGTTGGAACAGGTCAGGTTGCTGGGCTATGGATTTTTTTCAAAAATCATTAGTGTGTCAAATACTATTTTTAAAAACTAAATTATTTCAAGAATAACCTAACTTTAGGAACAAAACTAGGAGGTTTAGGGCATTAAAAAATACACTTTGGCAACTTCAACTAGAGCTAGGTTCCTCTTTAGTCACTGAATCCCAGCAAATAATATATCAAATAGTTGAGAAAACATTAAACTTATTAAAGGTGGCAAAACAAGCAGGTTGGGATGTTGGGTGCAGGTCAAACCTGGTATTTTGTATGATGAACTGAAATGGGCCGAGATGGGTTGACTTGAAATACTTTTTTGACCACAACTTATAGATTTCTTAATAATTATCAGTGATCAAATATGATAACTAAAAACTATACTACTTCAATAATAATGTCTTTTCAAATAAAAATTTAAGGCAATTTCATGTATCAAAAATACACTTTGAAAAGCCTCGACCCTGTCTCCTTCTTTGTAATTTATTTTGTTTAACCTATTAGAGATTAAAAGCTTAAAACATAGCAAAAATTGTAGCATTAATAAGCTAAAGGATAGAAAATGCCACCTCTAAGATTTATATTAAAAGACAACAAAATTCCACACTCGTGCCAAACAATGAGTAGGTGTTTGGTTTATGGGTATGGGAATGGGGGAATGAAACGTGTTCGGTCAATGAGTTAGGGTTCTGTAAATGAATATCAAACTCAGATATATAGGCATATCCTATAACCACCAACGGTGCTGGGTTTAGAAATCTATCCCAATCCCATTCCATCCTATTATAAAACCCATGCCCCATCTTCATCTACGAATACAGGCGGACACATGAATCAACTGAATCCACATTTTTAATACCCATCTCAAATTGAATCATTCTAGATCACAAATAAAGCACGCCCTAAGTTTAGTCCCCATTCCCGTTAAAATTGTAACATGTTCAAGGACCATAAAAAGTAAACATGACGTACACAAGAGCTTGACAAACATATAAAGAAAATCACCTTTTCAAGTTTCTCTTGTGCAACAAGCCTTCGTAACCTTGAAGTTAATAACCTCCTAAAATTTTGAGGCACCTCGTGCCTTTTCTGCGTATCAATAGAATCAAAATATAAAATACTGTAATTTGTAAACCATCAAAGTTATCAACATGACTTTCAAGAATCATACGTTGACCGGTATATTAGATTAATGAGTACCTCAATGAAACATACGATTGCACTCGTAGTTGATCCATTTGGATCCCTCATGGTTGATAGTGCTTCATAGATCATTGCATTATACCTTGAGTAATGAAAGCAAAAATGTTAAATACCATCCTTTTTATAAAAAGGCAAATTAGAAATTTAATGATAACAAATTAAACAAGAGTCAGCCAAGCATGTAGTTTCCTTTTTCCAATCCTGCATCCTTACTGACAAATGCTAAAAAGAAATATGAAAAATCACACTTGAAAACTTACTACAACAATCAGATTTCTATTTTAGTGCCGATGATCTCATATTACTACACATTCAAGTGTGATTAACTTCACATAATTCATGTTCTCATATGTATTGAGCCAGTTACTAGCACTTGTATACATTGTATAAATAGGACTAAAAGTTTTATGCAAACCTTCTATAAATATTAGATAGTTTCACTAGAAGAGCTAAAGAAAAGTTCGACCACTTGAACATGATAGCAACAAAACTTATAAGGTCAATCTGTGGGATAATATATAGGCCACCCAAGCATGTATCTTGTTTCATTATACCAACTCTAGCCAAAACCATGTTGTGGTGATGCACATTTCAATCATTTTTTTGGAAAAGAGTAACAATTTTATCCTATAATATGTTGACACATCATCAAACGTATCCTTTTCTTTTCAAAAAGTTTAAGAGCGGTTATGTCCAAAGACATGTTTTTGGCTGGATGTGGTGCTAAATGAAACTAAAAACATACTTGGGTGGTCTAAATTTTTTTTCCAATGTATGGGTGGCCTTAACAAAAAGAAAAACTGAATATTTGGGTAACCTCCACATATAATTATCCCTTAATTCCATGGAGATATTGAAATTCATGCACATGCAAACAAATTATTGGTAGACACTAGCAGAAAGCATGTATGTGTAGGTCTCCCAGGTACTAAACCTTTTCTTATTAAGAACTACAACATATTGAAACTATATTATAGGCCACCCAAGCATGTATATAGTAATTCTGGCCAAAAACATTTGGATAACCCAAATGCCCTTATTTTTTCAGATTCCAACAATTTTAATCCATCTCATGTTACCTCATCATAAGTATTTTGTCTTTTAAGAATAGTAAGGGCAATTTCATCATCCAGCTTGTTTTTGGCCAGAACTTGTGTAGATGAAACCAAAAGCATACTTGTGTGGCCTATAAAGTTGTTTCGACATATGTGGTGGCATTACAAAAAAAAAGGTTGAAAACTCGGGCAGCTTCCACATATCCTTTAACTTATTTAATAATCATCGAGATATGAAGATTCATGCACATGCGAAGTATAAGGAGACACTAGCAGAAAGCAAGTAACATACTTTGAAGCCGTCTTCCCATCTAGTAAGCATTTTGAAGCATCATCCATACGCACGTCTGTAGATACTACATCAACAGCAACCGCAGGTGATGAACCAGGAGCTTGTTGAGCTGCCAATGGAGTAGCAGGAGAATCTGTGTTACTTTTTGGTTTTGGTGTTCTTGATTTTTCCCTTGGACCTTGACCGTTTGCACTGACACTCATATTCCGCCATTTATCCTACAATAAGATAACATCATCAGTTTATATAGATATTAAAGTTTATGATAAAAGAACAAGAATGTTCAATCTCAACTTATAATGGTAAAAGAAAACATATTCATCCAATTGTAAATGGTGATCTATTACAAATTTACAATAACTTGCTACTCAGATGGGTCGTGGAAAGAAGTAGAGTTTATCTCCTCGATAACCTTCTGCAGATAAATGATTATGGTGGCATGTGAAAGTGAACAAAAAAACATAAAACAAAAAAGAAAAGAAAAGAATCAAAATCACATTTACAGTTAACTTCTACATCTGCAACAAAAAAATATTACAACATTGAACATGCAGCGCGATGGACATGCTTGCCCGTTGAAATCAAAGAGTCATGCTTCAATTTTAAAGATCATATCACACATGTGTCAAATCCCAAATCGTGGTAAAAATGCTTCAAGCTTGTCACCAACTGTTCACACAACTTATCGAAAATCTCCTCATAGTTTCATAAATTCATGTAAATTTTAAAGTCCTCCCATCTGACATAAGAATTCACAAACACCGCGTCTAGCACCTAATGCGACATAAAAAAATTCAATTCCGGTGATCAAACATCTCTCCTCCCAATTCAAAGTTCAAACTGTAACTTATACCAATTAATCTTTTGTCCAAAGTTTAGCACCAGGTTATGCCTATCTCATATCCTTAGGTTGAAATAATCCACTAAATAAGATTAGGCTACAGACCCTACGCAAATGTCAATTTCAAATCCCAAAAACTAACACGTTTAAGAGCGTTCACAACCCATTCCTCATCCTTTACATATAATTACACTAAAAATCACTACTTTTCTCTCTCATTTTCAATTAAATAATATTTTTTATATTTTTATCGTTACTTTTTTTCTTTCTCCTCCGCTCACAATCACTTAAAATATATTAAAAACATTATAGAGTTTCGACCGGTGTTTTCCAAAATAACCAAAAATTTCTCATCTCCTTTCCTCACAACCACTTATAACCATATCATATAACTATGTTCGAATTCTAACGCCAAAACAACATATAGGAATTCGTACGGAACAAATCATGTGAATGAATATGAGTAAACATATATATATATATAACCTTGAGGTCGATGTTGGAGCGAGAGTAAAGGAAGCGATTGAACTGTGGATCTTTCTGGATGTTCTTCCATTTACCGGTGCCGTGTTTTGCGACGCCGGCGCGTAGGGCTTCCTCCTCCTCCGCCGTCCACTTCTGCTTCGGATTCCCCATCGCCACCGCTTCAAACAATCAAATAATAATAATATTTCTAACCGGATCCGACGGAGATGATGAGTTGATAACCCTCACACGATTGCAATATCCATTAAGGCCAAAACCGACTTTTAACAACCCTTTTTATAAACAAAAATATAATCTACTCTAAATGTCCCGTAAGAAAATAAAAGTTACTTAAAATGTCTAATTGAAATATAATTTCTCATTTGTGTCCCTGTTACATGCAAAGAAACAATCTTAATGTATGATTGTATGAACTCGTCATCTGATGCAACAAAAAAAAGAAGAAGATAAACGAAAGACCCATCCATGTTATAGGGGCGTCCACCAATATAATATCAACATCCGTTTACAATATAGTTGGTCGCCTTTGATTAGATTTTGTAAAGCTTTTGATTTTAGTTGTTATGACAATTTTAATGTGACCTAGCGTGGTATAAACTTTGCCTCTTAAAAATAAGGTCTTGTGTTCAAACAAAACTATTATGTAAATAGTTTAAAATAATTTAGGAATGTGAGTCGCACAGTTGTTGTTTGATGTTTTTTTCTTATTATAGTAATTAAATTAGTCTTACTCGTATTTTGTTTTTTATTATAAGTTTTAAGATGATTTTCTTTATAATATTCCGGATATACCATTCTGATGCATTTTTTTTATCTAAGGGCCGATATAAACTCAAAAAATCAAGTGAGGTTAAATTTACATCAAAACGTTCAACCTATTACTTCAATATAGGCTATTGTATGTTCAAAGTTTTCATAAAGGTATATATATACTTGTAGTAAAATGATACACTCCCAACCAGATGGTTAAATCTAAAATTTATAAAATACAAGTGTGATGATTTTAATAATCGAGTATGTATAATGTATAGAGCTAAGAACTAGTCTTCCCGTTTATAAAGAAAAAAAAAGTATTCAAAAGTAAAAGGGTGGAAAAAGGAATACGAGCAAACATGAGTGTGCAAAGTGTAATTTACTTTTCCCCAAAATGGTCGTTAGAAGTCGTCCGATGAACACTGAACTGCAAGTCAAAATACTAATTTATCTTATTATATTTTCAGAATATATTCTGAAATCCCCTTTCGTTCTGATCGAATAAGTTTCTCTATTGTGTATGGAGTCAACAAGCATGATCGACGGCGGCGACGGAGGTCCGACGGCGGTGGTGGTGGCGGTGAAGGGCGGCAACGCCGGAGGAATTGGCGGCAAAGGCAGTAGAAGAGCTGTACGGTGGGCTGTGGATAATCTGTACCAGAAAGCCGATCGTTTCGTGTTGATTCATGTCATCCCTAACATCACTTCCATACCTACTCCGTGTACTACATCTCTATCTCTCTCACACACACGCAAACGCACTCAGATTCCGTAATATCTGTTGATGAATGTTAGGTTGTTGTGAATGCTGCGGTAAAACCATCAATTTGTTGATTTCGTGCTGTTTTGTAGGAATTTAGGGTTTGTTGATGGTTTTGTTTGTGATAGTTTGGGTTTTTCTCATGTGTGGGTACAAAACTATTTATGATCTAGTTAAATTGATGAAAGTTTGAGTGATTACAACAAAAATTTTCAAACCTAAATCGAGTTCATGGTATCTTATATCTAGGCGAATCAACCTTATGGTTTAGTTTGTACGTGATGATTTACGCAGCCATGGATCAAGTAATTTTGTAATGGAGATAAAAGGCTATCTTTGTATATAGGAATATATGATATAAAAGCGACTATAATTGTTGAAGGAATTTAATTTTAGGATATTACTACAATTTCATTTGAATCTCCTTCAAAATAGTTATATGCTAAGCATCCAACTTGTTTGTAAAATTTTGGTTACACGTGTTTGAAGCAACATTGTATGTTGTAGAATATAAAGAATATGGCATGGGCCTCCCCAACTAAATATGGTGCATACCTGAATCCTTTTTACCACGAGGGATGTTATCCCTCTCATTTTATGAGATTGATACATCTAGAATTATTCGATTATTTATTAGATATCAAAGTACCTTCAAGAAAGAAGTATAGAAAACTTGTAGATTTCAAGTAATCTCACCTAAAATCTTTTAGAAGGAAATTATTTTAGTTTCCATGTAACATTTGAAAAAGAAGTTGTATTTCTCTTGTAACAAACTATAAGTTGAAACAACAAAATGTTTTTTTACTTTTTATTGGTATTTGAATTCTTGAGCATTTATCATTTGCAGCAGGAAAACAAATCCCTATTAACGAGCTAGATGCTAATGTGGTCGCCTTGTATATAGAAGACGTGAAATCACAAACTGAAGAATTATTTTTACCATTCAAGAAACTCTGTAAAGGCAAAAAGGTATATTTTTTTTATTCATGATTAATTTGAGTCATGTTACTCTTTTTTGTATAAAGGGCTTTCCTTTGCACAAAATACCAAAGTAATTTCACTTCTTTTATGCATTAGTAATTAGACTTCCTTAGATACATACCAGTCATTAAAAGATTGGTTTTAGCCCACTTTGGGTTCTTATAGCCTTACAGGGTATTTTATGGTAGAGTTTCATATGGGCGTAAGGGCGTACCTAGTTCTTGACTTAGATCCCATTTTGCACAGGGGACGGGGAAGGGTTAGATCGCTTCGTTATCTAATGTAAGCAGCGGTATCCTACATTTTGTCCATGAGGTTGTTTCTCACGGCTTGACCCCAGGATCTCAAGGTCACAAAGCAAACTTTAAAAGAGAATATTTGACATTTTGAAGTTTGGTTGGGTATGCATATGATATTGCCGTTTAGAGGGGGATATATGAGATTCTCCCGTATTTTATTGATGACGCAAACGGGAAAAAACTTTTATAACAAGTTTACGTAAGGACCCATATGGTACAGAAGTCCATCATAAGGACCCAAACAGGGCAAAAAACCATCTTTTGATGACTCAATGTACAAAGTACAATGACTAAAACATGATAAAGGTAATTGACCCACAAACTAGTATATTATGCAACACCACGTCAATTTTAACTTGTTGTGCTTAAATTTTTATTTTACAGATAGAAACTTTGGTGGTGGAAGGTGATAACCCTGCATCAGGTCTTGTAGGATATATATCTGAGTCAGGGATCAATAATTTGGTTCTTGGTTCATGCCCCTCCAATTGGCTCACGAGGTATATTATTAGGATGTCATTTTTTTATCTTCTTCTTATCTTTGATAAGGGAGTGATTGGGATCATTTATTTGAACAACTTATTTACTTATTGTTTTTTCAGAAGCAGGTAAGCATTTTTGAGTGTTTGGATAAAGAAAAGTGATTGTGATTATATGTTTAGTTTCAGATCAAAAAAGCTGTTTTGAATAATCAGTTACAGATTTCTGATTATTCTTGGTGGATTCTAATTAAAAGTTTATCCTTAACGTGCAATGACTTGTTTTCAATAAGCTAATTATCTGCTTCTGCTTTTCAATGGTAAATCCCAAAGACTCCCTATGTACCCAAATAATTAATTCTAACTCCTAATGTTTGTTTTTAGGAAGTTACATGGAGTTGGGGTACCCTGGGCTGTTCTAAAACTTGCTCCAAGAACCTGCAATATATATATTGTGTCTAGAGCCGGTCTCGTTTCTGATTCAGGTGATCATAGTTGGCTAAAATGTAATTCTATACACCGTTGTACTAATAAATCTTGATTATTCTTTCATTGCCATCTCACATTCTTAGAGGTGGCAAGTTATGGTCCATTTATTTATGAATGGGATCGGTTTGAGTTATGCTATATCTATTAACACGTATATTTAGAAAAATTATTGAATGGAGCTGGGAAAAATTAGAATAAAGAAATAGCCTAAAGGGAAAAGGATTGAATGGGTTTATGTTAACCTAATCGTGCCCTTGTGCTTATTTCTGTAAATGGCATTATTAAAAAGATGGCTATGTCCTGCTTGGGTCATTATGTAGACATTTTGTCCCGTCAGGGTCACTATGTAGACGTTTTGTACCATCTGGGTCATCACTAAAATGCTCTATAATGGCCCAAACAGGACAAAGAAGGGGTTCTTTTAATAACTTAAATGTACAATGGCTAAAACACAACAAAAAGAATCTGTTTGATTTTATGCAAAAAAAAAAGGAAAGAACATTCTATTAAAAAATTAGATAATGACTGAGATACAATTATGGTAATCATAATTGACTTGGCACACTAACAGCTAATTATCTATTAAAATAAGTGATAGACATAAATTGTTTCGTGTCAATATAACCCAACCCGTTTCGACCCGATACATGTGAACATGTTTTGACCCAATATCCAACCTCCACGACCTACCATTTTACCACCCGTGCTTACACTAATGGTGATAACTACAGAAAGCAGTTCCATGTATGGGGTTTCTTGTGGAATAAGTAAACTATGGTGTGGCAGTTCTTCTTCTAAAGAGTACAACATTGAAAGTTCACCTGCCACGTCATCTGTGACTGACATCACTCGTTTTAATTCTCAAATATCAAACCATGAGAAAGCTTCAATCAATTCTAGTACTATGAGCAGCAGCCCCCTGAGGACCTTGGGTGATTCAATTTTGCAAACCCGATTGACAAATATAAGTTCTCTGTCTTCTACATGTTCTAATCAGGTGCTTTATAAATTTTTCATTACATTACAACATGTTTATTTAATGATAACACGTGTGATTATCTTTTTGCAGTCAAACTTACATGCTGAAGTAGAAAAGCTAAGACTTGAGTTACAAAATGCAGTTAATATGTACAATCAGGCTTGTGATGAGCTGGTCCATACACAACAGAAGGTTATGCATTGTGCTTTATTCGTGTACAGTTCCAAAAAACCATGAATTAAACACTTTGTGAAAGATGTTACCATGTGCAGGTCCCATCTGGGTCATTCTAGGGTGTTTTAGTGATGTAGAGAAAAACTTATACGACAAGTTCGCATAATGACCCAAATGGGACAAAAAACATATTTTAAAAGATTCAAATATACACAAAGAAAGTACAATGACTAAAATATGACAAAAGTGAGTACATATGCAAAATAAAAAAGTGGAGTTTTGTGAAAGATGTTACTATGTGCAGGTCCAAATGATTACTTTTGATACAATTGAAGGAACGAAAAGAATTAATTCAGCTAAAGAACGTGAAGAAAAATATCGAAAAATTGCTGCTGAAGAAAAACAAAAGCATCTGGAGGCAGTTAAAGAAATTGAATTGGCAAGAAATCTGCTAGAAAAAGAGGTTCATGAAAGGGAAATAGCAGAAATAAAAGCTATGAAGGAATCTTCAGAGAAACAACAGATTGTTGATGCAT
Source organism: Flaveria ramosissima (assembly GCA_025215565.1). Classification (NCBI taxonomy): domain Eukaryota; kingdom Viridiplantae; phylum Streptophyta; class Magnoliopsida; order Asterales; family Asteraceae; genus Flaveria; species Flaveria ramosissima. The sequence continues at coordinate 38,930,497 of CM046042.1, forward strand.
TACTTCTTAGCGACAAAAGGTACAAGAGATACACAATTGATGAGATGGAACGGGCTACAGATTCATATTCTGAAAGTAAAGTGATTGGTGAAGGAGCATATGGTAAAGTCTACAAATGTAACCTTGATCATACCCTGGTAGCTATCAAAGTTCTTTCATCAGATACATCTGAAAAAAAGCGCGAATTTTTTAGAGAGGTTTTTCTTTCATTCTTTACTCATTTTTTACTTTTTTATACAATTTATATTTTCTCGTGCTTCTAGTTAATGATATATTGATACCTATTGAATACACATGGCTATGTAAATTCAATCACATAGGTTGTGTCTTATTCTCATCTGATTATTACGATTTACGACTTGAAGTCTAAATAATAAACTTTCTGATGTTTGGAGCAGGGAATTATTTTAACTTAACGAAAAAGTTTTTTTTCTTTTTTCAAATAAAGTTACGAAACTTAATCATGCATAAAAAGGAATGTTCAAATATTTCATCATGTAAAAAAGGACATTTATGTTGGTAATATAGTGTAGGGACTTGATGTTGACTTTACTGGTTGAGGGGTTTAATCATACAAAACAAAGTCTAAGGACTTGGTCCAAAATTCAGCAAAATACTATAGGTTTATTTTTTACCTTTTGCATCTTGGTTAAGTGGATTCTGCTTATGTTTATCTTGTTTATTAGGGGATCAAATAGTCAGTTTGGATGATACACCTCAAAATTGATGATCTAAGGATAAACTAAAATTTCATATCTACCTTTATTTAACCTAGTTTAAGAGGGTTTTGCTCCCATTTTACAATATCTCATTCTTTTGGGGAAAATGTTTTTTTTGGTCATTTATCTATTAATTAAAACACAAGCATCTTTGTATCTAATTATTACAACTTTAAGCACCATAAGCACATCCAAACACACACTGTCTTCTACACACTTTTTCTGACTGCTCAATATACATTTTCACTTTCAAACCTCTGCATCCACACACCCCATAATAAACTTGTAATTTACTGGCAGGCCCATTTCTTATATTATTCAATTGGTTTTGTGCAGGTTGAGGTTCTCAGTCAACTAAGCCATCCACACATTGTTCAACTTCTTGGAGCATGTCCCGAAAAAGGTTGTCTAATATATGAATACATGGAAAACGGAAGCCTAGAGGACTTAATCTCTCAGAAAAAACACCCAAAATATTATCTATCTTGGAATGCCCGTTTCCGTATAGTGTTTGAGGTAGCTTGTGCTCTAGCATTCTTACATAACTCAAAACCTGATCCCATAATCCACCGCGATCTAAAACCGGGAAATATCTTACTTGACCGAAACTTAGTAAGCAAAATTGGAGATGTGGGTATGGCAAAACTAGTTACAGAGGTGATCCCTGATAATATAACAGAGTACAGAGACTCGGTTCTTGCGGGTACTATGTATTATATTGATCCAGAGTACCATAGAACTGGCACGGTTAGACCGAAGTCGGATTTATATGCTCTTGGGATTATAATCTTGCAAATGTTGACATTACTTCAACCGAAAGCGGTTATATCAAAAGTTGAATCCGCTATTAATTGCGGTACATTGTTTGACATATTAGATGACTCGATACCCGATTGGCCATTAGCCGAAGTCACTGAGTTGATTCAGTTGGGGCTTAAATGTTGTAGTCTTAGGTGCAGGGACAGACCTGATCTTGATACGGAAGTACTCCCAGTTTTGAAGAAACTTCATGAATTTGGTGATATGAGTAGAAAGGTTGGGAAAAACAGGAATGATGCTCCTAGTCACTTTTATTGTCCAATTGTTCAGGTATGATCTATTTGAGCATCCATTTGCATTATATCCGTATAATATTATACGTTTATATGATGGGTACAGGGGGCAAAATTATTTTTAGCTGGGTCAAAATGGACCAATCCTGGTTGCCCTCGGACGCTTTTTTGTCCGACTTTTTTCATTTTTTAAATCAAGAAATAAATATGTCGGTTATTGTACAAATTCAGTGTTATTACAGTAAAAATATATAGGTTTAAATGATTTAGAAGGTTTTATGCATCAAGCATAATTGACAAATTTCAACATGTTTGATCATTGTTTAATATGAAGTAAGATGCTAAACAAGAACAATAAAGATGGTTGCATGTGGTGGTAAGTGTTTGGGATAACAAATAAAAGTTGCTCATATGCTTATCGTCTTTTGAAAGAAGCAAACTTTCACTCATAGATAATCAATCCCAAACACTTTTAAAACACATTATTGTTGTATCAAAGCACAATAAGCCAGCAACTCCAAAGACCTCTTAAATATTTTGATTTTTATGTTCCATTGCAATTTGTCAATCTAGGATATCATGGAGGACCCGCACATTGCCGCTGATGGTTTTACATATGAATATAGAGCTATAAAAATATGGCTTGAAAGACAAAATGCATCACCAGTGACAAAGCGTCGGCTACAACACAAGACATTAACTCCCAACCACACATTACGGTCAGCCATACAAGACTGGAGATTACAGTCAACATCATCAAAGAGCTTAATATGAGACACTCTTCCAGCTCTCTAATACCAAAATGTTTATAGAACATCTTGTTTCTGCTGCAGTTATGATTTATCTGGAATAATCTTTGTTATTATATCCATTTGTAATTATGAGGGGTTTGGTAGATACTTTCACAAATGTTGATTACCACCAACTCTATTGTAAGGTATATTATTATCTTTATTACGAATGCACCGGTCTGTATAAATACATGATATTGAGATATCATTAGCCTAATATGCACATCAACTTTCTGGAGAGTAATCTCTTCAGAAACCGTATAAACACTTTAATGCTTCGCACCTATTCGACATAATCCGTCATCATTCAACCTGTGTGAATTCCAGTGCGTTTGTATCTGGGTCTCTTGTAAAGATTGCTGGTCTTCCAGAGCGGCTCAGGGTGTAAGGAATACCTGAAATAAGATTCTTAGATATTAGTGTCTTAAAAGTGTTCAAATGGGCTTGGGCTTAAAAAAGGCCTCAAGCACAGCCCAGTAAACTCCAGATTGGGCCTGGTCCTACAAAGCCTGGTGTCTAGCTGGGAATATTTATCTCAAAGCCGACTTGGCCCAACCCAGATATAAGCCCAATAGCCTGGGCCCATATAAAACATATTTGAGCAAGATTAAAGAATAATTACCAGCTTTATCTAAAATGGCTTTTAGCTTTGAGACGTCACGAATTGCGATGCAAGTATGACGATCACGCCCTCCGTGCTCAGGCCTGCCTGTTGGCGGGTCAGGATTTGGCAGTTCCATCAAGTGAATCATCTCAGTACCAACCCAGAGCCATGCACCCCTATATGGGAGCTTATCGTGAGGTCTGGCTTCATTTATCTTGAGACCTGATCATATAGAACATAAAAAGTTAGCTTTTATCAACCAGAAAGATGAAGCGTGGAACCATGCTTTAGACGAGGAAAGTGCAGCATACCCAATAGGTTCTGGTAAAAATCAAGTGATCGCTCAAGGTTTTCACATAGTATTCCTACGTGGTGCAGATTTACAACTCCAAAATCTGCATGGATTGTATGACAGTTAAAAGAACAGTATTTGAATCATATTGATTATGTTATGTCTAAGATTTTTTCTTGTATATAATGTCAGCCTCCTTCTATATGCAACTAAACATCTATATGCAATGTATATTACTTCTAACAACTGATCAATAGAATTGTATAATTATGATCAGCAGAACTGTAAAACTCTGATTAACAGAATTGTACAATTATGCCATTTGGCGAGTTAAATAAGACTGGCAACATAAAAGTGTTAAGTAAATAAAAGAAACGGGCCTTTAACATTCCTACACATTAGCTCTTTAACAAGTCATTCTAAGACCATGCAGCTGGAAACCAATAAAAAAGATTGAACGACTCACCATTCTCATCATCAACAGTTTCAGGGGTAACTGAATCTTTTGCATGTAAGTCCGCCTCTAACGATGTTTTTGCTTCTGTAAGCACAAAATGCCTGCGAGCATTTCTGTTTCCAGAAACCTTTTGGATAACTGTTTTCCTTGCTGGTTTATTTACAACAATTGGGCAAATACTAACATGGTTCAACTGAAATCAGATAGCAGAAAACCCATTAGTGAATGATATAACATTACTGAAAGCAGAAGACAAGAGTTAAAACCTAATTGGAGTGTAATGCATATAAACTAAGACATAATAATTTGATAACTATGAAGGCAGTTTAGCCAACGAAGATGATTTTTTTTTATGGTAATATGCAACTCCCATTCACTTCAAATGAATGTTTACAGATAGTCAGATAGTATAGTAGGGGCCATACATGAGAACACTGGTTGTGATACATTCTCAAATCAAAGAACAAAACAACTTGCATCAAACCTAATTCTCAGTTTTCCCTAATTCTCTGACAGTTACATCACCATTCTATGTGATATTGTGATCTTCGTCAATCACAAACTATGATTATGATCAACAGACAAATAGTAATCCATACCAATTTAAGAACCCTGACATCACTAACCTACAAGTTAGAAATTGAATAAACATTTTCCTGATATTCGTGAGCACCGATTCAAAGTTTTCCTCAGATCCAGTTCAGATTTAGAACTGAAATCGCTAATCCAGACATCGAAGAAACGTTTTCTTCACAATCCGAAATTCCAACACGCATCGATTCATTCTTATTGCAATCGAAAGTCAGTGTTTCGGGTATCAGAACTCGAGTATCGTAAAACAATCACTATGGAGAAACTCGAGTTCAATTTACAAATGAATGAATGATTACAGCAAAATTGATTATACAACAGATGTAAGCGCAGTGTGTGTGTGTGTGTGAAGAGAGAGATATAGAGATAGATGAAAGAACCTTGGTATGAGGAAGAAGAGTTGAAGATGAAGGAAGATGGAGAGGCATAGAGGAGCATGAAGTCATATCTCAATTCTCAAGTGTATGTGTGTGGTGTGTTGAGTTCACTTGACTTGAGTTGAGAGATTAATCACCACTTATTTGTACAGGTATCAATTTGTAATTTCTTGAAAGAATATGAGGCCAGTTTTGTGTTTCTTTTCAAATATTTTCTTTTCGGCTAAAATCATTCATGAAGAAAAGGGTGGGGTAACTAGCGGTCGGTGTTACACTTAGCTTTTATTTTACACAGAATCTTGAGAGGGATCGGATCGTTTTTTGATGTGATATACGCAACTTTACATGAGGGTGTTTCTCAACTCTTTGGAACTATGAACTCAAGATCACAAAATAACAATTTTACTAACTGGTTCAAGATCCGCCTTCGATTAAAGTCGTGATATAAGTTTTAGTGTTCTTTTTTGTGATATAAGAACATTAATATCGTTGTTAGAACTGGCTACACCAAAATAAGCATGCCAAATCCACAAATCTTGTGACGCCATGGCTTCGAGAATCACCGTTGGACCATCGTGATCACCTTGATGATATTGTCCTAGCAAACCTATAGGACAATATCTCCATTCCCAATTAGTGCAGTCAATGCTACCAAGCATGCCCGGAAGGCCGCATCTATATTGATATGTATTGTACAATAATATAATGTCATGGCTAGTGGACCTTCGTAAATATTCATCATTGTATAAATCAATAATAGCGTTGCAAAAATATTCAAGACATTCATGAGAAGTCCTAGTAGACATAGCTAATATTCGTCGTACATGTCGGGTGAATTATCTATTACGAGTTGATGTATTGTCGAAGTGCATTTTTGTATTGTCGTGAAACTTTCTTTCCACCTCCCATTAAACCCTTATTTAAACTATGAAAAGTTGTTGTGTGTATCTTCAACAATACGTATAAACAAATCTCGAGGTATGCGATACCTATTTCTAAGCATCTCTTATGTGTATTGTGGGTTCTCCACAAAATAATTGTTCATAAAAACATATTATGCCCAACACGATCAGGTTTCAAGATTTTTTTCGAACTTTCAGCCTCATCGACATGTTCGGCAAGAATACTAAAAAACTCCAACCTGTTGTACTGGGAACTATCCAAAGAGAATAAAGAGGAAAGAAAATAAGTAGAGGAGATTTTTTAAAATGGTGTGTAAAAAATGTGAGTTATAGTTTTGTATTTATAATGTTACCGCGTGGCGCCGCCGCAGGCATCTGGCGTGGGCGCCCCCACCCCCTAAAAACCACAATGATTTTGTTTGCACATTTTCTTATTGAACTAGTTTTTAATGATACATGCGGTGATTGTTTTTCTTCTTTTTTTCTCGCTAAGATTTAGATCGAAATGTAAGAAAAAACTTATTAAAAGTCTCAAAATCGTCAAAGAAAAAAAACAAAATGACATCCTTGGACTCAAACCCAGACATGGTGTCACAACTGAAGTGCAGTCTATCAACTTGGCAACGAACTTCCTTGTTAATTACATACATTGTTTTCGAGACCGAATCGAACCGGCCGGTCCAACCGGGAATCGGAGGCGGGGCCGAACCGGTGTAACATCCGCCCATTTTCAAACTATAAATCCAAACTCTAACCCATTTTGAACTTTCATACAATGGGAAATTTCATATCTGAAATTTATTTTCAAATGCAATATATGTGTTATTTACTCAATATTGTGAATTGTATTATCCAACTTTCATTTATTAAATTATTTAATCAATATATAATAATTTTATAACTCATAAAATAAATTTTATAAAATTATAAAGTTTTATTTATCAATTATAAGGTTTCAGCGATTTAGTAAATGAATCACATATTTTTACAAAATATATAATGATTGTAAGTTTTATAAATTAATAATTTAGTTATTTTGCAAAAATTAAGTTTTATAGGTTAAGGGATTAAATTGTAACTTTTGAAAGTTAATTAAACACTTTCTACATAAAATAATAACTATTAAAACTACAAGGGCCAAACCTGTAAATTTATTATAAACCCAACCCCACCCACCGTCGACACCCTCCCATCTCCGGCCATTTCTCCGTCCGAGCTCCGGTGAGCCTCACACGCCCAAAACGCTCGATTAAAACACAATTAAACCTCTCTTGAACCCGTTTCGAACCAAAGACCTGTTTCAATTCGAATAAATTGGTTGTTATCGTGACCAAACTCGAACCGAACCCGCATTCATAACATTGAAACCATTTGACTTGAAACGGACTAAATTGAGCCTTTATAATCGAGGGCAAACAATGAATTCGATCCTTGAATCTATACCAACATCTAAATTCATCTGGAAAACACCCAAATACCTTTATCGATCATCACCATTTGATCGACCTGCAACTGATCCGTTCGTTTCCTTTGGAGCATCATATCTTTCAATTGAATGAGGAATTACATCTATCATCACCATATGAAGCTTCACTCCTTGAATTGAATCAAATTATCCAGAATCAACTTCATTCGATAGCACCTCGATCGCGATTGTTCTTATACTTGTTCCACTCGAATCAATACTAATCCAGGTGATTCTACACACATACACACACTCGATTTTACATGGGGAAGCAAAGCCCCTTGTTTAATTTTGTTAACGGCATCGATCTAATGCCCAATTGGATTGAATTCGAATTAGGGTTCATGTCAATTTGGGAAAGAAACATTTATTGTTTTTTAAAGAATTCGGGGAACTTTTAATCAGATCTGGGCCTTAGCCCAACCGGTTAGCACATTGCTCCTTTCCACCAAAGGGCTCGGGTTCGAACCCGGCCGCCACCATATTTTTTTAAAAAAGTCAACTTTTTGTATTTTAAATTTCAGAATTATATTTATATATTATTAAATTAATATAAAAATTATTTTCTAAACTAAAACCATTTCAGAAATTATTAATTAGTATTTCTGAAAATTTTAAAAGAATATATATTCCATTTTTTTGTTTTAAAGGATTAAATATGTTATAAAACATTATAAAATTTTATACAAGTTTTAAACTTAATAAAAGTTATTCAATTAAACATATATCATTTCAAACTCATTTTTAAATCAAGACCGATTACAAATGCAATCTATATAATAATTTATTAATTAATTATATTTTACATACTTTTAATAATTAATTATTAAATATTTCTATTACACCAGTTATTACGATTATTATTAATATCTTTTTCTCTTACAAATATTTAATCAATTTATTCTATTTAATCAAGGTTTACAATAAATTATAGTATTTTAATTAAATTAATTTGTTAAACCCAAATCCCAATTACAACCCTAATTCATATTTAGTCTTTCATCACATTATTATCCTAATCAAAGACACAAACCTTAGGTTGAACCGTGAGAAACCTTTGGTGTCAAGTCTAACTTTTATCATTTTCAAATCGACCAAGTGAGTATTCATTGCCCATTTTTCATGTTTTATTATTTGGGAAAATCATGTGATTCAATATTCAATCATTGCTATTCGTTGTTATTCTATTTCATTCTAAATTCAAGTCAAGACATGTTGTGTTATTACTTGTAATTATGTATTCATAGTTAGATAAACTTGATGATAACACAATCATTAACTCATGCAATCACGATAACAATGATAGATCTATTGATTTGACAAACCCACCCCATTTGTTTAGTCGCGTGGTGATTGGAACCGAAATCATTCATTCTATAAGGCTTCGTCTGCGGATCGAGTCAATTCAGTCATTAGGTTTGATTGTGTTGGTTTGTCTTTTATGTTACACTATTGTAATTATAAGTCTTGACATTGGTCATGTGAATTGAATTGTTTTCAATCTATTTAATCAATCTATATATGTATTCAAACCTATGATTACTCACCGGCTAATCCGTTAGTTGACTCGTTACTTTTTCAAATGATTTCAGAATGCAGTTTAGAGGACTTCTTCATGCTCATATAGGACTTGGACCTAGATTAATAAAAGACTTTATTAGTTTATTTAAATCTTTATTGCATTGTATTGTATCATTTGATTAGTTTATTCAATGAAAATGACATTTAATATTATTTCACTGCAATTACTACCATGTGCTATGAGCAATCGATTTACATTCATCTGCGATGATTCCGCCATCGGTCGGGGTGTGATAACCAGTTCGCATCAACTCGTTTTGGAGGGGTTCGACCGGCCGGTTCGTCCCGAATCGGTGGTCGGACCCGGAATCGGACCGGGGGTCGAACGGGATTTTGTGTTTTTTTATTTTGATGGGTAAAAAATGGGTATTGAACAATAAATTAGTGTGTTAGACATAAGATTATAGTTAAATTTTATATATAACTATAAAATACACACATAAATTACTTAGGTGTTGTTTGTTTTTTTGCAGCAAAATGTCTGCAGTCTGCGCACCATATTTGCAACATCTGCAGGAGAAGGGGTGTACCAAACCTCTGCAGTCTGCAACAAGAACAGTGTCTAGTTTTTAACGTCTGCATACTGCTAAAATCAACTAGTGGTGGTATACAACGGTGTTGGATGGTGGTGGTGATGGTAGATGGTGGTGGACGGTGGGTGGTGGTGGCGGCGGACGGTGGTGGAGGCGCACAGTGGTGGTGGCGGACGGTGGTGATGGAGGTTGACTGTGGTGGTGGACATGGGTGTTGGTGGATGATGGTGTTTAATCCTTTACAGACTTTAGAAGACTTTAGAAGTGGTTGTGTTAAATCTGCACCATGCAGACCTCGCACATACCTTTTTTTAATAAAAAAAGTCTTCCAAAAACAAACACTCTGCAGAACTCAACGTCTGTGCGTAGTCTGCGTAGCGCAAACAAAAGAGGTCAGGAAAAGCTTTTTTGAAAAAACAAACACCCCCTTATATTGAATTATACGTATAACTATATATATTTTATACTATATATATAATTATGACGTTATCCGGTTCTTAAATCCGGTCCGACCACCAAACCAGTAAGACGTACAGTTTGACATCCGCCCGATACTGAAAACCTTGATTACATATGTTGATAATAAATATAGGTTGCAATCAAGGTGTATAAAATACAAAGACAAAAAATTTTGATGACCAATATAATGTTCACATTGCAAAAAGAGGGACACCTAGAGACTTTGCTAATTGATATATGTTTCATGTACTAGTTACTATCACCTTCACAATAACATATATAACTAAAAAAAATAAACTGTAATCCTTAGTTCCTTCGACCTTTTTAACTTATCACGGTCAGTTCTAAACGTGAATATTTTGGAGCCGGTGGTCACGTCAGGATCATGCTCTTTATCTCATAGGATATGAGTAAAGTTTGTTTTCAATTCAAACTCTTCTAGACCGCAACTCCATGAGTATAATTTTTTACTAGTTATATTTAATTGTTAGCTTCAAACCTAAATAAAGGATGATAATTTTTGAATTTTAAGTTGTTGTACGTTTTAAATTAATTGGTACCGCATGTTAAGGTGTACCCAAAAGTTGGTCAAGATATAGGGCAAAAGTAGAGATCATAAACCTTAAATACGTGTGTTTTAATTTAATGGTGGGTCAACTTTAATTTCACATTACAATCCTTATCTTGTTAATTGATATAGACCCTTGACTCACCTTCCATGTGTTCTAAAACTAATAATAATTTATTGTGTCATTAGCATGTGCTCAAAGTAAATTGATTATAGTTGTTGGAAACACATTTCGAGGAAATAACAGAATTTACAGCAGAGTGTCCTCTATTTTTTCGCATGTTATCATTTTTTATATTTTACTACCACTTTATTTACACACTTCAATTATATTACACGAGGTTTGACATTTTTTTCATTCAATATAATATTTTATTTGTCTTTTATAAATTTTAACACATAATAATATAGTATTATATATTTTAAATCTTATTAAAACAGCATGCTCATTAAATATAACTTCAGTCAACAGGAGTTTGTCATGTGATTATTTTAATTTATGCCCGTTTTTGTTTTAAGATCGCGTCGATTTCACACACTAGTTTTACATATAACATGTAGTTGCCATCTAGTTAGTTTATACACAGGTTTATTAATTGTATCATAAGTGGTGCATTAATTTCACTATCCCTTTTCAAAAATATCATCTTTAGAAAAGTTCATGGTAAATGCAATAAGAAGATGTATTAATAATTTACAACCATGAATAATACAATAAAAAGACCATATATCTAAGACTTGCGTGGTTGAAATATTGACCAATGATGTGTACATTAATTAAGTTTATTTTAAAGGTATAAAGTATAACTCTCTTTTTTACTTTTTAGCGGTCTAGAAATAAATGGTGTTATATCAAATATGTGGTATTTTCTGAAAAAAAAAAATAAATCACAAAAAGTTATTAGATACTGAATAATTGTCTAATGATCGGTTGAGTTGAAGTAACTCAAGATTTTATTAAAACAGTGGAAGATTTTGGGTTCAAGTTTTGTCTGTGATAAAAATAATAATAATAATAATAATAATAATAATAATAATAATAATAATAATAATAATAATAATAATAATAATAATAATAATAATAATAATAATAATAATAATAATAATAATAATAATAATAATAATAATAATAATAATAATAAAACGATTTCAGATTGGGTCAGTTAGTTTCTCTCATTTATGATGAGTTTTGTCTTGAAGGTGGTCTCTGATTACGTACATAAGTAAAGGAGATGATTTTTGTGGGTTAGTGGCCCGTCAGTGATCCAATTAGCCATTCAAACAAAAAAAAATACCAAATAATTCTCATGATTATATGTGTGTGTCATCGTATTTATAAAACTGATTAGATTTATGATTTTCTTAAAAAAAGTTTAACAATTCTTTTGATATATGACCGACCATACATGCATAATGGTTGCATATGTATGTCGTGTACACGTATTATTTATAAACATAACCGAAACATTTATAACCTAATTATATTAAAGTGTATAGTAATGATATTCTCCGAGGTGGTTGAGGGTTTAACTGTTATGATCACATGGTGGACAATTTTAGATTTTAAAAGTAAGTTTATAGGTGTTTGAGCTATCCACTTAAAAAAGTAATAAAAATAGATTTATAAAGAAATTTTAAGCATAGTAGAGTGATAAATTTATCTAAAACTCTATAAAAGATTCCTAAGACGACATATTGTTGGTAAAATGTCTTCAAGTAAAAGCTTCAAATAATATGAGATACAAATATTGATAGTTTATAAGAATAGTTAGTTCAAGTGGTTAAAGTAAAAGAGGTACGAGGGAGTTTTCTCACCTAATGTGAATTGTCTTCTAAGAATAATCTCGAATTTCTTACTTGAGTAATCTAGATTACCGGGTGAGCAAGTGATCCGTCAGTGATCCAATTAACCCGTTAAAAAAATAGTTTAAAGGTAAATTAAAAAGCGGATTAAATAAAACTTTATAAATCACTTTAATGATGTGTGGAATAAGTAGTGATGTCAGCAACTTTTTGTGTGTGTTTTTGTTTTTATTTAGTATATCATGAAGCTTCCTGGAGAGGGTCAAATGGTCAATTAAATTCTTCTTATAAACGTGCTCCTAACCGCGTATACGCGATCTATATTAATTTAAAACAAAAAACATCACTATGTAGTTACACTTCAACCCCCTATCTATCAATAAAATCAGTTTTTACCCCTGGAATGAACACAATAGACTAGTGTTTTTTTAATTGTACTTGTATATTTTAATGAAAATAGCTTTGACTACGCGTTTAACAAAGGACTGTTTGCATACATCATTTTATAGAATTCTCATATTCAAATATGGTCTAACTAATTTTTGTTACTAATATACAAGAATAATCATTTCTTTATTAAATAAAAAACTCCGCGCATAAAGAACATATGTAATCAAAATATACTCTCTCCTTCTTGTGTCAAATCTAAACTCTTAATCTACACATTACTATTAGACACCATACGCATTTAAACAGAAGAATCAGTGCTATACATAGTAGGTTTCTTCGTTGCATACTAGAACTCCAAACACGATGAAAGATAACGATGAAAGATTTGCTTTTAAGGTCGCACCAAAACTTAAACCGAAGTCGTAGTGTGCATACAACAATACGAGCACGCATCTTGCAATACTTCTGCTTATTTAGGAAGTTTCTTCTATAGATAACGATATATCACTATGTAAATATATTTTTATAAATGTAAATTAAAAAGGTTAAACATGAAATTCTAGTAAACTCATAATAAGTATTCTAAATTTTTTGTGCATTATTCGGTGCGGTTAATTTGTACATTAAAACCGAAACCGAACCGCAATGTACGATTAACGGGCTATGTCTTAAACCGAACAGTCAGTTAATTGTTCAGTTCGATTAGTGCGCTTAATTAGGTTATGGTTCAGTTATATTGGTTATATCGGTTATGTGATCACCCCTAGCGTGGAGTATCTAAAATATGCATTCACACTAATACGACTCCATAAAACAAATATCAAGGACTTAGATTTTAATTTATTATTGTCCAAGGTTGAAATTGTAGTTTTCCACTACAAGCTTCTACTACTCACTCGTCAACGAATCTTCCTCTCATCTCCCTCAACTCCATCCACGCGTTCATACACGCTGTTAAGCTTCTTCACCTATATCTATCTATATCTATATCACTATATGTATATATATCAATCCAACATTCAATCTTCAACATCTTCACATCTTCAATTCTACTATCAATCTTCAACATTCAAGCTCTCTGTTTCCTTGTTCACACCCCCAATTTCCAATCCCCTTTTCACATTCACTTCGATTCTTATATTAACCAATGGAATTCGGTCCAATCCCACTCCCAAATCAAGAAGATTTCTCCTATTTCTACTCCTTCTTTCAAGAATTCGACAACAATAACCTCCAATTAGACGATATCCCGACCAACAAACGCCGGAAGTTTGATGGGTCCGCCGGAGAAACCAATTCTTTGAAGGAAATTCTTAACAACTTCTCGTTTATTGACGATCAAGACGCCCCCAATTTGAATTTTGACTTCGATTTCAAGATACCCAGTTCGAATTTTGCGTCGGAGATGGCGGATTCCGACGGGAGAGTTCGGAAAACGCCTCCGGCGAAGGTCGACGGCGGTGCGGCGGAGGAGGCGAGTTCTAGTCAGCACCACGGCGGCGGTGGCGGAGGACCGCGGCGGTTGTGGGTGAAGGAGAGATCGAAGGCGTTGTGGGAGCATTACAATAGCGACGAGTGTTCGGATGAAGAGTTTAAGAAGGTGTTTCGAATGAGTAAAGCGACTTTTAATATGATTTGTGACGAGTTGGATTCCGCCGTCACGAAAAAGGACACTATGTTGCGTATGGCGATCCCAGTTCGTCAACGGGTCGCTGTCTGCTTGTACCGGTTAGCAACTGGCGACCCCTTGAGAACCGTGTCTACTTTATTTGGGCTAGGCATATCCACGTGCCACAAACTAGTCCTTGAAGTTTGTGCCGCGATCAAAACGGTCCTGATGCCCAAATTCATCCAATGGCCTGATAACGACCGTCTTGAACAAATCAAAACTGACTTCGGGGCGATCTCGGGCATACCCAATGTCTCCGGATCAATCTACACCACTCACATATCAATAATCGCTCCGAAATCCAGTCCAGCTGCATTCTTTAATAAAAAGCATACTGAGAGAAACCAAAAACCATCATACTCAACCACAGTCCAAGGCGTGGTAGACTCACGTGGCATATTCACAGACGTCTGCATTGGCTACCCTGGCTCAATGTCTGACGATAAAATCCTGGAAAAATCAGCTCTTTCTCAAAGGTTCAACATGGGTCAGTTGAAAAACATATCAATAGTGGGTGGTTCAAGCTACCCACTACTGGACTGGCTTCTGGTGCCGTACACGCACCAGAACCAAACCTGGAGTCAACACTCATTTAATGAGAAAATAAGTGAGGTACAAAACATAGCAAAAGATGCATTTATGAGGTTAAAAGGTAGGTGGGCATGTTTACAAAAGAGGACCGAAGTCAAGCTTCAAGATTTGCCTGTGGTTTTAGGGGCATGTTGTGTTTTGCACAACATTTGTGAGATCAACAACGAGGTCATGGACGATGATTTGAAGTTTGATTTGTTTGATGATGAGATTGCTGTCGGTGAACATGCAAGGGGTAAATCGGTAAATGCACTACAAGTTAGAGATAGTATTGCTCATAATTTATTGCATCATAGCCATGGGAGCACTGGCTTTAGATAATTATTTGATTGTCCTTTTTATTTAGTTTTGTTTTCATGCATTAAGTAATTCTTTTGAGGTGTTATGAAATAATGATTGAAAGATTAATGTAAGATTATACTTTTGCTTAAAGTTCATGATATGAAATGTATTATTTTGGTTTTAATCAACAAGATTCTTTTATTATCTAAGTGTTTAATTATACTAGTAGAGTGACCCGTGTTATGTACAGGATTGTAAAACTTGAAAATGATAATTCTGATGATTTATACATTAGTATTAACCAGCTGTAAAAAATTCACACGTGAAACGCTGATAAGAAAAGTATAACAAAATAAATATTATTAAAAAATAAATCCTCGAAACAAAAGAAAAGAACAACGAATATGTAAATGGTAATTTTATTAAAGTTAATATGCTATATTGTAAATTGGTTAAAAGAAAATAGAATATTTTTTTTTAAATTTTAGGAGATTGAATGTAAATTTGACTTAACTTGAGAGTATAAGTTATATAGTATATAATGGTTTTAAAGTTAAGTATTTAAATAAAATAATATTTGATTAAAATTGTATTTAGTTATAAAGCATATAAAAAATAAATGTAGATTTAAATATTAATTTAAAATATAATAAATAAAATAATACTCAATGAATTAAATTAAATAATCTAATGTGTATTAAATAATGTATTAATAAAGAGAAGTTTATTAAATTGGGGTAAATTAGGAATTATTACATTAAACACTTGTACTTCATGCTTAAAAAATATTTTAGGTGTCTTACACTTTATGTAAAATTACAAATATATCAATCTCAAATGCTTTATGTGTAGTATATATAGATAAACTCATATATTTTGGTTACCTTTTTAAAAAAGTGTTATTTATTTTGAACGGCAAGTGACTCATACATAACATTATTCGTTATAGATACAATCAAAAAGTTGATTTTTACAATCTAAGCTGATAATGGTAAGAATTAAAGCTTTTTAAATAAATATTTAATTTAGATCATAACATAAAATAATTAAAAGTCTATGTGATATAGCATTTAAAGTATGAGTACAATTAGCGTGTTAGTTTAGTTCTATAAATTTTTTTTACCATGTGAGTCAACATTAACTCCTGGAAAACGCAAATTAGTCATTTTCTTTGACATGAATAGGTTGTTTGTTGGTGAAACTCTTTCCTTATTATGAAATTATATGATTGCAATCATAAAAAATACTATGGGTATGATAACCACAAACTATAGGATTGTATTTTAAAGGTAAAAGATAAGCACAAATTATTATTCTATAACTATCCATCAGGCCATCACCATCCACTTTTCTTATTTTTTTCTCTTTTTAGATGATTATGATCAAAGATGATAATATGTTTGTCGTTTCAAGCCTTAACCGAAAATTATTAACTTTAAAATATAATAATACTGGAGAATAAGAATATATCATAAGTAGTCACAAAAAAATGAATCATTTACTGCTCAATCGAGTTATAATATTAGTGATCAAGTAACGAAAATGTTTTATATTAAATAAAAAATAAAAACGGTTATAAAAAACAATAGACAAATCTTATAACGTACAATATTCAATGTTTTTCAACGACTATAACCTCGCACCTAAACGATAAATTTTTGTTGGACGATTTGCAAAGGAAATGGGGGACTTGCACTCGTTGTTAGCTCTGCTCGACATGTTCCTTTCTCTCACGTCCTTTCACCGTAGTATGCTTTCTGAATCTCTTTAGTCCGTCAATTGTTTTCTATTAGAATTAAAGAAAATTAGATTTTTTATAATCTAAACTATTGACTATTGATCAATACTAATCTCAACTAATAATATGACCGATATCAATCTCAACTTCAATTTTGTAACCAATAACAATCTCAGTCTAATTGTTTATTAACTTCGTTAGTTTTTGATGACGTGGCATGTGACATGACGTATTACATACTTAAAATTAAAAATATTAATACATCACTTAATTTTTGTGTCTCTTTATCTCCAATGTACACAACCATGAACCAGCAATAAAAGTGTTACGTTGAATAATTTCATAAAATGATTTTTCATAAAAGAAATGAGTAATATACTTTTATTTTTAATTGTAACTATATTATACGTCAACTTACCAACCACGTCACGTGATACATCATTAAAAGCCAGCGGATAACGAACAGTGAGACCGAGACTTTTATTATTAACAAAATCAAAAGTTGAAATCAGTACTAATTAAATTATTTGTTTGGATTCGTACTAAACAATTATTAATAGTTTGAATTAATAAAATTCAAATAAAAATAATAAACTGATGTTGGTATAATTTGATAAAAAATCTTATCGTCATCTATACTCCTATGACATTCTAGAAAGACATTATTCTACGTAAATTTATTCGTAACAAAAGCGTTTAATTTGTTTAATGCATTTGACCCCACATACATATTTAATATTTAAAGCTTCTTTATCGTTTATCACATGTGAAAATTATGGTTGGTCAACATTATGAATTACCAAAATATAAATTAGTAGGTTAAAATGGGGCTTTCCACGTAACCACATTTATCCTTATGTCATCAAAATGGAATGCAATGACGTGTCATGGGAGATATGCTTTTGACGCCACATTTCTTATAATTTAAATACCTTAAGTGATAACCTGAAACTACTTTTTAAATATCTTAGGTTTTATTAATCATCCCTTTAAAAATATTTTCTTTGTTAATAAATGTCTTGTTAATTAATGAAGTGAGAGAATTCATATTAGGTTTTTTATTTGTATTTTAGGACAGAGAGAGAATTGAACAAACAAAATTACACAAATGATGAATTGTTCGTGTTTATTCGTTCATGAAATGAACTTGTTTGTGGGTTGTTTACGAAAACTTACTGAACGAGATTTCTTATTCATGTTTGTTTTCTAACGAAATAACATATTCATGAACTGTTCACGAATACTTACCGAACATACACAAAGGTAAACAAACACAAACAAATGTTTATGAGCATAAACAAACACAAACAATGGTACATGAACACAAATTAATACAAGCGATCATATATATTTTTAAAGATAAAATCTTTATTTGTGATCACACACAATATGGATAATCAATCAAAAATAAATAAATATACTAAACATAATCATGCAAACATACTTGACATGATAATTATAATCACAATTAACACAAAAAATAAAAAAATTGCCAAGTTTTAACACAAACTGAAACTGAAATTGTCAAACGGGAGATGTTGATAAAGATGTGTAGTATAACTAAACGTTCATATTTTTAAGATTTAGAAAAAGAAAAAATATAAATATAAATACGAACACAACACATACCAGTTATCGAACGTTCACGAACATAAATAAACGAACGAGGCGTCTGTAATGTTCGTTTAGTCAACTAAACGAAAAAAATTGTTCGTGTTCGTTTATTAAGCGAACGAATTTCCCGCTGAACAATTTTTGAACTGTTCACTAAATGCGCTTTTCGTTTATAGCCCTATCTATATAATTTAGATATATCATTTGTTTATCTTATTAAAATCTCTCACATTCCATTTCCCATATCATGTCCTATTCAATTAAATGGTATCTTTTTTATTTTTTTTAATTATTATTATTTTCATCCACTCACAACCACTAAAAAAATTACGGGTAATAGATATAGAATGAATAGTGAATTTCTAAACATATGGAATGAGAAACCGGCCCCTAAACTTGATCTACATTTTCAGGATGAGATGAATTGATGATTTGGGTGAATTTCTTAAATTTTGCCTTAAATTATTAGAGACAAGGTATGGATGGTGATTGGGTTGTGAATGCACTAAGTTAACTTGATAGTAATCGGGATCACCCTCCATGCTATATACAATTGGTCATTTGCTTATGTTATTGATACCATTTGCGTTAACAACCTAGTTGTGAGAGTCAAATACTCTTTGAAAATTATCAATGTTTAAGATTGATTAAAAGTAGTAAAACATAGAAATATTAAAAAAAGCTTGTTTGTGTTATGAAAAGCATAACATTTGCTTGTAATTAGATGAAAACTAGAAATAAGCTCCCCGCATTACAGCGGAGGAGTAAAACCATGTCAAATAACGTCAATGTCACACCACCGCTAACGACCACCAACACTGAAGTTGTGGTGTGTGAATACGAAGATTTTTGACCAAAACATAAAACATAGAAATATTAACTAAGTCAGTCTAAGATCCGTGCGTTGTGACGAACCCTTCAAAAGGTAAAAAATAGACGTAAAAATGTTGAACCACGCACGCACATTGTGTTGTGTTAACATACCAAATTTAGAACGAAACGTAAAGCGAAACGTAAAAAATGTTGAAATACACATGCCTGTTGTGTCGTGTTAACTTGCAAAACTTAGAACGAAACGTAAAACAAAGATTTGCGAAATATGAAAAGTATAGGGGAACAAAGTTGTAAACATAAAAGTTACGAGATTAATTGCAAAAGATGAAGAGTTTTAGGTTAAAGTAAAGAAAGTCAAATTTGAGAAGTTAAATTGTAAAAATGAAAAACTTTATGTTAAAAGTGAAAAATAATTTTTTTTTGAAAAATTCCCTATGTATAAGGTACAACACCATTATAACCTTCCATTGCGTACCTAACCACTGTTGGTATTAGTTTCTAACCAATTTATAAACCGGTGAAGTTCGAAGATCAAAGTTGACAAGTCAGTCAAGTTATGTTAAACTCCTATTATCTAGTAATTAGTTTGTAGTCAAGTAGGACTCTAACAAGTTAGTTAGATCCTAAAGTTTAGCAGTCCTAAATGTATTCAAATAGGTTTAGTTTTTAACCTATAAATATACAACTAAGGTTTAGGGTTACATATGAGTTGTAACTAAGGGAGCGTTTTGTTCGCGAAATTTGTTGGAATTGAAATTATAATTGAAATTAGAAGGAATTGTATTTTGAATTCAATATTCTCTAAAAAATTTGAAATTCAAGTGATTTGAAATCTATAAAGGGAATTTAAATTCCAAATGTATTTTAATGACAAAACACTTATAAAGGAATCGGAACTTATCACCCATTGCAAACTGCCACCACCTCAATCACTGATCATACCGACCGCCGCCGTTGTCACCGCCGACAATCGACCGCGACCACCAACCACGCCATTGCCGAAAACCGGCCGTACCCCACCGCCGCCACTAACCGATCACGCCCACCTCCGAGAACCGACAGTCGTCGTCGAGCGTGTTTAAAACTAACGTGGTTCAGCGACGACGGTCGGTGGAGACGAGCTCTTGTAGGCGGCGGGTGTGGTTAGTGGCAACTGTCGATTGTCGACAACGGTTATGGTAGGTTATCGGCGGGTTTGGGTTGTACGGGACAGGGTGAGAAGCGAGTAGTGAGTGACTGAGTGGGGCGTCAATTGAACGGTTTTGGGTGATCGACGGAAATCGAATGTCTAGGACGACGACGACTACAGTCGGAGGTACTGTTCGGCGGCAGGGGTCGGAGGTGGTACTCTTTGACGTTCGGGGGCGGCGGCGGGCGGGTCGTCAGCGGGCGGCGGTCGACAAGGTCTGCAAGGGTCGGTAGTGTCGGTGCAATGAGCGGGGGTGGTGGCGGTCGGTGCGGAGGCGGGGGTCCGTGGAATTTGAAATCCTTTAAAATTAGGAAGGATTTTAAAATATTTTATTTGAAGGAATTAGTTCCAATTCCAATTTCAATTCCTTTTGCAACCAAACATGTTAATAATGGATTTCAAATTACAATTCTAACAAATTCCTACCGACCACAATGACCCATAGAATTCAGATTACAATTCTATAAAATTCCATTGAAATCCTGACGTACCCTAAGTTTTTTGAATGAATTTTTCTTGGTTATAATAAATCATTTGAAATTAGCTAATTGTTCTTGTTTTTCTGTATCGATCATAAACTTGACATTGTATCAAAGCTCGGTTAATCAAGAGTCAAGTTCAGGGTACTTGGAATTGACACCAAGACCCGCAAGAAAGCTGATTGAATAGTCATTGCCGGAAAAGATATAAGGATGTTTGTTTTGCCAAGAAGATCCGGGGTCGAATGAAGGCAGCCAAGGGAGATATGTGGGTAAACGATTGTTGCCGAGAAAGATAAAAAAGGCCACCACTTGGTAGTTTCACGACGCCTCTAGATCTGCGTTCAAAGTCGGTGCAACCATCATCGCTTGATTGGGATCTAGTTATCGATCTTGTATACAAATTCCACGAATCAAGGAACCAAAACCGGAAGCCTTTGTTTATAGCTGCTGCTAAAAGGAACTTTGTTAACTTGCTGCCTAAAGCCTCGATCAAGATTGATTCAAGAAAGAACCCATAGAATAAAGCTCGATGAAGACTATTGCAGGTTGTTTTATTTGCTTCACAGAATGATAATTGAGTAGAGGTAGAAGCAATTGTTTGTTGAAATAAAGGTTTAATGAAAAAAACAAAACCAACAAGGTGATTGTAGCTTTAAAAACTCTAGAAAAATTCTTTTAGTGGCCAATGAATGGAACAATTAAAAGGAAAAACGGTAGAATGCTCTCTTGTTTTTTTACTCAATTTTTTAATTTAATTTTTTTAATTTTATGGCTTGATACATAGTAGAAGATTGAAACGTTATAGCGAATCATTAACAAGTCAGTTGATATTCAATTTGCAGCATTCTCATTCAACGATGATTTAAGAATTAAAGTTGAAAAGTTGTGAGTATTGTTCAGGATGAAGGACCTTGGTGGTACGGTGTATCGAGCTCAATAAAGAACAGGTGAAGATCAAGGAACTAAGAGGAACCGGAAAAACATAGCTAATGATCAAATACAAGCTACTTTCAAGGATCAAGTTTAAAAAGAGATGAAAAGTTGCTTAGAGTAGAAGACCCAACGAATACGGTTTAGAAATTAGGAGGGTGATTGTTGGCACTAATTTCTAACTGATTCACAGGCCAGTGAATATCGGGGATCTAAGTTGACAAGTCAGGGATCATCAATGCTACACACTATGAAACATACATGAAAACCTAAATTGAAGACACGAAACCAATATTCAAATGACAGTGGAGTTTAGTCGTTTAGATATAATTTGGATAGACCTGATCTCCGAGCATCTAAAAACATAATTATTATTAGTGACCGAATTGGATAGACCTGTAATTAAGGTAAACATTTTCTTTTAAATTATTAAATATATCAATTTACCTCTAAAAGTTCTATATGTTTTAATTTCACTCCAAAAGTTTCATTATTTTGGATAAAGATGAAACAACTAATGAAACTTTTGGATTAAAATCAAAACAAATTACAAAATTTTTGAAGGTAAATTAAAGTTTTTAAACTTTTGAAGGAAAATGATTATTTTTAACCAACTTAAAAGAGTATAATCGAACTTTACTTAAATTAATATAATTTTACAAAAGGGTAATTTGGTCAGAATTGTAATTATACCGAGACCGTGAGACGTTAAATAAAAAATGAAAACAATTGAAACTAAGAAATAAGAATAGCCCAGTGGCCCACTCACTCACAATCTTCATGTGCATATAAGGGCTTCGGCCCATTCTACGTTTCCAAACTTTAGCCTTTTTTATTGTTTAATCTAACAGCCCATTAGCACGGCCGATCTGTCTGTACTTGGCCCACCTTCATTCTTAAACATGTTTATAAGTTTGACACCCCGACTTTCATATAATAGTGGTGCAAAGTTTTATTTTTCTCATCTTATTTGATATCTCAGAGCAAATTATGGGCTTTATCTATGTAACACGTTTAATAAATTTCTTGTATGAGAGACAATGTATTTTTCCTTTTCTTGTCATTTCAATCGAATAAACTAACACCGTTATAACATTTATGTATATTTTTGTGAAATGATCAAAGCAGTCTTAATAAAATGTTCTATGTAATTATTAAATTTATGATGTAAGTTTTATTATTTGATGTTCAACATACCAAGTTTCATTGATTTTAGAAGCCCTATTATTTATTCATTCGTAGAGCTCTAGTGTACACAATCAAGATGCGGATAACTAAGTCATTGGAGAGGTAGAGAACTTTAAGTTTCAACAAACACACAAACAAGCTCGACCACAACACATAATGATCCTTCCAAAATCAGACCATTCATGTTTCCCCGAAAGACGGATTCAACTATCCCATTATTGAGGCGGTTGGGTATGATCTTAAAGACGAGTCAATTGGGTGTGATCTTGACCATCTCCCACCTTCAACCTCAACTCATCTTACCCACATGCCATCCCACCTAACTCTACTTACTTCAATAACATTTGACAATGTGATTAATCTCCATACCATAATGGAAGGAGAGACAATTATATATAAATAACTAGGTTAGTATCGTTTATTATACGGGTTGAATAAATAATAAAAAATATTTAGTAATAAAAATTTATAATTATAAAATCATATTTGAAGATAAAATATGATTATAATTGCATATGAATAGCTATTTCAAGTAAATAAACAATAGATAGGTTATAGATAGATAGATATATAGATAAATAGATAGTCTAGAAACTCATTTATTAAACGGATTATAGTTAGTAATAAACACGAAAAGTTACGGTACGATATTTTAATATAATATATGTATAAAATTATATATACGTACTTGTTCAAGAGATAAAACAATTATACTATTTTTAAATCTCTTATCTAAATAGTTTTATTTTAAAAAAAATTGTTTTAAGATTTTCTTATAAAAATTTATTGTTTATAAAAATCTTGTTTATTAAAAACTCAAGTTTCTAATTATTCTGGTTGTTTTAATAAAAACTACTTTTAGAAAATTCCATATTTTATAATTTTTTAAAAAGGACTGATTTAAAATATTTTGTTTCAAAAGGTTTAATGTTTTAGAAAATATATGAATTTTAATTTTCTTAATAAAATTTATTTTTAAAAACATAGTTTGATTTTAAAAAAATATAGATGAGAGAGAAAAATGTATCAATTGATCAAATTAATTTTTATGAAGAAAGAGAAATTGTTTGAATGTTTAAATTAATGTAATACCCTTTTGGATGGAAAATAAAGTGAGGATGTTTAGAAGAATGACAAGTGTCAAAAAAGTGGTATAAGAAGATGACAAGTGACAAAAGAAACCTTATTTTATTAGTATTTATAAATTTATAGATTATAGATATACTAAATTACACATATTATACGAGGAGATATACAAATATACAACTAAGTACTACAAGAATATCACATATACAAAAGTACTAAGAGTTTAGTGTGTATAATATCACATTGTCAACACTTATCTTGTTGAAATCTAACGGTTCAAATTATATAAATTCTAAATTAGAGAAAATTAATAAAAGGAAACATATCTTTTTCCCTAATAAATCCCCTTCTTCCTGTTTTATCTTCATCTCCACTTCAGCAGATCGCAATGCTTTTCCGTTTCACCGGAGACTCCTTCAATCGTGTGTTTCACCTTCATCACAAACTCCAATCGTTTCTGATTTTAGTGAATCGGTGTAGTTGTAACCTAATTTTCTTTTTGATTATGTTATGGTTCGTGATTTTGCCTTCGCATTTGCGAATGTGATTTAGTGAAGAACTTATGAGGTTTGGCAGCAGTGCATTTCTCTACTTGATATGGCACCGGTTGCTTCTTCGCGATCTACAAACACGTTGTTCAAATGGAAGGTAAGTGCATCTCTTCATCCGGTAACATCTAATGTTTATTCATATTAAATTCAATGTTATTACGACCGGATCGGACCGGGATCGGCCACCTACCCGGTCCGGTACGCTATGATCCGGTTTTGCCTGGTCGAACCGAACTGGTGGTCGGACCGGTTCGAACCGGATTTTGATTTTTGATTTTTTATTTTTGATTTTAATGGGTAAAAACGGGATGTTTAACCATAAATTAATATGTTGGATATACAAATATTGTTAAGTTTTATATATGACTATAAAAAACATATATAAATCATATATAAATTACTTATATTTAATTATATATATAACTTTAAATATAATATATTATATATAATTATGATGTTATCCGGTTCTTAAATCCGGTCCGACCACCAAACCAGTAAGGCGTCCGGTTCGATGTCCGATCCGGATTTGAAAACATTGATTAAATTAGTATCAGTATGGGATTAGGTCTCACAATTGATGGATTTAATTATTCAAATGTAAATTTTCAAGAAATATGTTTGTTGATAACATACTTGGTTGTTAAAACAACTAAACTCTTTGTACGTGACATCCTCTATTTATATTTGTTAACATACTTGGACCCTTTAAGTGAATACATGCTCATATGCTTTTTATAAAAATATATAAGAGTAAATTAAACGTATTGTCATTGAGTTTTGTGTAAATTTCACATTTTGATACTGGGATTAAAAAATTACAGATTTAATCCCAGGGTTTGAAAAAACTAGGGGTGTAAACGAGCCGAGCCGGCTCGCAAGCTACTCGGATCGGCTTAAACGAGCTCGAGCTCAAATCATGGCTCGTTTACTAAACGAGCTCGATCCCAAGCTTCAGACATCGAGCCATCGAGCTCGAGCAGGCTGGCCAGCCTAAACAAGCTTTTTGTTTTATATAATTTTTATTTAGATATTAAATGTATATAAATATATATTTACACAAATCATATTATTATATAGAGTTAAGTTCGATTTACTCCTCAAGGTTTGTTAAAAATAACTATTTTTCTCCAAAAGTTTAAAAATATCAACTTACCTCCAATAGTTTAATAAGTTGTTTCATAAGTTGTTTCAGCTTTATCCAAAAATAATAAAACTTTTGGAGTGAAATTAAAATAACATATGAAACTTTTGAATGTAAATTGATGTTTTTAATCTTTTGGAGGAAAATTGTTATTTTTGTCGAACCTTAGAGAACAAAATTGAAATTAACTTTATTATATATATTTTTATGATAAAATTAATTAAATAATATATATTATGTTAAATATAAAAAGTTTCATTATAAAAAATATAAAAGTATTTATAAAAAAATAAAAATTTAACAATAAACTAGTCGAGCCCGAGCCGAGCTTGAGCCTGATAAATTTTTGACGAGCCGAGCTCGAGCTTTAGAAATAAAACTTTAAACGAGCCGAGCTCGAGCTTTCTAAAACTAAAACGAGCCGAGCTCGAGTCTAAGCGAGCTCAAGCTCGGCTTGGCTCGGTTACACCCCTAGAAAAAACGTAACGCGTAATTTTTAAAACCTTAGGACTAAACCTTTAATTTTTCAATACCAAAGACGGAGTGTGAAATTTGAGGAAGTACTTTTTAGGATGATCCGTGTAATTTACTCAAAATATAATTAATAAATTGAACTATAAAATAGGAGTATATTAAAACATTATATTTCCATTGTAATAAAACAGTAATTAGGGGAGAAATGTGATAGCATCACAATACTCTTAATAAAAAATTTTCATCTTCTCTATTCTAGTAAATAATGATTTTAATTACTAATATTATTATTTAACTTTTAGATTAAAAATAGTTTTTTAATAAATCAAGAAAAATATATATTATTATTGTTATTTCTAAAAAACAAATTTTATAAAATATTTTTTTTCTAAAACATCAAACTTTTTGAAAAATACGAAATATGCTAAAATTGGTGTTTTTAAAGAGTAAATTTTTATAAACCAATAATAAGTAAAATTGGGAGTTATAATAAAGATTTTTTAAAAAATAACACTTTTTTTAATACGGTTTGTTTTGGAAGAAAATGTTTATCTTTTTTTCTAAAAAAGGTATAAAAAGTTGATGTTATTGTTCTATTACTTATAGTTTTTACTCATATGCAATTTCATTCATATTTTATTTTAAAATATCATTTTATAATTAATAATTTTTTTTTATATTCAATATTTTATTTATTAATAAATAAGTTATTTTTTTAAACAACTAAACTCCATGTTATTGTTAGTGGGTATTGAACCATGATCTCTATGTTATACACCAAATTAGTTACCATGACCACAAGGTATTATTTTAAATAAGTTATTTTATTGTCATGTGTCGAGTTAGTCTACATTCTTATTTTCCTCTCTTATTAAATATGTAAAATATAATTTTTTAAAATAATTTATTAACACTAAAAGATTTTTGTTATATTATATTATACAATATAATTTTTTAGTTTTTAAATATTTATCATTGTTATTTATAACGTCTAATATTTATCCTTAGCTTTTTATCTTAAAATATATTTACCAAAATACCCCTATAACTAACTACTGGCCAAATTAACGTTATTAACATTAAGGATCATTCTTGAAAAAGCAAACAATGCCACTAGAGATCAAATTCAAAAAAGTTTACTTATAAAGATTAAATCCAAAATTTAACTTAAACCAAAAGGGACGATTCATGTAATTTACTCTAATAAAAAAAATAAAACACATTAAGAGGACTGAGGAGCAAGGTGATCCAGTGGTAATCCACAAATATTGGCTGTAAGTACGAAACATTTATCGTATCTCCCTGTGTTTCGGTTCAAGCTAATGCGA
The DNA here is from genome assembly GCA_025215565.1 of Flaveria ramosissima. NCBI lineage: Eukaryota > Viridiplantae > Streptophyta > Magnoliopsida > Asterales > Asteraceae > Flaveria > Flaveria ramosissima. The sequence goes on from CM046042.1 coordinate 38,958,178, forward strand.
TCGTTGATCGTTCTCAATTTCCTTTACAATCATGAATTCACGAATGCTACCTGCTGCCACCTAGCCACTGTTGTATCTCCTCCTGTAACTCGATGGATGTTTAATTAGCTCCCAATGCTGATGGATTATTAATGTGCATCAACATATCTCATGGCCTTTCGATCGGTTTTATTTCGCCATTCAGGTATTAATCTAACGTACCATGCACTGTTATTGTATGCTTAGGAAAGAAAAGAACCAAAACAAATCTTGAATTTTTCGTGTGAATTTAGAAACTGACATTGGTATGAATTAATTCAATTGTTCTTGTTTACAATTTACAAAATTTATCTGAGTAATATATTTCTTTTCACTTTACTTGTTTAAATACTCATGTTATACTAATTCAAGGGTGAATTCTTAACTTTAGCGACTTGAAATATATGTAATTATGATTGCATGAATTAGAGAATTTATAAACAAATTCATAGGTAAGTATTAGACTATTTGTAATGGATCATTTTTTTTTTTACTTTTATACTCTTGTCTTAATAATACATTAAAACCAACTAGTAGACTTGGAAAGACAAACTAATAAACAAAACAAATAGCATAATGGACTCATCACTCATGATTTACTAAATGTGAAAAACGGTGATATTGTAGGTCTTCATGGCGTATGATTCAAGCATATAATTTCTTTGGTTTATTTGACCTGCTATTAAGGTACATAATCTCATCCATTCTACTATATATAAAGGATCACACTTGATCAATCTTCATTTTAGTGTTAAAACTTCCGCCTCATTCTGCTTTTATTTGATCCGTTTGTCATAATTATTTGCTTTGTATATAATACTGTATCTGCATACATATGCTATCTGTCATGACTGTTCTCTTTCATGAAATCCGTTATTTAGCATGTGGTAGGATTAGTTTAGTTTTCTTGTTCGTTACTATTTCTATATGACTATGCATGACTTATGATTAGACTTGCTTAACTAGGTGTTCATTAGGAATTAGGTTACTATATAATATTTGCTGTTAACTTAGTTATTATATGGCCGTTAATTTTGAATATTCTTTCCTGTGCAATCTAATTCGCTAATATGAATTCTGATTCTTGAGCAACTCTGTCTACAAGAGTTCCGTAGGCTTGTCGTTGCGGCATCCATGGCGTGACACTACAATGTCTCCGTTATATCTGTGTGCTTGGAGTATAACTTTGCCAAATCTGATATCTATCGGGATTTAAGAACCCTATGGATCGATCCTAGTATATTTTTATATCTGGTGGATGGTAGGTGTATGGGAACACCCCATCACACACGTTTGATAATATGAAGTATATTAATCTGAAATATGTACGTATGTGATATGAATTTTTGTTCATCTGTAATGTAATCTGGTGATCTGTTACATACATGAAATTCATTAACTTTACATTTGTTAATTGACAATCCCATAATCTGTTATATTATTATGAGTATATGTATTTTGACGCTGGGTATTTCTATTATTTGTTATTATGTTACGTTGTTATTATATTGTTATTTGAAATGCGTTAGTTCAACATTTAGTAATCTGAAATTCGTTAATCTGTAACATGTAATCTATTAATCTGAAATCTGTTATCCGTTGGATGTGACATCAAAAAATATGTAATATGTGAATCCGAAATCTATATACATTAATAACGACTGCAAGATTTCTGCGCTGAAGTTGGATTTGAACTTGTGACCTTAAGGCCACAGAGCTCTTATCCACACCAGCTGCTGCCAGTGGACCTTGTGGCTACCTACTTGTGATCTGTTAAGTAACCCGTTAACATGTTATATGTAAAGTAATTAGTTAATCTTAGATGTATTATCTGTTAAGCAGATTGTTAATCTATGCATCTGAAATCCGTAAACCCATGATATGAAATCTAAAAAATTTGTTAGTATGTCCTGATTTAATTTGAAATCTGTGATTGTGTTCAATTTTAGATCTGTATTTGAAACCAATTTATCTATTTATCTAATCTAACAATTTTGTTAATATGTAGTATGAAATCTAAGATTCGTAACTCTACAAGTCTATCTTGTTAACGTGGGTAATCTATTGTGTTATATTTATATATGTGTATGTATATATATTGTAGCAGTTGTATTCATTATGATAGTCGGCTCCCTTTTATCCCTTCATTAGGCATTTGCTCAACCGTCTTTTTTCTCCATGGTAGGTACTCAAGGATATATTGGGATATTGAGAAGAGTGCATTGTATGAGTTAGTACAGAAGATGGACGACCAAGAAAGGGTGAGAGTAACTAATAACATCTGTTTCAAATCTCCGCATTCAAATTTGTTTAGTTGTTAGAGGAAATAGTTTAAAGATGCAAATGTTAGATTCATGGATGTTCTACTATAATTGTTCCCATTATTTGTTCATTCATAGTACCTTCTATTAATTTTGTTCCAAATTTTACAGTTCTCAAATGTGTCATCTGGATTTTCAAAAATGCAAATAAGAACAAGCAATGCAGATGGTTTCAGGATTAGTGTTTCAAGCACACCTAGTTGTTCGAATCATACTTCTGGTTATGATGACATAGAATCATTAGGAGATGTTTTTCTTTGGGGAGAGGTATGCTCTGATGTGGGTTCTAGTGATGGATCCACAAATGCATTTCCATCAAAAAGTGATGTTACCATTCCTAGGCTTCTAGAATCGAATGTAGTTATAGATGTCCACCAAATTGCTTGTGGCGTTAGACATTTTTCTCTTGTAACAAAGCAAGGCGAACTTTTTACTTGGGGAGAGGAATCTGGAGGTAGGCTTGGTCATGGAACTGAAAAAGACTTTGGTCGCCCACGTCTTGTGGAATTTCTAGCAGTTACTAATGTCGATTATGTTGCATGTGGTGAGTTTCATACATGCGCTATATCGACGTCTGGGGATTTATATACATGGGGAGATGGATCCCACAATGCTGGACTTCTTGGCCATGGTACTGATGCCAGCCACTGGATACCAAAAAGAGTATCTGGGCCTTTAGAAGGACTAGTAGTTTGTTCAGTTGGTTGTGGCACCTGGCATACAGCCCTAGCAACTGTTGATGGGAAGCTTTTTACATTTGGCGATGGGACATTTGGTGTTTTAGGACATGGTGACCGAGAGAGTGTAAAATATCCGTTGGAAGTTCAATCATTAAATGGATTGAAGGCTTTAAAAGTCGCATGTGGAGTATGGCACACTGCTGCAATTATAGAGATTGCAAACCAGCATGGCGGACTTTCAACATCCAGAAAGCTCTTCACATGGGGTGATGGTGAAAAATATCGATTGGGTCATGGAAACAAGGAAACTTACTTGAAACCAACGTGTATATCTGCTCTCATTGACTACAACTTTCATCAGCTAGCATGTGGAAATACCATGACCTTAGCTCTTACAACATCTGGCCATGTTTACTCTTTTGGTAGCACTGCATATGGTCAATTGGGGAATCCACAATCTGATGGGAAATTGCCTGCCTTAGTACAAGATGGATTGGTTGGTGAGTTTGTTGAAGAAATTGCATGTGGAGCATACCATGTTGCTGTTTTGACATCAAGAAGTGAGATATATACATGGGGAATGGGTGCAAATGGAAGACTAGGGCACGGGGACTTTGAAGATCGCAAAACACCAACTTTGGTTGAATCATTAAAAGATAGAGTCGTTAAAAGCATATCTTGTGGCGCTAGTTTCACTGCCAGTATATGCATTCATAAGTGGATGTCTGGTGCAGATCAATCAGTTTGTTCTGGATGTAAACAAGCATTTGGTTTCACTAGAAAGAGACATAATTGCTACAATTGTGGGCTTGTACATTGCCATGCTTGTAGTTCTAGAAAGGCTCTAAGGGCAGCACAGGCTCCAATTCCAGGAAAACCTCATCGTGTTTGTGACTCTTGCTATGCAAAACTTATAAAGAAGCCTGCTGATATTGGGATTGGGATTGGCAATACATCTACTTATCATCGGAGATTCAGTAACCAACCGGGACAAGATGGAAGTAGGAAAGATAGAGGACCGGGCCCAGGCCGGACTTCTAGGCTTTTGATGTCTCCCAACATTGAACCAGCCAAATACCTTGAAATCATGTCAGCCATGTATGGGCCAAAATCTGGTTCTTATTCTTCAGTGAGATCTTCCCAAGTTCCATCATCTCAACAATTAAAGGATATCACATTTCCAAGTTCACTCGGTAGTGCTTTTAAACCTGCTGTCACAGCATCATCATTTCAGATGCAGCAACCATTTCTTCCATCACCACAACTGCCTCCTCAACCTCTGCCAAGCAACGCCAGGCATGCTTCACCTTATTCAAGAAGACCAAGTCCTCCATGCTCTGGCTCTCCCATGTTCTCAAGGGGGGTGATTGATAATCTTAACAAATCAAATGAGATCTTGAACCAACAAGTATCCAAGTTACAGGGCCAAGTACTGTTGCTTCTTTGCTCTATTTATTTTATTTAATTTTTGTGTTTTGCATTAAAAATAACATAATATACTTTATTTTTCTCTAAATGGTAGATAAAAACTCTAAAGAAGAATACTGAACGGCAAGATGTAGAGATTCAGAAATTAAAAACTTATGCTCAAGAATCGGCTTCATTAGCATCAGATCGAAATGCCAAGTGTCTATTAGCTATGGACATCCTCAAATATGTCAGATCCCAGGTAATTTCTAATATTGTATCAAGTTGATGGGTTCGCACTAGATAAGATCATAAGAACTTGAAATTAGATGTTGTTGTTGAGCTTGTGCTTTTATTGTTTTATGCCAGTTAAACGAGTTGACGGAGAAGCTACCTCCTGAAATATCTGATGTTGAAACCATAAAAGCATTGACTTCTAAAGTTGATGAGTTCTTAGAATCACATCCGCCTAATGAGCTTACTCCATCAAGAAAAACTGCAAACAAAAAGCATCTTAAGATGAAAGAGAACGAAAATGGTGGAGCTGAGTTGGCATCACGAAAAGCTCCACTAGAGAACAATGGATCTTCTGTTGGTGAAACGAGCAAATCAAAGTATCCGCGTAGTGAGGAAAAGAAAGAAGTGATTGAACAATTTGAACCAGGTGTATATGTAACCGTCATCCAACTTTCAAATGGCACCAAAATATTCAAGCGAGTTAGATTCAGGTACATCCCACCTTCGCTCTTTGATTCTCCTGTTTCTTCTTGATCTACCTGGAATTTTATTTTATGCATCAATTCACTTTTATGTTGGTACCAGACTACCAGCTGCAACTTAGGTTGTGTTGCATTGTTAAGTGAACTTTGACATATTTGGCTCTCACTAGAAAACCATACATATATTCTCTCTTTTGCTAGAGAACTATGCACATTAATTTCTGTTACATGTTCACCTTAAAATGTACATACAATTTTCTCACACAAATGTTACCCCTCTCAAAAAATGTGTATAGATATATTCTCATCAAGTTATTTCTGCGGATCTAATAAAAACATGATTCCTACTCTTTTATTGTTCTTTTCATATCATTATCAGTTCATAAATACATTAATATCTACACATAATATTTCTCTTCCAAAATACAGCAAAAGAAAGTTTGTGGAAGAGCAGGCTGAAGAATGGTGGAAGGAAAACAAAGAAAGGGTCTTCAGAAAGTATATCCGCACAAAGTCAAACAATGGTGCAAGTACATCTGCTCCACCTGGACCTGATCCATCCACGTCTACCTAGCTTAGCTACTTAACATGTTGGTATTCACTTGAGCTGACTTCAATTTTGGTGCATCGCATTATCGTTCACTAGATTAGGTAATTCCTCTCTTTTTTGCTAATTTGTTTCACATGAGAAAAAGGCAGCAGAGACATGTACGGGTATATTATGTTAGATTATATTATACTTTTAGATTGTTAACAAATGTATAGTTACAATCACATGAGGGCCATCCTCATCCTATTTACTAGTGAGTTATGCACTTGAAAATAAACTATCTCATACGATTATATGTTTTGGAGGATTATTTTTCATTAAAAATTGACCTATTTTTTTAATAACATCTCTTTGCAGTTGCTTTCCTACTAACATTTGTGTTGTGTTGTAGTAACTATGATACTTAAAATGAAGTATTTTGTACAAGTGTCGAGCACGATGATGATTCCCAATCTCAACAGTGATGGTTAGTAAGTTAGTTGATATTGCTCTATACATTAATGAAATCTCAGAGATGGGTATGATATCACTCTCAAAATGGGCTATTTCAGAATTAGATTGTGAATGGATTCTAGTTTGATCAAGTTAGTCACTAACTATCTAGTCATCACAGATAAGTAATGTATTCAAGGCGCGTCAAACCTCAACGAATGCCCATATCTATTGTGAATGTTAAATGTAGAGTATGTGGTATTGGAAATATGATATGTCATCTGTGAACGATAAGGTATGTGACTTGATGGGGATCTTATACCCTGCACAGTTGTGTCATCCTTTCCTTTGGCAGAAAAAGCTTCTATTAGTCAGACCTGTTATGTCCCATTCTAGTTAAATGGTTTGAGCGTAGTGCTGCATGTTTTGACCTGTTTTGGTACTCATACAGTACTCATGCTAGGTATCCCTTTGTTTCTAATTAACTCTATCCTTCTCTCATTCTGTGGTTGTCCATAGATCACCACTGCCACGTGGACGCCATGCAGTCCATGGGCTTCCCGTATTGCAGATACTCTTAGCAGTCATGAGTAACAAGTAAAAACTCACCATCGCCCCCATTGTTGTCCATGTGCCAACTATTATTGTTATCATATCAACTTCACTCGATTTTGTTCTAGCGAAGTATGTGTCAATTCAAAAATCAATAGTACTTGTGGGTGGCCCTAACATCATTTCACCAAGATTTTTTTTTATGGAAGTACGAGAGGCTTTCCATGTTTCTAGATGTATGTTTGTGACATTTGGATTTTCTTTTTCTTGTGTCTATGTGTTTCCTTTACATTGCAATATCTATAAACCCTATGTGTGATATTTGTTTTCTCTGTACGTAACACAAAAACATAGCAATGCAAGGAACTCAATATCCTAGAAACTTCTTTCCTTCATGGTATTAAAGCTGCAAAGCTCGATTCATTGGTGAACGGTAAAGAAACTTAAAAATCTTATTACAAGAAGAGAAAAATTGGAGCAACAATAACAACATGGAGTAACCGTCTTGCTTCTTTCCTTTCCACTGTTAGCTCGTTTCTTTGTGCACAAGCTTATTGTGAATTTCTTCAAGAGGCCGCTTCCACGACTCAAACCCATGATTTTCAGGTCACATGGAAACAACTATACCATATTGTAAGTCATCCATATTGTGGTTTTGAATTTTACTTCACACAACCTTCTTACCTTCTATATACTTGGATTTCAGGAGAATTATGGAGGAATTTTCTGGAGCTAGAGATCTGTAATGTTGAGCTAGTTACACAACTCTTCTCATGAAGGACATTCTTATGTGCATGTTATCGCTAACAGTCACTACGCTCTTTTATTGGCCCATATTAAGGAAATATGTGAGTTTACATATAACAAACTATCAAGATGTGAGATACTATCTATAACCTGCATGGTTTACTAAAGTTTGTGGTTTTTGATTGGGACAATATCTTGATTAGTGAATTCGGAAAGAATTGTTGTCATTGCAAAAGCTTTTGTTAATACAGCCAAACTGAAGTACTTAATAGATGCTTGGAAAGTTATCTTAGGTCTATGTGCTTTGATAGACCATATGATTGGGTAAAGTGGCTGCCTTTGTTAGAATTTCAGCATGGCACTAATTATGACTCTGCTATCGAATCTGCTCCATTTGAAGCCATTTACGATCAACCCACCCTACTTCATCTTCCCCTTACCAACGATAGTAATGTGGAAATAGTGGAACAAAGTTTGATACAAGAGAGGAAGTTACCAGGATTCTAAAGTCCAATTTAGTTCGAGCTCGGAGCCAATCAACCAAATGAAGCAATTGACAGACTTACATGGGTCTGAACCTACATTTAGAATAGGGGAGTGGATATATCTTAAACTTCATTCCTACAGACAGAATTTCCTTTTACAAAGACCCAAATAAAAGCTATCTGGTATATACTATGGACCTTATCCAACAGTGGCAAAGGTTGGGGCTGTTGCTTATACACTGCACATATCTGCACAAGCCACTATCCATCCTACCATTCATGTTTTTTGCATAAGAAGCATCATGTTCCTCTACCTTCAACAAATTTAAAGGTAACTGAGGTTGGGGAAATTCTTAAGATATCTGTAGGGGTAATTGATGGTTAGAGTTTTCAAGATATATAATTGAATGTGTGTTCAGTGGTTAGTTATGTGGAAGCATGCATTTCCTGATCAGGATGTTACATGGGAGAATGCAGATCTAAGGACCATGTGAATTCCTTCATTTTTTATCCTAAGGGTCAAGGATCTTTTTAAGAGGGTGCACAGATTAATATCAGGACACACTTGACTTTTCACACACGCAAATTCCTGATATCAATGGTCTTGAAAATACTTTTGGTGAGATGCAGAGGCAACAATCAGTTCATATATGGTTGTATATTGTTGATTAAATATTACAAGATGATGATTTTTTGGGTCTTGAGATTAATTTTAATGGATGATTTATTGGATTTAAATGTGATGGTTTAAATTTTTTTGATGGTTATTATATCATGTATAGATTATTTTTTATTTTGGTAAGGATGATGTGTGAACTCTAGCTGACTAAGTGCATAATTATGTACTTGAACATCAGACAATGTTTTATATTTATGCAATATATTTTTTCATTTATCCATTATACACGTTTAACGGCTTTTTTGAGTTGTTTGTCCATCATACAGTGGCATTGTGGCAATGATATTAAATAGTTAGCTTCCTGTGGCTGCAGCTTTAAGGATCATATCTACAGGTATGGAATTTGAAGGTTAAATTTTCTAGTTGTTTTGGAAAATTATTATTTCTAATAGATATGTCTGATCTTTTATACTCTATTTAATTGCTTTTAAAGTTTATATTTTCACAGGATTTATTATAGAGACTTGATGTTAAAAGATTTGAAGTGACATACGAGTATGTACTTATTCATTAAAATCAGCAATAACATGCCTGTCATATCTTTTATATTGCCAACATTTATGTGTTGGGTGAAAATGACATTTATTTATGCACCATTAAGTTTGGATGACACTATATTCTCCAATTCTTAAATGCATTGTATGTCACTCCATGTATTGATGTCTGTTTCACACTTATTGTTTTAATAACCGTCAAACCTGCCGAAAAAAAAAAACAGTAAAGTCAACATTTTATACAATTATTGTTTTAGTAACCAACTCTTTTCAGACTTACCTAAAACATGTTGGTCAAGTCTTTCTGTTTCCTTTTTTAAGCAAAGAAATTAGAGATGCGAAATGAACGGGTCGAACACATTGGGTAATGGGTCAAAACGGGATTCGGACAAAAGAGCCATTTTTTTACAGGCCACAACGTGTCGGGCTGGGCTGGGTTGTAAATTCATTTGGTTTAATTGTGTGTTGAGAGTTGAAACTTGCAATTAAAAAGGATTGTGGGATTGGTATAAGTCATTTTCTTAGCTACACTTTTTCCTCATGCTAGTTGTCTTACTCCTTAGATTTGGTTAGGTTTATAGTAATATATGGGACTTTGACTAATTCCAATGCATACTGACTGTTGACTTTACTCAGTCTTCATGTTGTTGGTTGAAAATACACTTGCCTAGATGTAGAAGGGGTTTAGAGTTTTCATACCATTAAAACTTTTCTTATATTTCTATTTTTAGATTTAGAAGGATATATGTATAATACCAATAATCTCATAATTTGATATTCTAGACATCAAGGAGAAAGTTGATCTATGATAAGAAGTTACATAACCGTTTATGTATCGCGTTTAAAATTATAGTTACTAGTGTATACAGTGTTCTCAACGAATGTCTATTATGGATACGTTAAGCATACATGATATATTTTTCTCATGTTATCGTAATTATATATCGTGTGATAAGTTTATTGTGTTAGTTTACTATTAAGTTACATAACATGATTCACGACCAGGATAAAAGCAAAAGGTTAGGTTATATATCGAATACCATCAATTTCTTTCTTCACAAATTTCGATAACCTTAAATGGGTGATGGCTTTTGTTTTATTTAATCTAACTATGTCCTTTAAATCATTAGAAATCAATAATTGAGATTCAAGTCAAAGTTCTTTGAAATTATCTTTTTTATATTTTTAACCACTTTGGACACGTTTGCTCATGTCAAATCGATGGTAATTATACCTAAAACTGGTTGTAACACTTTCTATGTAAGAAATTTTGCTCACCGACAATCAAGGAATTTTGTCACAATAATCAACTTGTATAAGACTTGGTGAAATCATAAAAAGCTAGATAATAATCAGTATCATACTGTCAATACAATTAAACGTTAGGGATCAGGGGAAGGGGCTTAAAGGGACGGTTTATTAAGAATTTGAATCAAGAGAACTTAAATGAGCTCGGGCTTAAATTTGAGAATAATTTAATAAACGATCTTAACTATAAATTAAACCTACCGTGTATCCATAAAACTATAACAAATCCACTTTTAAGAATTTAGATTATGTATACAGACATAATTTAGTTATGTTTAACTCTAACGAGTTTAAAAATTAATTTACAATGATAAATATTATGAACTTATTCGAAGACGTATGAGCTATAAAAAAAATCCTTATCACTACCTGTTATGATGAGTGTCTAATAAATGGAAGTATTAAGATATCTTTTGGTAAACAACGTCAAGAAATTAAAGATATGTTTTTCTAATGGTTTATGACCCCTCTTTCTCCTATTCTACTCAACAATGCATGATTGAGTTAATAATTTAATCACGAGATGGTTATCCATAATATGTGCCATGATCATTCCTACATCACAATTATGTAAGATTGTACCTGTTTCGGAAAGAAAAAATCACCTTGTACTTTAAGATAATTATCGGATATCAATTTTTAATCATTTTGTCACCAAAATTTTAATTTAAAATAACCAAATTTGTTATTGATATTCCTATGATAATTTTTAGTTGAGTTTATGATTAAACATATGTTATCAAGATAATAAATGAATTGAGATTAATGATTATTTAATTTACATAGATATAAAATAACATGTAAATGGTAATCCTTTTTTTTAATTTTAGTTAAAATCTCTTCAATTATATTATTAGTAGTTTTATCATACATATTAAGATCACTCTATGTTAAAATCATCCTTTAACACAAAGGGATATCCGATAACCTTAGCAAGGATTGATATGACGCTATTCATATTCTTTTTTCATATAGATATTTCATCTTTGGCTTAAGATAATCACAAGGCTCTATCTTCATGTAAAAGGTTAATAGACAAAAAATAATAGTTCATATATTTTATTGAAATTATGAAATTTATTTACAATATATTATGAATAATATAACTAACTTGTTCTTTGAGGGTCTTAATGAAAGAATGTCTATATGTTTTCTAAAGAGAAGTAAGGTTTGTCTTATTTTTTATATACCTTATCAATAGTTTTGTTATGGACTAAGTTTAATGAGTTTCGTTATGGTTAATTATGCATTAAAATAAATAATTTGATTATGACATTATTATATATAGATTGCCTATTGAATATTGTTTTCTTTTCCTATTAGATGTTCTGTCCCTATTGTGTACATTGTAGCTTGAGGTCTTGTTGAAAATAGTTATTAATTTTTGATGTAGATGTAATGTTTGTATGCACCCGGTCCTCCCAAATTCCATCAATAGCTAGGATTTACTGGTTTTGATTATAATTATATATTAAAATAAATAATTCGATTACGAAATACTATCATAAAATTTGGAACATAATTAAATATATGAATAGTGTTAAGATGCTAGCACAATACTTAGATATATAGATATAAGTTTAAGATATCTAAAGATCTATGCTTAAGATTTCTTTAACTGATTATTAGTTTTCTGAACGGCATCTTTAACTGATTATTAATAGTGAACTATTAAGATTGCAATGATCACTTTAAAGTTTAAAACTACATATAAACCTACTTCTAAATCAAAACCATCTAATTAAGGTTTAAACAAAGAAAGATAACTTATATTATTACATAACCAGATCAGTGGTGATCACATTCCATATCCGTATTGATTACAACCAATAACACTTTCACACATTTAAACACCACAAACAAGCTAACTCTGATTGACACACTCTCCATTATAACTTATATATCTTCCCATACTCCACCAAATATAAAAAAACTAAAAATAAAAGCTACCCTTAATTAATTAATGGTGAATGACCTTTCTACCCTTTTTACCACACTTAACACCCTTTTTACTCTTCTCCTTCCTCACATGTTTAAATCTTTGAACTTTATTTTTTAAGGGTAAAACTGGAATACTTTGCTCATGCTTGAAGAAGTTATCAGGATCAAATTGAGTTTTAATCTTCACCAACCTATTGAAATTATCTTTGAAATACTTTGTTCCCCAAGCACTTGCCTTCACAAAACTTGTGTCATCACCATTTTTATCATTCATCCCAAGATCAAGATCCCTGTAATTCACATAAGCTCTTCTTGGAAACATTGAAACATATGGTGTCATGTAGTTGTAAAGCTTTCTAACCCAATCAACATGCTTGTTCATCATTTCTTTTGTTGGGTTCATCCAATTGTTCACATACTGAATCTTGAAAAGGGTACCATTTCTATGAGGAAATGGTGTTGATGATTCTTCAATTCTTGACATCATACCTCCATATGGGTTCAAGATCATTATTGGTGATTCTTCTTCCAAGAATCTTGTCCATATTCCTTCTAGACCCTCTTCTGGAATTGGGTTTGTTACAAAATCTGATTTTGCTTTGAAATAGTTCAAGAAAGCCGGTTTTCCGGCGAGTAAGACCGCGGTCGGAACGGTTCGTGGGTAACCGGCGATGAACAAGATAGATTCTAACCAGCTCATTTCAAAGCAATCATCTTTTGTGAGACCCAATTCAGGGAAACTTTGTTTCATGATTTCTTGAAGTGTGTTTGAGTCTCCAAGAAAGAGTGCATTGTATGTTGTGGTTATGGTTTTTTGAGTTGTGTTTGGTACATTTGAGTTTTGGATCAAAACCCTAATGAAAAGATTGTCATCAAGTGTGTGGGAAACTTGTTGCCACTTGTAGAGAATCTTGGTGGCGCCTTGTTGTAACGTCCTTGGGACGTTGAAAACCGTGACGGTTTCGGGGACAGTTACGAGTTTAAGTTTCCAAGAAACTATGACTCCGTAACTGCCTCCGCCACCTCCACGGATGGCCCAAAAGACATCCTCACCCATGGCTTTCCGGTCCAAAATCCGGCCGTTGGCGTCGATAATCTTCGCGTCGAGTGCATTATCGACTCCGAGCCCGTATTTCCTCATCATGGAACCGTATGCGCCACCCGTGATGTGCCCGCCCACGCCTAGGCTCGTGCATAGCCCAGCCGCGATCCCATGTGTTTTGCTTTTTTCGGCAACTCGATAGTAAAGCTCGCCAACGGTTGCACCGGCTTCAACCCAAACCGAACCATCCTCAACATCAACATCTATGCGGCGTAGTTTGGCTAGATCGATAACGACATACGGAGGGTCCATAACCGATGTATAGGAGATCCCTTCATAATCATGCCCTCCGCTTCTAAACCGAAGCTGAATACCAAGCTTTTTGGCGCATATAACCGCAGTTTGGATGTGGGATTCGTGTAACGGGGTGAATATAAGCTCCGGTTTCGCTGCATACGAGGCGATGCACCGGAGATTTTGGGCAGTGGAGTTCAAAAGGGGTGTGAAAGCAGTGTTGTTTGGGGTGAAAAAGATGTTGGGGAGTTGAGTTAAAGTGTCTGTATTAACTGAAAGACATTGGTGGAAGCTATCTTGAATTGGGTTTGAAGAACACAAGGGGGAAAGTGATGTTAGTAAGAATAGAAGCACAAAGAATCTTGAAAAATAAGCCATTTTTCAAGATTTGAGTTGTTTGTGGTTTGTGAAGTTTTGAGGAAGAGTATTGTCACATTTATATGGAAATGGTGTTGAACTTTGATGACCAAATGTATGAGCTATTGCAAATGTCATAATCTAGAGATTTTTGAAACATTTAATTTGGTTCTCTTATATAAAATTTATTTGTTGTGACATGTTTGTGGTCATATTTGACCGCCCCATTACTTCTTTCCTGGAAAGGCTAACAAGTCTTCAATTTTGACAGAAGGTTTGGTGGGTCATAATTTTGTTCTCATCTTCTTCCTTCATGGTTAAATATTATTAAACGCTCGTTTTTAAAGTGTTATTAAGATCACATGAAAAAATATACGTGAGAAGATAACTGTCGTGTGGAGTAAAGACAGAGGAATGGTGCTCAAGCGAGATTGTAAGGACAACCATGGTCGCGTTCGCAGGTAGCGTATCCCATTGGACACTACAAGAAATGTCTTCATTAGCGGCGACTACAACCAATAGCGGCGACAGGCATTAGCGGCGACTGTCGCCGCTATTGATCAACGATCCATCTGGGGTTTCTAAACTTAGATCTGGCCGTTGAACGTGCGACAGATCTGACGGTTGAGGTTTAATCGTACACCAGATCTGACAGATCTAACGGTTGAGGTTTAATCGTACACTTGAGTGCATCATATTGGGTTTAGGTTGAAATGACCATTTATCGCTAAAATAGACTTTAATTATCTAAGTTTAGCTTAAACAGGTCAAATGAGTGCAAACGACATGATTTTGGTTTAAATGGTCAAAATGACTTAAAGTTGGATGTCTTGAGTGCATCATATTGGGTTTAGGTTATTTATAACTTTTTAAAATGTTTCTAAGTATATTAAGTGTGTTTGGTTCAACATGATTAAAAGTATATATTTCATTTTTGCAGGAACAAATTTCAAGTTTGTTTCAAAATCCTCATTTTATGTCACAAATTACAAATTTAATTGCTTCGTAAAAAGCTCCAAATCAAGCCGAAGAAGACGATTCAGACGAAGGGGTTGAATAGCATATTGTATCAATGGGTCACGTTTGTTTTAGAATATTTCTGTTTAACTTTAATTATGACTAAATGACTTATGTTTGTACTTATGTAGTATGATTGAATGATATTGTGAAATCTAGATTTATTTGTATGTAATTGAATGTTATTGGGAATTTTAGATTCATTTTGATCATCCAATGAAACTGGAAATTTAAAAAAGAGTAAAAAAAATAATTTTTAAAAAAAATTGACCATGTCGCCGCTAATAGCCATTAAAAAAACATTAGCGACGAACCATTAGCGACGACTTTTGAATTATTAGCGGCGACCATTTAGCGGCGATTTTTTTATCATTAGCGACGAACTACTAGCGGCGACTCATTAGCGGCGACATGTCGCCGCAAAAGGTAATAACGGCGACAATCATAGGTAATACCGGCGACAACTGTCGCCGCTAATGATAAAAAATTTTGTAGTGAGAGAGGTTATTATGATCATAATCGTTAACGTTTTAAGTAATATTGCAAATGTTTTTCAATAATATTAAGACGGTAAAAATATTCTTTTGAAATAAGGGGGAGCAACGGATTATATACTATTACAATTATCAAGTGCATGTACAGTGTTTTACAACAATTTAAGCATAAGATACAAGGATTTTGTGCTTTGGATTGTGTGACATGCAGGTGATTGAAAGTAATACAAAGATTTATGATTATTTTGTAAATTATGGTTTGTACTTTATCATTGGTGGATTGTACTCACTTTTGATTTTTTTTAATTTTCTATTTTTAACCCCAATATTTTTATATATATTATAACTTAACATCAATAGTCTTTTACTTTCAACTTTGGTCCATTATATTTTTTATTTTTAATATATTTTTCATTTTACGTTCCGGTCTAAATTTTACAAGTTAACACGCCGCTACGTGGACATGTGGTTCAACCTTTTCATGCCTATTTTTTTTCCGTTTAACGATCTCGTCACAACGGAAGTCGTAGATCGACTAAGTTATTGTTTTGATGTTTTACGTTTCATGTACGGGGTTTAATGTTTTTACGTCGACTTTCCGTTAAGTTTTAATTTTTTCGTTTTTATTTATTCTTCATACGATTTTCCAGTGTTGGTGATCACTGACGGTGGTGTGACATTGGTGTTACTTGTTATGGTTTTACGCCCCCTGCAACGCGGGGTGCTTAATACTAGTTAACTTGAAATAACATCTTTCAGTAATTTTACAATGTTACAATTTTATTTTTAAAAATCAAACATTTGTGGATTTCACGTGCATAGATCCAATGCTGCATGTGATTCTCCACTGTCTCCTCTTAGTTATTCCACCAACTTACAAGAATAATAAAATTAACAATAGATGAGATTTGTTATTGTTTCCATTTTTTGTTTACGATTATATCATATGAATATATATCTTTACACACGTCCTAAATGAATATTTCGATAGTAAATGATATCCTAATCGACTAAACTAAATGATTGTAGGTTTAAATCCTACAAGGTACGTACATATATATTTGGTGATTAATTTCCGTTCATATAAATTCCGTTTAAAAATAATATATTACTTCACATATTATATTGTATATTATAATTTTATAAGATAGATAAAACATATACACTAATACATGAAATTTTAAACCGTAAATCCTGGCTAACAAGATAATAATTTAAAGAAATATAGGATTTAAATCATTTTTCTCTGTATTTTTAGAGTGTGGGTCATAACTCATAACTGTAGTTACTTTTTTTCCTTACTTCTTAGAAACAATACATATAGTTTAGACTATTAAGTTTCAAATTACAAATCTTACTTTTTTTCGTTACTCATAAATAGAAAAATCGGATGTAAACATATTTATTTAGAGAATGTAAGTATTTTTTAATTTTTATTAGTTATAGTGTGACATTAGTTAATTGCGTGGTAAAATCTAGATACAGTATTTTACACATACTCTAGGTTACAAAAGATAGTTTACGTGAGATTATTTTTACTAAAAATAATCATTTTTATATTTTGGAAATCTACGACCATTCATATCCGGTCTTTTATCTTTATTCATATAATTTAATTAAAACTAATTTTTTTTAAAAATTTGTTATATCTTATTAATTGCCCTGCATCTCATTATCCGTATCATATCCCTATTCAATCAAATAATAATTATTTATTTTTATTTTTAGTTAAAATTTCTCTTTCTATATCTTAGGAGTAATATATATGAAATGAATAGTGAGTTTCTAAATATATGAAATGAGAAGTGAGTTTTTAATCTTGATTCATATTTTAAGAAATAGGATGGGGTGATAATTTTAGTAATTTTTTTAGATTTTTTCATATATTATAAAGATAAGATATAACAAGGGTTGGCAAGGGGCGAAGCATAAGGGAGACCAGGGGGTGGGGGGATGGTGGGGGGGGGGGGGGGGTGGCGTCGTCCCCCACTCTTTTTTTCATCGGTAGTGTTAAACTTTAGTCCGCCAGTGTAATTTTTGATCCAGTAGCAGTGGCGGAGCTTGAACATATCCGTAGGGGGGGCGGGGGCAAAATTAATTTATTTTAGGGGGGGCGAACTCGAGTTTTATATAAAAATTTACACTACCCGACCAAAAATTTACACTACCGGAATAAAATTTAACACTACCGACGAAAAAAAGAGGGGGGGCGACGCCCCCCCTGTGACATCTCGTAATTTTGTTAACTTGGAAGTTAATTTTGTTAAATTCTAAAAGGGGCTTTAATGTCAAATTTGAAACTTTGAGGGCTTATTATGCTTAATAATTAATTTGATGATTAATAAATTAATATAATAATAATAACATTATAAGTGATATAATGTTTGCTTATTATTATAAAAATTTAAAGTGGTGATAATCTTGAATAAAATAATCATTATTAATATTATGTAATAATAATATTAGTGATACTAATATTAATAACAATAATAATAATCACAACAAGATTAATAATAATAATCATAATAAGCGTTACCCTTTAAAATAAATAAAAATAATATAAGTTCTATTAATTTAAAACTTGTACTTAACTAGTTTCAGCATAAAATAATACCATTTTAAACTTCAGGGTTTAAAGTGTAAATTGTTTATAACTAATACACAACTTTAAAACTCAATTAATAACTCTTAGAAACCTCAGGGACCAAATGTGTAATTTTTCTAAAAGTTCCAACCCCCCTCCCCTGCTTCCCCGTTTTTCCGGCGAATGGCCGGCGACACCCCGGCCAAGTCCGGCGACCTCTAAAACCACTCGAAACAATTCGAATTTAATACCAAAAGATCCCAAACGATTGACTAACGCATTTCGAACTCGATAATGGTCTTAAATTGAGTTTAAACCACCGTTATGAGCCTTAATCTACCGTAAAACCGTCGACATGAACACCATAACCGTCCTACCATTTAATCGCAATTATAATCGAATTAACTTTTCCCATACAATTGCCCAACCGTTTCTAATCGAATACTAAGTACGAATTCGGTCTAAACACCACAAAACACAACAATCGATCACGCCTCTGTCGCGACCTGCAACTCCATCAAAGGACCTGTTCTGAGAAACGATTATTGAAATTGATAGAGGGTTATTGTTCATAATCGTTTGGGGAAGCTCCACATCAAACCAATTGGATTATAATCAAAGAAAAAGGCTCGAAGAGGATCCAATTCACTCGCGGCTGTTCCATCTTCATCGCCGCTGATTTATAACAAAAATAGGTAATTCAACACACATCTATACTCGATTTCATTAGGGGATTAAAAGCCCTAACATTCTACACCTTAAAATTAATCGATTGGGATTCAATTTGATCCAAATCGAATTAGGGTTCTTAGTGATTTGGGGGATTATTTGAAAGTTTGGTTTTATTAATTTATTCGCAACCTAAAACAGAATCTGGGCTTTAGCCCAACCGGTTACCAACTCACATTAGTATGCAAGAGGTCACGGGTTCGAACCCGGCCTCCTGCAATTATTTTTTTAAAGGTTTTTTAGCCCTTAAATTAATTGTGGAAAATTCTTAATAACTATAACAATGGGTTTTGTAAACTTGTATTATTTTTAAAGACATCAAATCATTTTTGTTAATTTTCCAAATTTAAATAATTAAATATTATTTTTATAGTTTTCTTTAATATTCTTTATAATTCAAAAAATTGTATTATATTGTTAAATCTAAATAAAATATTATTTTGTTAACTAAAGTGTTTCTGAAATTATTAAGTTAATTTTTAAAGGTTGTTAAACTTATAATATCCAATTTATCTTCTTTTTAAAAGAATAAAAAGATTATAAAAATTATATTTAGTCATTATATGACATAAATATATTATGGTTCAAATTAGAATTATTTCAAAACCCTATTTATTTACATATTAACTATTCAAATGGTTTTTAAATAATTAATCATGTAACCATGTTATACTTAATAAACTTATTATTAAACTTTTGCTTAAATTCTTGGAACTAATAAAATAATATATTATACTTTATTTTTATCTTGTATTATAAGATCTTTATAATAAATCATTTTATAAAATGATTTTAAATATTTTAAGATTACTTAAATAAGTATTTAATAAATTCTCTTCATCAAATAATTAATTATTAAATTAATTATTTCTTTTTACATATTATACTTAATTTCTATTAAATCAATAATTTAAATTATTGAGACCTTTTTAATCATTCTTGGACTTAATTGATTTATAATTATTAAACCAAAACATAAACGATTCATTATTTTATTATTTAAACTCCCAAATCCAAATTAAAACCCTAGTTCACATTTTATTGTTAATCTTATTATCAAACTTAATCTTGGAACATATACATTTAGGCATCTTGTAAAAGAAACCACTTGGAACCTCGTTTAAATTGTTATCATCATCATTATAAACATAATTACTCATCAAAACCCTAATTCTTACTTAAACATTAATCAATATATTAATCTTAATCTTCATCTTGTAAATTATATATTTAGGTACTTGTAATGGACACTTGGGATTTATCTTGTAATCTTTTATATCATCTTGAAATGCTTATTTCCATGTGAGTTTTCCTTGTCCCCTTTTTACATTTTTCACACTATTTTGGGGTGAAACATGATTGCTTATACTTGATACACTTATACACGTTTGAGACTTGTAAATCACATGCAATTCAACTTATTATTTGTCATGGTTATTTGTGTATTGTAAGTGTTTATATGAGATACATAGTTTGTTTACAATCATTAACTATTGCTAGCCTGGCGACGTCTTAGATCTTTGGGCCTGACAAGCCTATTTGGTGCTAAAGTCGAGGTATTGCCGACTCCTAGGGGCCGTACGCTTGTGCACTAGGGAACCAAATACACTTAGCCAATCTTTTATACTTGTAATCAAGTCGAGGTTTGGTTGTAACGATATGTGTTCTATAACCTTACTAGCTTATAACCTATGACATGAATTGCTACTTGTAACCATTTTCATATTATGTATGAAAACCTTGGAAACTCACCAACTATTTATAGTTGACCTTTTATTTTTATCATGTTTCAGGAAAACCCCCAAGTTTTGAAGTGAACTTATGTTGCTGGCATATTCTAGGACTTGGACCTAGTTAATAAACAAAATGATTATGTTTGTTATTTCATGTTGAAACTTATTTCATTATTGAGACTTATACTTGTAATGTAACTTTGAAACTTATGTATAATGTATTTGGATTTAATAATAGCGTTATGTGGCTCTGATACCAATCTGTCACACCCCAACCTTGACGGCGGAAACGTCGAGATGTGAGTGTCACACCCCAACCTTGACGGCGGAAACGTCGAGATGTGAGGGTTAAGATTGTTCACAGCCACATAACGCTATTATTAAATCCAAATACATTATACATAAGTTTCAAAGTTACATTACAAGTATAAGTCTCAATAATGAAATAAGTTTCAACATGAAATAACAAACATAATCATTTTGTTTATTAACTAGGTCCAAGTCCTAGAATATGCCAGCAACATAAGTTCACTTCAAAACTTGGGGGTTTTCCTGAAACATGATAAAAATAAAAGGTCAACTATAAATAGTTGGTGAGTTTCCAAGGTTTTCATACATAATATGAAAATGGTTACAAGTAGCAATTCATGTCATAGGTTATAAGCTAGTAAGGTTATAGAACACATATCGTTACAACCAAACCTCGACTTGATTACAAGTATAAAAGATTGGCTAAGTGTATTTGGTTCCCTAGTGCACAAGCGTACGGCCCCTAGGAGTCGGCAATACCTCGACTTTAGCACCAAATAGGCTTGTCAGGCCCAAAGATCTAAGACGTCGCCAGGCTAGCAATAGTTAATGATTGTAAACAAACTATGTATCTCATATAAACACTTACAATACACAAATAACCATGACAAATAATAAGTTGAATTGCATGTGATTTACAAGTCTCAAACGTGTATAAGTGTATCAAGTATAAGCAATCATGTTTCACCCCAAAATAGTGTGAAAAATGTAAAAAGGGGACAAGGAAAACTCACATGGAAATAAGCATTTCAAGATGATATAAAAGATTACAAGATAAATCCCAAGTGTCCATTACAAGTACCTAAATATATAATTTACAAGATGAAGATTAAGATTAATATATTGATTAATGTTTAAGTAAGAATTAGGGTTTTGATGAGTAATTATGTTTATAATGATGATGATAACAATTTAAACGAGGTTCCAAGTGGTTTCTTTTACAAGATGCCTAAATGTATATGTTCCAAGATTAAGTTTGATAATAAGATTAACAATAAAATGTGAACTAGGGTTTTAATTTGGATTTGGGAGTTTAAATAATAAAATAATGAATCGTTTATGTTTTGGTTTAATAATTATAAATCAATTAAGTCCAAGAATGATTAAAAAGGTCTCAATAATTTAAATTATTGATTTAATAGAAATTAAGTATAATATGTAAAAAGAAATAATTAATTTAATAATTAATTATTTGATGAAGAGAATTTATTAAATACTTATTTAAGTAATCTTAAAATATTTAAAATCATTTTATAAAATGATTTATTATAAAGATCTTATAATACAAGATAAAAATAAAGTATAATATATTATTTTATTAGTTCCAAGAATTTAAGCAAAAGTTTAATAATAAGTTTATTAAGTATAACATGGTTACATGATTAATTATTTAAAAACCATTTGAATAGTTAATATGTAAATAAATAGGGTTTTGAAATAATTCTAATTTGAACCATAATATATTTATATCATATAATGACTAAATATAATTTTTATAATCTTTTTATTCTTTTAAAAAGAAGATAAATTGGATATTATAAGTTTAACAACCTTTAAAAATTAACTTAATAATTTCAGAAACACTTTAGTTAACAAAATAATATTTTATTTAGATTTAACAATATAATACAATTTTTTGAATTATAAAGAATATTAAAGAAAACTATAAAAATAATATTTAATTATTTAAATTTGGAAAATTAACAAAAATGATTTGATGTCTTTAAAAATAATACAAGTTTACAAAACCCATTGTTATAGTTATTAAGAATTTTCCACAATTAATTTAAGGGCTAAAAAACCTTTAAAAAAATAATTGCAAGAGGCCGGGTTCGAACCCGTGACCTCTTGCATACTAATGTGAGTTGGTAACCGGTTGGGCTAAAGCCCAGATTCTGTTTTAGGTTGCGAATAAATTAATAAAACCAAACTTTCAAATAATCCCCCAAATCACTAAGAACCCTAATTCGATTTGGATCAAATTGAATCCCAATCGATTAATTTTAAGGTGTAGAATGTTAGGGCTTTTAATCCCCTAATGAAATCGAGTATAGATGTGTGTTGAATTACCTATTTTTGTTATAAATCAGCGGCGATGAAGATGGAACAGCCGCGAGTGAATTGGATCCTCTTCGAGCCTTTTTCTTTGATTATAATCCAATTGGTTTGATGTGGAGCTTCCCCAAACGATTATGAACAATAACCCTCTATCAATTTCAATAATCGTTTCTCAGAACAGGTCCTTTGATGGAGTTGCAGGTCGCGACAGAGGCGTGATCGATTGTTGTGTTTTGTGGTGTTTAGACCGAATTCGTACTTAGTATTCGATTAGAAACGGTTGGGCAATTGTATGGGAAAAGTTAATTCGATTATAATTGCGATTAAATGGTAGGACGGTTATGGTGTTCATGTCGACGGTTTTACGGTAGATTAAGGCTCATAACGGTGGTTTAAACTCAATTTAAGACCATTATCGAGTTCGAAATGCGTTAGTCAATCGTTTGGGATCTTTTGGTATTAAATTCGAATTGTTTCGAGTGGTTTTAGAGGTCGCCGGACTTGGCCGGGGTGTCGCCGGCCATTCGCCGGAAAAACGGGGAAGCAGGGGAGGGGGGTTGGAACTTTTAGAAAAATTACACATTTGGTCCCTGAGGTTTCTAAGAGTTATTAATTGAGTTTTAAAGTTGTGTATTAGTTATAAACAATTTACACTTTAAACCCTGAAGTTTAAAATGGTATTATTTTATGCTGAAACTAGTTAAGTACAAGTTTTAAATTAATAGAACTTATATTATTTTTATTTATTTTAAAGGGTAACGCTTATTATGATTATTATTATTAATCTTGTTGTGATTATTATTATTGTTATTAATATTAGTATCACTAATATTATTATTACATAATATTAATAATGATTATTTTATTCAAGATTATCACCACTTTAAATTTTTATAATAATAAGCAAACATTATATCACTTATAATGTTATTATTATTATATTAATTTATTAATCATCAAATTAATTATTAAGCATAATAAGCCCTCAAAGTTTCAAATTTGACATTAAAGCCCCTTTTAGAATTTAACAAAATTAACTTCCAAGTTAACAAAATTACGAGATGTCACAGTCTCCCCAACTTAAAAGAATTTCGTCCCGAAATTAAGAATGAACTTAAATGAACAAAGGAGTTACTATGAAAGGTAAATGTACAACGGTCAGTGATTTACGTTTGATTACAGATGAGATGTTTTCACTTTATGGAATTTTTACAAGATTCTTAACATAACGAACGCGAAACGTTTTGAGATAAAACATTGAAAAACGATAACGAGCTACCGTGGTACCTTAGATTCATAAGTCACAACTTCTAGAATGTAATTTCGTAGTAAATTGATGTCTAGAAATCAATAAAGGACCAACAATGATAAGAAAGGTTGACCGTCAGGGTTTAAGAATCCCTAACGTCACTATATGAAACGGTCTTAACGCATATCTTGTGAATATATATCACTTCTTTGACCAATCATCGGTCTAAAAATAATACGATATGCGAAGATCTTGAAATAAGATGGTTGGGAACATTATTAAAAGCAGAAAATGAATCGTTCATTCAAAATAACGATCGATGTTTTAACGCCATACCACGGTATACGAATTCTTGAGTTAGATACAAGTCAATTTATCGACCCATTATCTCACATAAGTCAATATGAGATTAGTCAATTGGTCTATAATGCACCAATTTTTATCATGACGGCTAAAATAAGAGACACTTAGTGAATGAAAAGTTAAACAGAAGATCCATAGGATCACGAATGTTAGGTCTTGTCATATATGAAGGTAAGACACTTGGATACATACCAAGTTACGTCTTTTCCTTTATGCCAAACCCATGACTACAAGTTACGAAGGTTTATGAACCTTTATATCCACGTCACAATGTATATAATAACGAGTCTCGTTGATCGAAGTCAAGATAAAGTTTTAAAGATCTCCAAGGTTAAGGATTCAAAAGCGATTCAAGAAGTAACGCAAACAATAAGACATGCATTTGTAACCATGTCTTGCAAGGCAACAAATTTTCAAATATAGATTGCATACGTAATTCATCAAACCCATAAGTACAGTCGAGAACATTCGTATGACTAGAAAGACATAACCACGAGTTGATAACGTCTTTATTTAGTAGAAAGATCGTTTAAGAATGCTACCATCACACAAACATGTGTTGATGATATCTCAAAATGAAAGTTGATTTGTAGGGAATAAATGGTTCGATATCGCTAGATCAAATTAAAACATAATGATAAAGGGAAAGAAATCAATTTAAGAATTTAAACGCTCCAAGCTTAGAATCAAAATCAACCTAGAGTGATCGGGTCTCCTTACAAGTTCAGAATTCATGCTTTGGCTTGATAGGTTCAAACCCTAACATTGGTTCACCCTTCAAGTTACTCCATGTTTCTTGTCACTTGATTAAAACCTTGGTAAGTTGGAGATCAAGAAATGAGAATAGTCATCAAGGTGCGGTTTTCACTCCTAACTTGATGGTGTATTCCCAAGGTATGACCGCTAGCTTACCAATCAAAAAGTTTGATCCCAACTCCTTGTTGAGGATCCACAGAAATAAGACGAGGTAACTCACCATTAAGGTAAGGGAAATCACTCCTATCTTAACGGTGAAGTTTTACAAAAACCAAAGTATATCAGGATGAACTTCTTCATCAAAATCCAGAATTCACTCCTACTTTGATGAAGTCGTCTCATTTGAACAAATACAATTCATAAAGACGATATTATCACCAAGGTATGGAATTCACGCCTATCTTGATGATAATAGCAAAAAAACACTCGAAGATTGACATTTGTCACCAAGGTACGGGTTTCAATCCTATTTTGGTGAGATCATGTCATTTGTGAAATGTCATTCTAAAGAAAATAACTGAAGTCAATCCTCGGGATAAGGAAATCACCCCGATCCAGAGGATGACATTTTATAAATCACAATTGGGAACCATTTATCGAAACGAATAGAGAATCATCAAAGTAAGGGAATCACCCCTGTTTTGATGAGTTAGAATCATTTAGGAGATACGGGTGTTCTTAGTCATAGGTTGACTCTCAAACACTTGCATCTCTCACGGTGCAGACGGTACGGAGTTTGACTTAACAACAAAAGGAAGAGAGTATCCATTAAAAATTCAGAAAAATTTCAAGTTACATTAATGTAACAAAAGGGAAATCATGCTTACAAAGTTTAAGGTCAAAGTTCGAGGTAACAGAATTAGTTATGATGGTATTCAAATCTTGAATGATTTAAATCAGAAAGACTAAACCAATGACAAGAGTGATTCAACACCACAACGAGATGTGAACATTTGATTCACAATTGAAAGAAATACATGAACTCCTCAAGTCATGAGGTCAACCATAACCTTATTAAAGACATGCGTACTTATAAGTGATCACTCATCTCAAGGGTTTCGAGTCAAGTAAATGGATTCAATGATCGAGTCAAATCACCATTTACACCTTGCCTAGACAAAGTATCTCGAGACGTAGGAATTCCACCTATAGCATTGCATGTTCTTAGTTATGGGACACATCCTTAAGGAGACTTGAGAACCATAAGTAGCGGTTTAAAGTTTTTGATGACCATTCGGTTTAGATTCCCAATATCTTCGGGTATATTAAGATTCATGTTCACGTTGGTCAAGATATAGAAATAGTTACATGAAACGCTCGACGTGTAACGATGTTTAAACGTAAAGGTTGAAATGTAAGATGGGTTCAATATTAACAGGGACATTATGTATGATAAGAACGAGAAGATATTACAACTTTGGTGATAAACCAGATCAAAGAATCAAGGACTTTTAAGACACAAAGAGGATGGTTCCATTTGGTAACGCATTACCATTTGGAATCGTTGACACGTCAAGGTAAATTGACCCATTTGCCTTAGAGACTTGTGTATGTTGACCATAGTTTATCACTCATCCCAGAAATCCCCAGGTAAGCATAACTAGTCTCACAATGAGATTTATACGATATGCTTGCCTTAGCCCGAAGGCCTTTTGCCAGGAAATCCAGAATACAGGTGTCTATGAGTCACACAAATTTCTTAAGTTTATGAAATCAAAACCTTGATGAGATTTTCATAGATTAGACATAGAGTCTAAGGAATTGAACCCAGATGATAAGTGTAGATTCCACGTGTCGTTAAGAATAGGTTTAGGAAGTTCATTTGTCGGGGAGAGTCAAAGAGTCAAAGTTAAGTTTAGGGAGACAAGTAACTAAGTTTAAGCATACATAAGGCAATCCTATGCTAAGGCATCAAGTTGCACAAAAGGCATAGCATCATGTAGCATGCAAACAACATGTAAGCACAAAGGTATAAGGATCTTTCTATGAGGTTCATACAACTATAGTCTAGGTCACCATTTCTAATAATCTAGATCCCTATAGTTATGTGCTCTGATACCAATCTGTCACACCCCAACCTTGACGGCGGAAACGTCGAGATGTGAGGGTTACGATTGTTCACAGCCACATAACGCTATTAATAATCCAAATATAATTTAAACATAAGTTTCAATTGTCACATTACAAACATAAGTCTCAAAAAGAATAAAAGCATAACATAAAATGTAACAAGTCATTCTTATTTTATTATTTATCTAGGTCCATTCCTAGATGTGCAAGCTTCAAAGAGTAGATCACAAACTTGGGGTATTCCTGAAACATGTTAAAAATAAAAGGTCAACATAAAAATGTTGGTGAGTATTTCCATACCCCTTTTTGCTTATTTTCACACTTTGGGGTGAAACATGTTAACTTATTATCATTGCACTTGTAAACTTATTTGAGACTTGTAATCTTTATGGCAATTCATCATGCAAAGTTATGGTTAGTTGAACTTTTGTGGTTACCATGTTATGGCGTTATATGTACAATCATTAACTATTGCTAGCCCAGCGAAGTCATAGATCTATGGGTAAGACAAGCCTGCTTGGTTGATCCAAGTACACTTAGCTGATCGTATATACTTTTAACGTTTGAGACTTGTAAAACTATTGTCAAGGTTTGATTGTTGCATTGTTCATAACATCCCTAATCACTTTATTCACTAACTTATGACTTGAATTGCCATCTTTTATATACTTATGTATTGAAAACTATGGAATGCTCACCAACATTTTTATGTTGACCTTTTATTTTTAACATGTTTCAGGAATACCTCAAGTTTGTGATCTACTCTTTGAAGCTTGCACATCTAGGAATGGACCTAGATAAATAATAAAATAAGAATGACTTGTTACATTTTATGTTATGCTTTTATTCTTTTTGAGACTTATGTTTGTAATGTGACAATTGAAACTTATGTTTAAATTATATTTGGATTATTAATAGCGTTATGTGGCTGTGAACAATCGTAACCCTCACATCTCGACGTTTCCGCCGTCAAGGTTGGGGTGTGACACCCCCCCCCCGGCCCCTTAAATCCTCCGCCACTGTACAGTAGTGTAAATTATTATATAAATATCGAGTTCGTCCCCCTTAAAAAAATATTAATTTCGGCCCCGCTCCACTTACGATAATTTTCAAGCTCCGCCCCTAAAAGTTGGGTTGTGAGTTCTCTAACGTCAGTGTCAACTGGCTCACCACTTAAATAATTACGATCAAACATTGATGTTTGACATAATGTTGAGTAAAGGCACTAATATTCGTTTGTTACTAACTATACAATAAACACTTGTTATTAAAGATACTAACAAACATGACATTTACCTATGTCTTT
Organism: Flaveria ramosissima; assembly: GCA_025215565.1. NCBI lineage: Eukaryota > Viridiplantae > Streptophyta > Magnoliopsida > Asterales > Asteraceae > Flaveria > Flaveria ramosissima. The sequence continues at coordinate 38,986,872 of CM046042.1, forward strand.
TCCTAATATTCTTTCAAAGGAATCAACCGATATTGTCATTTACATTTTGTCATGGTAATGAAAATTACATTATGATTTTTAATTTAGATTAATAATTCAAATATTTTGCCATTCTAAAAAATAATAATTCAAATAGTTTGTTTTTTCATATATGATTATAGTGGGCTTGTTCTTTTCTACGAAAAATATCAGGTTGAGATTTTCATATCACGAATAATTTTATCTTTTAAACTTTTTATGACCAAAAGAGATTTTAAAATAAACTTATTTAAACTATCTTCAATTTGAATCATGGTGTTAAACACTTACACTGAATAATGCTTTCTTAACTAAATTCTTGTCAATTTGTTATTATAAATTTGCATTTATTTGGGACACAACTAGCTAGTTTTTGTTTTGATCTTATTAAATTACTTTAATCTTAAGAGTCTTTGGTCCACTAATATGTTTACAGGCCCGAGGCAAATTATAAAAATACGCTTCAAAGGAAAATAAATTATAATGGGTTTTAAACTGATTGTGTGTGATGGACTGATTAAAAGAGTTAAATAGTTTAACCCAAATCATATCTTGGTAAAACTGGCAGATGTAAAGTGTGTAATGAATTAATTGTAGAAATATTTAATTTAATATATACATATTTGTAAAATTTATATAAAAATTTGGCCTCTCGAAAGATTGAATTTTGAATTGTTGCCCCTCTCTTAGGCCAACCCTGATAATATATGATTAAGTATGTTGGATAATGAATCTTTTTGAAAGGTTGAGAGTTAAAGTCTCGTCCTAGCAATTGCTATATGCTTAGGAGTAATTTTAGAATGTGAGTTGGTCGTTAAATAACTTTAATCTTAATACTAGTAATTAAATATGCGTTGTTTTATAACAACACTAGGTTGGTACCCCGTATATTACACGGTTTATATAAATAAAATATTAAATAATTAGTAATAAAAAGTTATAAATTATGAAACCATCTTGAAGATAAAATATGATTATAATTATGTATAAATAGTTATTTTAAGTAAACTAAATAAAAATGTATTTTCTAAACTTTTATTTTATAATTGTGTCACTTATTATGCTAATTTTTCTTAATTATAGATAGATAGATAGACAGACAATATATAGTCTAGAAACACATTTATTAAACGGATTATAGTTAATAATAAATATGAAAAGTTACAGTATGATATTTTAATTTAAGTTATGATTAAAATTATATATAAGTAATAGTTAAAGAAATAAAGCAATTATACTATTTTTTAACTCTCTTATCTAAATTATTTTATTTTTAAAATTCATTTTAAAATTTTTTATAAAAAAATCTATTTTATATAAAAATATTATTTATTAAAAACTATGGTTTGTAATTATTTTGGTTGTTTTATAAAAATTGCTATTAGAGAATTTCAGTTTTTTAATAATCTTTTTAAAAAAGAACCGATTTAAAATATATTTTGTCTCAAAAAGGTTTAGTGTTTTAAAAAAAATTATATTACAAATATTATTATTAATAATATTTTAATAAATAAGCTGTGATTTTTAATTCTTTAATAAAATTTATTTTTAGAATGATAGCTTGATTATAAAAAAAATTAAATAAGAGAGAGAAACGTTGCAATTAATTAATTTGATTTTTAATAAGAGAGAGTAATTAATTTGAGTGTTTAAATTATTATAATACTCTTTTAGAGGGAAAAATAATATGAAATGTTTAGAAAAATGGCATGTGCCAAAAAGATGGGTTTAAAGAATGACAAGTGGCAAAAGAAATCTTCTTTTATTAGATACAATAGATTTAGAAATAAGCGTTGACCTTTTCAACATAATATACGTTATTTTTTCATAATATACATACATTTGATAGAGGTCTGTAATTATATAAATGCGTATCATTTTTGTCATGTATAGATACCACTTTATAAATCAAATTATGGAAATACTATATTTATTTGCTTTTTTATTAAAATTTATCTCTTTTAGTACTTAAAAACTTTTTTTGATGTGGAATTAAAAAACCCTTAAAAAGCCAAACATTTGTTGAAGTTTTTTGCCGTTTAGTAAAAAGTAATAGATAGTTTGAGACCAAAAACGTTTGTTTTATATTTTTGATGTTTAACGTTTCATTTCTTTTGTAATTCGTCGTTAACCTGAAAATAATTACTATTTGATAGAGGTCTGTAATTATATAAATGCGTATCATTTTTGTCATGTATAGATACCACTTTATAAATCAAATTATGGAAATACTATATTTATTTGCTTTTTTATTAAAATTTATCTCTTTTAGTACTTAAAACTTTTTTTGATGTGGAATTTAAAAAGCCAAACATTTGTTGAAGTTTTTTGCCGTTTAGTAAAAAGTAATAGATAGTTTGAGACCAAAAACGTTTGTTTTATGTTTTTGATGTTTAACGTTTCATTTCTTTTGTAATTCGTCGTTAACCTGAAAATAATTACTATTTAATCGAATAATAAAATCAACAAATTTTCAAATCCTATTTGATTTATTCTCATTTTCATAAGAACCAATATCTCATACCGACAATCAATTTAATTTTTAGTCGTTTCTCTAATTATCAATCATACTTTTAATTCTCTACACCTTACAGGTTAATACTTAATATAAGCATTTATTTATTATAGGTATGAACATAGATATAAAGTTCGATTTTAGGGGGTTTATTTTTTTCGTTTAAGTTTGACATTTTATTTTTTTATAGAACTTTGTAAATGAGTTGAGTCGTTCTTAGGTTACTTGATCAAGTCAGGTTATTGAGTTTATGTACCGATCATGACAAGGCCCTGAGTTTAAATGAACCTATTATTTAATAATTATAGTAGTTATTATTTAGATAATCTTTTACAAAATAATAATCAAGTTTTTAAAAGTGTTTCAATTAGTTTATTCATTTTGATAAAAGATAACCTACTCACAAGGATATTTAATATTTATATTAATAAAAGAAAATGATAATAACATGTTTTAATTTATCAAAAAAACAATTAAAAATAAATAAACTCTTCATACGTGATGGTTGTAAGACTTGCAACCTGTCATTGAGTTCCTCATCGGACTAGTCCTTGCGACCACCAGCATGTAATCGAGTTCTTCACAATAACAACCCCTGCCACCATCGAGCACCAGAGTAGCCCTTGCCACCATCGACCACCGAAGCAACTCCTGCCACCATCGACCACCAGAACAACCCCCTGCTACCATCGATCAGCAGAATAACCCCTTAGCCACAATCAACCACCGGAATAGCCATCGACCATGATGTTTAAAATATTTTGTAATTTATGATTGTCCTAGGGTTGGCTTACCTGTTATTTAAATTAAATACATAGGATTAGAATATCAAAATAAACTTTATGACCTGACTAGAATAAAATACTTTTGAGTGATATAATTAGAACAATTCTGAAACTTAATTACTATTTTATAAAGTTATCACTTTTATTTAATACAGTAAATACTATTTTAAATATAAGTATGATTACTAACTATGTAATGTCAATATATTATATATAAAATTAAAATTACCTATATAAAATAACTATATGCATATACATAAATTAGTAAATAATTATTAGTCACTTGGGTTGATAGCATAGTAGTAGAAGTTAAAGTTTATTTAAAGAAAACCAAGGTTAAAATCTGATATGTGATATATTAGAAGTTTGTTTAGTTTAGAAGTAGATGTAGATAGAAGTGTGAGTTGTCGTTCTAAAAAACTAAATACTTTTACACCTATTTCACTCACTTGTCAATGACATAATGGTTAAAAGAACTTGTTTATTTTAAACAAAATATAGCTTTTTAAAATAAATTTACGTTTTGATTAATCGAAAAATTGATATAAAAATTCTTTAACTAACAATTTTACATATATCAAGAAAACTACTTAGGATAGTTGGTAACAAAGTGTTCAAAGAATTTTTGAAGAAGAACCTCAACATAAATTTGTTTAAGATTTAATCATGTAGTTTAAAAGTAAAAGTAAATTGTTGTTTTTGTTGTCGTTCTATAAACGTAAAAGAAAATAAAAGGAAAAAGAGAAAGAGAAAGTAAAGTTTTACTTTGTCTTTGAAGAAACCACCATTTTGGGAGAGATTTGTGGCAACAAAGAATCATCATTACAGAGTGTTTTTTCCTTCAAAGCTTTACTTTGAAACTTGTGGCCATACCTCCTTTTGCCACCCTTTTGAGTTTTGACTTCCCCCCACTTCTCTACATACATACATAAATAAACCTATATGTAATTATGTTATTTTGTTAAGTATATATAAACATGCAGATATATGATGTATGTATATGTAATATGTTTGTGTATTATGCATTTATATATGCACGCACACATGCATGTATATGATGTATATGACTTTGTATGATTTGTGTACAAGATCATTGGAAAACCTAACTTAAACAGTTAATGTAAGATACAATTAAGTAATATAAACTAAAATCCAAAACAATGAATAAGTAAATGAGAGGGATATATGAAAATGCGAAAAAGGTAGATTTGATGGTGTAAGTTGAGATGCTATTAGAGTCGGGTCTACTATAAAAATTAATTAATATGTACAAAATATATTGTAAACAAACTTTTGGTCTTTGAAATTTGTGACATTTGTAAAACATTATTTTCTATTGTGTCTTACGGTAGAACATGTTTGTTTGACTTTAGGTTGCAATTTGCTTAATCTAAGTTTAGCACCACATACATATGAATACCAAAGTCATTTTTACATCATATTGTTACCCACAATAATCAAATTAACATCGATCTTGTTTATTAAGCTGCAGCTAAACGATGTGGCCCATTGTCATTGCCGGACCATGCAAACATTCAAATACACACACCGGAGATGGGCATAGTCCGGTCGGTTTTAAGTTGGTTAAATATTTTAAGCCGATACAACCAAAGACACATAAATTGATAAGTTCAAATATAAAAATCAAACCGTTATTAACAGTTTGTTTTTATTCATTTTCAGTTATTCAATGATTCACTTTCGGTTTTTACTAAATTAAACATTGTTACCAAAACTTTGACCCACAGTTCAACCTATAAAGTTAATGTTTAAAAAACCGCTTTTATGTTTTAAAATAAATATTGACCGATTCAATTCTCAGCAGGCCTTCAATCTGTTCACATGCGTAAAAATAAAATATGAAAAAAAGGAGAGTAGATATAAAACAATTTAGTCAAACGTGTCAATAAGTTCATTTTGACAATATATACATATATACGGTATATATAGGGTGGGTTGGTGGATTGTGTTTGTGTGTATGCGCTTATAATTTGGGTTTATATTCTTTTCTTCATTACATAAACGAAGAAACGGTCAAGTAACTTTTCAAATTTAAGATCTTATAATATTGATTCTAAAACGAAATATTATATTTGAGTATATTATATACATGATTCATGTGTTGACACACATTACAGAATTTTGTCCGAAATTCCAATTTTTTATTGATGTGTTTTTTATGACACTTTAATTTGCTTAATGTGGTTAGTAAATTTTAGGAGTATTTTGCTTAGTTTATATTCTAACAAATAAGAACTAACCAAAACCAGTTAGTTAACGACCAACAACCCCCTCCCCTACCCCTTGAACATCGCAGACCAGAACCGTCATTAAGGCTGGCTTAACATTTTCTAGCCCAAATCGAATTAAAAATTGGTCTTTTCAAATTTTATTTATTAAAACTCTTCTTCATCCGAGCTTAATATTGACAATAATAAACTAATACGTTGGACTGGAGGCCAATTGCTAAATTAATAAATTTACATATTCATAGGAGGGTATAATTTTATTGGATTGGTACACATATAAACCTACTTTATAAAATTTTATAAAATTTGAAGGCTCTATAAAATTAAAAGCCCAAAGCCCTTAACTTTACTAGCTTTGGGTTGAGCTGGCCCTAAGACCTAAAGCCATTTCGCATTGTGAGATGCAATCAAGTTTTGCTCTTAAGATCCTATAGAAAATACAAAATTGAACAAGAAGGATTGAGGATTCGAGCATGCCTTACGCTGTGTTCCCGAGTCTCATTTAAGGTGCCACTATACTTAACGTACTATTTTCATATTTTCATAAAATTAATAACAGAGAATCAAGTGTTAGAGTATAATCTCACCTCATTTTAACCCGTATTACATAAGTTACCTATTTTGAAACTTGGGTATCTTACAATATTTATCTGAAGGATGTAAGTTTGATATGTTCACAATTGAAGGGATAAATTTGGATAAACTAAAAACATCAGGGAGTGAAACAAAAAGTTCAGTTTAATTAATTAGTAGTTATCAGTTTTTTAGAAATATATAATTATTAGTTTATCTATATGATTATTTAAATAGAATCTGAATTAGATTAGAATTAATTTATGTCTACTATAAATATAAAGTTATGCATTCAGTTTTATAGGTTGAGTTCAGTAATAAGAAAAAAATCAAATTATGTTACTTTAATTATACGTGTTTGCATATATTTTCAAACCTTCAACATTAAAAAACACACAACCCTTTATCCATAAAAGCATAAAACTCAATAACCGTTTGCATGTACTCTTAAAACATTCAAGTTGTGTTAATCTAAACTACAGTTTACATATTTAAAAGCGTAACATGTATAGAGATTACAAAGGCAAAAACATGCATATTCAATGTTAAAAAAAGGTATACTTTTGTAGATTGTTATCTCGTTTGATGGGTCCTAACTCGTATTCACTAGAGGTAACATTAGTTGGTTTAGTTTGGATATCAGTACTATAACTAAAAATACTTTGCTTTTTAGATTTTCATAACTGATCTAATTCAATTATAAACGTTTTAGTTTTTCTTATATATAAAAGTTGTTAACTTAACCACAAAAACTCAAGCTTATTTCAGTTAATACAATAGTAAACAGCTAACTTATTATCAGATAAATTCATGTGTCTATATAATAAGTTCCATCAGCAGGTATATGTAACATTTTCATTGTGCAAATCATTATAATATCATAGGTGAAACGGGTGATGATAATAACACATTGACCGAGAATTGAAGTTTTACAACTCGAAAAAGAGGTCACAAGTTTTCATCTTCAGGAACTAGTTGCAAACTTTAAACCCGAGTCATGATACAACAAAAACGCGGAATCTTTGGCCCTTCACTTGCAATATACACTCACTACCCTAGCAATCTGCATTTAGTATAACACAAGAATCTAAGAAATTAACATAGTATATATGTGCGGTCTAGAGATACATTTAAGGTAGAGGTAGAAATTTGAAAAAGGTTTGTTTGTGAATGGTTGTTTTATCTGTAACGGGTCAAACATAAAAAATGAAACATGTCAAATGAGTCAAAGTATACCTTTAATGCATAAAAACCTCGTAAAAGGGTGTTTGAGAGTACTTTTTCAAACAGATTGTGACTAAGTTTCTAGGCTGATGATCACCTTATTTAAGCAAACATGTAACTTTTAACTCTAGCAAAAATAATCAGTTTGAAATAAGTAATCTCAAACTGTTAAGAACAACTTATTTAACCTTAAAATAAGCATAAACACTTTTCTTACATCCAAACACTTAAAAGTGTCTATCTGCTAATAAAAAAAATGCAATATACAAAGATTCAAATAAGTTTTAAAATAAGCCAAATACCAAACACCCCTACATCATTTTATTCGAGAATTTTGTTATTATTTTTTAAAAATAACATAATTCATATTTCACACAACAAATGTTTATATGTATGGAATTCAGTACATACCAGGGATTCAATACAATGTTGCAAGAGGGGATCCGGCTTCAGTGAAATAAGATGCAAGATCTACTGCCATGTGGTCATACATACTGATGAACGGGTGTGACTGGAGATCAAGACAGAATACAAGCATGTAAGTCGGTTAGGATATTGTATAAATTGTTTCAAATGCTTTTGATAAGTAACTGTACCATAAGTTCATTTGCCGATGCCCTATCCTTGGGATCTTTCTGCACACTAAAATAACATCAAATTTTGTTCGTGTTAGACGATCAGGATGTAAGATGAGTAGGAGATAGGGCGAGGCGCAACAAAGTGTAAGAGGAGGTGTGGGCCTAAATGTGGCAGTCTGTGACTAGGCCCAGACCCATTTACTCACCCCACAACTTGGGCCCTCTTAAAGGCTCTAAGCCCAATCTAGAAAATGGAGAGACAGGTGTGGGCCTAAATTTTTTTGCAGATCAAATGAGCCAAAAGGTCAACTAAATACTCAAATGCATACAGCCTCCCAAGTTTGCTTTACTCCACAAAAAAAATATTATAGTTGATACAATATAATTTTTTTATTCACAAGAAAATGCATTAACTTACGAAGTTCAAAAAATCAACAAAAAAGTGTTTGCAGGTCAACTCAACCAGCCCGTTGGGACATGGTACCCAGCCTACACAGACCCACCCATTTTACCACCCCTAGATCTCCAATAAGATGAACAAATATCTACATTCACAGATTTTACAATTTACCATGCTTCAATAAACGAGCAGAATTGAGGAGAGAATTTATCAGAAGGTGCATGAGGAGGCGGTTGACCAACGACAGTTTCCATAAGCTCATAAACACTGACCCATCCTTCCCCGGGCTGTGGTGGAGAGTATGGAAATTGTCCCATGGCGCATTCCAGCAAAACTAAACCCAAACTCCATATGTCACTTTTATAACCATAGCTGCCTCCGATAATTCTTTCTGGCTAAAAGCATACATATAAAAAACAAATTTTATCAACTTCGATAGAAAAATCAAACATGTACTGATATTGAATGATAAGTTGTGCTTAAACAAGTTGTAGAATAGTGTTTGGATTGGTTAAGTTGTAATAATCAAATGATTCAAATAGTTTGATTATTTGGTAATTTCTGATTATTTTTGTAATTAATAGATAGATGACATAGAAAGATATATTTGTAAACAAGAGAGCAATGTTGTGAAACGAGAGTAAAGTTCTATCAGATTAGGTTAAAAGAAGAGGTAAACAAATAAATTTGGTTTTATCCTAAAACAATCTGTTGTGTTGCAGCTGCTGGTAGGAAACTGATTCATTGACCCTTAATTAACCATAATCAAGTGGTTAAAGGTACTCACAGACATATAATTGTATGTGCCAATTTGAGTATTAGCCAGTCCAGATGTGCTTGCAAGTATGGCACTAACACCAAAATCAGTGATCTTGACTTCACCTCGGTGATTTATAAGTAAATTTGATGGTTTCAAGTCCCTATGAATGATATGTTTCTCATGATGAAGATACCATAAACCCTTCAGCACCTAGTTTCATTTATTTTTACAGAGATCAAATTTAGAGTATAATCACATGTGCTATTAAACAACAGCCAAACTGCACGAAATAGAAACGAAGTCCCCCCCCCCCCCCCCCCCCCCCCCCCTTTTTTTTTTCCTTCATTTTAGCAGGTAAAATCTGGTTAGGCTTAAAAATAGAAACTAACTCGTCACCAATAACCCAAACTACTCATGTGAGCCACCACATCAGAGGCCATATATGCAAAAAAAAAAATATTCCTTACATTGAGAAAATATTTACAAATTTGAATAAAAAAATTTGAAAATTTTATTTTAAAAAATTAATAAATGTCAGATTAGATGCAACATAGCGCGCACACGCACACACAAAAATGCCAACCAAGAAGTCATGTCAGCAAATTTTAAAAAATCAGCAAGGAAATGTCCTGGTACCAGTTGAACATGTTTTTATTGCTACGAATAGAAGAAATGTAACTTGATTGCTAAAATCAGTAACAAATGTAAGATGGTGTCTATTTCAAATTACTTTGAAGTCCATTTCTATTCCATGCAGTTTGCCATATAAAATACCATTTGATCACAAATTTGCAGATATCCTACCTGCTTACAGATGGCTGCAAGATAATGTTCAGGAATTGATCTAACAGTTTTGAGAAAATCAGCTAAAGACCCTCCATCCATGTACTCCAAGATTATAGAGATGACACCATTATCATAAAAAGATTGGTAACACACAACAACATTTGAACACTGTGATGATTGATTGATTTTAAGTTCTTTTGTAATTTGCCTGCGAGCCGGCTCATCTACATTCATTTGAATCATCTGAATATCCAACAAACATGTTAGGAAAAGACACATGATCTTTCTAGAAAATTTCCTTGTTCATTAACAATTCTTTAATATTATCATTTGATGAAACATAAACTATTAGTAACTTGTCCATCCTAAGAACCATTATAGAAATCAGCTAATTTCAAACCATTCACAGAAATCCCAAAACAGTTTATTTCTATAAACGTACCATGGTTTTAGTAACAATCTTAAAGTCCTGTGACCAAATTAGACATGATCAAGTTTGCCCCTGATGAGTAAATAAGTAATTTTAGCTTTAACACTTAAAAAAAATACAATTTTACCGAAGACTACTAAAAAAAAGCATTTTCACATTTAATTTAGAGTTTTAGACTTAATCTTATTGAAGGTAGAAAAGATAGTGGTTTAATAAACGAAGGATTGTCTCTACAATCCTAAGGATTGTCTCTAAAGATGATTCTTTATGTTTAAATGGTGTTAATTAACTACCCAACACTTTAACTACAAAGTACCACCATTCAAAGCATAGAAAACATCTTTAAATAAGCTCTTAGGGTTGTCTTTATCAAACCCTAAAAGATAATATGATTGAGACATGAAACTACCTTTAAAGCAAAAAACTGCCCAGTCCATTTGTGTTGCACCAATCGAACAATTCCACCATTTCCTTTTCCAACAACTTTAACCGCATCAAAATCCGCTAAGCTTAATTGATTATCAGATGGCTGGATAAGAGGTGGCTGAACCAAAAAGTTGCAATGCAGTGAGAAAAATCATAATTATATTACATCTAAGTGTTGAATGCTAGTTAGAATCCGAGTTTTAGTGATACCATAATAACAGTATCTTAATTCTAAAGTAATATTCCTTTCTTGAGAATCTGAAATAACATGTACTCACTATTTTAAGACATGTCTAATGGTATTCATCATTAAAAGTGTTTGGTCTGCAGGGTTGCTTATTTAAAAGCTTATGGCTCATAACCAGAAACAGGTAATAAGCTTATTGAAAATAGTTTACCCTGCCTTAAGAATAAACTTGTAATTTCGGATCCACCAAGAACAATTAGTTTGAAATAAGTGATCTCAAACCGCTACTTATTGGAAATAGCTTATTACACAAGCATAAGCATTGTTCTTCGTCCAGACACTAGAAGTGCTTTTCTACTTTTAAAAACACAATAAGCATATAAGTTAGTTTATACAAGCAATCCCAAACATCACTTATCCGATAAGTTAAATCATTAAGAGTAGTTCGGATGGAAACAAACAGTGTAACGGATATACGCCTGAATAAGTGATTGATCATGGTTCATAATCATAACACCCCCAAATTAAAAGGCTTCCCCCAATTGTGTCCCTACATTACACTCATCTTGTTTACACATTTTCAAGAAGCCAACATTCAATACCTAAATCACACCAAAGATTAGAATTATTCAATCAAATATAACCATCAATTTTGAACCGCTGGATCAAAACATACCAGCAAAGTTCATAATCTTTAGAAACATACTCATCATATACAAAATTAGCCCTTAAAAGTAAAACTAATAACTAAAGACAAAATGCAAAGAAACCCAGATCCATAAAAGAAATCAAAAACTACTTACAGTATCAGATTGGCTTTGAGAAACAATTCGAACACCATCTCTGTTCACTAGCAGATCACCATCCATAAACGTCCCAGATTCAGTTCTGCAATATGCATTTCAACATCAAGAAAACAACAAGAAGAAGATGCAATTAATACAACACACCCAGATATATAAACACAATTAAGAGGGGGGGGAAAAGAAGAAATTTACAGGAATTTAGCAAGTGAAGTTTCATCGGGATTAGGGAGGCTTAATTTGAGATTTGGGGCCAAATTTCCCTTCTTCATGGTGTAGAAAGATGGTTAATTGTTGCAGAATGATGAAATCTTGATGTTCTTCCGGTTGTTTAGGTGAAAAGTCTTTGTGAAGTCGTCTTCCCCAAAGGGGGTTTTTCCACAATACAATTTTTTCCGTACTATTTTTAATTAACTAAATAATTTACAGGGTCGGTGTTCGGACTGTTTGATTTGTTTATAACCCGATTAAAATGTCTGACCCACTGATTCAGTCAAATATTTTGGCCGGTCAGCGTGTTTGATTCGCACTATTTCGCGTATGACCCGGTCCGACACCACTGACCATGCATACTTTTCTCCTTGTCCGGTCAGTTTTGAAACACCCTCTTACTTGGTCAGCCCCTTCTGATCGAAACCTGCAAATCATACAGCCCCTTAGTCGGCTCGACTATATGAGAACCCGTTACGCGTAAATAATCTACGAGTACACGTTAACAACGAAATAATGGTTTGTGATGGACGAGTAGCTTTAAAAGGAGTTAAAACAATAAACCAATGCGAGTACGATCTAAACTTGAAATCTTATTTTTGTTTTGAATTTGTGAGAACTAGGCTGACCCGTCTTGATTCTGCATTTTATCTTCAACGTAACTTAATTAAGTATCTTGTTATATTTCGATAAGACTATCATAACCCGGACTGTGATGTATGTGTGAGGGAGTTGAAAAAACAAAAAAGGTTAGCAGCCTATCAATAAACATCACCAATAGATGACTGATTTTATTCACTATTTATGTATGAAATCGAATCGAGTTGAAAATGTATTGTTTTTTTAATTCATTATCAGGATGACGAATTTGAAAACCGTTTTTTCTTTAAGATTTTTATTAAAGTTTTATTCTTTCTTGAACATTTCTAATTGTTACTTCAATTTTAACAAAAGTGAAAACGTGAGTTGTAAAACAATTAACAATTATTTTGATAAAATGTTTGAAAGTTTTTAGGTTTGGGGATACAAAGAAAGTGAGTTGGGTTGGCAATGATTGTAAAAGTTGGACGGAGCACACTTTTCTTCTGCAAAAATAATGTCATACTTTTCTTTCCCTAAAATAAAATAATAGATAAACTTGTTTTTTTCTGCTTTGGAATTTTCTAAATAGCTTCACTTTTCATCTATCAACTTTTGCAAACACAAACTATAATAACTAGTGGTGTTATATATGTGTGTGTATGATATGTAATATGATAATAATTAACAGTAGAGCGGTGATTATCTTGACTAATAGTTTTGTATTGCTTATATAATAAATGTGAGGGAGTCGATCAAAAATGTATAACCAATTCTACTCAATCATATGTAATGATTTGTTAGTGGGTTTGGCACTTAATCACAAAGAGTAGCTTGTTAGTGGGTATGGCTCTCGATGTAATCTTGAAAATGTATGCATAAGAAAAGATGTACGAAGTGCTCTTACCCGGACACTATATATTATTGTTGTTGGGAATTTATTGATAATATTAATATAGTTATTAATATTTAGTCAATAAATTAATGTGTTGAATGAAAATTAATATAGTTAATGACATTAGGAATTAATAGTATGGGAAGTTGTCCAGGAAAAAAAGAATATAAAATGGTTTATATTCTATAACCTCCTGTCTATATTGTTTCCTAAGGTTTCACACTAAGTGGATTCGCAAATTCGCACCCTTTACTCGCGCGCGCAGCGTGGGCATGTGGGCGCAATGTGGCGCACTTTGCACTTCGCATTACCGCGACTGACCTTGGTTCGAGCCCCCTTAGTATTTTTGAAGGTTGGTTCGAGGGTCTGGTCAGGTGCGACTGACATTGGTGCGCGGTCAGAGCTGTGACTCGTAACAGCTTCCGTTACTCGTTGACTAAAACCGACGACTGTTAATGACGAATTAAATGAGCAGTTACGATTTCGGATTAATGGCTGGGTGGCTGTTATGGTTTGAATTCCACTATAAATACTGAGGGTACCTCAGAAGAAAAAGACACCAACACAACTCGAAACCTGCAGCAAAACATGTTCTCTTATCTTCCTCAATCTATCTGGTTTCTCCTCTACAAACAAGTTCGGGTTCTAGATCAATCCCAGCAGTACAAACTGCTTCGTCTGTTGTACCCTGGGAAACAAAACGAGTTCTTCCGGGAGGCTCGGAATTTGTTTTAAGGGCCCCGTGTTGAACACGATCCTCAGCTTTTACATTTCTGTTCATCTATTTATGTAACTTTACCATTGTAAAAAAGATTTGTAATTGTTTATTTATGTTCATTTGTATTGAGTATATTAATAAAAATTGTTTGAAGTTTTATTTTATATGAACGGTTCCTACAATAGTGTCGTTTTTTTGTGTTTACTTTATCAAATTATTTATCTTTTTGATTATATATTTATTATACTTTGAACCTATATAACAAACATTTTAAACATATGATACAACTTTTTATGTATTTGTTTATTTGACACATTAAATTTTTTTAGCTTTTTTATAGGTTTTAAATTATAGTTTTCTTATAAATGTCGAATATTTCATTGTGTCGTGCTTATTTTTATTTAAGTTCCGGTTTAAATTAAATTTAAAACGATGTTATGCGTAATAGTGTACAATCCGATAAAACATAAACTTACAACCCTTAACGCTAAAGATTTTTTTACAATTTTCTTTTATCTTGCTTTTACAACTTTTAAAATGCAATTTCTTGTATGTTTTAACTTTATGTGTAATTATTTTTATCAAAGTTAATATTTTAAGTGTTACATGTTTTGAGGTTGCGATACGTTTACTTTTATTGGCATTCGGACGTGATTTTTTTTATTGATCTCATTTTATTTATACATACGTCGAAGTATTATCAATGCTTTCAGTAAAACGGGGCACCACCTTCTTTTTTTCTATATAAAATTATGTATATTATCATCGACCCCTTCAACGTGCAAATTAGCGACAAAGCTTTGACATTAATATTTTAATGTTTATGCATCACCACCGCATGAGAGTCTCAATACTAGTTTTTCTTTAAAAAGTATCAAGACAACTTACTTATTATATATTCATTTATTATAGATTGTCTAAAAAAACTTATCGAATGTGAAAGTTTTCCTATGGGCCATCACGATTGAATTATCTGATAAGCTTCTAATATTCAAATAAGAAAACAAGATAAGCATGAAAATTCCCATTTTTAGTTTGTATGATGTCATGACCTTGTTTATTTCTCGCTACATAAGTTTTCGCTGGCAAAGATGGATTGTTATACGGCACCTATATTCTTTGGGGGTAGGGGTGGGGATCAGCTTTTGGTATCGAGTATCGGTACTGTATCATTACCGAACCTAACCGGCATCGACCGAACTTAAATAATACCGCTACCGATACTCGATATTGTCTAATTTCGGTATCGGTACTAGGCTGTACTGGTACCAGTAAATACCGAAAAGTACCGATTTGGTACCAAGTACCCAAAAGTAATTTATTTTTACTAGTTTGATATAAGCTTTGAGACATTTTATTATGTTTTATACTCCAAATTCAAGTTTAAGAATGTTTTTTATACAACTTGAGGTATTTTGAATGTTTTTGGTATTATTAAATTTTAAATTGATATTCAAGAATAACATAACTACTTATTTTTTAGACAAAAAGAAAAAGGACAACATCAAAGTGGTACCAAATTGGTAAAGTACCGAAATCTTCGGTACGAATACCGGTACTGTATTGGAATTAAACCAATAGATTTAGTAAGGTATTTGACGCCAACCTTTTTAATAAATTCGGTATCAGTATTTTCGTATTGCTATGGCACCAATATCATTACCAAGGGCTATAATCATATATTGTGGGCTATTAAATGAAGTATGAATGGCATTAGGTCACGTGTTCGGTTGACTTTGACTTTAAGTCAAAATTCCAAACTCGTGAATCGATTTTCCGTATGAACGAGATTCTTTAGATTTGTGATGCTCATGCATGTGACTCAAAACGAAGTGATCAACTGTATGATGCTCATATGAGTACTCTAAAAAATAAGCATCATCCCTTGTGGATATGAGCCTTAAATTTAATATTTTATCATTTTAGAAAATAACATCAAAACAACTCATCTAACTGTGTTTCAAAGTGTTCTATTATCAACTTTTTGGAAAGTAATTACATTTGCTTTATCTTTTTCTGTAATTATAACACTTTAGAGTTCTTGTTCAATAAAAGATGTACATGGCTTATGGATAAAGTGTTAAGAGTTATAGTATATGCTATTCTATAATTTGTTTCTTTATATTAGATTGTTAAAGTTGCACATTTTAAAATAAATAATCAGTCTTATCATTTTATCATTACTTGTATTATACCAACTAACTCTATTAGTTGTGCATTATTCTAAAATGTGTGTTAAGATAAGCATTTAACTATTTAAAAGTATACTAAGTGCAGATTTATAAAGCATATAATAATTTCATAAATCCATAACTACATGTTATTATATTATATAACAAACAACTACGTTTGACAATACGGATGGATTGGGTAAGTGGTCATAAAATGGGTTTGAGGTAAAAAGAGTCATTTTAAAAATTTTGGTTTAATCCAGGTAAAAACAGGTTGTAACTAGAAAAAACTCAAATTGAAATGAGTTATTATGTATAAAAAAAGTACCAAAATATGCTTACTCGCTATATTTGTTCAATGCACTAGTGGCAGAGGATGAAGGTGATGGTAGAGTAAGCAAAGGCGGGGCGATGGTCAGTGGAAACTAAGACGACTGCAGCGATGGGTAGGGTGGGGTAGTGGCTTTAATACCAGAGTCAACAATTATGAGTATTTTGTGAGAAGCAATAGTCTTGGCATTGTGTTCGTGTTTTTGGTTGAAGACCCAATTGACAGTTAGTTTTCATTTCATGATTTGTAGTTTGTTTATGCTTGTTTAAATTTCATGTTGTTCTACTACATTGTATTTTATGGTTTTTTGGATAAGGTACCTGTTGATTTTGTAGGTTTGGTATGATACAACGTTGTTAGAAATAACAAATGATTTCTATAGTTGTTGTTTCTTTGTAGTACAAGTGTGCAATGCCAAGGTAGGATGATTATAGTGAAGGAGGTCAATATGATGGACGTGAAAATGATTGTAGTGGATGTCGTGACCTAGGTTAAGCCGTTAAGCTGTAATTTATTTGATTTTGAGTTAAAGTTTATGTGTTTTGAATTTATATTGTTAAACTCTTTTTTGTACGTATTTGTGATAAATTGTTGAGTTTGAATTGTAACTCTTAAATGAATGATAATTTGAAGCTTTGTATTAAATTTTAGTTTGAAACAGAGCCAAACAAAACAGAACCAAGAGCTCGGTTATAAACTGATTCGAGTTCGGACATAAACATACCGTTCAATTTTCTTAAATTCAAACCGAACCAAGTAGATTGATTTCTAAACGAACATACCTTCGTACGGCTCGATTCGGTTTGTGAAGTTTCCTATTGATGTTGTTATATTATTTATTATTATTATTATCATTATTATTATTATGTAGTGTCTTTTATTTGTAGACTAGTTGGTGCAACCGACGATCATCCTCAATTGAATTGCTCTCTGCTTCTTCTGTTCTGTGTTGTCTAATTCTGAGAATTAAAACCCTTTCAAGATTCTTGATTATTGCATCTTCTTCCTACTCAAATCAATCTATCTTCTTCTCAAAATTTTTAATTCGTAAATCATTCATTCATCACCTGTTATGATCAGCCAACTAATTTACTCCTAATCTCTGATTATTAGGTAAGTTTTCGTATTGATTGCGAACTTTCTATGTCCATGTATTTGATTTGATTTGATTTGATTGGCATATTGAGTCGTGATTTGCTCAGATTGTTTCTAATCATCGTTTCCGTTAACTCTGTTTTCTTGATTAATCTTATATTTATGCATCTGAAGTTCTATAAGAGTATGGAGGTACGAGTCTGTTTTAAGGGTTTATGAATTCATCATCATCTATTGTAGAACACACTGACTGGATTTGGTGGTTTTAATTTGAATTTGGTATTGTATGATCCAATACCTCGATGATCAAAGGTTTTAACTTTAAGTTGCGGATTTTGTATTGAAACAAGAATTTTTATAGACTTTTATCAGATAATGATGTGTTTCAACGTTAACTTTGGGATGATAATCCGAGGAATTGAAGTTGATTAGCAACATTCTCTTGTAACTGTGATGCAAAAGAGAACAACTGATAAAAGTTTATCAAATTGGACCAAATTTGATGTAGTTTGTTGAACATACAAAAGCAGGTACTTGGAGAAGTGATAGCAAGTAGCTGTGCAGCAGCCTGCTGGACATTTCAACTCTAAACCAGTGGAAATGGATCAGAGTAATACACCTTGTCTTTTCTTTGAATCTCATTTTCATTGAAATCAAGTTATTGAATACTCCGGATAAATCATTAACAAGTACATGTTCATATTTCCCGCTATATGACTTCATTAACAAGTAACAACAAGCCTTTGAGCTCAAACTAGTCGGGTTAGGAAAAATGAAATGCAATAGAGAGTATAAATGTATCTTTTACTTTCTCAAATCTCTCGCCTACTCATGTTTGTCGTGCATCCAATGTATATTTTAACTGTTTCCTGTATATCATGTCTTGTTGTCATATGTGGTGTAATAACACACCAATATTAGAATTTGTGTTTCTTAATGTGTTGTGTGCATGACCTTTTAGTGGCCTGATTATGCAAGACCCTTCAAGCTTGCTGTCATTTCATGCACCTCCATTCTTATCATATGACTAATATCACAATCAATCACCCTATCCTGCTTTCATTCTCAAATCCCTAATAACCAAATACTTGCCATTTATCATGCAATTTCACTCACTACTACCACAACTCAAGAAGACATACTAAATCTTCCTTACCTTCATGAGAAACATGTATACTTGATATCTTAGACTACTGATTAACCTGGTGTGTCTAAACACTAACCAATCTTTTTAAGATTAAACTTGTAACTTAGATGCTAATGAATATAAATTGGGACTTTCTGGTTGCACAGACACTGCTATGGAAGAGGGAAAGGTTTTGAAAAATGGCCTTGAATTGGTGAAATCGGTTTCGGATAAACATCTTGATCTTTTGAGGCCATCATCTCACTTATTCTCAATCTTTAAAGGTAGATATCAGGTTTGAAGTGATACCTAGTGGCCCTTACATAGTTACATGTTAGTACCTTATTTATTGTTGTCGTTTGCTTAGTGTCAATGTTTGTTTCCTCTGGATGATTGTATTTGTTGTCCATTGGGTGCTCCTTGTTGTCCATGGTGTAGTAATCGGTTATTTATCCTTGTATATTGTTGAGCATTGTATGTTTGGTTTTCTACTACATATTGATTGCCTACTATGTGTTGTATGATTGTCTAATGCAAATGTGTGCTTCTAGTTTATATTGTATGTTGATTGCTCTGTTGAACATGCTATTGTCTATGTATTGGGTGATTAGATCATATTGTGAGCATTGAAGCCGGGGGTCTCGCTGAAAGCAGGCTCTCTATCTCCTTGGTTGTTATTGTTGATGATGTGATAAATCTTATAAGCATTATTGAAAGTACTTTTTACTATGTTAAATATAATATCAAAATTGTATTGTAAAGCATTTAGTTTTTCACTTTAGGACCTCATAAAATCAAGAGTTTGAATAGGTCATTCAATATGTTTGTTTAATGTAGTCTTCCTCATGCTATTTTTAACATGATACGATTATATACGCAAAATGAGGCACATTTTACTTGCAGGGCATACATCAAACAACAATGATCGTGAAAAAGGCAAGTATGCACTTATCAACGATAATGATTTCCAGCCTGGACTCTATGACAAACCGCTCCCATGTTTTGGTTGTGGAATTGGATGGTTTTCGTAAGCATCATTCATTCTCACCAAACCCCCCCCCCCCAACCACCACAAAAAAAAAAAAAAAGTGTTAACACTAGTTTTTTCAGTTTTTAGTAGGGTTTGGGTTCCCTGTGATGTGGTACTATGCTACATTCCTCTATTTCGAAAACTATTATAGGAAAGATCCTAGGGAGCGTGCAGGTCTTGCTGCTTCTGCAATTGCTGTAAGTCTCTCACACACCCCCCGCCCCCGGTTCAGCATGTTGGGTAATGGGTCTAAACGGGTAACTTTTTAGATCAGGTCAAACATGCTGGGTCATCTCGCGAACATTTTCTTGTCCAGAAAAAATCTTTAACAACTAATATATTAAGCCTTGTTTTGCGTAAATGCTAATGTACTTCTGTTTTTTTGTTGTTCTGGTCTTGTTTTTAGTCATGGTACTCTTTTTCTACATTTTGTTTCTCTTTCCTATTTGGGTCATTATGTAGACATCTTATAGAGTTTCGGCCCATATGTGGACTTGTAGAAGTTTTTGCACAGCATCAGTAAAGTATTCTATAATGACCCAAGCGGAACAAAAAACCAAATTTGGTGAAGCAAACATACAAAAATAGGTCATGACTAAAACTGGACTTGGATAAAATACTTTTATGTAAAAAGAAAACACCTTAGAAATGATCTAACTTTTTTTGTTAATATAACATTGTATGAGCTTGCAAGCACTTTAGAGCACTATGGGAGGCCTTCAATTTTAGCCTTTGACTCATTGTCAATAAAGTATAACCAAAATCGACTCAATTGACTTGTTATCAACAAAATACTACTCAGATTGACCTCTTTTTTTTTTGCATAATGGGTTGAAATTACCACTAGATACTAAACATGATGTAATTGTGGTTGCAGGCAATGGGGTGTTCACTTATCTTGTTTATTGTAGCAACCATCCTACTTTTCTAGCTGATTAATGCTTTGACATTTGCTTGATTGAACTGGAACTGCAGCAGCAGCAGCTTGTAGATACAAATACAAGTCCTCAGGAACATGAAAACAGTTTAAAGTTTTTGTCATTAATACAGACACACCAAAATGTACATTCTTGAGAATCTTTACAGAGTACTCTTGTGCACTATACTTGCGCTTGAAAACCTTATCTATGTTGTTAGCAATTTGGTTCATGACAATCTCAACTAATTTAGGGTTTGTGTCGTGTCCTGTTACAGTGTTCCTCAAAGTTAGTGTTAATTTCATGCAAGTTCCTTGATTTTTTTACTTCTGTATTGAATGTTTTTTTACAGATGTTACTACTTGTGGACAAACTTGCACTTTAAGAAATTTGTTGGGATCCAATATGCTTGTCTTGTCTATGATGAACTAGATCTTTGACAGAGTGGATTTCTCCAAACATGAATGTAGCAATTTCAACTCATTTTTATACAAATTTAGTGGTTAGGTTAGAATATGTTTACAAATCTACAGAATATAATGAAAAATGAAGGCTTATGAAATGAAGAAAGCTACAAATATTTATCTAAAATGCAAAAAAACCTTTTAAATCATTATTAAATATATTAGTAGATATATATCAGTTAGAATTTATTATGTAAATAAGATTTGTTATAGCTATATCTATCATAAAACCAGAAGTTATCACTAGTTTAAATTTTCTACTATACAAAATAGATGATGAATAATACTATAATAGAGAATACCATATGTGATTTTTTAATACTAATACGGTTGTATAATCATATTCAACTTCTTAATAATTATTTACCAGAACAAAAGTATACTTGCAGGTTTGACATAATAATAAACTAATCCAACCTAGGGGTGCGCTAAAAAGCCAGGCTGTGAATCGAAGCTGGTTTAGAACCGAACTGAACCTTAGGATTGAAATCAGTTTGTAACCCCCTCTGTTGAAACCGGTTGTAAGCAAGCACAGGTCGGAGTGCCCTTGAAGCTTATTTATCAATATCTTTCTTATGTGATGACTCTCGACATATATCTCATGTACCTAAGGACGGATTCTATTCTGTCCCCATCTATGGAACCATCTTAACCTTCGCCACAACATTAGTGACTTAGCTCTTCACGCTTCCCACAGGCTTTTTTATAGGGAGAGAGTCAGGGGGAGGGTACGGAAGATTGTTCCGCTCCGCAAAGCTTAGTTTTTTGGCTCCCTCCCCCTATGTGGTCTGCCTTATTACAGTCTGCCTCCTTTCTCTTGATGGAATATCTCAATACCCGAGCTCATGCTTTCCTTGTGTTCTTCACCGGCGTTCACCGGATGTATCACTCATCCCGCTCTAAGGTAAGGAGTCTTTTGTGTGTTAGAATCTTCACGAGAATGAATCGCATATGTTGGTTGAGAATTGCTCGAGAATAACCGGATAAAAATCAGTTTCAAATGACACCAATCATTTTCCTCTCAAAGACCAGTTTCAAACAAACCATTTTGAGTCAAAACCTAATGTTAACAAATTTAACCAAACCTGAACCAAATTGGGAGAAACTGATTTGTGCACCTACAATCCACGGTCATTTGGCATCTCTAAGCAGCATCTATGTATAGTCTTGATAACTCCATGACCCAAAAAACAAACAATATAAGACCTTGATACTCTCGCAAGAAAATTCTTAGAGAAGAACATGGTTATTTGGGCACATAGTACCACCATCCCATCAGATGCAATTTGAATCTTTAAAGTTGTATAATATAAGTCTATTATTTTACTTAATAATATTTCATAGAAAAAATCATTTAAACTAAATAACTGGAAGACTGGCTACTCTCTTCATTTGTTTATAAAATGAGGGTGTCTTACAAAATTTTGATACAAAAAGTTCATTACAAAACAAAAGATTCGATTACCCCTTTCAGCATGGACATGGATGCTCGCCTTCCAGCTGGATCTTTAATGTGTAGATCATGAGTAACAAATTTGCAAATATAAAACTTCAATCTTCAACTTTTAGCGACCAATTGTACATACTTCCCATTAACAGAAAATTTAGAGCTTGAATTGATCTGCATAAAAATCATATTTTGGAATAGAATTATAAATAGTTAAATCTTACGATTGCAAATACAATGTACTTGCAACAATTTGCAATTTGTATTAAACGACGGTTTTATGCATTAAACATAGACTTTTGGCAACTTTTGACCTGCTTGACCATTCCCCTCTTTCGCTAATCATTTTTTATTCATTTATACCATTCAAAGAATAAACACACCCAACCACGTTGACTAATTCACAAGAGATGGGTCGATATCACCCCCTGTGTAGTTTGGGGGGTCATAAGGTAAGTATAAATGTCATTTTGAACTAACCTTATGTTCAAGTATATCCGGGAGTTGGTTCTCGTCAATTGTTAAGCCAGATTCCCTAATAGTCTTCAAAACTTGTGTTCGTAATTTTCTCATCTTCATCATGCCTTCAGGGTTCTATCAAATTAAAACAAATTTAACTTTTATTTATATACAAGAATTAAAAAAAGAATGAAGAATACACACGGCTTGTATAATCAGAATAAGCCAAAGTAGTGATATATGAAATAAGAATATGTTCTGGTTGCTTAGTTGAAAACCTTATATATTACGCTTATAACAAAAGCAGATAACCAGCTTGATTAATAACAGTTTATTACAGAAAACTAACAATTTTGATCCACAAATATAATCTGTTTGAAATAAGCAATATCAAACTAATTATTTAAAACAGTTTATGTCACCCCAAAATAGTAACATAAGCATTTTCTTCACACAAATACTAAAAAAAAAATTGGTTTTAAAAATTGTAATAAGCAGATAAGCCATTTAAAATTCACAATAACCAATCCCAAACACCCCATTAGTTTTGAGTATACATACAGATTTCAAGACTGCAGCTATTATCTTCTTCCACTTTATTTTTTTCTCGGTATCTTCTTTACATCCTTTTGATTTCTTTGTTTTCTCTGATTCAGCATTTGAATCCTGAATCAATTCACCATCGCCCAAATCACCATTGTTTTCGGATGTTTCAAGCTTTCTCTTCTTGCTTTCAGATGTTTGTGAATTTGATTCCTTTTTAAGTCCCTCATCAAGTGGCAAATCAGTCTTCTGTATGTTCTCAGGTTTACCTTCGGTATTAGGCGTGGGTCCTTCTGAATCCTTAGGTGGTTGCTTTGACGCATGAAATGCTCGTGCCTTTGCTCGGTGTTTCTTCCCATCAGCATGGAGAAGTAGAGTTTGCTTGCTAGTAGCACTCGTGTTACAAAGACTGCATGTCGATAAAAGAGACTCTAAGCATACAGTCACCAAAAAAAGAAATAATTGTTTGTGAAATATTCTTACAAATAATTTAATATTCCTTAAGAGTGGTAGCGATTGAATAAAGAAATAAAAATGAATTCAAACTGCACAAAATAGAAATTGAGCTTTAAAATTTTTCAAAATTTAGCATAGGCGCAAATAAAATCCACGATGTGTATCACTTGGATTGGGGATAGTTTCGAATAAAGATTAGAAAAGACCAAAAGAATTCTGGAGAGAGTTCAGACAACTTTCATAATCATTTCTTTATATCCAATACCAAAATGAAGGAGACTACCCACTATCCAGTCTATCCTAATATTACTACACAGAAAGGAAAGAAAACTAAACATGATTTGTTGTAATGAGTGTTCATGGGATGGTGGGTGTGTGGACTAAGTGGGGTGGAAACGTATCAATCCAACTTACAGATTATTACTGATTTTAGAAACCACCCTTGTTTTAACTTTATCCAAACTATAATTTAATCAGACAACACCAGTTAATATCATGTCCGCTTCTGTATCAGGTGCCACATGCAATGAATGCTTATGTAAAAGAAACTACTTGCAAGTTAAAAAACGATCATTTAAAAAAAAAAAAAGGTCAAGTTAACGTTGGAAACTAACATCATGTCCGCTTCTGTATCAGGTGCCACATGCAATTAAGAAGTGTAAGATGGTTTCTAGGTTTCTAATTTGGCAGTAACTTGATGTAGGTAACTAAAATCAAGAAGAAAAGGTAAAGTTTGTTTCTAATTCTATTTTATGCACTTTTCCCGTAAAATATAACAAAATGCCATTTAGCAAACCTGCAGAACCATGGAGGACGTTCTGACAATCCAACATTTATGTCAACCTCTGGTTTCGGCTTTGAGGAACTGTTGGGTTTTCCAGGTGTCCCATTTGAAGCTTTAGCTTGGCCCTTTGGACCATACTTCTCCTGAACAAAAATAAAAGAAAAAACAAATCACTAAGTCAGAATACAATAGATTATAAATAGTGAACTACATAGTTGCTGATTCACAAAGGCTCTAGAACTAACAGCAATTATCAAAATTTCTCTAAAATTCACGAAAAGTCTAAGAAAGCATCTTGGTACGTTACGGTAATAACCCTTCTTTCTATGCCTTGTCATGATTCGTTGATCAAATTTGATAAAAAGGTAACATTAAGCATTGACTTCAATGGTTAGTTTCCATATCAAATAAATGCAGCAGCAAGTTAACATTTGTCAAGAAGGCATTTTTCTTTGCTGGAAAAAGAACTAACAAGCAAGTTAACAGTTGTCAAGAAGGCATTTTTCTTTGCTAAAATTAAGCTTCACGGACACTGAATAATTGATT
Organism: Flaveria ramosissima; assembly: GCA_025215565.1. Classification (NCBI taxonomy): domain Eukaryota; kingdom Viridiplantae; phylum Streptophyta; class Magnoliopsida; order Asterales; family Asteraceae; genus Flaveria; species Flaveria ramosissima. Next base: position 39,012,377 of record CM046042.1, read on the forward strand.
CTATACCACAGACTAGTTCCACCTTAATTGCATCTTCACGCCCTCAGAAAGCTAGTTACACCATCCCTAATCTCAATTCAGAAACACGCCTTCCAACTATCACCAAAACAGATATAACTTATGCACTTTTCCAATCCAAAAACGAATGATTACAACATTCATCACTTTAAACAATTCAATAAGCCAATCACAAATAAAACTTCATAACACTAAAAAAAGCACTAAGAAGTCGAAATCGCACCATTTCGGTCATGCATTGCGTGTGTCCTTGAACACTTTGTTGCCCAAACATTTGCCCGCAATCGATGCATGATAGCTACACGAACAAATACACGATCAAAATTAGGTAATAAAAACAACAACACTTACTCAAAGTAGTAAATTAACGAATGAAATTATGAAATTCAGCTGAGATATAGAACCGTATTAGCAGAGCAAGATCTGAAATGACTGGCGAGCTTTGGTTTCTTGAGATTATCACCACAGTCTTCGCATTGAAACCAAACCATGGTTGCTTTGCTCCTCGTTAACTAATCGTTCAACTACCAGCAGAGACAAACCAGGGTTAGGGCTCCAAATGTAGAAGAAAGAGGTTTTAGGCGTCTTAGGGTTTTAGACGTGTTGATGGGCCTTAAATTAACAGAAGCTCAATAATGTTTTTTTATGATAAGGCCCAAGTATTAAGCTGGATTTTTTGAGAGAACCCATTGAAAAATTCTTAAACAGAATCTATGTTCTATAAAATGCAGTACTATCGTCTATTGTTTTTAAAGTTACATGTTTCTAATTTATATAATACTAATTATCAACTTTGCTATGCTTAATAGGTTGTACTATGTATTTAATAGGTTGTATTTATCTTTGTTTTTTTCTTAAACTTTAACTAACCTACTATTTTCACATCTTTTACAATTTGACGCTAACATTTTATTTTATTATCATATTTGATCCTCCATACTTTTCATATTTTACAATTTTTTTGTTTTGCGTCTCCTTATAAATTTTGCGAGTAACAATCACAGCACGTGTGCCTGAATCAACTTTTGTACCCTTTTATTTTTCCCGTTTAACGACCTTGTTGCAACACGCTAGTTCTAGCTCAACTTATTGTTTGATATGATTTACATTTTGCTTACGGGGTTCAACGTTTTTAGACCTACTTTTCGTTTGATTTTATTTTCTTCCTTTTTTTATTTTATTAATACGAGTTTTCCCGGTGTTGGTGGTCACTTCCGGTAGTGTGTCATTGGTACTACTTAACACGGTTTTACGCTCCCCATTGCAACGCTGGGGGTTTAAACTAGTTGTTCTCAATTAGTAGTTTTTTCTATAAAAAAGAGTTTAGTTTTTAAAAGGTAACCATGTATGAGCCTAAATTTTGTTGAGTCAAAGTTGGGTTGTTTCGTTACGATTAAAGTCTAAAGAAGCTTGTATATAAGGATACTCACTTCAATAACGAGTTGTTTTCGCTCATTCTCTAGTGTGTGCTATATATATATATATATATATATATATATATATATATATATATATATATATATATATATATATATATATATATATATATATATATATATATAGAGAGAGAGAGAGAGAGAGAGAGAGAAGAGTTCATGTGAAAACCCTCTCTTTTTACAAGAACCCTTTAACCCTACATCTAACCATTGATTTAATATATAAAATTCTAGATGCCATATCAAAGGTGGAGATGAGTTGAAGGGCATTTAAGTCTTTTATTGTCTTTCTGTACTCTGCAATTTTCTGACACCATGTCATAAAAGTCAAACACTCAATCTTTATTAATACTTTTCATTTTTTGTTTTCTCTTCAAAAAATATAAACACCAATTGAACTTAATCTCATCCATCTCACTCTATCTCTCTTATTTAAGCTACTACCTCATCTTATCCTTAATCCACCACCACCACCACCGACCCTTTGCTCCACCATCGCTCCACCGCCTCACTATCGCCACCGGATCTGAAGGTACATAAGAAGTCGTCGGTCACCACCAACCACCCATCGTTCCCCTTCCATTCTTCGTCTTCCACGTTAATCAACCCATCAAACCCTATGATTCGAAAACCCAAAATAACTTTTCCCGTTTACTCTCACAAAATCATATCATATTGGTTGATTTAGGCTTCTGTAGATCAATACATAAACCCTAATCGCACAATTGTGCGACTACTGTTTGTTTTCGAAGGTGAAAATCACTATTCAGAAGAAGAAGATGTTGGATTTTGGTAGAGTGCAAAAGGAGCTTCAAGAATGCAACAAAGACGTTAATCTGTCTGGTATCAGCGTAAACCCTAAATCCGACAATCTCATCAATTTGATCGGCACAATCCCCGGTCCTGTTGGTACTCCGTACGAAGGCGGGACCTTCAAGATCGATATGGATTTGCCTGGTATAGTTCGATATATCTGTAATGTAACTCAATTTAGGGTTTTTAGTATTCAATCGAGTGTTGTATGTTTGATGTTCAATTTCAAATGATCAATTTGTGATTTATGCTTGAAATCATTGGTAATGGCGTGTTGGTTGTCAGATCTGGAAGTTTTGATTTGGTTGGTGGATGATTGTAGCATGGTTAACTGAGTTTGAATGATTATTAGTGTTGATTTTTGGGGATAAAGTAATTGGTTGAACATCAGTGACGATTATAAACTTGTAATGTGTATAACTTGTGTAAATAACGTATGGTTTTAAGCATGCACTGGTTTACATTAGTTTTCATTGGTTTATATTATATTACATTGATTTACCACGTATGAGTAACATTGTAACATGATGTAACTATGTACGAGTGAAAAATTTCACATTAGTTTACAGATTGGTTTACATTAGTTTTTATTGGTTTACATTAGATTACATTGATTTACCACGTATGAGTAACATTGTAACATGATGTAACTATGTACGAGTGATAATTTTTTGAAATATTATAATAGAATTAAAGAAAAATATATGATGAATCTAGTGGTGTAATTTGTATAATAAAATTTACAAGGCACCTGTGATGCATCATATTAAGTTTCATTTAAAGTTTATTTTTTTAGTTTTTATATATGTTGTTTCAATTCAAGTCACTCTAATGATGTTCAACCATGCTAATAATCATGGTTGAACATTTCACATTAGTTTACAGATTGGTTTACATTAGTTTTTATTGGTTTACATTAGATTACATTGATTTACCACGTATGAGTAACATTGTAACATGATGTAACTATGTACGAGTGATATTTTTTTGAAATATTATAATAGAATTAAAGAAAAATATATGATGAATCTAGTGGTGTAATTTTTATAATAAAATTTACAAGGCACCTGTGATGCATCATATTAAGTTTCATTTAAAGTTTATTTTTTTAGTTTTTATATATGTTGTTTCAATTCAAGTCACTCTAATGAATTGCAATATGATATCATTAACACCTTATTTTCTTTGATGTAATTCACATGCAAGTTCTAGTAGATCATTTTGACTTTGAAGGTTTTATGTAATAAAAATAAACTTTTGGTTTAGTTTTTTAGTTATTATTAATATAAACTTATAATTAACATAATGTAAATAATTGTAACTAAGTATGTTGCACTGTGTTACATTACTGTAACATTAAAATTACATACATACCATACATTTATCTACAACTTACAGTAATGTAACACGTAACGTCCGAAACATATATTTTAAAAATTTTCGAGACTATATTAGAATTAAAGAGAAAAATTAGACGAATTTAATGATGTAATTATTATAATAATATAACAATCTATAAAAAAGTTATAGAAGTTATAAAAATAAAGGGGGTAAACTTTTTTATTAAAAATTGAAAAATGGGATAAAGTTAAAGATGGTTGGTGGTGACACTTGTCACCACCATATTAAATCTGATTTATTTGACTTTTTTGATTGAAATGTTAAATGTCTAAATTACCCTTTTGTATTAAAAAAAAGGTAAGACACATGGCATCATCTCATGCCATAATGTTTTAATCAATGGTCCACATTAGGTTAAAAGGTTCTTACAATAACCAAGGGTTCTCATTATAACTTCATCCTATATATATATATATATATATATATATATATATATATATATATATATATATATATATATATATATATACATATATACATATATACATATATATGCATATATATAGAAATATATACATATATATACATATATATATGTATATATATACATATATATATACACACACATATAATATATATATATATATATATATATATATATATATATATATATATATATATATATATATATATATATATATATATATATATATATATATGATTACATACACACATTGAATTATGATCTAATATGATACTGATTTGAGAATCTAATTATCCCTAAAGCTACAACTCTAAGGTCCTCTATTGATAGTTTATTGTGGTTGCAGTTTGTATAATGACCCGACAATATAAAACCGACTTTACAGCATCAAGGTCGATTTGAACCGGATCCACCATCTCTTAACAATGTTATGGGAAGCCGAGTTAAACCTTGTGGTTTTTTGTAGGAATGGTTTTTATAAAAATGTTTAAAGTCTTGGACATATTCTATAAAAAGTTATTTTAAAGTTGTAAGACTTAATTTTATATTAAAATATCTTATACATAACGTTTTCTTTAACTTTATAAAATCCGGATATGTAATCTTTCATTATATATTTTCTAGCATTTATCCATTTTACGTTTTATCGCTTGATACTTTATTCTTATCAATCTTCACCTTTTTTAGATTTAATATTGACTATCCATATCAAGATCAATTTGTTGCTAAAAAGATCAATATGTTGCTAGAACCTCTCACTTTCTTTCAAATCACCTATGTCCATTACAAACTCAAGCATATTGACCGTAATGAACGCACACATGCGTCAATATATTATTTCTACTTTGAATTGGAAAAAAACAGCACACCAACAAGTATAATAAACTTAAAACATAGAATGAAAAACAAATATACAAGCAAGACAAAAATCAATAATCTTGAAGCAAACCCATAAAAGATCAATCAAGAAATGACAAAGAAAGATAAAAAATGGGAGAGAAAGATGATGATTGTGTTAGCCAGACATGACGAAATCAATAATTTTAAAACAAACAAAAAGAAAACTCATGTTATACACGAGTTCTTAGCATAAACAATTAAAAATAAAAGTTATTAGTAGATTAATCCAATAGTGATACGCTTATAGGTTATTCTCTTGAAATATTGTTTTTCCTTTCAAACTGAATTTTGCTAAAGTCAGTGTTTAATAAACATTTTAAAATGTTACTATACTTAAATTAACATTATATAATAAATTAGCTTTCACAAAATTATACAATATATGGCATTAAAGAAATGTTTAAAAAAACATAGAATTCAACATGTCTACCAAACATAAGTCGGTGAGAAAATGTCAATGGAGCCATCAATCAGCCTTCAAAAATTATATTTGTTTCGACATTACACCATAAGAAATACTTGTGCATCCAACCTACTCCCATTGGAGGATTATTTATTTAACGTTAATATTACTTAAGCTTATAACAAGATTTCTAATGAGTTAATTCAATATCAATGAGAGTTGTATAAATTTAGAGTTCGAATTTAGAGGTTTAATTTATAATCAAAATGATATTTTGTTTCGTGTTTTAATTTAATATTGCTTTAGTATAAGTCAGTTATGTTTTACTGCTAATACAAATATATAATTTAAGTTTTATAAATATAATAATTCTAGTTTTATATGCATAATCATTATTATGTCATAGTGTTAGATATTTAATGATACAACTAATTAGTAATTAGTTTACTATCGTTAACATTGTAGTAGTATCTTTCTCATATATTAACAACACTGGATGTAAATAAAACAATTTTATATGATATATACATGTTTAACGCAAAATCATATTTACATAGATAATTGTGTGAATCGTGACCGCTTTAAACACTTTTATAATTTTGTTCTTTAAATGTCTCTTTTTCTTTCTTCTACTATAAATGATTTTATTCGATGCGTAGTTTTCTTTCTTTCCGTAAATAACTTAAATTTTATTTTCTCGGAATCATACCTGAAAAATGTCTAAATTTAAACGATGTATGGTAAAATATACAATGACAAATTAAATACATGTATTCAATCTCAAAATCTTAAATACCCTATATAACTTCACAGTTAAATTATAGATAAATTGTTTAAAAGTTTCTGCTTTTAATAAATATATATAACATTTTAGGTTTAAAGTTTTAATTTTGTAGATTATCTTTTAGTACTTATAATTGTAAAACATTTTAAATATTATTAAGCATTCTTATACGCTAATAAGCACAATAACTCTTGTTAGTTGCAAACAATTATGCATGCGTGACTAAGGGTTGTTTGGTAGTTTTTAATCAGTCTCTTAATGGTTCAGATATCTTAATGGTTCAACACTTAATGGTTCAGACTGTTTGTTTCGCGAGCAAATGTCTGAATGGTTCAGACATTTGACTCTGAATGGTTAAGCATTATGTTAATGCTGAATGGTTATGAGGTCTAGTGCTGAATGATTAAGACCTCTTATCTGAATTAGTCAGACATTTGCATTTGAATAATTAAACGATATACTAGCTCTTAATGGTTCAGGCCTCTTAATGGTTTAGTATTTAATCATTCAGAAGTTGTCAAAAAACCCTGATTGTGATTATTCTTTGTTCCTTCTAAAAAAAGTATTTAAAATTTAAATTTAAAATTAATAAATAAAACAAGACAATCAATAATCACCGGCAAAAGGGTCACACGTAACGTCACCTCATTATCCTCCATGAGTTCCTCCTTGTATTTATTATAAAATTTTAGTTGATAAATGCATATTTTTCAAACATATATAATATATTGTTGCAAAATTATATGAACTTACTAAGCTCAATATATGAGCATCATATATTCTAACTCGTTTATAAAACATGCTTTGAGTTAGACTTGTTTGTGTGTTTGGGCCTAACCTCGCTCAAACTCATCCAATTTAAAAATAAAATAAAAAATACTGATCGTTTTAATGTAGTTCACGACTCGTCCTGACTCGTCCAACTTACACCTTAAAGTCCTCTTTCCATGTCAATTATTTAACGTTAATCATAATAGTGCCATCTCCAGCAAGTGGGTTATGGATAATAAGTCGATAGATAGAAGAAAAAGGAATAATATCAAGAAAATAGTAAAAGAAATATAAATGTATAAGTATTTGTCATTAAAATAATAATCGAATAATAAAGAATTACGGTAGAGGACAAAAAAGACAAATGTGTGCAAGTTTTAATTTAAAAAAGGAATTAAAACTTTAAAAAATATTTGTATGACTTGGTTATAAGAAAATGATTGAACCTCATGGCCTACTGGAGTATTCCCTTCAAAGCAATTTTATATTTTATATTACCGTATTGTTGTAGGCTTGTTGTAGTACTTGTTGGATACGGAACCTACTTTAATAATTCCTCCTTTAATCCAATCTATTTTTACATTAAATTAATCCTTAAATAAGTTGCAGATAAAAAAAAATTCTATCAATTCTCCAACAATTTTTAATATACTGCCTCTCGTGTAGTCGTGTTTGGTTTTTCCTTATTAGTTTATTGGAAGTTTATCGATTAACATAATAAATTTATGAGTACTCAGATGTCTTTAAAAGGCTAATTAGATTATTTAAACTTTGAAGGGTTCAAATTGAATAAGTTAGTGATCAACACGGAAGAGATGGGGATTATGAAAGAAAAGAAGAGACACATGAAAGTAGGTCGATCAGGCTGACCTAGACACAAACAAACCGTCCGTGTGAAAAAGGTACCGATGGTACCCTCCCAACCTAAAATAAGCTAAAGGATTATATTTATCGAAACACTCAAAACTCATTTTGGTTTTTATAAACACTACTTAAAATTACTTGAAATATGCAAATCTAAAACAACTTCTTTGAGAACGATTTGTTTTATTTAATTAGCATACTTAACATGGATCCTAAATGGTAAAAAGATGCTATATTTTATATAGATTGTTTTTATTATCGCATAGTAATTACTTTAATTTTTTAGTGCGTTAAAATAAAATAAACACGACATTTATTATTTTTTAACAAGATATATACAAACGTATCTAATGATTGAAACTTGTACAACAAATGACATGTAACTATGTAAGACCACATATTTTTGGATTCTTAAATTACATTATGATGAGGTGTCTTATATACGTATACGATAACTCATAAGCCAACAATTTCTTTTCTAGAATGTGTTTTATATATTAATCAAAACTATTTTCTTTTTTTCCTTTATTTTTTATTACGAATTCGAGCCAACAATTTCTTTTGGATTGTTAAAACCAATTTTCTTTTTTACATACATAATCTTGGAACTACTGTAAAACTATTTTCTTTTTTATATACATAATCTTGAAACTGTTGTACTCTTATGTTTTATGACCTATTGTCAGTTTATTAAGATGTGTATATGCATGTGTGATAATTTGTAGTTATGATTTTGTATGCATGGTGGGTTGGAATAATGTGTGTGAAATGTGGTAGGTAGTGAGTTGTGTGTTTATATGATAGCAATGACTTACATATAATTGGTGTTACATGTGAGGGTATGTGAATAGGTTATACTAGTGAAGTTGGTGTGAAAAGTCTTAAATAATCATTTAATTGTTGGAAACTCGTTGTTTAGGTGATGCGAAATGCTACCGCTATAATTTGCATGGTAATTAAAATTAATCATATATTTGTTTGTCACAAAATACTGAGATTTATTATGTTGTCTAGGCATTGTTTTTGGGTTGGTTAAATGTATCCTTAACCTTATCACATATCTACTGTTTTGATTGGTTTTGATTTTTTAAATTATATGTAAACGTCTATATAGTGACACGTGTAACCCGTATAAGGGCTTGTATACGATCATATACAATGTTTTTAAACTTTTATATGGTTGTATAAGAATATATATACGTTTGTTTATATATAACAATCTAATATTTGTAAATGTATTAGCTAATTAATCATAGATTATTGTAAAAGTTAAAAAAAAAACAGAAAAGCTTTGTTTTGTACGTTATGACTTGGCAAACACTATTTACATGTCATTTTCATATTTTTGGTTGTCACTTCACATATTTCGTTGTTTGTTTATATTAAAATACGGCGGATTATTTGTTTGGGAGTTTAAGTTACAGCCACGTAAGTGCGGAAAATCTTTAAATATAAAATAATGGATTCTATGTGCCTGTTTTGTAGTTTTCTCAAATTCTTTTGTACTAATGAAAATCATGTTCTTATTGTTTAAATGAAAGGCAAATAATGTTCATAAACGAGTAAATTTATCTTTTAATATATAAAAAAGGTAAATTTATGTTTATTGTTATTATTTTTTTACTTTATTATGAGAAATTTAGAATCAACTGTTGGTAATCACTAGACTTGTCAATACCCTTCTAACTGACCGAATCTATAATATTCATTTTTCACACTTGACCTTCATGAAATTATAATAGCAACCATTAGAAATAAAATTTTAAAATCAAATAAAATGATAAAGATGTTTTTACTACACCAACCATTATAAATTAAATATACCATCCTACACATAAAGACAACATAAGTTATTACTTTTTTTAATATATAAATAAGTTCTTTTTTTCCATAAGATAATGCAATGTTTGCTTATGAATAACGCGACATTTCCATGACTATATTTCTGGCGTTATACATTATGTAAAATGTTGTAAAAAAATTGAGTCAACAAACATCTAAATATATAACTTTTTTTTTCTTCTTATAACATACAAGTCTAAAGAAACTAGCCAACTAAAAAACTTGATATACGTTTTTCTTATACTGCAAATATTACGTGTCTTCAAGTATAGTTTTGTTACATAGTTTTAGTTTAACACGTTGAAAATTTGATAAAATTTTTATTTTTATCATGATATATAGTGAATGATTTATAAGAAAACCAAATAATTATGTGAAAATTAAAGAAAACTAATAAAACCAATCATATAATATAGAGAATTTTAATAACAACTCTCTCTCTCTATATGAATATCATTTTCAACAGAGGACTTATTTTGAAACATTTTATAATGGATTTTCGTATATCTTTTATGTAATTTCAAAAAAGAGTGTTTACTTTAAAAAATATAACATTTATGGGTTTTATTGAAATTAAATATTAAATATCCACAACTTAAAAAAAGAAAATAGTGAATATATGGTGCACTTCACTAAAGGATGTCGCTTTTTATGAACTTTTTTTTTTTGTTTTCTTGTTTTTAGTAGGATTTGCCAAACTTTTACTAGGATATGGCTGAAAAAGGTTCTTTTCAATTAAATCATAAATACGATAGAATACAAAACATATAACATTACTGATATCAACTGAGATTTATAAATATTTATACTTGATAAAATAAATCATAAAATATGTTTTTAAAGCACAAAGCTAGAGGGGTAATTTTTAACTAACCTTCGTCATTCCAAGAGGAAGCTGCTTGCTAGCCTTGCTTATGGAAGTTAATTTGCTTTAAAAAAATGTTAATATTAATAGAACACTTTAAAAAAAACTCTGAAAATTAAGGTTAAGTGAAATACAAAAGGTAAGTTGATGTTAACTTGCATCATCAATTGCTTTTTGAATAGCTAGTTGTTTTCAACAAGCCCACCAAAAGAGATCTAATGAAAACTAAGTATATCTATCAATTCTATTACTTTAAACAAAAACTCAACAACTAAAAGTTAACTTTTTAATTTTATGACGGTCCTAAAAACACAAAATGAATGAGATGTAGTAAGTGTGCCTTAAGTGTTATTCGTTTAGTCTTCTTGTGAAAAATGATGCCCATAATAATTTATGTGAACTTTAAAGTTTTGCCATGCCATATTAGTTTGAAAAATCAAATTCACTTAACCGTGGTCATATTCGAAAAAAAAGAAGTAATTTCTTTTTCATGTTAACACAAATCCATATAATTTGGAATGAAGATCATTGAATTAGATTGATTTAGAAATGAATGTTGTCGATTTCTTTATTTGTAAAAGTGAGTTTTTTCTTGTTAAAAAGTTGGTCAATTGGAAAGATGCAAAGGGAAATAGCATTGTGTTTCAATGATTACAACCACGCTCCAATTTTCCATCTTTTTATTTTATTTGCTTTTAAAGTAATTCTTTTTCTTTCCTTTACAAGACTGTTTAATTGATATTTTATGTGTTAAATCCATAGAACAATTTAAAATAATATAAACAAATAACCCATCTTAAATAGTTAATACCCTCTCAGCCATTATTAAAACGAAAAAGTTTCCATGGTCTATAATAAAATTGAGACCTCCTATAAAATTAATAATGATTAATAAACAACACATTATTTCCTACTTACAATTACGTATGTCGGGGTTTAAAGACTTGTTATGACTAGTGACTACCACTTCATCTTGGACCACACCATAAAGTAGCATTGCCTTGAAATTGGGTTTTGCCATTTTGCTTATGTAAATGACATTTTTCTCCACAAGATGGGGGAATACTTTACTTATTATGATGCGTATAAAGTGGAAGTATATGTAGACGGTTGAGTAACATATCACAAAAACAAACCTTAATATACACTACTACCTGGCTCCAAGGAGGCTCCCCCACCACCAAGACCGACACCATAGCTGCCATTAAAAAGTATAACAACGTGTGATCTATTATGTTATTTTTCTCCCTAAAATAGTAAATTCAAATCCATCCCATTTGATCAAGACACATTTTAAGTCGAATCAAAATGATACTTGTTTTAAAGTACCTCATTTTGACCCACACCTGTTTGCTCAAAACCCATTTTGACTAGAACAAGGTATGACTTCAATCCGTTTGACCTGTTAACCTACTAGCCCAACCAATATTTTTGTAGTACTTATTTGTATTAAATTTCTTTAAAACACAAGATTAGGTTATATATATATATATATATATATATATATATATATATATATATATATATATATATATATTAAGTTGAATAAAAAGTTCTACGTCTCCACTCAGATAGATTAAATACCCATAACAATTTTGAATCTAGAGCAATGATATTATATTATTATACGACATAAAGGTCGTTTAATCGAATGTTGTTCAAACTAGTGAGACATTTAGATAAAGTAGTAGTAGAAAATCATATAACTCTTTACATTTGTTATAAATAACATTCACCTACATTTGACTGGAATAAAAGAAACAAAAATGATGTAGAAGTAACAATAATGAAACCTAACAAAATACAACAAACTAAATCATATTAAACTAGGTGAGTTATATAGTATTTAGGCTTATTTTGGGGTCACCAATGGGTTACACACCCTACCTTAGCAGGGTATACAAATGAAAGGAAGTTTCCTACCATTAATCTCCATTTCTACCTTTACTTCCTTACTAGTTACTACATTCTATATGAATCCATGATATACATATTATACATGTAATATACACAAATATGATATACCAAGTTGATAGGGTAGTTCTTGAGACCCCTTAATTATAATATTTTCCTTTGATATTTGTAGTCAAAGCTCGATATAACAAAAATGATTTAGCATGGTCGTCAAGATCATCCCGATTGATTGCTTCATGACTAAGCATCCAAATTTATAATAAAACAACATTTTTATGTGAGTATTATATGATGAAGTTAAACGTAAATCCAAATCACCAAAGTTTCAAACCAACATGTAGATGTGACATGTTTGGAAATTTCAAATCTTTGATGTGCATACATAAACAGTAATATTGTTTACGCTAATGTGTTTCATGCTTTGTACGTAATAATAATGTGGATTAAAATGTTTAATTAATATATTTTTAACTTATCTATCAACAAAGTTTATAAATTATTTCAAAAACGATGTATACAAGTAAATGCCATTTGAAAATGCCATGTGTGATTGCTTGAAATATATAATATTCAATGATTATATGTTTTCCAGATGTTATTTATTTTTATATAATATTATTATTATTATTTCACCAATATATATATCTCCTTTGTGTTTCCAACTTTAGTTTACACCAAACCTGCTCTGCTCCACCTCCTTTAAGTTTAAAGTTTAAACCCGAAAAGAAAAGTAAAGAAAAGAAAACCATTCTCCAACTCATACCCATGGAGCAAGATCCCGACTCACCACCCACCTTCTGGTTCCAACCACCACCCGCCACCAATCGCCGCCGTGCGCCACCGCTTGACCCCGTCGTTCTCATAATCATCATCCCCATACTTGTACTCTTGCTCCTCTTCTTCTTCATCCCACCATTTCTATCTCACACTTCACATATTCTCAAGCCTGGCTCTGTAAAGTCCACCTGGGATTCACTCAACATCTTCCTTGTGCTTTTTGCCATTCTTTGTGGCGTTTTGGCCCGTCAAAACGACGACGGATCGGCTTCCGACAGTGGTGGGAATGGTGTTCAGTCGTCGGGTCAGTGGGTCGGCTTGTCGGATCGGAAAGGGGCTCCGGTCGGGTTGAGAAGGAGTAGCAGTTCGTATCCGGATTTGAGGCATGAATCGGTGTGGGAGAACGGTAATCGGAATCGGTATGTTGATGATTTTGGTGTTAATTTGTATTCGTCGCCGGCGCCGGGGTATTATAACGGCTTTTCACGGCGGATCGAGGCGGAGAGGGAAGAGTTCTACCGGCCGTCGGCGGTTTCCGGTGGTGTGAGCCGGCGGTCACGGCGGAGTGAAGCGGAGCAGGTGGAATTTTCCGATGAGAAGGAGATTGTTGTGGATACCTTCGAGGTTAGTCGAACTGCACCGGAGTTTCGAGAAGAACCGCCGGCGACGACGCCGGCTCCTCCGCCACCGCCGCCGCCTCCTCCGCCTTCAGCTCCGTCGGCAAATTCAAAGAGGCATTCGTTCCGGAGTGTTGGGAGGAATGTAAAGGTCGAAGCACCACCGGAGATTGAATCCGATGAGTTGGATCATAGAATGAGATCCTATCGTCCTCCTCCGTCGCCTCCGCCACCACCGCCACCGCCTCCTCCACCTCCTCCGTCGACGGAGGTGAGGTTACACCGATCGCATCATAAGCATAAGAAATTGGAGCGGAAAGTAAGTGACGCTACGAAGGAGATAGCTACAGCGTTATCTTCGTTGTATAATCAGAGAAAAAGGAAGAACAAACGGAAATTGAGAAATAGCTCCGGTAGCTCCGATTCGTCTCCACCGTCTGTACATTCCATACGATCAGAAATCGAAGAGCCACCGCAAACGGTTGCACCACCACCGGCGCCTCCTCCGCCACCACCACCACCACCACCACCGCCTCCTTCAATGTTTCAAAATCTGTTCAAAAAAGGAGGCAAACATAAAAGGATTCACTCCGTACCTGCAACACTTTCACGAACAGTTCCACCACCACCACCGCCACCGCCTCCGCCGCCGCCGAGCTCAATTTTCAACAACTTATTCAAATCCGTCGGAAAAAGCAAGCGGTTTCATTCAATTTCACCGTCGACAGCTCCGTCGTCAATCATGAACACCTCATCCAAAAGCGGAACAAGGAGCAAACGATTCAGTTCAATCACCTCTGTTTTCTCACCACCGCCACCTCCTCCTCCACCACCGCCGATGACTCCACCGAGATACACCGTTCCTGTAAAATCAAAACAAATATCTACACGAAGAAATCAACCTCAATCTCCACCGTATGCATCGAAATCAGAGCCTGAAAACCGTCGATCAACGAGCAAAAGCAAACCACCATTACCAGCGAAAACAAGCAGTTACTTCGACAGAGACGACTTTCTGCCTAGCGGTTCACAGTCACCGTTGATTCCAATGCCACCACCACCACCACCGTTTAAGGTATCAGCGATGAAATTCGAGCTCCGTGGTGATTTTGTTAGGGTACGGAGCACACACAGTTCAGTGTGTAGTTCACCGGACCGTGACGACGTTGGATTCCCTTCAACGATGATGGATGGTGGTGATTCAATTGGGCCAGGGTCGGGTATGGGTTCTGGGCCTGGGTTTTTTCCTAGCCCAGATGTGAATGCTAAGGCTGAGAGTTTTATATCCAGGCTTAAAGATGAATGGAGATTGGAAAAGAAAAATTATGTGAAAGAGAAAATGGGCTGAAGCCCATACAGCCATATGAATACGAGTAATGAGATTGTAGTATAGGAGAGGATTGGGTTTGAAGGGTATTGAGGTAATTTCACACTTGACGCGGTAGGAGGTTTTGAAGTACATGTTTGGGCTATACTTTTTTGTTGGTCAGGCGACTTAATCTGTAGAGTAATATAATAAATATCGTTTATTTTGCTTGTAAAAATTGGGAACATGGGAACACAAAAGCATAAATAATATGGATAGTATTGACGAGATAGACCAAAGCCCAATCGATGGCAAGTTTTTATTTACACCAGACTCGGGACAAGGGGTTTGTGCATCCAAGTTACAAAGAACCTTAATCTTGACTAAATCACAATGCTGTCCACATCGAGTTTGTACTTTTAATTTCCATAACAATACCGAAACAATATAGACCTTTGAACAACTCACACCTTTTGTTAACAACACGCCTTTAGAGTAACTACTTTTTTAGATGTATTTAAGAAGCATTTTCTCTCAAGTGGTTGAGGGTTTGACAACAATATGAGAGTAAATTATGGTGTGTGAGTTTATTGCTTGATAAGAACTAAAAACTCTTGTCAATGAAGTGCTATCAACACCCATCGATTCCCAACCAGACCGATTGATGGGAAAGAGATTCTAGAAAAACTTGTCAACGTACAACTAATAACGGGATTAGGTAAATTGCAGTGTACGCCAGGTAATCAATCTTCAATAACATATGGTAGGAACTAGTGGAATCAGGATTTAAACATGAGACGTCTATCATTAATGAACTAGATGTTTGCAACGTCATTATCACTTAAAAGGTTACATTTCAGGCAAATTTGAACTCATCATTTATGGGCAACGTCATTAAGTCATTAAGAACTTAATGGATAAACATGAGAAAAATAAATAAATTTAGGTGTACAAGTTAGGTCAGAGAGATGTAAAGGGGAAAGTGAAACCAAAGGAAACTTAAAAAAACCTTCATCCAACTAGTTAAGTTATCACATATAATACTATAATAGGGTAATGTCTTGTTGGAAAGATTTATTATAATTATTGTTATTGTTATTATTATATGAGCCATTTAGGAGTAAAGCATATTAATGGTATGGCCCTCTCCAAGCTAACATGCTTTAAAAGTGGTCATTTTTATGTTCACTTTATTGCCAATTTATGTGCTCATAGGGCATAGGCAGTCAATAATGTATGTTTGGTAGTGGAAATCACGAACTGAACCTTCATAATTTCTTACAAAAAGAACATCCTAACAATACTTTACTGAAAAGATATTTTTAAGTTGGACTATGTGTGGAATCGAGGAAATGATTACTATTGGAGGGTCAACGAGTTCCCCATACAGACATGCATTTATGCCAATGATTTGAAGTTGAGCGATCTGTAACGGTCCCCATATTTAAGACATTCTTTCATTTGAAGTTTAACACCTCAATCCCCCATTTCTGATATAGCCATACTAGCCATATAGGTGACACCAATGAATATGACACCAAGGTGTTAGTCATATCTGGTGGTGGAGCTCAGGTATGACTTAATTATTTCCTATAACTTGTGAGAGCGTGCACTTCTAGATGTCGAGCGGTATCGTTGTTATGTTCATCATTACGCACCTCTAATTTCCAAGCACGACGCTTATTGTCGTATATCCCTACTAATTTAAAATTTTTTGCTTCCAAACCGTTTAAGGGTGGTTGTATTCTTGTGTTCGGTTGTTCGCCACTACAATCACATATAAGCCATACATTCACAATGGGGCCGCCTTTTTACTTCGATTATCAAGTAACTATGAAGTAACAATTGTCACGTCCCCTGCTAACAACTTAACCCACTAACTCATCGAAATATATAAAAACCTGAAACAACGGTATGGTTAAGCTTATATAAACCTAAGAAGACATAACTAAAGACAAACCTGGTTAGTTTTAAACATTACTTTCGAGTTATGACGTTCATCACTAGAACCCATTTCCGAAAGCTTTGTAACATGTCAGAAGTTTGATCGCAAAATACGAACTTCATGATTGCTTTAAGTAAAAATAAATTTTAAAAATTTTGAAGTTTTTTAAATGCAAATAACTTTTTTAAAAAATGTCATTGTTTAAAAACAAGTTTTTTTAAAAAAAATAGAATGTTTTAGAAAAAAATTGTTTTTTTAAATAGAATGTTTAAAATAAAAAAATTAAAACAAAAGTTTTTTAAAAACAATACTTTTAAAACAATTTGTATGTGTTTCATAATCGTATATTATTTCAAAAAAATATTTTATAATATTAAATATTAATTACTAACTATTAATTTAATATCAACCTGTGTATTACACGGGTTTATAAACTAGTATAATATATGGCATTAAAACAATAAAACCTTCAAATTCAATCAAAATTGTTATATCATTCTTTAAATATATCCATTTAACAAGCTAATCTTCAAAGTATCTATTAAAATTATATATATATAAATATACCCTTTTAGTATGAAAGTAGGACATATAAGCAAGATAATCTTTAAAGATAAATGAAATTCTTATATGCATATTGTATATACACCCCTTTAATACGATATATAACATATTAAACAAGCTGGTCTTTAAAAAATAAATCAAAACTGTTGTATTCATATTTCAAAGCAAGATAACCTTTAAAGGACTAATCAAATCTTAAATCTGGATATTAAATATTCCCCCTTTAAAGCGATGTATACCTTCTAAAACACAGATAATCTTCAAATCTTCAAAAATATAATTTATAAAGCAAGATAATCTGTTAAGATTAATTAAAATATATATCTTTATATTTCAGATATACTTCTTTAATATAACGTATAACACATAAAGCAAGCTTAATTATTAGAAACTAATCAAAAGTGTTATTATACTTTAAGAAATCCTTATAACATGATGTACATGCCATAAAACAAAATATTCTTCAAAAATTAATCAAAATTGTTATTATATTTTAAGTATATTCTTTAACACATGATGTATACCATATAAAACAAGCTAATACTGCTGTGTTAAAAAAAGCTAATATATTTATCAGAATATTTTTATTGAGACCTTTGTTCTAGAAAATTATTCGGTAATCAGGCCCATGAACTTTCATGGGTTAGCCCAAATGGCAAATGATATATTTTCTGCAGTTTTATTTAAGTAAGAATATATGATGATATAATAGAGAATATTTCAAGCATAATCATCAGCCAAAATAAATTCAAGAAACGGACCTTAATTGCTGGCGTTACACGTGGCATAATATCCGTTTTTAGATAAACTGGGGGTCTTATCAGCAGCTGACTCTACACCACCACCCACTTTATCAGTTATCACCCTCTCTCATGGCTTCAACTCCGACCACCACCTTCTTCCCAAAACACCATCATCCACCACCCTACCACCGCCACCAAAACCACCGTTCATCAACACCCACCACCGTCAACTGCACCTCCACACCACCACCAACAACCGTCAACACTACCAACAACCGCCACTCAGTCTCTCCTCTTCTACCATTCTCCGCCAAATACGTCCCCTTCAACTCCGTCACCGACGAGTCCTACTCCCTTGACGAAATCATCTACCGGAGTAGCTCCGGCGGCCTGTTGGACGTCCAACACGACCTCAACGCTCTCAAACAGTTCGACGGGAAATACTGGCGCTCACTCTTCGACTCACGCGTCGGTCGGACCACATGGCCGTACGGCTCCGGCGTATGGTCAAAAAAGGAATGGGTGTTGCCGGAGATCGACAACGACGATATCGTAAGCTGCTTCGAAGGCAACACGAATCTCTTCTGGGCGGAGCGATTCGGAAAACATCATCTCAACGGAATGAATGATTTGTGGGTGAAACACTGCGGTATAAGCCACACCGGAAGCTTCAAGGATTTAGGGATGACTGTTTTAGTCAGCCAAGTGAACCGCCTCCGTAAGATGAATAAACCGGTGGTCGGCGTCGGTTGCGCTTCCACCGGAGACACCTCCGCCGCGCTCTCCGCCTACTGCGCCGCCGCAGGAATTCCGTCGATAGTATTTCTACCGGCGAACAAGATCTCAATGGCGCAATTAGTTCAACCTATAGCTAACGGAGCGTTTGTAATAAGCATCGATACAGATTTCGATGGATGCATGAGGCTGATTCGAGAAATCACATCGGAGTTACCGATTTACCTAGCGAATTCGTTGAACAGCTTGCGATTAGAAGGTCAGAAAACCGCAGCGATTGAGATTCTACAGCAATTCGATTGGGAGGTACCTGATTGGGTGATAATCCCCGGAGGAAATTTGGGGAACATTTACGCATTCTACAAAGGATTCAAAATGTGCGAAGAATTAGGGTTAGTCGATCGAATTCCTAACCTCGTATGCGCCCAATCCGCAAACGCAAATCCACTCTACCTCCATTACAAATCCGGTTGGAAGAACTTCACGCCGGTGAAAGCAACCACCACATTCGCCTCCGCTATTCAGATCGGAGATCCGGTGTCGATCGAGAGAGCGGTGTACGCTCTGACGAACTCCGGCGGGATCGTTGAGGAGGCGACGGAAGAGGAGCTGATGGACGCGATGGCGGAGGCGGATTCGACGGGGATGTTTGTGTGCCCTCACACAGGGGTGGCGCTGGTGGCGTTGAAGAAGCTCCGGGAGAGGGGGGTGATCGGGAGGAGTGATCGGACGGTGGTGGTGAGCACTGCACATGGATTGAAGTTCAGTGATGCGAAAATTGAGTATCATTCGAGGGAGATTGAAGGGATGAGTTGCAGGTTTGCGAATCCTCCGGTGGAGGTGAAGGCGGAGTATGGGGCTGTGATGGATGTGCTCAGCAAGTATCTTAACAAGGTTTCGTAGTTTGTGGATGAGCTGATTTGATGTTATAGAAGTTGTAAAGAAATATGTGAAAATGAGAATAAATGGTGAAGTGGTATTTTATGTTCAAGTTGAATTTTATTAATTGTTATTATTATTTTAAAGAATTAAGCTTACTTGAGAGTTTTTATATTTCGAAGAACTGAATTTTAATAATTTAAACTATTGATTATTGGTTAATATTAATCTTAATTGATAGCTTGACTTGGATTTCAACTTTGATTTTGTTACCACTAACAGTCTCAAGCTTGATGTTCGTTTAATCCGTTAGTTTATTATAACATGGCACGTAACGTTGCTCATGATGTGTATTGTGACATGGTGTATTACATAATTAAAACTAAAAAAATAAATATATCATTCAATTTTGGTGTAAATTCGCCTCCAAACTATTCCATTAGCGACAACAACATTACGTTGAATAACTTCGAAAATGATTTATTATAAAAAAATGAGTGATATATTTATATTTCTAATAATTTCTATGTTATACATCACGTCACGAGTCACACCACATAATACGTTATAAAAAACTAACGGAGTTGACAAAAAGTTAGACTGATACTGTTATTAGTAACAAAATTGAAAGTTGGGATTAGTACATCTCAAACTGTTACTTTGGATTAATATTGGTTAATAGTTAATAGTTTGAATTATTAAACTTTAATTTTTTTTATATCTTTTTTTTGCATCTACTATCTATTTATTATTTATATTTAAATTTACAAATTTTTAAGAAAAAATATTGATCAAAATTATATACAGTTAACTACTTTAAGTAATAAAATAATGTTAAACATTCCCCCAAACTTTCATTTTTAATGTAATTTTGTTTTACAACAATTATTTTTCTCAACATTTCAAATATTTTTAAAAAAATACTTTTTTATTTAAAACTTTTTTGTATAATAATTACTTCATATTTCATAAAGTTTTGTTTTTAGAAAAAGTTAATTAAAAAATGTTTTAAATTTATCAAAAAATCTGTTTTATAAGTAGAAATCATAAATAAATAATATTATAAGCATTTAATATATCATTAAATATTAAATGATTAACTTTTGTTTTATTATGACACGTGTCCAAATATTAGGCAGACCCTAGGTAAACGGTGTGATCTTTATGTGTCTTATCTACGTTTTGTTTTATTATTATAGATATAAAAATAATCATACATGTTAACTAAAAGCATGAAACATAATTTGACTAAATGACTAAACCTAACACTTTTATAAAAAACAAAATTTAATGTTTTATTTTAAAAAAATTATGTTTCATGTTTACAAAACGTACTGTTATAGATTTTAGTTTTAGTCATTATCAGTCAAAATTAAGTTTTTATATATACATAAAACTCTTGAAAAATAGGTAAGTTGAGAAAATTTATTAGTAATCCTAATGCTCAACACTTGTAAAAGTAAACAGACTTAGTAAGGAACCATGAACTGTGATTTGTGTTATTTTGTTTTTTCTTCGGTAATAAAAAGGTATTCTGATGCAAGTTGGATAATGAATATAAAAGATTATTCTTCTATAAATGGTGGGACATTCCTTTTAGCAAGGAAACTATTTCATAGACTTCAAAGAAGCAAACTTGTATCACAAGCTCAACAATAAATCTAAATTTGTAGTATTAACAACAACTAGTAAAGAAGTTAAATGACTTAGAAAGTTAGTTTTTTGAATTCCTTCGTGGTTAAGACTGATATCACTACTCTCTATCACATATAATAGTGCGGCTATTTTGACAAAGACTTATAATCAAGTGAATAATGATAAGTTTAGACACTTAGGTGTTAGACACAATTTGGTTAGAAGATTAATCATGAATATTAATTGACTTTGTAAAATACCAGCTTAATTATTTTAACTTTTTTTAATGAACGACAATCTAATTGATCATCTAACTAAAAGGTTAGAAAAAAATCTCATGAATAAATCAACTAAAAATATGAGTTTAGAGTCCATATTAAATATCTTATGCCAAGACACCCAATCTAATCTAATACAATGTTAGATGTTGTATTCAATGTGACAAGTTGTCATAAAGACATCAGAACACATGAACAAAATAATCGTAAGATATATATTAGACTGCAAGATAATAAAGGTTAAATTTAATTTTTTAATAGTTTATTGATAAATTACAATGCATGTGCAATGGTAATGAAATACTTATAAAAATATGAAGTTTAGTTTATTGAAAAAGCTCTGACTTGAGCTTTGATGTACTCTTTGAAGGATTGTGACACATGTTAGTAAAATATTGTGTTAAGTAGAGTTTAGATTTGTAATTGTATATGTATGTTAGCTATAAATATTCAAATAGATAACTTGGGCTCACTTCATTGCAGTACATTGTTATGCTAATATTTGTATTGTGTAATATACTAAAGTGAACATTTAATCCACATAACATTTTCATTTATGCATATATTTGTGTTTTTATGAGGATGATTAATTTAATCATGGACATCACTAAAATGTGGGAGAAATGTTGGTAGTTTTATTCTTATCAATGTATGTTTTAGTTTATTAAATTAACTTGATGGTCGAGAAAATAATGTTAGAGTTTAAACAAGTTAGGTGTTATGGGAGTGCAAACTCGATTTAATTTTAATTGTTATTTGGGTTTGATATTTAACATTGGGCTTTGGTGTGTTATTGATTATGTTTTAAGAGCATTCACATTCCATTCCTTATCTTTATCCATCTAAAAATCACCACTTCTTCTCTCTCCTTTCAATTAAATAATATACTTTTATACATTTTTCATTACTTTTTTTCTCTCCTTCACTCACAACCATTTTCAAAAATATTAAAAAATTTATAAGGGTTGAACAGTGAATCCTTAAATTTACAAATGAACAGTAATATTTTCTCTCTCCTTCACTCACAACCACTCAAAACCATCCCATATAATTTAAAGACTCACACTCACATAATTTTAAGACATAAGCTATGAATGCTCTAAATTAATTAATTAATAATGTCTGGGCTTATTTGGTATTTATTAGGCTTATTTGAGGGCTATAATAGTCTTGGCCATAAGACTATTGAAGTGGAAAGATTTTAAATAGGCCTATGCCCATGACCCATCTACTCAATAAAATAAAAAGGAAACAAAGGGGACTTCGAGGAGGGATTTTTTATTTTATTTTAAATTTTTTATATTTTTTGAGACATCTCGATCAAGAACAAGAAGTGAAGAAACAGGGGGTTACGGTTACAATTTCTATTGAGGAAAATCTTTATTGATTTAACAAAAAAATCCTACTTCGTCAACCAGATTTTCATCAAATCCGATGAATCAATCCCTAGTAACCCGCGATATAGATTTATCGGATAGTATTTCATGAATCAGAGATTTATCCAAGTGAGTTTGATTGTTTGAAGATTAAACCCGAATCTGGTATGTTCGGTTTGTTTTATGTTTGAGACACGCTAATTCTATATATATACAGTTAAAATAAAAATAACCGAAATATTTACTCGATTATCATGTATCACTATAATCTTCCTATCGATGGAGAGTTGGTACTCATAGAAGTTAGTTCCAACCTAATGAGGAGTTGTGCGGTTTAAAAAGATTACGATTTAAAGCTCGTCCAAAATCAGTTTATTTGTAAATGAGTTAAGCTATGAAACGAGCCGAGCTCAAGCTAGCCTTCGTTTGGCTCATAGTTTCGCTAGGTCTTAGATCGACTTAGTTTTTGTTTTTAGTAACGTTTCACGTGCGGAGTTCAACGTTTTACGTCTAATTTCCATTCGAGTTTACTTTTCCCGATTTTATTTCTTTTCTAATATGATTATTTCCGGTGTTAGTGGTCACTGATGATGATATGAAATTGGTGCTACTTGATACGGTTTTACACCCCTGTCACAACACGGTGAGTTCAATACTAGTTATAATCTATATAATATCTAATTTTCTAAGTTTCTGTATGACTAATATACCCCGTAACGTATTTTCCAGTCAATCATCTTCTCATTCCTATTCTACTGGTGGTACTGGATTGTTATCATTTTTCATATTTATTTTCACACTATATTACACAAATTGTCAACGGGTTATTTAAATATTAATAAATGATATTGAGCATATAAAAATTCTCGATCGCTAGTTTTAACGATAAATAAATTGATAAAATTGTTCAAAACCAAATTCGAATATTGAGCATATAAAAATTCCAACCAACCTGCTTAAACGTATCACATGGTTAATAAAGAATCTTACATAAATTGTCAACGGTTTATTAAAATATTAATAAATGATATACATGATCTTAAAATATTAAATTATATTATTACGTTTCGGAGTACTAAGGTTTCATTTTTTTTTTATTTGTGTTGACTACATTTAGTTTCTTATATATGTACAAGGAAACAAAACTAGGGATGTTTAAAAAAACTAAAAAAACAAATCGTATACGTAACTTAAAAAACCAAACTAATTTGTAAATCCGGTTTATAATTGTTCCAGAATTATAAATTCATTTTTCGATTCAGTACGTTAACAGTTACATAAAATTATGTGTATTTGGATTTATCCGAATAAACCGTTTTTGTTGTTTAAAGGAAATTTTTTCATAACCAAATAAACCAATAATTGAATCGTTAAACACCCTTAAACACAACTATTTTATTAAAATTACATATATATTATTCTGAAATTACAATATCATATATTTTCTAAACACAAGTTTTTTAATTCATAATCTTCTTATCTTCTTATTTTAATAAAAATGTAATCAAGGGGACACATGTCAGCGTTAAATTTTTTCTCAAACGATATTTTTTATTTTTATCTTCTATTAAATAACTACATTAATTACTAATAATATATTTAAATAATTTTTAGATTACAAATTGTTTTTAATTAAATTACAAAAAAATCTATTTATCAATGTTATTTCTAACAAAGCAATTTTATATAAAATAAGAAACTGTCTAAAAGTAAGGTTTTTAATTTAAAATTGAAGTTTTAAAATGTAAAACTTTTGTAAATAAAAAACAAGTAAAATTAGAAGTTATAATAAGAAAAGTCTTAAAAATAATATTTTTGATAACAGTTTGTTTTGAAACAAATGTCTACTTTTGTTTTGAAAAAAAATAAAAGTTTAAAACTCTAATATGATTGTTTTATTACTTATGGTTCTTAATATACGTAATCCTATTTATTTGTTATCCTTAAAATATTATTTAATAGTTAATAAAATTTTATATATTATATTTAATATTTTATTTATTTAATTTTTTTAATCTGTTTGTATATACTATTCTTTATTCTTTATAGTTCATAGGATCAAATATTTGATTTTAAAGCTTAAAACGTTATATGAATTTTTCCTATAATATATAACCTCACGCCTTCAACATGTTTCATTATTGGTTGTTCTTTTGCCTTCACACACACGTCATCTTCTATCGGTCATCTTCTACCGGCCTGTTTCCGCCATTTTTAAATTAAGCACTCTCCAGTTGATCACATATTCTATAACCATTTTCAGATTCCATTCACATCTGTGATTATGCAACCTACTACACTATCCGTATACTATATATATCTTCATTCCCATGTTTGCATCATGATTATAGTTGAATCGATTACACCTTCAGTTAGTCACATAGTAATTCTTTTCAGTTCTTACTCCAATTTTTCAGCATTTCGGTAGCTGAAAAACTCGATAATCATGTCGGAAACCGGTGACGGGCTGGATGACCTTCGAATTCCATTTGAGAAGATCACATTCGGTAAGAAAGTTGAGGTTGAAGGTTATGGAACTGTGTTCGAAGGTGAATTTGATGATCAAAGAGTGGCGTTGAAACAGCTCAACATCACCAACCTTGCTAACATCAAGCCTAAATTGTTAGCTGAGATTCTAACAATTTCTCGATTCCGGCAACATCCGAATCTCGTGGCTCTTCTAGGGTTTTGTGACGAGAAGAGTAACGAGATCATACTGGTTTACGAGTTTGTAGCGAGTGGAAATCTAGCAGATAGGATGAGGAAACGACTCACGACGATCCAGCGACTCGAGATCTGTCTCGGTGCTGCTCGTGGATTGGATTACTTGCACACCGGCGTTGATCCGAACACACCTGGTATCGTTCACGGTAACATCAAACCATCAAAAATCCTGTTGAATTCAGACGCCGAAAATTCGTTTAAGTTCGTAGCGAAGGTTTCTAGTTTTGGATTGTCCAAAATTGTGCCTGGAAAAGCTACTCTAGAATCTTCTGATGAAGTTACAGAGAGACCGACGAAGGAATCAGACGTTTATTCATTCGGTGTGTTGTTGCTAGAAGTGTTGTGTGGTGTTTCGGAGTTGATAGATACTGACGATTATCAGGAACGTCATGTTACCGAATTGGTGCCGAAGAAGATGCAACAGAACAAATTACGAAAGGTGGTGCACTTGGATATTATGAAGGAGATGAAAACGGAGTCATTGGAAACTTATGCGAAAATCGCGTGCCAGTGCGTGATGGAAAATCCAGAAGAACGTCCTCGGATGGCTCAAGTAGTTGAAGAACTGGAGAAAGCATTGAGATTACAGGTAAGTATGAATTTCATTTCATATGATCGTTATCATGCATTATAATTGGACGTGATTTGAAAAAGGTTTATTCGATCTCTACGTATAGTACAGTAGTTATATATTCAGAGGAAGCTAGTATGGTGAGTGGAGTTTATCCATATTTATTATTATTATATCTACTAGGTTATTGTATCCTTACGTATTACATGAGTTAAATGTAAATTTAATAAATATTTACTAATAAAAAATTAGAAACTGTTAAATGTTATTTTAATATAATATATGATTTATATTACACATGAGTAAATAATTTGATTAGTTGATAAAATATTTTTACTATTTCTAAAAATTTCACTTTAAAAAAACATATTGATTTGAAAATTTTCATTTTTTTATCAATATTCCGTTGTTTAAAAACTCTAGATCTGTTTTGTAAAAACTGTTTCATATAAAGCTTTTATTTTTTAAAAAGCATAATTTTAATATAATTTCATAATTTAAAAAGGTTACTTTTTGAAAATTGTTTTTGAACAAATGTATTTTTAATCAAAATACTTAGTTTTTATTTAATAAAATGTATTTTGAAAATTAATGATTAAAGAATGACTTTGACTTATAATATAGAGAGAGAAAAAGAAAATTTTAGAAGTTATTTATTTGACTTTTTAAAATAAGATAAATAGTTTAGGCGTAACATTAATACCATGTGTTAAAAAATGTAAAGTATTATTAAGATAGAAGTTATGTTCTGAGTTGTGATGCAGGGAGGGGAGGTCACTTATGTCAATATTCCTACTAGTAAAGATCCCAAGGGCGTGAACATTCAGACTCAAATATTAAACGATGATAGTAAGGTGAGTTGATTTAATCCATATTTATTATTATTATATCTACTAGACTATATCCTCGTGTATTAAATGGATTGAATAAAAAATTAAATATTTATTAATGAATAGTTAGTAAATGTTAAACGTTATTTGGATATAAGATATGGTTGAAATTGTGTATAAGTAGGTAATTTAATTAGTTGATAAAGTATTTTTATTATTTGTAAAACTTTTGTTCTAAGAAGATATTGCTTTGAAAAATTTTAATTTTTATCTATATTTTTGTTGTTTAAAAACTCTAGGTCTGTTTTGTAAAAAAAATTTAATATAAAACTTTTATTTTTAAAAAATAATGATTTTATTATAATTTCATAATTTAAAAAAGTTTGTTTGTTTTAGAAAACAATCATAGATTCTGAAAATTTTGTTTCTGAAAAAGTGTATTTTTAATTAAAATAGTTAGTTTTTATTTAATGAAAAATGCATTTTAAAACTTATTGATTCAAGGATGACTTTGGTTTATAATATAGAGAGAGAAAGAGAAAATTTTAAAAACTAGTTATTTGATTTTTTAAAATAAAATAAATATTTTATGCGGGAAAATAATTTGAAGAGTAAATGTGCGAATAACATATGTCAAAAAATATAAATAATTATTAAGATAGAAGTTATGTGTTTGAGTTGTGATGCAGGGAGGGGAGGTCACTTATGTCAATATTCCTACTATTAAAGATCCTGAGGACGTGAATATTCAGACTTCAAAATCAAAGGAAGATAGTAAGGTGAGTAGATTTTATCCATATTTATTATTATTATTATATCTGCTAGGCTATATTCCCGTGTATTACACGGATTGAATAAGAAAACATTAAATATTTATTATGGAGAGTCAGGAACTTTTAAACATTATTTTGATGTAAAATATGGTTGAAATTACGTATGTGTAAATACTTTGATTAGTTGATAAAATATTTTTATTATTTCTAAAAGTATCGTTTAAAAAATATTGCTTTGCAAAATTTCCATTTTTTATGAATATTTTGTTGTTTAAAAACTCTAGATCTATTTTGTAAAAAAATGTTTTATATAAAACTTTTATTTGTTACAAAGAATGATTTTATTATAATTTCATAATTTAAAAAAGTTTGTTTGTTTTATAAAAAAGTCATATTTTTTGAAAATTTTGTTTCTGAAAAAAATTTATTTTTAATCAAAATACTTAGTTTTTATTTAATGAAAAATACATTTTAAAATTTTTTGATTCAAGAAAGACTTTGATTTATAATATAGAGAGAGAAAGAGAAAATTTTAAATATTAGATATTTGACTTTTTAAAATAAAATAAATATTTTATGCGGGTAAATATATTGAACAATGAATGTGCGAATATCATGTGTCAAAAATATAAAAAATTATTAAGATAGAAGTAATGTTTTGAGTTGTGATGCAGGGAGGGGATGTCGCTTATGTCAATATTCCTACTAGTAAAGATCCCGAGGACGTAAATATTCAGACTACAAAATCAACGGAAGATAGTAAGGTGAGTTGATTTTATCCATATTTATTGTTATTATATCTACTAGGTTATATTCTTGTGTATTATGCGGATTAAATAGGAAAAATACTAAATATTTTTTAATGAAGAGTTAAGAACTTTTAAACGTTATTTTGATATAAGATATGGTTGAAATGGATTATGAGTAAGTATTTTGATTAGTTGATAAATCATTATTATTATTTCTAAACCTTTCATTTTAAAATATATTGTTTTGAAAAAAAATTCATTTAAACAATATTTCGTTTTTAAACACTGTAGGTCTGTTTTGTAAAAAAGGTTCTATATAAAACTTTTATTTTCTCAAAATAATAATTATAAAATAATTCATAAATTTAAAAAGTTTGTTTGTTTTAGAAAAAAATCATAGTTTTTGAAAATTCTGTTTTTGAAAAAGTGTATTTTTTAATCAAAATACTTATTTTTTTATTTATTGAAAAATGCCTTTTAAAAATTATAGATTCAAGAAGGACTTAACTTATAATACCGAGAAGAAAGAGAAAAATTTGAAAATCAGTTATTTCACTTTTTAAAATAAATAAATATTTAGGCAGAAAAATAAATTGAAGACTAAAGTGCGAATACCATGTATCAAAAAATATAAAGGATTATTAATATAGAAGTTATGTTTTGAGTTGTGATGCAGGGAGGGGAGGTCACATATTTCAATATTCCTACTAGTAAAGATCCCGAGTACGTGAATATTCAAACTCTAAAATCAAAGGAAGATAGTAAGGTGAGTCGATTTTATCCATATTTATTATTATTGTATCTATTAGGATGTATCCCTTTAAATTACACGGACTGAATAAGAAATATATTAAACATATATTAATGAAGAGTTAGGAACAATTAAACGTTATTTTGATATAAGATATTGATGAAATTTCATATGAGTAATTACTTTGATTAGTTAATAAAACATTATTATTATTTCTAAAATTTTTGTTTTAAAACATATTGCGTTGAAAACAAATTCATTTTTATCAATATTCCATTGTTTAGAAACTCTAGGTTTGTGTTGTTAAAAATGTTCTATATTATACTTTTATTTTTCTCAAAAGAATGATTTTAAAATAATTTCATATTTAAAAGAGTTTGTTTGTTTTAGAAAAAAAAATCATAGTTTTTGAAAATTTTGTTTTTGAAAAAGTGTACTTTTTAAACAAAATACTTAATTTTTGATTTAATGAAAAATCCCTTTTAAAATCATTGATTCAAGAAGGACTTTAATTTATAATACCGAGAGAGAAAGAGAAAAAATTTGGAAATCAGTTATTTGAATTTTTAAAATAAAATAAATAGTTTAGACAGGAAAATAAATTGAAAAATGAATGTGTGAATATTATGTGTCAAAAAATATAAATAATTATTAGGATGGATTATCGTTTGAACATTTCTTCTACATAAAATAATTAAACAGGATTTATCCTTTTTTCATAAGATTAATTATTTATAAAATATTAGATAACATATTAAAAAGGTCAACCGTTTAGATTTTTTGTGTGTTTTGTTTAAAGAGCAATTGCATATATACATTTGTAAACCTTGTTAATTGCAGATTTAATCAAAATTACATATATATTCTTTCTTACTCTACTTTATTGCATATTTATCCAACTTAGAACTAAAATAGTATATAAACCCTCTTTTAAAATAATATTAAATTAACTTTCTTTGACTTTATATTAAAAATCAATTATAGGATGACTATTTTATTCATGACTATTTTTTTGTCACAATTTCTTAGTTTTGTAACGAATTAAAAGTTTTATATATGTATTGTATTTTATTGTTACTCCGAAACCTTGATAAAAATAGACTCAACATAAACGAAAAAATTATTAAAAAGCACAAAAACGAAAAAATATAAGAACCTACAAAAACTCATTAGCAAAAGATGATCAAAAAACACAACAAAACTAAAAAATATAAAAAAAACTAGCTAAACATGAGTGAATATGAAAATTTTAAAAATATTTTCAATCCATAATTTAATTTTAATAAATGAATCAAAATGGTTAGATTTGTAATTTTTTCATTAAGAAAGGGTATATATGCATGGTTGCGATTTGGGTAAATATGCAATTAAAAAAAATTAAAGGATGATATATATATATATATATATATATATATATATATATATATATATATATATATATATATATATATATATATATATATATATATATATTCAATTTCAAATTTGGTAAACATACGCTCAAAGTTGTTTTACAAAATTATATAAATTCACTCACGTTGGTGGATATTATTGTCACGTCCCGCCACTGCAATCTTTCGTAATCACTGTTCATTATTGATTAGATGTGATGCTACGCCAACTATCGTACATGCATTAGGCTAAGTGTTGTCGAGGGCGTGAGGGGGGTGCGTCCCACGTGGCTGGTCGCGAACACCACAACAGGGGGCACGATAGGGGTGGCGTGAGAGGAGGCGCGATGTGGATAGAGCCCCTCACCAGCCACGTGGGTCCCTCACCCTCACGCCCTCGACAACACTCCGTCTTAGCATCAATGCAACCTTTTCAACTTCATGTATTACGTTATACTTTTTTTCAGAGACTTAACAAAATATTTTAACATTTTTTTAAATAATTTAACCTGAAACAAGACTTTGGTTCTTTTTTCCTTTACGATGCTTCTTTTTTAATTCAATAATATGTTTGGCCTTTTAATATCATCCAAAATTATATAATATAATCATGCATTTACGAAGGTGTGCATTTTACATAATAGGTTCTAGCACATCAGTGCTATTACACATGTTATATGTATTAGTTATTCTCCCACATGCTTTCAGATTTACATTTTACACTTTGATTTAGTCTCTTTTAACTTTTATTTTGTTTTAATTTATTTGACTCGTAATTTATTTTGTTATACGAAAACACGTTAATCAGGTTAAGTATTATATATATTAGACCAAATAAAATTGAAAAACGACATTCTAAATAATTGATCAGACATTCTTAGTTGCATTTGATACATAGGTATTTTGTTATATTACTTGCATTTTAGATATGTAAACCGGTAAATACTTTGATTATGTATTAAATCAAACGTGGTTTTTTCTTTTATCCATCATGATGCTTCAAAATTATAATACATTTGTTTTTAGCATTAAGTGTTAGATATTTTAGTGTAATCATATTGACTAATAACCAATGTAATCATGATTGGTCTCTTTCTAATGAGTGTATGTTTTGTTACCAGGGAAAAACACCAAGAGGCTCTTGTTGTTTCGTGTGGCGATTCATCTTAGACAGGTTCATTCTCTTTCCCATCCAACTAATGAATGTGCTACAATCCAAAACTAAACAAACCCATGACAAGCCCAAAGCTAAAAGTTGAAACCGAGACTCGGTCCGTATTTGGTGTTGGTTTTGAACTAGAGGCGAAACCAGACTTCAACTTTTGGGCTCAATATTTAAGCACAATTCGTTGCATAAACAAGATCGTTATGGTAAAATAAAACAAAAATTCAATCTTTGGACCAAGTGGGCGGGCCTCAAACCAGACTATAAACCCAATTTTTTCATATCATGGAGTGAGAACCAAAACCAGTTCCGATTCAATATAACTTACTGGTTTCAACAGTTTGGACCAAGTTTAACACACCCCTAATCTCTAACATGTCAAACGAGTAAAAAAAAGCTCAAGAAGGAAATAGGTGAAACGAATAGTCTCACTTGAAAGATTCATAATTACACAAAACCTCTTTTGTATGATATTTATAGTATTCGACCTGCTAGTTATTTAATGAAAATGTCTCGAGTCAACCCAACGAGTTGCTACATAAATCCAAATCCAAAACACTATTGTTACCAGAAAATTAATCTTGATTCTTATTTCTACATTATAGTCTTCTCATTTTACAGGGTTGTTTTGTACGGAGGGCAATTCTGGAATAAATTGGTCTCATTTTTTACGTGGATCAAATGTCAATGTTCTAGCAAAAGAGATTAAGGTATGTGCAATAGATTGCTTGGCATGTTATCTCGTTCCATTTTATTGTCGGATAATACATTGTTTCATGCTATTGCAGGGAAAAAAAATCATCCAGCACCTTGACTTATTATCTACATATTTGTTTCCTGTTATTGTTTGTAATTTTGTGTTTATAAACGAGTGTGATACTGGAATAAACGGCCTAATGTTTGCCACATGAACATCACGTATGTGGATGTATAGCACTGAGGCACGAAGCTTTCTACACATTTATAAAGTGTTCGAGTGCTTATTTAAGCAACTTATGTGTATAAACAAACCAAACACTCACTAGTGCTTATATGTTGTTAACAGCATAATCAAAACACATTTATGGAGTATTTTGGATTGCTTATTTAAACAATTTATGCTTATAAGCAAACCCAAATATTCACTAGTGGTTATATGCTTTTAACAACATAATCAACTCATATATAATTAAGTAGTGTTTGGGAATTGGGATTGCTTATTTAAACAGCTTATGCAAGCATACCCAACACCCACTAGCACTTATATGCTTTCAGCAGCATAATCAAACTCACTTGGATTTAAAACATTGAACAAAAGCACACTTTTACCAACCAAGTCCGTAACTATACAAATATACACGCAACCAGCGTTCATGTCGCACAATAGAAAATGAAAATGCTACTCTTAAGAGAAAATGAAAATGCTACTCTTAAGACTTTACCTCGATGAAAATTTCATGACTTTGGTGATGTATCGCCTTTTTTTTTTCTCTAAGAACTACTTGTCTTGGCATGAATTCAAGTAAAAATGAACCACCATTCCATATAGTTGTTGAAACCATGAGAATTTGGAAATCAATGTGCATTTCATATGATAGAAATATTAGGACTGCGAGTGCTATTGTCACTTACATAAACGCATGGTTTTCATCTCCCCACAAGCCACTTAATTGCCACCATAAGTTGTTTGCTTTTTGTGCCTTTTTAGAGAGTTCCCTATAAAATTGTACCAGAAACCAAATAAACTAGCAATTAAGCCACATAATCTTTAGTAACAATGAGGCATGTTGAGGATTGTCAACCAAAAACTTTTCAAAAACAAATGTCACACTTTCCACAAAATTTTCCAAAATAGACACCATTAAAGTTTCATCAACGGTTTATATCTTGTTTTTGTCTAAATAACGGTGAAGAAATATAGGAAAAATGAAGGCATAGAGAAATAGATAATTAACCTGTACGAGATCAGGACTTTAGAATCTTTTAATAAGCTTGTCTTCAAAATAAAAAATAAAGAGTTCTGAATCCGACAACTCTATATCAAGCAAAAAAAATTCAGAGTTGTGAATCTGACAGCTCTATATCAAGCCAAACCGACATGGATCACCAAATCAAACACGGTATAAACAGAACCCAACCTCCTTCCCCTCTCGACATTGGTTGTGTTTTAATTCATTTACAGAATTAATAAAATAATTTATTAAATTTAGTCCCTATAAATTGAATAATTTACACTAGTAGTCCTATATAAAATGGCCTAAATGCCTTTGTTTTTAACATCAATGTTTAACAGTGTTACTTGGTTGATGTTAACTGAAACAAATTGGAAACCACAGAGAGTAAAATCACGATTTTAAAACATTGAATGGACGTTATTTACACCAAATCACAATAGCAAAAACGAAATTTACTTAACATAAAACTTAGAGGTGAAAGTCTTATCCTAAAATCTCATTGTTATGTAACATGTAAAATTAATGTAACTGCTCTACGAAGAGATGGGTAGAAAATTAGTAACTTCAAAAAATAAGACTATTTATATGTACAACTTGTACATCAGACCGATAGTAGCCTGGCACCCCTGGATCCTATGCATATTGCCGTGAGCACTGGGTTTGTCATTTTATATATACTAAGTTGAAGTAGTTTCAAACGATATCGTAATTAACCCCAAACATCTCTATATTAACTAGTAGAGGTGTTCAAAATATCCGATATCCGAAACTTTCCGAAATCCGGTCCATATTTGAATCCAAATAAATCGATCCGAATCCTTATCCGGATATTCGGATCATCCGAATTCCTTATTCGGATTTCGGATCGGATTTCAGATATTACAATTTTTTTATTCGGGTTATTCGGATTATTCGGAATAAGACTTCAACTATTTTCTAGCCCAAAACTCATCACTCAACTATCTATTATGTTTTCAACTCAATACACATGAATATTTACACATTCTAGTCATAATCTTAAAAATTAATGCAATAATCGACCGTCGTTCTAAATTAGAGATTCTAATCTTCGTGTTTCATACAATTACCTATTATGTTTTAATTTTGAATTTGCGTACAATTCATTTTTTTTAGTTTTATATTTTTTATTGTGATTTCTAACTTATAAAATATTAAAAATTAAAAAATTAGCAAAAAAAAAAAAAAAAAAAAATAAAAAAATGTTATTTGGTTATTTGGAATATTTGGATAAATTCGGATTATCCGGATATTATCCGAATCCGATCCGAATTGAATTCGTATAGATTCGGATCGGATAGAACATTCCTCATTCGAATCGGATCGGATTTCGGATAGGGTTTTTCAAATCCGAATAATTCGTTATCCGATCTGATTAACACCCCTATTAACTAGAGTTTGAAAATTTATATATATCTATATTAGTGTTAGAAAAATAAAAGCACACATTGTTTTATTTCAAGTTTAACAGGAAATTTCAAATGAACGATAGACTTTGGTCTAATAACTGTTGTGTTGTACCACGTTCCCATCTATCCTAGACAAACTTTTATCTTAATATATCATTGTGAGTACAGATTACAGAACACCTTAAATACACACTGGCCCATCGTTCATTTGGGTCAATACCCTACTTTAATATGGGCCACTTTTGGGGTTGTCGTTGATCTCGATGTGACTATCGAGTATTGACAAAGGGGTGACTTTAGGAATGAAATGAAGTAGTTTTAGCCTTTTAGGACGCCTACAACTAAAATAGGAAATAATATAAATGTATTATGTGTACACGATACACCAACATAGATACACGGCTAAAATGCCTGAACTATTAATCGGTGAAATATCACATAGATTTAAAAGTTTAATAAAAGTTTATAGTTAAAGATAAAGTGTATATGAAATAAAACGATTTTCAATTTTTAGCTAAACACATCATTAGATTTAAAAAAAAACCGTTATTGATTGTAATAACTATACAATTAAAGTTGTAGTCAAACTAACTTATGTTATGTATAATCAATATTTTTTAGTTACTTTTTGTATTTAAGATATTTAGATTTATAAGAAAACAATTTTAACCTCTTAAACTCTTAAATGTGTATGTAAGAAGACAATATTATCCTCCCATGTATTATAATATAATATATACTAGCATAACGTTTCGTGTGTTACACAGATTGAAAAAATTAAAAAAAAAAGATGTTAACAAATAGAAAATAAAAATTAATATTAATAATCTTCTAATATAGTATATATATGTGTGTGTTAACAATTTTATCCTCCAGTGTATGTAAATAATTATGTTTGAACTTGAAATTTAAAAGTGGTTCCAAAATTTAATACATCCTATTATATATACTACAAAATGCAAATTAACGGTGGCTATAGCAGTTTCCGTCATCTCACGGCCATAGCGGTTTTCGTCATCTCACAACGGAAATTAGAGAG
This sequence comes from Flaveria ramosissima, assembly GCA_025215565.1. Classification (NCBI taxonomy): domain Eukaryota; kingdom Viridiplantae; phylum Streptophyta; class Magnoliopsida; order Asterales; family Asteraceae; genus Flaveria; species Flaveria ramosissima. Next base: position 39,049,021 of record CM046042.1, read on the forward strand.
CAATCAAGCGGCGGTTGCCAAAAACCCCCCCGTTTTCACAGATTCTCCATGCCAAAAACCCACCGTTAACCACCAGATGCATCATCCCAAAAAGTTTGTTTAGGGTTCTTCGATCATCACCGCTTCTGCGGAATCGTATAGGGACCATCACCATCGCTTGCTCATAGACACCAAATCATCACGGTAGTGGCGGTTTCTTGCAAATTTCACGGTTGAGTTTGACGGTTATCACACCACCTTTTTGTTTTTATATATCACACCCATTCAAGGCACATTTTCGTTTTGTATAAACGTCTCCTATGGCGGTAGTGTTCCGGCGAGAGAGAGGGTCAGATCTAAGTTAGATAACCATTTGCTACATGGGTTGAAATAATGAATATAAAATCATGAATATAAGATTGTGAGTTAGTAAAACATATCTAGTTTTGAGAAGATTGAATCGTAATTTACATTGAAGCAAAGATGTTATTTTTATAGTGAGTAATCATTAGTTGTAATTGTGTTTAACTTCGTGAATCTTGTTATTTTAAAAAGGTTTGCTTAAAAATACGAAGTTTAAAGTCTTTTAGTTTTAATAATGATTAGAAATTTATTTCTTTTAACAAAATTAACTCTTATTAAAATATTTGTAATTGAACATTTTATTTATTTTTTAAAGAAAAAAGATAATTTGATTAACATAATAGTAAATGGTTATTTATTAAGAAAACTATATTTATATACTAATTTGTAACTTTTATTGTAGTGAGTACATGTATCCAAATCCTAGGTCGAGCCTAAGTGGACAACCTAGAAAAATGACGCGTGTCTTGTAGAGATTTTGATTTATTAGTATATGTTTTAGTTTTAAAATTAATATTTTAACAAATTTAAGTCTTATTAAAGTATTTTTAATAAATGTTATTTATTTGTAAAAAGAGATTGTGATTAATATAGTATCAAATGAGGATTTATTAAAGAAGTTTTTTTAAAATCAAGATTTTTACTAAAATTATAAATTTATTGTGACGAAACATGTGGATAGTTATAGGTATAGCCTAAGTGAAAATGATGTGTACATGCTAGAAAATAATCAAATGACTGATATTTTGATTTATTAGTATTTTTTTTACTCTTTCGCTAGTTGTATCTTGTTGTAAAACATTTTATTGCTCATTTCATATCATGTTGTAAAACTTTATCATCCTGTCACAAATCACATTTATGTTAAATATCCGAATGTTTCTATCATTCGATGTTGTCGCTTAACACCAACTCCCATCTTGTTTCACCACTTTGCAATTTGTTTATATGGTCTTTCAAAGTGGAGTTTGATTTCGACTTGGAAAATACACCCCATTTCTTGCATCAAACCTTTTCTAACTATTGGTTATTTCATATACATCATAATGTTGCCAAATTCATGGGTTTCTCATTGTAGGCACAATCACAAGTCACAACAATGGTTAAGATGTTGGCAGAAGATTGACCAACATTTTCAGAAGTCATTTGAGAGTGTTTTTAAAAGTATTTTTTAAAACATCTTTGAGTTTTGAGAGTCGTGAACTAGCGATTGAACCAACATACTTAATAATAAATACCTATATAATGTTAAAAAAAAACCCTCAAAAAATGGTCACATAAAGGTCTTACAACCTTTTCTTAACGTTCAAAATATGTCTAACATTCGAATTTGTTTCCAAACCAGTTTCCCCCGATCAATTCCCAACCATACGACACAAACTAGTCTTAAACTGCTAGTTCAGTTTCAATCCAAACCGGTTTTAGCATTCGTCTCATGTCAGTTTTTGTTCATAAACCGATTTAGACATGCACCTTTAGTTACATCTAGCCAATCTCTTCTAAAATTCACACGATATTAATTGTTTAAAACCTTTGAAACCTGTCAACATTTATTTATCATTTTGGTGAGTATGAAAGTCGTGAAAACAGATAACACATAATCTTTATAAATTGATTTCATTGGTTGCAAAAGTCGGACCATCCCTACCTATCCATTTAATTAACCATACCCTGCCACGATGCCAAGCCCATACTTTTATTATCAAATTAATAATGCAAACCAATTATTTAATGTTACATATTTCGTTTCCTTTTTAAATGGAAGCATGTGATTGTACTCTTTTTAAAAGAAAAAAACATAAAGTATGACAAGAAACGAAAGAAAATGAAAGATAGATTTAATACCAATTCTTATGGTATTATTCATGGTGTTGATAAGCTAATTCTTGTGTATGTTTGTTTGTCGGGTGTCCATTTAAACTAGAAGCAATTATAGATGTTATAACAAAACTTTGTAAGAAAGTATATCAAGAAATTTATCTAGATAAAATCATGTCTCGATCAGCGAAAGAATCGGTGATGTACACCTAATCACAAGTTTCAGGTTTGACATAGTATTTATATTGAAAATATGATCAAAGATTCATTTATTAACCATCATCTGTCTTAGAGATCACTAGCTCCTTGCTAAAACACTTCTCAAATGCAAAAGTTCTGCATCGTGTCACGGATTAATACAATTAGATAAGATTCCTTTGCGTGAAATAAAAAACTGACTCAATCTATAGAAATCTTACCATAATTGCTAGTTATTTGAACTAAACTAGCAATTATTTTATTTCTACTTACTATTTTTTAGATATAGTTTTCTAGTTATGTAGTTCCATTATATTTTCTATTCATTACGTTTCTGTATGATTAAATATATACCTGTAACAATCAATCATCTTATTGTTTCCTGTTCTACTGGTAGTGTGTTTGTTATCATTTTTGGTATTTTCACACTAGCTGTGAAAGACCAACACATAAATACATTGTCGATAGCTTATTTTAACCGTAACAATATGAAATAAAATTGTTCAAATCAAACTTAAAATACGGAGCATATAATAATTCCAACCAAATTGCTTACACGTATCACATGGTTCATAAATAATCTTACATTAATTGTCAACGCATCTTTTAAATATTAATAAGATATGTTATACGTGATCTTAAAATCTTAATTTATTTATATTATAGAGTATCTGCTTCTTGTTATGATTGATCGACGATTTCCGAATATAAGTTTGGAGTACTAAGGTATTATTTTAATTTTTGTTAAAAACATTTAGATTTAAAATAAATATTTGTAAGGAAACACATATATTTATATTAAAATTACATAAATCACAAATATCCTTTTATAAACTAATAAAATTTTCTATTTTTAAAGGTAAAGTTACCAAAATGTACGTGATCCGAAAATACAAAATAAATATTTGAATTGTATCACTCTTTAATCTACTTTCAACAATATGAGATTGATAGAAAAACCCACTTTTCGCTAACTCCGTCGCTCCCTAACCGACTTAATCATTGACTGATATGAAACGAATTGCATAGAAAGCTGACACGTGTCTCAGCATAGAGCCGACTGATGAACCACTCGACTAGCCCCTAGCCAACCTCTCTTGATTAGTCCATAGCCGATCTCTCAAAACCTGACTCTAATAAAACTTGTTAGCTCCTTATTTACTTTCAAATTTGATCAAAGCTAAGATTGTGTTGGTTCACAAATAAACCATATTTGACATCTTATTTTAGGTTGAAAACGAATAGAAGTAGATTAAAAGTTAAACTTAACTTTAACATAATGAATCACTCAAGATTTAACATCATGTTTTTACGCATAACGTGCGATAGACTACAAGTGTGAAATGTGTAAATTTACAGGAACATTTCGTTATAAAATATAACCTCACACCTTCAACATGTTTCATGTTTCATTAATAATGGTGGTTCCCATTTGCTTTTACACCCACCTCATCTTCTACCAGTTTCCGCCATTATTAAATTAAGCACTCCTCAGTTGATCACATATTCTATAACCATTTTCATATTCACATTCACATTTAGAGTCTGTGATTAAGCAACCAACTACAGTATCCGTATAATATATATATCTTAATTCCCCTGTTTGATGATCAACACTCCTCTGTTTCCGCCATTATAGTTGAGTCTCACAGTAATTCTTTCCAAATTTTGCTCCGAATTTCCAGCATTTTGGTAATCAGAAAACTCGATAATCATGTCGGAAGCCGGTGACGGACTGGATCACCTTCGAATTCCGTTTGAGAAGATCAAATTCGGTAAGAAACTCGAAGTTCAGGGTTATGGAACTGTGTACGAAGGTGAATTTGATGATCAAAGAGTGGCGTTGAAACAGCTCAACATCACCAACCTTGCTAACATTAAACCTAAACTGTTAGCAGAGATTCTAACAATTTCACGATTCCGGCAACATCCGAATCTCGTGGCTCTTCTAGGGTTTTGTGATGAGAAGACTAACGAGATCATACTCGTTTACGAGTATGTAGCGAGTGGAAATCTAGCAGATAAGATGAGGAAACGACTCACGACGATCCAACGACTCGAGATCTGTCTCGGTGCTGCTCGTGGATTGGATTACTTGCACACCGGCGTTGATCCGAACACACCTGGTATCGTTCACGGTAACATCAAACCATCAAAAATCCTGTTGAATTCGGATGCCGAAAATTCGTCCAAGTTCGTAGCGAAGGTTTCTAGTTTTGGATTGTCCAAAATTGTGCCTGGAAAAGCTACTCTAGAATCATCTGATGAAGTTACAGAGAAACCGACGAAGGAATCAGACGTCTATTCATTCGGTGTGTTGCTGTTAGAGGTGTTGTGTGGTGTTTCGGAGTTGGTAGATACTGACGATTATCAGGAACGTCATGTTACCGAATTGGTACCGAAGAAGATGCAGCAGAACAAGTTACGAAAAGTGGTGCACTTCGATATTAGAAAGGAGATCAAAACAGAGTCATTGGAAACTTATGCGAAAATCGCGTGTCAGTGTGTGATGGAAAATCCAGAAGAACGTCCTCAGATGTCTCAAGTTGTTGAAGAACTTGAGAAAGCATTGAGATTACAGGTAAGTATGAATTTCAATTCATACGATCGTTATCATGCATTATAATTGGAGATGATTTGAAAAAGGTTTATTGGATCTGTGTGTATGTATGGTAGTTATGTTTTGAGTTGTGATGCAGGGAGGGGAGGTTACTTATGTTGAAATTCCGGCGAGCAGAAGCATCGTCGGAGAATCGATACAGGGTGACAAATCTGAGGGCGTGAATATTCAAGACGATGTGAAGGAATTGATCGCCGGAGAGGGATTTGATGCTGCCGGAGAAGATAACGGTGAGATAAAGACGGTGGAAGATACTAGAACGGTTAGTCGATTTTAATTTTAAACCATCCTTTCTTTTCTTTTCTTTTTTAATTATCTATGATAGCTTGAATATTATGATAACGTCTAATAATGGTGACCAAATCACACAAATAATTACTTATTTCGTCTTTTCGTCTAATAAAATGATTAAAATGATCTTTGTCTTTTTATTTTAAGTAATCAGCATTGAAGATTTTTGCGTTTTATTTTAAGTAGTAGGTTTATGCATGTTCGTGGATGTTATTTTCACGTCCCGCCACTGCAACATTTTGTTATCACCCAGAAAGGGTTTTAAATAAAATAATGAAATATATAATTTATAATAACTATATTAGAGATTTTTAATTAAATTCGTTGATTAAGAATGATAATGTTCGAAAAATAGAACAAGACTTTACTATAAATAGTGACATATATTAAAAGACAAAAACATATAGACTTGTTTAACCAATTAGATGTGATGTTATGTCAACTATCATACATTTATTATCATCAATGCAACCTTTTCAACATGATGTATTAATTTATAACATTTTTGGAGACTTAACAAAATATTATAACGCTTTTAAGAATCATTTAACTTAAAACAAGACTTTGGATCTTTAGAATGCTTCTTTTTCAATTCAATCATTTGTTTGGCCTTTTGATATATCCAAAGTGAAATAATATAATCATACATTTGCACATATGTGCATTTTACGTAATAAATTTCTTGCGCATGAGTGGTATACACATATTCTATGTATTGATTATTGTCGCACATGCTTTCTGATTTATATTTTTATACTTTAATTTTTAGTCTCTTTTAGCTTTTACCTTATTTTAATTTATTTGTCACGTAATTTTAGTATGCTATATGAAAACATGTTAATTAGGTTAAGTTTTATAGATATCAAATCAAATTAGAAAAAAAAAACATTCTAAATAATTTATCTAGTCTTTCACTTTTCTGTTTGTCTACAAGTTTGGGTTGATACATAGGTTTTTGTTATTTTACTTGCATTTTAGATATGTGAACTGGTAAATACTTTCATTATGCATTGTACTTTATTTGATTCAATATGATGCTTCAAAGTTATAATATTAGTGATGGTTTTGGTATTCAAGTGATGAAACTGGAACAATGGGTTTGATGCAGGAGAGTGTACCCAACATAACCAATATTGAGGATACAAAAACTGAGAGTAGCAACAATGATCAAGAGACTGAAATTTTTTTAAATAATTTGAACTCCAAAAGGGAATTAAATATCACTGTTGAAAAGGAAGAGGAGAATACAATCCCTATTAAGAATGCTGATAAGGAAATTAGCACAAATGATCCAGAGATAACTACAGAACCTATAGATGATTTTGACTCTGACAACAAATCAAAGATCATTGACGTTGAGGAAAACAAAGAAGATGACGAAAGCACGGAAAGTACTACTACTTCAGAATCTAGCAACGATGACACAAGTACGTCAACAAACCAGGTACGCATCAGTTCCTTTCAGGTGAAGTAAATTGTAATATATGTTAAACTAGAGTGTGATTTTTGCTTCTTGTGTCTTGAAACTGCAAAAAGCTGAGAAATGTAATTACAGGATTGTTTTAAACTAGTTTATATTTGATTATTGGAAGTAATATAAGATGTTCTAAATAACGAGTTTGAAAGTGCTCATTCTATGCAACTTTATTCTAGGAATGATAAGCACATCAACAGTTTTAATGCCAAACAACTTTGTTCTTTAAGTGAAAAATTAGAAACATGAATGTAATGCAGCTAGGGCAGATCTTTCCTATTCTGATTTCATGCAGTATTGATGTTGAGAGTGTACCACAGGATGTTGAAAACGAGAATGGTGATGACATGAATGGCCCTGAGAGTACAGATGATATTACAGTCGATCTAAAGGCAAACGAGGAATCAAATATTGTAGTGGGAAATGAAGACGAAAGAAACATAACATCTTTAAAAAGTAACAATGGCGATGACAATAATTTGGCTACGGTAAGTTCATCATAATGTATGCTTTATCATCATGGAATGAGATGAATTTATATCCATATTTCTTACTTTACAGAACAGAAATTTGATGAAACATATTTTTTTCATAGAGAAAAATACAAGGTTATATTAGTTATCAAACCTGATTTTTCTTTTCAGATATGATTAACAAAACCATACAGCTATAAATAAGTTTTTCATAATTTCACTTTTTGATGTAGGATGGGAAAGTATCTGATGCCCAACCTCTTGCTAGTAGTAATGAAAAAGGCCTACTTGAAGTACCTGTTGATAAAGATGGTCAGGAAGATGATAAAAATGTTGAGATGATGAGCTCAAATATAACAGAGGAAGAATCCAAGGTAACTGAAGACACGACTGATGATATTGCTCTAGTGAGCTCATCTTGACTTATAATAACTAGCATTATGATTTAAAATGGATTTTGATTATCTGTTTATTGAGTTTTGATACTGCCAAAGGTAGATTAGAGAGTGTTTAGGATTCTTATAACTGAAATAAGTCATTTTCAATAAACAATTTGAAAGTGCTTTATCTACACAGCTTATTTCAAGAAACAATAACCAGATAAACAGTTTCAATAAGCAATTCTAAACGACTTTGTTCTTTATGCGAATAATTAGAAACATGAATGTAATGCAGTTGAGGCGGAGCTTTCATGTTCCAGTTTTAAGAAATCCTAAACAATTTTGCGTTTGATACTCAATTTTTTCCTTCTTACTTTACTTGAATTTTAGGTATGTTAACAAGTTAATACTTTTATTATATTACATATTAAATCAAACCTTATAATTTATTTCATCCTTCATGATGCTTCAAAATTATGATTTTGGCAACAGTTATACTACTTGAGTGATGATTGGAACCCCATGGGTTTGATGCAGGAAAGTGTACCCAGCAAGACCCATATTGAGGACACGAAAACTGAGAGTAGCAACAATGATCCAGAGATGGATAAAGAAAATTTAAAGAATTTAAACTCCATAAAGGGATCAAGCATCACTGTTAATAATGAAGATGAGTATACACGCAACCTCTCTTTCAACGAAGCTAATAAGGAAATTAGCACAAGTGATCCTGAGACAACCAAAGAACCCACAGAAGATCTCGACTCCAACAAGAAATCAATGATCATCAAGGAAAACAAAGAAGATGATGAAAGAATGAAAATTACTACAACTTTAGAATTTAGCAATGGTAACACAAGTACCTCAACAAACCAGGTAAATCTCAGTTTCTTGCAGGTGAAGTAAGCTGCAATATGTGTTAAACTAAATCAACTTACTATATGCAGGAAGTGCGAGACTCTAAGATTCTAAAGTCAGAAAGAGGGGACTTCAGTGAGGTTATTGAAGATGAACTTGAACACCTTCGAATTCCATTTGAGAAGATCAAATTTGGTCAAAAAATAGATGTCCATGGTTATGGGACCATGTTTGAAGGAGAATTCAATCATCAACAAGTGGCATTGAAACGGTTAAACATCACAAATCTTGGTAACATCAAACCCAAGCTTCTATCAGCAATTGTGACTATATCTAGGTTCCGGCAACACCCTAATCTTGTGGCTCTAATCGGTTTTTGTGATGAAAACAACAAAGAAATAATACTTGTTTATGAGCATGTCTCGGGTGGGAATCTAGCAGATAAGATGAGTAAACATCTTAATACGATCCAGCGCCTCCAGATCTGTCTTGGTGCTGCTCGTGGACTTGAATATTTGCATACTGGTATTGAGTCTGTTGACTTGAACCCCGGTATCATTCATGGTGACTTAAAACTTTCAAAAATCCTGCTGAATTCAGACTCAGTTTCATCAGAATTTAAAGCAAAAGTTTCAGGTTTTGGGTTACCCAAACTACTGCCTGGACATGTTGAGATTGCTCCAAGGTCCATGGACCCAGTGCATGCAGCCACAGGGCAATTGACCAAGGAATCGGATGTGTACACTTTTGGTGTGTTGTTGCTAGAAGTTTTATGTGGGGTACCAGAGTTGGTGGATACCGATGATTATCATGAGCGACATGTGACAGAGTTGGTTCCCAAGAGATTGGAACAAAATATGTTACGCAAGATTGTACATTTTGATATTAGGGATGAAATAACAACTGAATCCTTGGAAACTTATGCCAAAATCGCGTGTCGGTGCGTTCTTAAAAACCCTGAAGAACGACCTACCATGACTGAGGTTGTTGAAGAACTTGAAAAAGCATTGAGATTACAGGTAAATTTTACACTATATGTGCCATGTCACACATTTGAACATAATATTTAGATAGTTTAGGTAATGAAATATGTGGGTATAGTTTTTCATAAGTACACTTCTTGATGTAGGGCGGGAAACTATCTGATGTTCAAATTTTTGGTAGTAGTAATGGCAACGGTCTACCTAAAGTTCCCGTTTGTGAGGAGGACCATGAAGGTTTTGATAATGGTGTGACAACGAACTTGAATGCAACAGAGGAAGAATCCAAGGTAATTGAAAAAACTATTGATGACATCAATCTGGAGATTTCATCTTAAATTATAATAAATAGTAGCATGAATTAAATAGATCTTGATTATCTGTTTATTGTGTTTCGAAACTGCAAAAAGGTGATTGGCGAGCATAACTAATTATCAAATTGTTTGCAAGGGAAATGAGATGTTTTGAGCAAATAGTTTGAATGTGCTCATTCTAAACACGTTTAATCAAGCAACAATAAGCAAATGATCATTATTAATCCCAAACAACTTTGTACTTTAAGTGATAAGCTAGCAACATGTTTGTATTGCAGCTTGGGCAGAGCTTTCCTGTGCTGAATTCAGGCAGTAATGATGTTGAAAGTGTGCCTAATGTTGCTGAAAAGGAGAATGGTGATAACTTGAATGACTCTAAGAGTGTGGAAAAAATTACAGTCACTGATAAGTCGAATGAGGAATCAAAGATCATGGGAGAAAATGAAGTCAATAATGAAAGTAAGACAACTGCATTGTCTTCTGAATCGGACAGTGGCAATGAGAGTAATTTTGTTGTGGTGAGTTTATCATAATGGCATGATATATAATCCCAGATTGAAATGAATTTATCTATATCATATATAAGATCTGGCAATGTTTAACCTTCAGATGACTTTTACTTAACAGAATAGAAAAAAATTAATCAACCGTGTTTTTCTTCTTTTTTTTTCACAAGTACAAGGTCAATTAGTTTCCAGCCTGTTTTTTTTTCTTAATTTTGGTATTGGCAAAAACGTATTTGGGTGGTCTATAAATAAGTTTTTCTTAATTTCAGTTTTTTATGCAGGGTGAGAAAGTATCCGACGCACAACTACTTGCTAGTAGTAATGGCAGCAATGAACCTGAAGTAACAAAGGAGGAATCCAAGGTAACAGAAGAAACTACTTATTGAGTTTTCATAATGTAATAAGCTGATTGGGGGGTACATCTTAACTTGTAGTAACTAGCATCAGGAATTGACATGAATTTGATTATCTGCATATTGAATTCTTGATACTGCAACAAGCTGATTGGGGAGTGTTCAGGATTTGCTTTAAAACTTCTTATGAGTGAAATAAATCATCTTGAACAAAAAATTTGAAGGTGCTTAATCTAAACAACTTAATTTAAGAACTCGTAATCAGATAAGCAATCCTAAACAACTTTTATCTTTAAGTGAAAAGTTAGAAACATGAATGTAGTGTCAGCTAGGGGAGGCAGTAATGATGTTGAAAATGTACAGGGGGATGTTGAAAAAAAGACTGGAGATAACATATATGTCCATGAGAGTGCAGAAGAGATTAATCCGAAGTCAGAGGAATCAATGATCAATAGGGAAAATGAAGTCAATACCGAAACATTGTCTTTAAATTCTACTAAGGTGAGTTCATCATAGTGTATAATATGTAATCATGGTAAAGAAATGAATTTATCTAAACACTCTTTTGTGATGGTTCATATCATTACTTTAACCACCAATTTTATGCAGCAAGAGCATTGCTTCTCCCATCCAGATGAAAAGGATAAGGTTGTGATGATGAACACTCACAATTCCCACATCGAAGAAATCATGGTGAGTTCACCTTAATGTGAACTTCTAAATTCAATCTTTTAATAGTGATGAAATGTATTTGCAACAGATTCGTAAGTTTAGATTCAACTCAACTTAAGAAATGGTTTGTTTTTAAGAAAACATCATGTTCATAGTATGAGCGTTCAACCGTTTAAAAGGTGAACTGTGTACAGGAGGCGCAGAACTCTACGGTTCCAGATGATAATGCAAAAGCTGAATTATTGAACACCGAGAAACCTGTGTTGATTGTCAATACTAGAGAAGGTTTTAGTGATTCTGCCACTCAAACCCAAAAATCTGAAAGCAAGAGAAGTGATAGTACATGTTCCGAGTCTAGCACTGGTGATGACACTACTCCCTCAGATCATTTGCTGCCAAAGAGTCCTCACAACGTGGTAAGTAAATTCTGTTTTCAGAAACACAAATCTCCTGAAGACTTTGTTGGTCTCTTTCTGATGTATCTATGTTCTGTTACCAGAAAAAAACATCAAGAGGCTCGAGGACCTGCTCTTGTTGTTGTTGTTCCGTGTGGCAGTTCATCTCCGACAGGTTCGTTCTCTTTCTCGTCCGATTTGTTTAATCTATAATAGTATGTGCTACAATCCAAAACTGGACAACTTACTGGTTTCAACAATTTGGACCAAGTTTTACACACCTCTAATCTCTAACATGTCAAACGAATAGTCTTGCCCAAATGCATAATAATTGCACAAAACCTCTTTTGTATAATATTTATCATATTTGACGTTCTAGTTATTTATTACAAATGTATCAAGTCAACCCAACAATTGCTACATAAGTCCAACAAACTATTGTTACCAGAATATTATTCTTGATTCTTATTTCTACATTATAGTCTTCTCATGTTACAGAGTTGTTTTGTACGGAGGGCAATTCTGGAATAAACTGGTCTCGTTTTTTACCTGGATCACAGGTCAATGTTCTAGCAAAAGAGATTAAGGTATGTGCAGTAGATTGTTTGTCATGTAACCTCGCTTCATTTTATTGTCGGGTAACACATTGTTTCATGGTTTTGCAGGAAAAAAATCATCCAGCACCATGACAAATTATGAACTTGATTGTTTCCAAGTTATTGTTTGTAAAATTTTGTGTGTAAACACGAGTGTGATACTGGTATGAACCGCCTAATGTTTACCATTTGGACATCGAGTATGTGGATGTATAACACTGAGGCATGAAGCTTTCTGCACATTTATAGTGTGTTTGTGATTGCTTATTAAAACAACCTATGCGTATAAGCAAACCCAAACACTCACCCATGCTATATGCTTTTAACAGCATATTCAAAACAGATTTAAGAAGTATTTTGGATTGCTTATTTAAACAGCTTATGCTTAAAGCAAACCCAAACATTCACTTGCATGTATATGCTTTTAACAACATAATCAAATCCCATTTAAGGAGTGTTTTTGATTGCTTATCTAAGCAGCTTATGCAATCACACCCAAACACTCGTCTGGTGCTTATATGCTTTCAACAGCATAATCAAACACACAGATTTAATATATTGAACAAAAACATGTTTTTTTTACCAACCAGGTCCATTACTATACAAATATACACGCAAATAAAGTTCACGCACACAACAGAAAATGAAGATGCTACTCTTAAGACTTTACCTCGGTGAAAATTTCATGACTTGGGTGCTGTACCGCTTTTTGCCTTTTGTTTTCTCTATGAACAACTTGTTTTGGCATGACTTCAAGTAAAAACGAACCACCATTCCATACAGTCGCTGAAACCTTGAGAATTTGGAAAGCAATGTGCATTTCATATGATAGAAATATCGGGACTGCGAGTGCCATTGTCACTACTGTGAAAACTGCTTGAAGCAGAATGTACATAAACACACGATTATCATCTCCCCGCAAGCCGCTTAATCGCCACCATAAATTGTTTGCTTTTTGTGCCTTTTTAGAGAGTTCCCTATATACCAAAAACCAGATAAACCAGCAAGTAAGCCACATAATCTTTAGCAATAATGAAGCATGTTGAGGATTGTCAACCAAAAACTTTTCAAACACTTATCACCGAAAATTCCAAAAGGGAAACCCTTAAAGTCTTCATGAACGGTTTATATCTTGTTTTTGGCTAATTAAAGATGAAATATAGGAAATTGAAGTCAAACTGAAATAGATAATTAACCTGTAAGAGGTCATGACTTCAGGATCCCTTAATAAGCGTTGTCTTCGAAGAACATTAACAATCAGAAAATACAGAGCTTGCCAAAGGCTATAAGCAATTAATGGGACCATAAACAACCATGTCCACAAGAAAGATTTGTTTCCAGAATAAGGCCATGAAGCCCTACGCGAAGTACCTTCTCTGTGCATAGCTTCAAAAAAGGCCGCATCCCACCATCGTATAGTAAAGAACACCACACCTACAAATAACACAATGAAGACACATAAAAATAAGGCTCCAAGTTTAGTCACCCGCATATTTTGATGGGGCAAAGAACAAATACTAAAATTCAATTTTCACATTCAAAATGTATAAAGTATAACACATGAAACGGTTTATGTAATGAAACGATATCTAGATGTAACAACTCACCTGGTAAAAGATGTATAAGGACGCTTACAAGTTTGTCCACAGAACTAAAGACTAAACTACAACGCCACACAATTAGAGCCCATGCAAGTGGACCCTACAGATGTACAAATCATCATGAAGATGATGATTAATCGAATGACTATTGAAAAGAAAATGTAATTCGAAGTAAGATCTACCTACTTACCTCTGCAAACGAGAAACAAACCATGAAAAGCTTTTCATTTTTAGGATAGAACAAAAGCATGATCAAGAAGATGGTGTTGGCATAGTAACAAAAATCCTGCGTAACATATGGATAATGTTTAACTTTATCTTAGGTAAACGTCAATGAACCAGAGTGTTTTAGTGATTAGCACTTACTAGCAGGTAATAATGCCACTTCTTGTATCGATAATAAATCCACCTAAGCGGAACAAACGTGATGTAGATTAAACAGTACATGTATCGGATGTCTTGTGGCCCTGAAATTTAAAAAACAATTGATTAAGCAACGATTTATTAGAAATTTTCCAAATGCTAAAGTCAAGAAAATAACCAAATCATATGACTCACTTGCACCCAAAATGAAGCAAAATCCTCCAAATGCAAAGACACCCATAAAATGGGTAACCTACAAAGATCATAAAGAGAGGAAATACATTCAACATAAATGTCGGTATGATACCCACACATACTCCATTATGTTAAGACTGAAATCTGCAAGATAGTCAAACTTTGACTTACTGAATTCTGATGTCAATCATCCACGCTGAAAATTGCAAATACTGATACGAGTTTTGTAACAAATTGAAGTAATGTTTTCTGTTTTGGTACTCAGTAGGTAGTTTTAGTAGCTACCAACCTTTTCATGAAATTCTTTATTAATTATACTACATTTTGAGCTTAAAATTAAACAATTTGACATCAAAAGTTCAAGTCTATTACAGTCAAGAACATAATACAAGTCAAAGAAAGATCCCTCAAATGCAAAGACATTGATAACATGAGTAACCTAAAAGGGCCCAAGAAGGAAAACACATGGAAGATAATTGTTATCCAGTACCAAACATACTCTATGATGCTAATACAGAACCCTCAAGAGAGTCAAAGTTTGACTTCTGATGTCAACCATTCATGATTCAAAATGCAAATATTGCTATAGTAGAATTGGTTTTGCTATCCAAAAGAGGGTTGCAACGCAACTTGTTGCTCGTTTACCTGCCACTTTATTGTAAACGTTTATTTGAAATGGAACTTACGATATAGATATATATCATTGGAAACGAAAAAAAATTGAACTAATATTTTCCTTGGTGGTACCTGTTAGGGAGCTAACGTACTTATCAATAATTTTATGAATTTATTTACGATTTATTCTAAATTTGACTTAAAATCGAAACTGACGTCGAAAGTCCACATGATACAAATTGAACAAAAAATAAAGAAACTTTAGTGACCATTTTATACAGAATAATATAAATGTTACCTTTGTGATAAAAGTTTCATGTTCTTCAGCCTGTTGGGCGATTTTAACAGCTTGTTTCGACAAGAGCTCCTTCGTTTTCTCTTTCGTCTCTGCGACTTTCTACACAAACAACAAATTCCCAACTTAAAAAGAAGTGAAAACATTCAACAAAACAACAAAATTAAGATCAAAATCATACCCTTGATCGATGTTTTAACTTCTGCTTCACGTTTTGAAACCGATACCCATTCGATTGGTAATCATCTGCCTCTTCATTGCTGGACATGATGGAAGTGAGAGGTTTTGCTTTGCTTCTTGAGTTCAGTGGGTGGAATTTATTAGATTAAGACTACTGCAAATTCAATTATTAATCTGATTGATTGATGAGTTTTAACAGAATAGGTGTCGCTTCGATTAAGAAGTTTATGTCTTTTTGTTAGTTGATTAAGGTTCCTATAAACATCAAACGGTTTGAATACGGGGGACGCGTAATCATGCTGAGCCTTTCTTTTGTTTTATTGGAACCTGTATTTTTTATGATAAACACAATTTTTTAAAGGACTGATAAACACAATGGGAAACTTAGAATGGCTTTAATATTATGATTTATGTTTAAAAACAAATATTATGACATGAGTTTTCGACTTTTATAACAAATCATGTTTCTCTTTGTTTATGCTTGCATGCATGTATGTTCACATGTTATGGATATGTTTTATCACGTGTAGTGAATATATATATATATATATATATATATATATATATATATATATATATATATATATATAGGGGATGGTTCCTGAGAAAACCAATAGTTATGTGAAAACCAAAGAAAACCAAGGAAAACAGTTACATAATTCATAAATTTTATGTTATTTTAATTGTTAAAAGGTTATTTAAGCATTTTTTACATATATGTTGAACATAAATACGAGAATGAAAAGTTTTACGTATACGTAGCACTATGTCGAAGGGAAAATGGTTACGTATACGTAACCTATATGTGACGTATGTGTAAAACCATGCTACGGTTTTTCATTTGATCCATACCCTTGTTTATATATACACACACACAAATATAAGGGGTAGTGATAAAAAATTTATAAGTTATGTGACCGATTTCAGTGGTTTTCTCTAGTTTTCACATAACTTTGTGGTTTTCTTAGGATCCCTCCTCTATATATATATATATATATATATATACATATATATATATATATATATATATATATATATATATATATATATATATTTCATAGCTAACATAATTGAAGATTACTGTTTTAAAACAATTTGTTCATTACGCGTTTTACAACCACACGAATAAAGGTTCAGATCCTGATATAAGTTGTATATTTATCCTATAAAATCTAAGAATTATTATTAAAAAGTTATTTTAAAATAATAAACAAGATCGATGCCTGTTCTCTTGCTTAAATCAAATCAAGTCAAGTCAGAGGATAAGCCTAACTATGACTGCAAGAGTAGTAATGTAACATTTTTTAAATTTATACTATAATTAAACGGACTGCATTCCTTAAAAAATAATCCACCGTTATAAGACAAACTATTTACAGAAATTACGTAGGAGGTAGTTGTGTTTTGGAAGTTGCAAATAGAATTTTTGTTGCTTATGAATCTTGATAACATTTTTCACCTGTCGCTAACAACACACATACATGCCATTCATCCTATTCTAATTCTATCTGATTACAGTCTGAAAACTAAACTTCTGGGTGGTCAAAATTGCTGCAAAAATGGGGACATATATAAGGTACAAGTACATGTCAACAAGCAGGACACAGCTTGATTTTAATTAGACTGTTTCTTCATCCCAACTTGATCATCATCAACATTTACGCTGTGTACCCGGGTCCTTTCTAAAGAGGGAAGTGAAAGGAAGCTTCTTCATTTAATCTGATTATTGTTTAATATTTTGTCTTGACATCTAAGAGACCAGAACATACAGATAATGAGTACAGTACAGATGGAATATATGATTGCCACAAAAAGAATATATATAACAAGCACGCCTTTGAGTGGAGGTAATCTCAACACGAGTATATAAAAATGGGTCGACTTGGATCGTAGTTTACCTCAAATGTGGTAAGGATGTAAAAACTCAGCTAAATATTAATCAGGTTAAATGTCATCTTACGTGTGTTAAAATGCTTACAATCTTCTACATTTGCTATTTTAAGTGCAAATTGCACAAAATAGCAATTGACTTTCATGCTTTTACTGATCAAGTCAATGTTTAGGTACTATTAAGATTTTACGCAATATAGCAACATTCGGTTAAATTAAGTCGTTATGAATGGTAAAATTTATAAGAAAGTAGCAATAGTATTTAAATTATTAAAAAACATAATTAAAAGAATGTTGGTATTTACTGCTGTATCTCAGTAGTATAGTTTTATTATCATGTTCAATAAATTAATTATATAAAAACTCAAAAAAACAGACAACAGTTTTGGCAGGTCAACTAACCTAACCTG
This sequence comes from Flaveria ramosissima, assembly GCA_025215565.1. Classification (NCBI taxonomy): domain Eukaryota; kingdom Viridiplantae; phylum Streptophyta; class Magnoliopsida; order Asterales; family Asteraceae; genus Flaveria; species Flaveria ramosissima. The sequence goes on from CM046042.1 coordinate 39,066,840, forward strand.
TTTCGACGGGTATACAAATTTACCCATTTTGACCCATTACTCAACATGCCGCCCGCCAACTACACTGTACGAAACAAAAATTAAGACTCACCGGTTGTATTTACAGTTGTAATTTGATCCTGTCTGACCATTTAAATATATCAGAATAAACTTGATCTCCTCCCAGATCATTTCCAGTGGCTCCAGCTGCAACTCTTATAATATCTTCGATTAAAGCGAAATTCCCCATTATATCAACATGATTTCCACTTTGTGTTCCTCTTCCCTCCAAAAGTGTTGCAGGCGGAGCGTGATTGTATTCTTTTACATAAGTTTTAATTCCTGAAGGATTAAACCGTGTTTTTCCCCGCCAACCTTTTGCACACATGAAACCCGCACTTAAAACAGGAACCGTTTCATCCCCATCAACAGAATAGACCCCGGATTGTAAGCAACCTTGATCATTTCCACCCTCTGCTGAGGAGTCGATCTGGAAAGGAATATAGCACTCTGCAGCTGGACTAAATTTATATACATATGATCTTTCAGTGGGTAAACCAACTCCGTACATAGAAAAAATCTCCATTTCCGGGGCATTTGGTAATCTGCGTAGGGATCATAGAAGCACTTAACAAGTTTTAAACTTTAAAACCCGGTACAAATGAAAACCAAACTTGACACTAATTAACAACTGTTGACGCATCATTTTGATGTATTTTACCAAAATATGGGTGATTTGGGTTATAATATATTTATAATGGGACAAATGAGTAAAATAAAATAAAAAAAGTAAGGGGAAATGGGTAAGATACAAAAAAAATTGCTAAAATGAAAAGTGGTCAAGTAAGTTGAAAATGGATGATTTTGAATACTTGCAACCTCCTAAAATTGTTTAATCCAGAAGAAGTTGAATTAATTTAATAATTATATTCTTTTGAAAATGTTCAACAAGTTGATTATTGATAAAATTCAAGAACAGGTGGACAAAGGGTCTTGACAGGCCTACCAAACCAGACACGACTTAATTGGTCAAATGAGAAATATAGAACAAAAATCAGCTAAGCAAACCAAATGAGAAACATTTAAAAAATTCATTTAAAAGCTAAGTGAGTCAAATGGATAACATTAAAAATATAGCTAAAAAGTATACATGTTGAATCCAGATGCTTACAACCTCCTAAAATCGTTTATCCAAAAAAAGGTCATATAAAGTTAATTACATGGTTTTTCATAATCATTCAATACATCAACTGTTGGAAGACTTTAATCAAGATCAATCCTTAATCAAGTCAATTATTTAGAAAGTCAAAATATAAAAAGTCAAAAAGTGTTATAATGTAAATGTCAAAGTCAGAATCTCAGGGTCAATAGATAGTTAACTCCCGCCAAATAACTGTCAAAGACAATTAAATAACTGCCTATATCGATGGGTATATATACCCTGCTGTAGAGTCATTTGAATGCGAGTATAATCAATAATAAGTGTGCGCCTGTGTGTGAATTGTTTTCTCATAGTGTCTTTCATGGGTTCTCTGCACAAAGTGCAGAACCCAAATCTCAATCATGATCATCCGAAATTGATCCAAATTCTATAAACAATCCTGGCCTACATTAACTCTTTATAGAACTCAAATACAGATAGACAAAGGGAGTTGACGGCCATACCCAACCATACCGGTTTTAAAAATATTGAAACGATCATTTTGACCCAAACCCATTTTGCCCTTACTTAACCTAGACAACCTGCCCATTTTGTCACCTCAGACCAAAAGCAACATAGAATTAAAGAGTATCTAACCTGGTTTCTAAGGGATTTGACCAGTGCTTATAATGCTCGTACTTTTTATCACTTAAATTATCAGCTATTCCATAAGAATAATGAGCACCACCACGCTTCATCATCCTTGGAGCCACAAATTGCAGAAGTTCCAAAACAGATTCAACAGTAAACGCTTTGTAATCTGCAACAGCTTTGATACCACCAACTCCCATTTCATGATATTCATTCCATACGTCTCGACATGATCTGTTTGCAAAGTTATTACCTTTGATAGCACCCTACATTTCAAAAGTTCTTACATTGAAAAATAAAGAACTTTACACTTTTTACAAATTGTAGCAACCAACTAAAATAGACGCATAAAAGCAACTAACTTACTTTTTATTACCGGTTTTTAACAACCAAGTTACACTTTATTATTTAATTTAATAGCCAGGTTACATTCTATTATAGATTTCATTACCGAATCAACGAATGACAGATGCAACCACCAGCAAGGTAGCAGGTCATTTAAATTAGGAGCAAGATATATGCCACATGGCATTTAATGTGACATTAATAATTACTATTAGATAGATTGAAAATGTGTAGGTTAAGGCTGCATACATCAGACCACGACCCCTCCCTAAACCCTATGCAAAGCAGGAGCTAAGTCAAGCACCGGACATGCCCTTTTTTAGCCAGATTACAAAAACATATCACAATTAATATAAGTTTAAAAAAAATACCAATTTTAAAACATGCAAATAAGTATAATTTTTATTTCTTTTCATACAAGTATTTTTGCATATGTGACATCTTATGTGGCGGCTGAAACAACACCATTTTGTGCCACATCGGTAAATATACAAGTAAAATCTGTTAAAATGATGTTGGTTGCTAAATTCACAATACGTGTAAGTTGGTTTCTATTTTGCTCTTAATATAAAGTTGGTTGCTTAAATTATGGGCGACAAGTACATAACTTAGTTATGAAAATTAAAGAGTACCTTAAAGTCCACCCTCTCGATTTTTGATGAATGTAATTCAGCAACATCTTTCCCAAATGATATAATTCTTCCATAATTATGAGATTTAAAATCATCAAAACCCACCCCATTTTCACCTGCTGCTTGAGTATCATTCTTGTTAATTTTCTTAGCAACACAGACATGGTCTGCATCTGGGGCCCAATCTAGTGTGCCCCAAATTGCATCCCCACCTTTTGGTATTAATGACATTGTTGAATCCCAGGTGCGTGTCATCCTCATTGCATGTTGTAATGTTTGAAAACCAAATATATCTAAATCAAGAACACCAGGTGCAACAGCCCTGCATAGCAAGTATGAAAAATATGGAGGAATTATGAGTGAGTTCGGATAATTGAATATTTGAATGTGCTTCTAGTGTTTGAAGTTGTGATACTCCTATAATGAGATATTCTGAATTTTTGGGAAATTCTAATGTCTTAGGGAAATAATAAGATAAAATGACCAAAAAGATATTTATTTTTTGTAGCTGATTTGACCTAGTTATCCAAAACTGATATAATCATCCACCAATAGCACCATTTATTTATCTAATAATATAATCTGTTCCAAAGGCAAATCCAAACACCCCAAAGATGCATTTCATGTACAAAAAATTAGTATTCATGAAACAAGTAGTGATCTACCTGGCCACAGCAATATCCTTAGCTTCAGCAGAAAAAAGCCCTGCAACTATTTTGGGAAGCCCTAAAAAGGGCCCACCAATATTCATCACAGCTTTTATATGCTTATCACACCAATCTGATCCGCCACCGCCACCCATTGGAGCTGGTGATTCGACCCATTTCATAAAATGTAAAAAGTACAAAACACCCATAGAATGTGGAATTACAACCACCTTTTCACCGCTTGTGGCTACCATGAGTTCTATATTGCTTTTCATCCTGCTTAGAGTTTGATCACGTACCTGATTATCATTATTTATTGAAAAGAGGTAACAATTGTTAAAACATGTGCCCATACTTGAGAGATACTTATGTGGAGGCCACCCAAGCATTCAACTATTTTTACTAAGGCCACCCATATATATTAATATATGTGGCAAGTTCAATCCATTTACTTCCATGGGCAGGCCTAGATGGTGTGCATGCATGTCAACCAACACCCATGAATTTTATTTTTTTTAACGGAACCCCGATTCACACCCAAGATTTTTTTAACACCAACACCCATGAAAATTTTTATGACCACTAATGCTAAAAAAGATTAATATAATTCTTTTAATTTTGTGAAGTTTAACTTATTAGAAAACAAATAAATAACTTATTAAACTCACTGAAATTATCAACTAAAATCTATTAAACAAATTATTAAAACCACTTAAACCCATATCCCTAGTACCCATTAAAATTTAAAACCCATCTCAAGCAAACATTTAAGCCTACCCAAATTTTAGACCCTTCACCTTACCTTGCCACTGGTCTACCTTTTGAATTGGGGTTTCATTTGGTTTTGAAATGCGGTTTCTTATTGATGTTAAATTGTATGTTGAATTTTCTCGGATTCGGGTTTCTGTGATCGATTCAATCCGGTAAAAAAAGTTTGATGACCCGACCCGACTATAAATTCCTCTAGATAGAAATACAAAGATTGAAAAGTTTTGACCCACATGGAAAAAATCCTGGGTCTGCCGCTGTTTACTTCTGAAGGGTTGATTAGGGTTTATGTTTAATCTCTAACGAGTCAAACTGGTTGAAAGTTGCCTAAACTGAATTGTTAGTGCATGCCTTCTAAATCACTTTATGCCTAAAAGAAAAGAAGATGAATATTGTAATAATCTTAATCTAGTATTTGTAATTATATTTAACACAAATTATATATAAGAGATGGAAAAAGGTGATTTAGGTCAACCTAGACCGAGCCCATTTCCCCACCCCTATAGGGCATCAAGATGTGTTCACTTTCGGTACTAACAAATCCAACTAAGCAGATTTTGTTTAAATTCGACAAAAACACACTGGTTTCTTTTGTTTACATTAAATTGTTGCTTAACTCGATAACATGGTTTTATTGTCTTTAAGCAGATTTTGAGGGCATTTTCATCATTAAGCATTCTTCTCGCAGATTTGGTATAAAAACAACTGGATACATACCTACGTAACCTAAAACAAGATTCAATACACGGTTGGCCTTATTATATAAATAGCTGTGCTCCAATTATGTTATCTCATTGTTTGGCATATAACTATATGGAGAAAGTTTTGTAAAAAAGCATACTTCAGTATTCTGAAATGAGAGCCTCCAATCATAAGCAGCCATATACATGTTTTTTTCCTCATATCCAATGCGGGCCAAATTTGCGATCAAAACTGCCCATACAAAATAGCCCGCAGCAAAGTAATCGGCTGCCACAAGTCCAGATACAGGCCTGACTCGTACACCAGGAGGGTCCAGCCCAGTTTCATTATCCAGTGACATATGCTCAATCCAGCACAATGGCCTGCAGATGATACACGGTAGATATTATTTTGAAAAGATTAGTGTAGTGTGATTGGATATGGTGATTAATAATAGTAATTTCAATAATAAAAAAAGCTAAAATATAAACAGTCATATACTAACATTGCTACACATTTCCATGTTCAATATATAAACAAAATGGTTTAATTTCCATGCTTCTAAAATTAATTGATGGGACCATCAAGCTATTTATGGTGGAAGTAAACAGTACTTTTTACCTTTTATGTTAAATACATGCATATACATTACTATCAGAAATTCAAAGTTGAAGCACAAACATGTTTAATCCCCCCACCCCCACCCCCAACCCAATAGTTGTTACAAATTGATTTCACCAGTTCTTTCAAGGTACTTGTGACACGACACGAGAACTGCACAATAACTATGGAAGTATGGAGATAATTTTTCAGTGGTCCATACTACTAATAAAAAAATTTCATGCACCCCAAATTAATCCACCATTGAGCTACCAATCTACAGCATATTACAAGACTAAGGCACAAAACAGCTTGCAATAAGTTTCTTTCTTATCCATGTTCCGTGATTTCAAGAAAACGGGTTTGATTTCTATGGTTAATTTTGGTGAAAATGGAGAGTGTATTTGCGCTTCTATCACAGAACAACCCTTATGGTTCTGTAAAGTCAAGAACTTTAGGTTGGACAGTGTCAAACAAAAGGAACGTTTAATATGAAGGCGTGTAGATACCAAGGTTTAGAGAGCAACAAAATATGCTACAAAAACATAAATATGCTTTATTATCAAAAATCAAAGTGTTGGAGCACAAACATGCATAATTTGGCCCGTTAAACCAATGATTTTTCCATTCTTCTTTCAAGTCAGCACATGAACCAACTGCCCAAGGCATTATTGAGACAAGTACCTAGTGGTCCACACTGAGTTTCTATTTTCCATTAGGGATTTTGGATGTGTGTATTGAAAGCTATTATGTGACAATGTATAATGATTCACATAATCACCTTCACTTAAAGATGGTGCACCTGATAGCTTTTGATGTAATCCTCTATGTTCAAGATTTGCAATAATATCTCTTAATATTCTTTAGTGTTTGGTAAATTCTGATTATTAAAGAAACTACCAGATAAAAGGTAAAACAAAGGTAAAGTAAGTTCATAATCACTAAACAATCACAATCAAATTCTTGATTTCCATATAAAATAAGTTTGTGAAAGAAAGTTCCACAGTAAAAACACAAACATAGAGCCATATGGCATTTCATCTTCCTCATTCATCCATGATACTATCACAGTATCGCAACTCAACAACAGCAAGAGGGCTGCTTAATTAGACCTAAATAATGAATGAAATGCAATGATAACATCATAAAACTGCAATGGCACACAATAGAGATAAAACTTACTAATTACCTTCTATATACTTCACCAAAGGTGCCACCCCAAAGCCGCTTCCTAAACAGCCCATCCATACAGGGGTGCCCTTCCCACAATTCAAGCCCACCGGTCACAATCCCCGGTACAAACACCACCGGATGCTTCGCCTTCAGCCCTTCCTTATGCAACTTCACACCCGGAGGGTCCGGCGTAGGTCCTGTAATCGCCTCCGTCACGTACTGCGGGAACGACGCCGGCATCGTATTGTAAAGGAACAGCAAAAACCACCAAGTCGAACATATAAATCCGATCAACCAACAACAGTTATCTATACATGAACGCTTACTCCTCTGTTTCTTCAAACTGTTGATATTATGTTGGTTATTATTCAAATCGTTCGTTGTTTTCTCCTTTTCTGTCTTCCGTTCTTCGAAATTGTCGTCAGTTTTAGACGCCGATTGCTGGCTGGAGGTGGTTGTTTTCTTGGAATTACCGCCTCCACCGCCCTTTCTCCGCCTCGCCGACGGCATATCTCTTTGAGAATATGTGTGTGAATGATGAGAGAGCTATGTTATCGATCGAATGTGATCTGATAAACGTTTTGCAGTAGTTCGTTTGACAGCTGTTCGCATAGTAAACTGAGAACAGTGCTATAACATTTTAAACCCTAACTCTAAACTAGAAGGATCGCCTATTGCTTATCAGATATATATATATGGCGACGTATATATGTACAGAAATAGGGGATAGAGGCACTGTGTATGAGAAAAGAAACCGGTGATCGGAGGTGAAAGAATCTCCGGTGATCGGAGGTGGAAGAATCTCCGGCGATCGAGTGATCACCGTTAAAATTGATGGAGGAAGGTCGAGGGAAGAGAGTGTATGTTGGATCTGACGTGGGCCCAGTTATGGAACAAAGCTGATGAAAAATACTTTTTGCGTTTGTATGTACTATAGTCCCCCAACTATTATTGATTGATGAAGTTGACCTTAAACATTCTGAATTTTCAAAGAGACCCCTGAATCAGTTTTGTCGTGAGTGCGCTTTTCCGGATAAAGAACCCCTTGTCTCCTCATCACCTTGGGTTGGGTCTTCTCCAATGTAATATGTGACAGGTTGTCGTCATGGAGGAGAGAGTGCGGGGAGAGAAGCTTGTGCGGATGGATATTTTCTTAATAAACTAACACGAACAAGAAATCTCATTCTATAAGTGTTCGTGATCAACCCAAGATGATGAGGACAAGAAATCGATGATGTGGTCATATGAAGCATTCTTCACCATTAGTGCCTCTTGAACGAGGTGTTTCTATCCACAAAGATCGTCCACATGGCCGATTTTGTCCTTCGTCACCATTGCACTGGGTTTGATTTTGGGATAGTCGTTCCCCATGAACGTGGAAAAAAGGTGTATGGTGACACTAATATACTTATTTTATTATATTAAATATATGTAAAGAGAGGGTAAATATTTAAATAAAAAGAGTAAATGACATGGTAATTTTTTTATCTTCTTATGGAACGATATTTGGTGTTTTTAAAAAATTAGTGTTATATGATTTGACGACCGAATAGACATGTTTTTAGTGCTTTTAGGTCTTCTTATTTATGATGTTATTAGTCAAGCCATTTTAGGCACTCATTCTACAAGTTTAGTTTAGCCAAGAACTAAAAACGAATTAGAGCGGACTCATTATACTTTTAATTATTATATATATATATATATATATATATATATATATATATATATATATATATATATATATATATAGTGATGAGTGGTTAAAATAAAGAATTATTGATCATGTCATAATGTTTTTTTTAAATGTTTTTATGTCTCTTTATTTGAGTGGTTTGAAAGCATTAATTTTTTTATAATTTAATCATTGACTATACTTGTTTTTAAATGTGTTTAGGTTTTTATGACGTGTAAATTGTGAAATTTTTTTGTAAACTCTATCCATTACTAATATACTTTACTACCTGTTATTTGTAAAATTCGAATCATTAACATTACACACTTAACTTTTCATTTGAGACCTAATTTGTGGATAAGAATTTTTTACTTTAACGTATGTCTTAGAAATTTTGGAGGGCTTCATATATTATTATTATAAAAGTGGAGTTGGTTGAGAATTTACAAAAGAATGGTGGCATTTTGTATGCAATGTAAACTTGAGGGGTCCACTTGTAGTACGCCGCTGTCATTTGTTGAGAGGTGATGAGGTCAGCCATAACTTACGGATGCAAGACGTAACTTTTCTAAACTTAGGATTCTCTAAATAAAAATAAACATAAATACATAAATTTAGTATCCACTGATATTAAGCCCACTCATGTTAAGATTAAGATAAAACCGTGTCAAGTTGTATTAATTTCACATCACCATCAGTAACCATCAGTACCAGAAAAACTCGTATTAAAAAATAATAAAAACAAAATATAACAACCAAAGGTAAAATAAATGTAAAAATATTAAACCACGCACGTGAAGAGTAAAACATTAAAATTTAAAAAACAATAGCTAAGTCGATATAAGAAACGCGTGTTGCGACGATGATGTTAAACGTGAAAAAATAAACGTAACAACATCGAACAACACGTGCACATTATGACGTGTTAACTCTCATAACTTATATCATAAATCAAAAAAATATATAAAAGATGAAAAATATAGTGTTAAAGTTCAAAGTTAAAAATTGTAGGGGTTAGATTGTAAAAATTATAAAAATATTAGGCCTGAAACAAAAAATTAAAAAAAGAAAAAGATATGTATAACATTTTATGTAGAGTAAATTACACTTTTAGTCCCTGTGGTTTGGTGGTTATAACGCTTTTCATCCAATAGTTTAAAAACGTCCGGTTTAACCACTGTGGTTTAAAATATGTATCAATCAAGTCCAAGACACTAAGGGGCTGTTTGACAGCCTCTTAATCAGCCTCTTAATGGTTCAGATGTCTGAATGGTTCAGCACTTAATGGTTCAGACTGTTTGTTTCGCAAGCAGATGTCTGAATGATTCAGACATTTGCCTCTGAATGGTTAAGCATTATACTAGTGCTGAATGGTTAAGAGGTATAATGCTGAATGGTTAAGACCTCTTATCTGAATTGGTCAGACATTCGTATTTGAATAGTTAAACGATATACTAGCTCTTAATGGTTCAGACCTATTAATGGTTTAACACTTAGGTGCTGTTTGTTTTTTCTGCAGGAAAACGTCTGCAGTCTGCGAACCACATCTGCAGACATCTGCAGCAGAAGAGGTGGACCAAATGTCTGCAGTCTGCAAGGAAAAGACTGTTTGTTTTTAACATCTGCAGAATCAAAAAAATACATATAACAAATCAAAAAAAAAAAACAAACTAACCATATACAAACAAACTAACTAATCAAAAAAAATACTAACCATATACAAACAAACTAATCATACTAATAACAAATAAAAAAAAAAAAAAACGTACCTGCAGGTGGGTCGCGAAGGGTGGTGCGAGGGGGCTGCGGTCGGAGGGGGCTGCGGTCGGAGGGGGCTGCGGTCGGAGGGGGAAGGGTGGTTCGCGAAGGGGGAAGGGGGAAGGGGGAAGGGTGGTTCGCGAAGGGGGAGGGGGCTGCGGTCGGTTCGCGAAGGGGGAGGGGGCTGCGGTCGGAGGGTGCCGCGGTGGCGCGGTGGTGCGGTGGTCCGACGGTCGCGCGGTGGTGCGGTGGTCCGGCGGTGGTGCGGTGGTCCGGCGGTGGTGTGTGGTGGTGTGTGTGAAGATGAGTTGTGAAGATGATTTGTGAAGATGATTTGTGAAGGGAGAAGAGGTTTGATGAAATGTCTTCCCGCCTGAAGACACTAGTCCATGTCTGCACCAAGAAGACCTTGCGCAGACCTTTTTTAATGAAACGTCTTCTGAAAAACAAACAGTCTGTGCACTCAAAACATCTTCCCGCGTCTGCGTGCGCGCAGATGAAGAGGTGGGGAAGAGGTTTTCTTAAAAAACAAACACCACCTTAATGGTTCAGACCTCTTATTGGTTCAGTACTTAATCATTCAGAAGTTGCCAAACAGCCACTCTCATCTAACTTTTCTGTTAAGTGTATGCAAAAAGACAAAAATACCCTTGGACTTAAATTGTTACTTACACAATCACTCTCTCCTTTCATCCTCTTCACAACCCTTTATTCCCCCTCCATCACCACCATGCCCTGTGAATCATCACCACCACCATCAATGGTGCTTCCGCAAATCATCACCAAATCTACCGTCTTTCCCACCACCAAATCCACCATACCAGACCTCCAACTCTCCACCTCCGACCTCCCCATGTTATCTTGCCACTACATCCAAAAAGGAAACCTTTTTCTCCCACCACCGTCTCCGGCCACCACCATTGAGTATCACCTAACTGCATATACCCCGAAAACACAGCAAGAGCGTGATCCGCACCTCTCGAGACCTCAGGAACCTTAATCGCCCTATCCAACACCGGAATCGCCTCCTCAAACCTCCCTAAACTGCAGCAAATCGCCGCAACAACGTGCAAACACATAGCCAGATCAAGGCTCGGCTCACCTTCAACCGCACATCGCTCAAACGAATTCGACGCACGCAGCGCATAATCCAACGCCTTACGCGGTCCATCACCGGACGCAATCGTATCACGCGCGAGCTTAAGCAGAAAAGGACCTAGATCCGGGTTATCCAGCGACAATTCATCAAGCAGAGACAGCTTCTCCGGCGATTTCTTCTTCCCGGAGACCCGATCCGGCGACGACTTCGCGCGTGACGACGACGGCGACGGAGGCCTTCGTTGCGCCGGTGACGTTATTTTGGGGTTAATCGAGTCCGAACGCTCCGGAGTCTGCCAGATCCGATGGTTCTGATTGTTGTTGTTGCTGCTGTTGTTGTTGTTGTTGTTGTTGTTGTCTTCAGGAATGGTGATTCGTGGTGGCGTTTTGACGGAGACTAATCCAGGCATGGTGGTGAAGGTGATGTATCAGAAAACGTCAACAATATGCAGATCTCAGTTTTGATTGTATACACTATAAATCGTGAGGTGTTAAACAGTCATCAATGGAGATTGGAGAACAGTGAGATGAGAGATTCTTCAATTTACAGATAAGAACATGCGACCATTCAGATTGGTTGTTGGTGACTGTTACTCGGTAGCTGCAGTGTGTGTGTGTGTGTGTGTGTGTGTTGTGAGAAAAGAGAGAGAGAGAGAGAGAGAGAGAGAGAGAGAGGAGAGAGAGATGATTTATGATTATATATGATAACACTTTTAATCCAAGGGTATTTTTGTCATTTTTAAAAAAGTTAACAGAGTAATTGAATGTAGTTAATGGTTTGGACTTAATTGTGACAAATATCAAACCATAATGGTTAAATCGAGCACTTTTAAACTATTGGATAAAAATGGTTATAACCACCAAACCACAGGGACGAAAAACGTAATTTACTCTTTTATGTACATGATACAACAATTAATGCAACCATAAATTGATAATTAGTAAAATTTAAATGTCAAATAAATAAAAATTTACAACACTATCATTATTCATTTTTAGTGTTAAAATATATATATTCAAGAAGTGTTAGGTTTAAGTAAATAATGTAAATTCATGTGTGAAAGTAAAGTATGATTAGAAACACATGTCATTCTTTTGTGTTTCCTTAGTCATTTTTCTTGACTCGTTCTTTTGTTAATTAAATAATTTTCTTTAATTGCTTTATACCTTTTTGGTTTCTCATCTCTAAGCTATTATATAATAATGCTATTAGTTTTTTGTAAAACATTTTTTAGTTATAAAAAAGTTAGGTTTGTTCATAAACGTTTTCATAAATTGAACATTTCTATAGAGGTCCTTTTAAAATATATGTATATAATTTAGGTAAAATAAGTTGATTAAATATGTAATCGGGCAATTCTATAGAGATCCTTTTAATATATGTGTATAATTTTTCATTCTCTTATGCGATACACTACAATACCTTAAATACAAAGGTCGGTAGGCAATAAGAGGCCACAGATTTTTGGTATATTTAATTAGGTTGTTTTCAGTAGCTTGAGTAAAAGTGAGTGGTATCAGGAATGGTTAAGACTTTAGCCTTTATACCAACTACTATGGGTTTAAATTCCAAGGGTTGTTTTTATGTTTGTTAAATTTTTTTACTTTTTATTTTTCTTTAAATTGTTTTTTTTCTTGAGCCATTTTGTTTTGTCGTTTCAATATTACATTCTTTATATATACTAACGTGCTAGACATAATATTTTTTTCTACCTATATCAAACTGACACAACTTTATATATTTCTCTTATGTACTTAACAATATATTGTTTTCTGTACCGGTTTTTTTGTTTCAATATTAAGTCATGTTTGTCATGTTTACGTTGCAACGTGCGAGACACAATACGTCGCACCAGTTATACATAATACTCTTTTCCACCTATATCGAACTACCACAACTTCATATTTTTCTTTTATGTACTTAACAATATCTTTTTCTTGTACTAGTTTTGTTGTTTCAATGTTAAGTCATGTTTACGTCTCAAAGTGCAGGACACAATACTCTATTCTGCCTATATCAAACCACCGTAAATTCATAGGTTTCACTTATATACTTAACCACGTTAATGTCACAACCGCAACACGCATGATAAAGTTTGTAAACGCGTCGCATTGCGCGGGTTTAATCTATAATTCTTTTATTAATTTTTCAAACATGACATAGATTATAGATTCATAGCTCGGTATTATTATGGCCCGTTACTATTGAAATCAACGAATCCAGAAGCAAGGTCCCATGTACTCGAGTTTCGATTACGACAATCGTGTGGCGGTGGTGGCTGGTGGTGATGCAGAGCCTACGTATCTAATCAGAACTTCTTGAGGAAGAAGATGATACTTGATTCCGAGCTCTTCAAAGATGTTCTTCAGCTCCATCACAAGGTTTGATCTCCTGTCGCTTTTCTCTTCATAGTTCTGAAAGTTGATCGTATGAGTTACGTACAGGCTCATTTTCATCTTATTTACATCTTCGATTTCCCTAACCCTAACACTGTGCTTTGGACGCCACAATTGAGGTTTGCTATCTATGTACCTGAGAAATTAGATCACGAATTAACATCTACATTAGACATAAATCACAACCAAAAGTCAACATCATACTGTAATTGCACGAGAGAAGTGTTAATTTTGTTATTGTTTTGGTTTTATGAATTTGAAGAACATTTTTTTTTACAAATTTGTAGTATTCGATGAACACAAACCATGGATTAGGTCTCCAATTGATATGTTAAATCTGAAATCCTGCCCTCGTTGTCAATCCCCAAAACATCTACCTTCATTCCTTGTTTCCTACACAGAATAAGACACTCTACCCTTAATTAAAACTACAGGCATATCACATATCTAGTCCTAAGTTATTGCAACAATTCTAAGTTGGTTGAAGCAGATGATAAACAGAATTGAATCAATTGTCACACTAAGAAATATAGAGAAGTATAATTGACATACGTTTTGATTTTAGCTTTTAGGGCTAAGATTTTCTCCATTGAAGTAGAAACATCCAAATCAAACTCCACTGAATCGCTCATCTCAGGGCTTCTGTTGAAGTTGCTAATGGCTTTGGTAGCCAAGATTGAATTTGGGTAGTAAATCTTCTCATTATCATACCTCAGGAATACCGTTGTCAATATGTTTACTTCCTCTACAACAACCTATAGGTTTATGCTCATTAAAATAACTAAAGTAGAACAACTCTGCATAAAAGGTAAGAGCAAATTTTAGCAAGCAGATTAGGTATTTAGGTCCATTGAGTTACCTGAACACCATCAACGACACAACGATCACCAACATCAAAAGGGTGCATCACAAACACGAATATGATGGCTTCAAATGCTGTCTTAGCAGAGGTCCCAAACATGAAAACTCCAAGTAACAGCTGAGATGAGATGAAAAGCAATACTTCTGTTGTGGCGAAACCCATGAGAAGTAACCAAACGATTATGAGTACAAATAACGTAAACCCAGAAACAAGCTTGTTTAGCTCTTCTATGGCTGTTTTTGTGTCTTTCAAAGAAAGTGCCAGAAATTTACGCTCCTTGTACACATTAACCTAGAAAGCAAGATGAAATTTTTAAGGGAATACAACATTAAGGATTGATGTTGATAATGAATGTGAAGCAATTGAAAGTTATTTGCTAATTACCACCCAATTACTAAATGACTTCTTCTTAATCCGCCCAGTTTCCACCGCGCCTTCGAACAATGGAAGCACTTTCTTCACATCATCTTTGCTCATAAAACGCAAAAGATCATCCTCTTCGATGTACCTAGTTTATATGACTATTGTAAATCACAAGATGCATCAAGAATAAGGGCAAATTCAATACAATAACAATAACTTTTCAAAACTATTTTCTTCTTATGTTCCAACCTGGTTATTAAAGTTTTGGAAATTATCTAGTTTGATGATTAATTTCATTCTTGCACCAACATGGTAACTAAAGGTTACCCCCTATTTGATAACTATTTGTTACACTATAGTTAGCATATTAGCCTTTAAAAACCTCTAATTACCATGTTAGGACATAAAAGAGTATAGTTACCACGGAGGCCATTTTGAAATGTGTGTTGCTATTCTAAGGAAATTGCGTGAAGAATAATGAACCAAAAGATCAAGAAACATGGTTAAGATTAATCTTACTTGTGCCCATGTTTAGCAACATTTCGAAATATAGTATAACCCGCATTTTGAGCTTCCCATTCACAAGTAATTGTTCCATCTTTTTGCTCATTCTGCTCAGCAGCATCCTCACTTTCATCAAGTGCATTAGAAAGTGTAGAAAAACCCGACTTACTTATAATTTTAATTAATCCTTTCATTGTCCAGGCGGATACCTTTCCACGCTTCATTTTCTGTAGCTTCTGCACGTCAATAATCTTTTCTTTCTTTTGTTCATTTTTAGAACTTTTGAAACTCAGTTGCCTGCTTGGTATGCTTTCAGAATCCCCCATCAATGGAGGTCCTGAAAGTGTCTGAAGAACATATTGATGGAAAATATTTTCTTGGATTCTATCAAAGAATATCTTAACATGAAATGAAGAAGCTAAGATTTTTACTAACAGAGTTTTAAGGATCCATGCACCGGCACCAACAAGTGTAGAGGCAATCCCCCTTGTGATATAGTTTAATACTTTGGTTGTGTCTCTCGATCTGTGGACCCCGCGGTTGATCAGTAGGCCCCACGTTAGTAAAATCAAACCTATCCAGATAAAAACCCGAACACTCTTCTGCAGGCTATAAACAAAATACAAAACTTTCTTCTTAAGCAAGAATTCCTTTTCAATCAAGAAAACCACTGTGTTCGTAACCCACTCTGAAAACAAACGACCGCAGAAAATTACCAATACCAAAACACACCATTTCCATAGTTCTAAACTCCATATTCTTTTATCCAGTTTATCCACAGTTGTGCTAAGAATTAAAACCGCCATTATGCAAACAAATAAACTGAACTCGATAATAAACCAAACCTTAAATTTCTTGGATCGTTTTCTTGTTTGGTTCCCTTCGATAATTTTTGTGAAATATGCATCTTCATCATCATCCTCTTCTCCTTGTGACACCAGTAATGGTGTTCTAGGTGTTATTGGAGGGGTAACTTTGGGGGATTTTGTATTTCCTGAAGGAGAACCACCTGTGTCCACTTTATTATTTTCCACTTTCCAATTGCTAGGAACCACTGGTTCAATGATTCTTGATTTTGCCTTGGGGTATGGAGACTGGGCAAGTGATCTTCTGTTAGGATCTTCATCAGCTTTCACAACCGTAACTGGATTAATATTTGATATCTCTATAGTCGAAGAGCTTGATCCCGTAAACGAAGGCACTTTCTTCCTTGGTCTAAGACCCGAGTCTTGATTCGGTTGAACCGCCTGGATGGTAACCAGTGGCGGGTCAAGAAACTTTTTAAAAGAGTAAGATCCAGATTCTTGTTTCTCAATCCCCCCAACCTTCACCTCTTCATTTGGATCACTAGAATTTGGTTTTTCTTCAGCACCTGAAATCTCTACTATGACATCATCTCCATCCACCTTTTGTTCTTCCATGAACTATTCTGACATGCAATTTGAAACTAATCTTGTTTTTTTTTCCCTTGATTTCTTTCTTGTTCTGCTTATGATCAGCCATGACCAAACACAATACTAAAACAACATAGATAAAGACAAAGTCAAAGGAAATGACACAAGTTGGTGTATAGGATTAGGCGCAGCCATGAACAGTATCAACTTTCAATTGATCAATTAAAGCATGTTGTATATATAAAAATTTATTTAAATGTGTTGATGATATAAATAATGATATTGGGTTAACAAAAAGAATACTATTTCTTGAGATTTAGGAAGAAAACAGGAAACAACGGTGCAAGTTGCAGTCTTTGCGAAGCTTGCCATGAGAAAAGTGGGGTCAATTTGGATATTTTAACCAACAATTGTCAAGAGATAACAAATCAGCATGTGTTTTTTTAGGAAATCAAACATTGATTAGGTGTAATGATGTTCCAAATTTGACTAGGGGGTTGTTAATTGCACATCACAAAATGAGCTTAAGATTGAAATAAAAGGCTGGACTGGGTCTAAAATCTAAATGGGTTGGGAAGAAAACGAGTCTACTTGTTTGACTCGCTTAATAAATAATCGTGTTTGGTTGGATTATAGATTAACTTGTTGACCTTTTAAATTTAGAATAAGAATTTAAAAATATAAATTATAAGCCTCCACCCGGAGTGCAAAACATGAGCTAAATCATGCATTGTTACACCCTTTCTAAGTTCAACCTGCAATCCGATTAACCTACTAACCCGTTTAGATACTGGTTACACGGGTCATGTCTAATCAGGCCGCTACTCAATTGATGCGTGCACAATTCATGCAATCCATGCATCCTCGCACGTCAAGCGACCACATAGAGGAGTAGGAGTCAGTTTCGTTTCAGTTTCTCGGTAGTTGTTTATTTAAGTCATGTAATGGAGTAATGCTAGTGGTGATAAGTGATAGTAGGAGTAGTTGGGTCAAAACACTTGGTGTATTTGGTTGCAAGGATATATAACTAGTTTTGGTATTTGATTATTGTAGATATGAATATGAACTAATTCCATGAAGCTTCTCTTATCATCTTATGTTACTTCTGTTTTCTCCACTTCTGTATTTGACCGTATCATTTGGTATCAAAGTCGTTTCATCTATGGCGCTTGTGTGTCGAGTTCTACGAGGTGTACAAACTAAAGCCTTAGATCGCCTTTTTTTGTACAAGCGTACTAATTATTGGGACCCGGTATCCACCTTCTCAAAGGCAACAAGTTAAGGAGCATGATCTATTGTCCATTGTTGAACCATAGTCAAACTGGGGTATGCATATATGCCACCATAGCTGGATAACACTTAATTGACAATAGAGGTTCCCACACTTACTACTTCACAGATCCTTAATTACTGTGGTGGCAATATTAATGATGGCCACTATCACCCTAACTCAAATACTAGTTCATGGCGGTCACCTCATCAATATACTGTATCATGCTCTACCAAAGCCGTGCAACATATATACCTATGCGCACCTCATCTCTAAGGATCAACTTGATGACTTGCTCACTAAACCACCTATAACATTCATAAATCTTGATTTAAGATTGGAGTCTCTTATGGCTCCTACATCTTATGCAGGTATGGTAAGCACAAGTCAAATAGATAATGGAAAAAAATCATTCTAGCCTCTAGAATTAGTTGCCATTATAATGCATCTACTTTGCTTTGTTTTTGTTTCCACCCTGCATCAACATAGAGTAAAAGTTTCTTTGATATATTTTACTATGCAAAAGACTACGATGAAGAGTACAACTCACACAGTGGTAGTCTAAACTCTAAAGCCATTTTGTGTGCCAAAATACCTTTTGGGTTGGAGTCTGTAGATGCTATGCTTTGGGCTCACCTTTCTACCACTCTACTTCATGATAAGTATAGTACTTGCCTATGAATGGCTTTTGCTGGCATCCACGGAGATAACGTTGCCGATGCACCCTTTACCACTTTATTGCACTAGTCTTTGACAATCATCCACACTTTATAATACAATATATGCCATATATTAACCATTATTAGCAGGGATATTATTTTAATATAAAAGTTAAAGAGTTAATTGTATACAAGTACTATATTCTTTATAATATGTGTTAAACAAGTTTTGTTCACGAGTTGACGGGTCAAACCCAACATGAACCCAAAAAATTCATATGAATCTAAACATGACACATATCTGAAATTATGTCGGACGCATAAACCTGACCAAGAGTTGTATATCTACATGATGATATAGATATGACCCGTTAAAACCCAGAAAAATTATATTTTTGTATTTTTTCTACATAATATTATAATAGTACTAATAAAAGAAGGAAGCGGCAAAAATGTCTATAGAACACCAAAATGCCAAGAAAACACATTATCCGAAATATAGAATACTACCAGGTTGACTCTAGCCGCAGTCAATTAGCTAAACTTGTTTAGCGTTTTAAACCCAAATATGATGAAAGTCATTTAGACTAACTCCAAACTCGTGAATTGAATGCAATGTTGATTCACAAGAAAATTAAAGTAACACATTTTGAAGGCAAATATACCATTTGGTTGGCAGTGTTGTCCTGCCTTCACCATTTGGCACAAACTCGAATTCACCAATTGGCTCCCTCCTCCCTCTCTCTACCTTCAACACCACCTAAGCTACTCTTCTCCCTCCCTTACTCTACCACCTCACTTAAAATGCCCTCAACATCTTCCTCCCATCCCCTTTCCGGCAAGGACACCACCCATCCGTAGTGTTTTAAAACTCAACCATGTGATCTAATGTGACACCCTACACATATCCCATATCGGTCGTAGACAGAAGAGATTCCTGGTTCATAAGGAATGTCTGGCCTTTAATATCACCAACGCGTTTTGAGTGTATTGATTGTGGATGAGAGGAGAATTTTACAGTTAAGCGTGCTCAGGTCGGAGCAATTCAGGGATGGGTGACCTCACTGAGAAATTTTCATCCGGGCAACCAAAAGCAAATCCGTAAGCTTCTCGTTGACAAAGCGGACATATTGGTTGTACGAGAGGCCGGGTGTTACAGAATGGTATCAGAGCCACTCCTATGCCGTTCGGGATGTGGGACATACCTCACCAAGGATGGTGACTTCTCGGGCTCATCGAGGACGATGAGTTCAGGGGGGGGTGATTGTGACACCCTACACATATCCCACATCGGCCGTGGACAAAAGAAATTTCTGGTTCATAAGAAATGTCTGACCTCTAATATCACCAACGCGTTTTGGACGTATTGGCTGTGGATGAGAGTTGAACTCCACAGTTAAACGTGCTCAGTTGGGAGCAATCCAGAGATGGGTGACCTCTCTGGTAAGTTTTCACCCGGGCAACCAAAAGCAAATCCGTGAGCTTCTCGTGAGCGAAGCGGACAATATTGGTGGTACGAAAGGCCGGATGTTACATCTAACTTTTTCACTGCATAAATCACATGCTACAAATTTAACTCGGCTACGGACAAGTATGACATTATATTGATAGAAATAACTCTATATATTCTATCCTTTTATTGTTAATACTTTTATTTAAGGCATATTGTTTGTATTTTTTCTTTACATCTACAATTTATTAGAATAAAAACATTACATCTTGTAATTTGCAGGACTAGTGTTGTCTTTAACTTTAAATAACAGTACACAATTTGCTCAATTCAAAATTTTGACGGTTCACCTTTTTAGGCAAAACATTTTACCTCTTGTTTCTTTGTTGGAGTTTGATTATAAGAGTATCTTCAATGTTATAGATTTCAAAGGTTGACAAATGTGTTGCATCAGTTTTCACATCAAATTTTCACACTTGGCCATCATTTTTATTTTTAAGCCAAAACAACGTAACTACTAATTATTAAGGCTAAAACCATAACATTTTTTATATGTACATCTAATTTGATTGTATTATATTTCAGTGTAATTAACTAATTATTTTGTAACAGTATTTTAGTTCTAAAATACTATTAAAATATATTTAGAAAGACAGTTTTGTTTTAATCATATAATAATAACAGATTTCTATTTAAAGTAAGTAGAGTTGTGTATAATCTCATCAACTTCTATCAAGAATGTATTAATTTTTATATACCTTGACCACGGTTATTTATAAATTATTATAAAATTTTATCCATTTTAGATCTCTTTATAAATTTTAATAATAAAAATGAAAATAATTATCAAAATAAATATATTAGCTAGAAAATACTATTTCTGTGTACCCAAATGATACCAATGTGTTATAACGTTATAATCTTGTTGTGAATAAATGATTAAGATTTCATAGTAGGATTTAATAGATGTGATTATACAAATAAAAGTTAGCTAATAATGAAGCTAGCTAATGATTTAGTAATAATAAAACAAGTGAGCCAGAAGTAGGCTAGAAGAGTAAAGATCTACTAGAGGTAGAAAACAAGAGAAGAGTAAACAAGAGAAACAGAGATTCTTTAAATAGTGACAACTATTTTTGTCTTAATATTTTGGACTCTTGATGTTGATGGCACCCACACCCACACCACGCTTCTAATTGTGTGAAGTAGGGATCATATATGTGGGTCTGGTATTGCTCACCTTACTTCCTTATTTTTTCTTTATAAATTCGTGTTTTATCAATCTTATAACCTTGGTTATTCGTTACTCTTTACTTATTAAGCCTGTATCTATGTGTATTTGAAATTTTATTTGATTTAAAATTATCAGTTGGAAACCACTTATCTAAAATCTAATTCTAAACTCATCTAAAAACTTTTTGAAATATCAAATATTCAATCACACTTCTATATATGTATAACTTTAAGACTTTTAAGTTCATAACTTTAACACACTAATTATTAGACATATTAAAATTATAAACCATAATTCATTTTGTGTAGATACCGGTAAACAGATTGTGATAATCATACGGTATTATTGTATTACCTAATATCATACTCATTTCATACCAACCCTTAAATGGGGGAAACACTTTACTTTGAGCCCTTGAACCCGACCCAACGGTAGCTTGCCACCCCTTTTACCCGCCAGGTATCTTTTAGTATCCTTAGTGTGCTCTGAAAGTTGTACGGTACAACTCCCAACACACAAATTCAACCTCAAATATTCACGTTTAATTTGTTCCCTTAAATCTTACAAAAAAAAAAAAACTAAATTCACATGGCCAACCTCATAAGGTTCATATTGTGCCTATTTCACGTTTAATTTGTAATGTTACTGGGTCATGGTATGCATGAGGGTCGTGGTACGCATGTTTAATTTGAATGTCTCCGAGCGTATTGAGTCAACACGCTAGGGACAATTGGATATTGCAAATAGTATTGATGTTTTGGTTTGTTTTGCGGTCAATATTTGGTTCTTTCCACGATCCATTGAGTGTAAAAATAATGAAATTTGATGTATGGTAGTAGTAAAAATAGATTTTTGGACGTAAAAAAAGGTTTGTAAAATAAAGTTGTATTCATAAATCATAATGCAAATATTAAATTTAAAAGCCTAACCATTGAACGGCAACGGTGTTCCACACGAGCTCGTTGAACCCGACCCTGTACCCGTGGGGTGCTTAGGGTGACCTAATCGTGTACTTGAATACCCGTATCAGTGTTTCCAAAAATACATTAGTGTGGACTTCCCTTGTTTTCCCGCTCTATATATATCTCTCTCCTTCACTCGCCTTCTCCTACATTGAAGCCGTGCCATTTGGCTTTTTAACCACCATTAAAGCATCAATCAATCATCTCTCCCTCCTTTTCATTCAAATCTGCACATCCATCTTCATCCCATAATATGTGTGTTCATTCACTTGAATCCAGTTTCTTCTATATATTAATGTAACCAATCTAAACCACACTGTCACATCAATTCATCAAACAACACACAGAAATACGAACTTTACTGACTTGAAATCGGTGGATAAATATGACGGAGAGATATTCCGGTAATCAACGGAGGAAAACTCCGTCTTTCTCGTCATCTCTCCTTGACTCCATTCTTCGATCAATTGACGAAACCAACGACGAAAGAGGATTACATGAGGATAACTTAAGCCACCTGCAGCAACAAGTTCACACTCGAAATCGCAATCGCTATCATGATCACGATCATGATCACATTGCTTCTGAGCGAAAACGGAGCAGCAAAATTCATCTTCAACAAACGCATTTGATGAACGAAGAAGAGCAGATCTCGAGTCTCCGACGAGCGATTATGATCGATCAATGGATGGATGGTCGTAGCAGCAACAACAACCGTAAGAGTAAGTTCAGTTCGGATTCAAGTAGCAGTGGAACGATGACTTTCACACATTCATCGGCGTCGTCGGAAACAGAGACTCCGGTGACCTACAGATCGTTACCGAACTCCTTCACGATATCTCGAAAAACCGCAGAGGCAATTTTTCTCGACGATACTCAAAAAGCGAGTTCGAATAAGGTTGAAGGAAAGTTCATGAAATCGACGAAGCTAAGAGCTATTATGAAGATCTATGGCGATTTGAAGAAGGTGAAACAACCGATGTCACCAGGTAGTCGGATTTCTACATTCATCTACTCGCTCTTCGGTTCTTCTTCTTCTTCAAAGAAAGTCAAGATTGAAGAGTCCATTCAGAATTTCAGATCGTTGAAGAAATCACGATCGGTTAAACAGGATGCGACGATGAATTGCACTTCGTTTTCGAGGTCTTGTATGAGCAAAAAACAGCATAGTAGCAGTGTAAAAAGGTCAGTTAGGTTTTATCCTGTAACCGATACTATTATCCTCCATGAACGTGATTCGAATTCGATGCCATTACCAAAGCACGAGAGACGAAGGTTCACAGATAAGAATTACAATAACTATATGGTGAATGTTGAAGATGATGAAGAAGATGAAGATGAAGATGATCTATTTGAATTGGAGATTGGTGGTGGCGTTAGAACTGGTGGTTATGGTCAAGAATTGCCGGTGTTCGAAACCACGGATTTAAGAAAAATTAGGATCTAATGTTACTACTATATTCATCCTTCTCTAAATCTATTTCAAATTTTATCAATAAGCATTGTTGTTTTTCAAATTTTTAATAATCTATTTAGGTATGAAATTAATTTGTTGTTAATTTCATCGATCAAGATTCAACAACATGATTCCTCCTCCTCCTCCTTCTCCTTAGTTTTGTTTACCGGCTAGATGGATCTCAACGCTTTAGAACCATTAGACGCCATGCCCTTACACACGTTCCCCTTGCTTGAATGATATAATTGTATGTATGACATAATATTATATACCATATTATACATTTCAGTCTTATAATTAGGAATGAGACGAAAGTAACGGTGTAAATGAGTTGAGTAGATCGTGCCTAAGCGCTAGACTTCTCGAGCTTAACTTGTTTCGAGTTCTATTTCTAAAGTTTGAGCTTGTGCGTAGTATACATATTATCTAGTTATCTTCATCATAATTTTGTGTAGTGTAACAATTTATTATGTAAATTTTTTTTAAATATATTAGATAAAACTTATTAATCGAGCTTCAACAAAGACTCGAATACATTAACCTAGGTTTAATTTGAGTGTTTAGCGAGTTGATATAAAATAACTTTAGAGCGGTTTTGATTCGTGTATAGCTTGGATGAAAATGAGGTATACAAAAGAAATAGCATATCCATTATCCAAGCTAATCACAAGTCATGTTTTCGTGCAACTATATTTTGTAAAACGTGTAAATGAATCTTAATATTTGGTGGGAGGATATTTAAAAAATGAAAAAAGTATCCAACTTTATTTGAAAAGCAAGTAACGTTTAAGATTGCAAAAAGAAATAGGAACAAAAGGTGTATTTTATTTGGAATTTTTGACAAGGGTCCAATGAAGAATCTTGCAAAAGTCAAAATAAAGCATAAGAGTGCATGATGGCGCACATGCAAAACTCTACTTTCGCACCTAATCGAAATGCTAAAGTAGTTTTTCTAAGTTTTGCACTCATTGTGCATCAATATAACAACACACTAATCAACCACTTCTTTCTTTTTGTTTCTTTTTTAAAATATTTTATTTGTCAAATCAACTCCACCATCCTATAAAGAACAAACTTACTTTTGTGTTTTATATGCCAAATCATACGTGCCTTTTGATTGAACTCTAAATATGTTTATTGTAGGTTTGTGTTCCTATAACTATATCTATACATTCACACGTAAATTGTGAACTTACTTTGTTTTTTATGATAAACCAGATAGCTCTTGAGCATCTTAAGAGTTCTCTTTTGTGATTGGCGAGTATTCATTAATATCAAACATCACATTACCGGATAGTATTATCCGTTTTACTCGCTAACAGCTATAGTTTTGGTTTTATCTATATAATTAAAGACTTTCCTACAGGTTATCTATGCATGATATTACTCTCAAGCAAGCACACGTGATACATGCCATCCATGATTTCTTATTTGATGCTTTCTACATATGAATTTCAACTTCACTACAAGTCTACAACTAGTTTGAATGTCATGCTGGCATAAGTTTAAAAACTGTATTGGGAAAATAATTTAATTAATAAAAAATGACCCCACAATATAAATTCATGCATGGTACCTACCCATCCATATTCCATGGTTCAAAGAAGCCCATTACTCAGGATCATTAATGCTTGTCTTGAACCCTTATGTCAACCCAAAAAACCAGCTATGCATGTTTTAGCTCTATATACAACATGCAAGTGTCAAAACATATGATTATACTTATTTTTTAGATCAGCAACTAATAATTGCATATGAAAATGCTGGAAACAATTCAGAAATAATAGATCAGATGGCTTATAAAATGTTGAAGTAAGCGTCATAAGTTAAATAGCTATATATGTTGCATGTTATTAGTTCATGTGGGAAAGTTGACCTTAAATGATAATTTTAGACATATCATCCGAATCATTTTTAAGATCTGAATGTAAAATGCAATTTTTATGATTGCCGATTGAACTGTAAACGATTAATTATAAATCCTTTCTAGTTCGAATGTAGTTGTTTTTTTTAGTTAATATAAGACAGAATCTCATCTCATCCATATATATAACAGGAAGTATACAGTTTGATGGAAGAAGGAACATTTGTAGCTTGCTAGCTCACATGTCTGCTGATTGCCCACATTATAAAACCTAATCAAATCCTTGTCACCTTACAGAAACATACATGTAATGAGATCAAATGAGAAATATTAAACAATTAAAAATAAATAAATCATTTTTTGACTAAAAGTTAGTCCAAATAATTTTCTTTTTTGGTAAATTGGTAGTTCCCGTAAACTTATATGTTACGATTGAAATCCAACTTTACTAGTGTAATGTTTAGTTTACATTCAACAATCGACCCCTTAATCCCAAAACTACAAATATTTGTCTCTTGTTAAATGATTTAATAGAACTGCTTGCTCTAGCGTGACTCTTATATCTTTTGTCACGATCATAATTTTAGCATCTATCCTGATAAACCTAATATATAAAGCTTAACCGTTTCATTAGAACGGTGACTTAAATAATCGTTTAGTCTTACTCCTAAACTAATCAGATTCAATACTACCCATGTCAGGATTTGAACCATGATCTTTTCAAACAGTATTTGACTCTTTTCACTAGACAAACCAAGCGACATATATAACTTAAGAAGGCACCGTACAATTAGTCCATCCAAAGTATACATTATGTTTGTTACTTCGGTTTTAAGTAAGTTGTGAGCAGTGGCGGAACCAGGATTTTTTACGAGTGGGGTCACTATTTTTCGCTGATTCGTTTAATAACAAAATGATATAAAATTTTTCGGGTTGTCCGGTCCGGTCCGGTCGGTTCGGTTCGGTTCGATTCAGAATGTAATTAAATTGCATTGAAAATATTAACAAAAATATAATATCAAAATGAAGCAGTCCGTCCAGCTCTTGGATGTGTGCAAATTGGGGCTAGGGTTTTATTTTGTGTTATTAGAGTAAGGGTATTGTGGTAATTTTACTTAAATAAAAAATGAGGAAAAGTGGCTGGCACAAGTTTCGAACTCGCAACCTCCAACTTCAGGCGCGCATGGCTTCAGGCGCACGCTTACCACTAAACCAGCAACATCTTTGTGATATATTGTCAAACTTTAATATACTAATGTGTTCATTTGCTGTAAAACTATGGGTTTACTAAAAAATCTGACATTATACGTTACACTACGGGTTTAAAAATCAATGGGGTCACTTGACCCCGTACCCATAAGCCTAGTTCCGCCCCTGGTTGTGAGTCACTTAAAAGATGTTACAATTATATGTTTTTGACAAGCATATTTAACCGCCTACCAACGGCTCTGCCCATGACATATTGGTGTTGTCTTATAAAATTGATGTTTGATGTTAGTTGATATTTAGTATTAGTAGAATAGTAGTATATAACATTTCTGTTAAAAAAACCAAACGGGCCAACTAGTACACTTTATTGGACTTTCTGATTTCAATGGGTGTATCAATAAATTAAGTAATTGTTGGCCCGATATGATAAAGCCCAATAGCAAAACTGTGAAGATCCAAGCCTGCATTATTGATGAAGTCATAATAATCGAGTACAAGCAGAAGATTTGGGCAAACAATCGTGAGCCGTCGATCTAAAAAACACCATAGTAGTCTTCCTTCCTTTTACGTGTTATTCGCCACTTGATAACGCGTCCCACTTGCAGAATAATCCTTCAAAAACCAAGAAAGAATCCCTAAATATCAAGCAATCGCATACGATTTTCAAATCGAGAAATTGAAGTTGATTCAGAGGTTTTGTTGGAATTTTGCTTTTGCTGATTCATTCAATGAGTTTTATATTCGGCAAGAAGAAAACGCCCGCAGGTTCTTACTCCTGATCATGTTTAATATTGTGTGTATCTGGATTTTTGTGGTTTTGAATTTAGATGTTATCGATTGAGATTGTGAATTGGATGTGTAGTATTCTTAATCAATTGATCGGTTGTTGTAATTTTGCTAATCGTATACGGATTGTCACCACGGTCGTAGCAATGTTGAAGTTTTATTTAGGGGTTTGGATTAAAAGTTTGAATATGAAGGGAATTAGGGTAAACATGATAACATGGATTAGCTTAAAATTTGACAAGATTCGTTACTGTTGATAAAGCCAAATCATGAAATCTTCTGTTCCACTGGTGATTATGGATTTTAGAACCTAAAATTGCTTGTTGCCAAGGGAGAGATTGAAGGCTTCCTAATCATGAAATTGTTTATGCTTAAACAGGTGTTTAGGCTTAAATTAAAAGTTGCAAAAAAAGCATGTTTATTAGCATAGACAATTTGCGATAACATAGAAGAATTGTTTAGCATAACTAGTTTCTCTTAGGGAGCGTTTGGTTGGAAGAATGGAATGGAATGGAATGGAATTGAGAAACTAGTATAATTTTTAAGTAAAATTATGTTTGAGTGGGTAATGAAATGTAAACCCAAAGGAATGTTTCACCTTAAATTCCCTTGGTTGTGGGATTTCAAAATCCTTCCACCTAGAGAGGGAATTTGAAATCCCACAACCAAGGGAATTTGAGGTGAAACATTCCCTTGGGTTTACATTTTATTACTCACTCAAACATAATTTTGCTTCAAAATTATACTTGTTTCTCAATTACATTCCATTCCATTCCATTCTTCCAACCAAACGCTCCCTTAGTTGTTTAACTTATTCTTATATTTTCAATTTGTTTCTGTATATACATACCGTTTGATGAGACTTGATCCAACGTATAAACCTCTTGTTACTTAGTGGTAAGTTTCCGACATGAGATATGATTGGGTGTTTGCAGAACTTCTGCGGGAGAATAAGAGAATGATTGATAAATCTATTAGAGAAATAGAAAGAGAGAGACAAGGCTTGCAGGCACAAGAAAAGAAATTAATTGTAGAAATCAAGAAAAGTGCCAAACAAGGTCAAATGGT
This sequence comes from Flaveria ramosissima, assembly GCA_025215565.1. NCBI lineage: Eukaryota > Viridiplantae > Streptophyta > Magnoliopsida > Asterales > Asteraceae > Flaveria > Flaveria ramosissima. The sequence continues at coordinate 39,095,463 of CM046042.1, forward strand.
AAGCTGATTTCTTTTATTTCTTACTTGCACATGAATTTGCCAACTTTAAATTTTCGCTTTTTGGGTTTGTTCCTCCCTAATCTCATGTCCCCATCTTATTTAATCACCTATATTTATCAAAAGCAGATGCTTGATGTATTATCTGTTTCACGTTTTTTTTCTAGGGAGCTGTTAAGGTGATGGCAAAGGACCTTATAAGAACACGACACCAGATTGAGAAGTTCTACAAGCTTAAATCCCAACTGCAGGGTGTATCACTTCGAATTCAGGTACAGTTAAGAGAAAACATTATATATTATAAAGGGAGTGCATGTGGGCTTCCCCTAGTATTCAACTGTTTTTATATCAAGGCCAGTGATATATTTAACTGCTTTACAGCCTTATAGGCCACCCATGCATGTATCTGGTTTCAGTTATACCCATTCTAGCAAAAAAAAAACACGCTGGATGATGATAATGCCCTTTTATTTTTCAAAAATACATAATTTTAACCTATGACATCTCATTGAAGGTGTATCTGCATTTTCAAAGTGTTTAAAGGACCTTTGTTCATCAGACATGTTTTTGGCTGGAATTAATTTTAAATGAACTAGACTTGGGTGACCTATATAGACATATAGTAGTTGTAGTTATCAGGATGACCTTAATGAAAATTGTTGAATACTTGATTAACCCCACAACACATTATCCCAAAAAAATAAATTATAATATTTCAGATTCTTTTTATTTCAAAAGTTAAAATCCTAATTAACAAAACACATGGTGTTTGACATTGGAATTTAACTCCTTGTGTTGATATGCCAAAGCTCTCACTAATTTCTCTCTTCTATTTGTTGTTTTTAACATAATATTAATAATTTGGGATGAATGAGATAGTGGAGATTAATGATTCTTTTGGAATTAATAATGTGAAGTCTTTTTGCTTTTCACATAGAGGTTAGCCTCTAACGAACCAGAATTTGAGGTTAACTAAGAGGAGGCTAGCTATTTGAGATTAACAGAACCATGAACATATTTCCTTTATACAAACCGAGATTAGCTGTTTGAACAATGAAATAATGGTTATTATGTTTGATTCGTAACCACCAAATGTTAACAGACATTGAAGTCAACGCAAGCAATGGGTGAAGCAATGAAAGGTGTGACAAAGGCTATGGGCCAGATGAATAGACAGATGAACCTACCATCATTACAGAAAATAATGCAAGAATTTGAGAGGCAAAATGAGAAAATGGAAATGGTAAGTGAGGTGATGGGTGACGCCATTGATGATGCTTTGGAAGGAGACGAGGAAGAAGATGAAACAGAAGAGTTGGTGAGCCAAGTGCTAGATGAGATTGGTATCGATATCAACCAAGAGGTAATTCTTTCACCTTTGATTTTTTTACTTTTAAACTGCAAACTGCACTAAATAGAAACGAACATTACACATTTTCCTGATGTCACCAATTAGCTTTAAAATATGCAATAAATCTTTCGTGAAAAAAATTATTTACAAGTTAAATATCTTTTTCAAAAATAATAAAATTAGTTTATAGTGATTCGGCATTTTTACAACCAAATTTTAGGAATAATCAAATTCAGTAACCAACCTTCTTTAACTCATGTGGTATTGGTTAATGACATGTTGGCTGTCACCACAGATCCTACACATCTAGGATGAATGCTTATTTGAGAAAAATAAATTTAATTACAAGTTTGAAAAATTGATCTTTTTTAGGTTTATATCCAAAAGTTAAAATTAACGTTACATTTTTTTCTTTATCTAAACAACCATGCATCAAAACCAACTTACAATTTTATTACCCAATCAAGAAACAAGCACTGTTTTAACCAATTGACATGGGTTTATGTCACGTTGGGTGTCACATAAGATGCCACAGATGCAAATTATAGTTGTATGAAAATATTTAAAATAAATTTCTTACATCTTTAGTAACATAGGTGTTTCTTGAAATGTAGATTTGAGAGATTAAATTTTAAATCAGATGTGATATGGCATATAAATATACACTAAGATGACGTTGATAGTTTGCTACAATAATAAAAACGTGTCTTAGTTGCTAAAGATCAATAATTAAGTTTATTGGGAATGTTATGTGCTTTGGTAAAATAAGAAAAACAAAGTGTAAAATTTGTTTTTATGATATAGATTTTGCGTTTTATTTTCTGATATTTTGGCATTTTCGGAATATTGTGAAATTGCAGTTGATGAATGCTCCATCTGGGGCGGTATCGGTACCAGCTGCAAAGACCAAGGTGCCACAAGCTGAAGCACCTGCCGCTGATGATGGCGGGATTGACAGTGATTTACAGGCCAGATTGGATAATTTAAGAAGGATGTAATTATGTATTGTATGTTTTGATAAGAGATACCTTACATATTATTGACACGATTTGCTATGCATACGATTTGGGTTGAATATATCTAAACTTACACGTGATGATGTAATTTGTGGATTAAAGAGTAATTGCATGCACAGAAAATACATCATGCACCTATGGTAAAAAAATTCATAACTTACACATGGTTTAACTTTTTTAAAAAACATAATGTTGTATATATATATAATAATGTTATTCGATAAAAAAATAACTTCATTAACCTTGATGGGTTAACGTAAGTTATCATAATAACAGTGGGTTAACAAAATATTCCTCAAATGTGAATCATGTTTGATCCATGCATCAATAAATCTAATTACCGATTTATAAAAAGTAACATTTTGTATATGTAAGCTTTACTCAGAAAATGGAATGAAGATTCTTCTAAGCTAGAAATTACTAGTAAGTTGCTCGGTAAGTTTATTTAAAATTGTACAATATTTAACACATACACAGGTTTGTAAGTTACTTTTAACTTGAAAAGAGTAAAAGACTATTAGAAAAGTAAATTTAATACGTTTACTACTTAAGCCTTGTCGATTATATTAATGTATCATTTAAGTTCTATATGTTGTTTCTTATCACCCTTTCTTCCAATTTAACTACTATTAATCAATTTTGACAATACGTATATTAAAATCAGATTAAATAAGTACCTTTAACCTTTAACACCATTAAATAAAATTATAAATATTTATTTTAATTTACTTTTGATCTACAATTCGGACTATTTGTCCTGTATTTCAGTCATCATTTATCAACTATGTAAGGTCACCAATTACAAACAAAAACATATGACAACGTTGGGGCGGCAAGGTGAGGTGGCGGTGACAACTAATAAGATGGATATGGAGCCAGTGGTGCCACAAATCGGTAGGTGGCAACACTATCGCTTCAATCTTCAGCGCGACTTCCTCTCCTGTACGTTATAAACCATACCGTCATTTCCAATTTATAATAGCATGAACATCCCATATTTTGATTGAAAATGCTTCATGAAGAAATTATAAAAATTCTGAAATCTTTTACAGACAGAATACAATATAAAGGAGCAAAAGATTTAGATGAACATGGCAGAGGTGCAAGTGTACAAATGAAAGAAGCTCATTCATAACTTTTGTGACTTGACTACCTTCATTAATTTAGTCAACTTCCGACACAAAGTTGGCACGCATATGAACCAATTTGCTTTATAGATGACATATACTTGTTAATGAAAAATTACACCATATAACAACAGATCAGAGAAACAAAACATAGCACATAAGAGTTTAAAAAAAAAAAAACAAGTAATGTCAATGCACAAATCCTCTTAGAGTGACCTAAACATAACACAACATGATTTTATTCCATATGACTGGATGCTTTAGGTGTATGCTGTAGCAAACAAATGAACTAAAAATGCATACCCGGTGCTTGACTTAGCTGCCAGATTGCGTTGGGTCCAGAGGGAGCTTACCTACGACCTCAGCAAACAAATAAACTGTTGGAACATAATAATATTAATACATATGTCAAGGCTCCAAGCAAAGCAATGAATAAATGTTTATTCATTACTAAACTGACTTGAAACCTTTGTAAATTTAGTCACCTTCCGACACAAAGTTGGCACAGGTACGAGCCTATTTGCTTTATAGATGACAAAAACAATGAACGGCTGGTAGAACAATGACTCCAGGCATAGCAACACGCGATTATGATTTGAAGTCTTGCACTTTTGACCAAAAAAAATTTGTAACTTTTCAATCAATTTCGCTTAACAAGCATTGTTACCAAAAGAATAATGCAATGTGGATGAACAATTACTGAATGAATATGTCAATCCCAGCCATAGCGTCTCACCAAGGTTAAAATAAATTCCTTTGGTGATCAGAGGATAACATGGCAAGATAGATATATTTAATGTCGTCACCTTCAGACACAAATTTGGTGATGAAACGCCAATTTGCTGTGTTGGTGACATATGATTTGGCTCAATCCACATTACTATTGATTGACTTGTGATATGTAAATTGTCAAGTTTTCGACTTCATTAAACTATAATCAATTAATGCACAAATCTTAACTTGGGTAAGTCAATTAGATGTAAAGTTGTTTGTAGTAGATCAAATTGTACGTATATCAAGTAAGTCAAGTGTATCGATGGTTTTTCGATAGTATATGCATCACAAACTCCAACCTACAAGTGCAATCAATTGAAAACATAACAGCAAGTGAATCTAGTCAAAAATCGAAAACAGATAGAAATCGATATAATGCTAAACAGATAGAAAAGAATAAAACGATCAAATTCACATGTTGACGCGAGAGAAAAGACATACGCAAGACGGAGATGGTTGACGGTAAACCCTAGGTCTCTGTTTTTAGGGTTTATGAGATGATCGTATGAATCTATAGAGTATACATAATACATGTCCATTTGACGCAGGCTTTTATAAAGAAAACCTAAAATGATGCGACATCATTTTTACGGACGCTTCCTATTAAAGCCCAATTTCTAACATCTTCTTTGCGTTTCTTTCATTATAAGCCCATTTCAGCCCACTACTAGCTATATATGATTGGCTGTATTAAATTAATAATATTATATACTTATAACTTTCTTTTGGAAGGCTATATACTTATAACTAAATTAGGATTCGATTGTTTGATATTAATAATTCTAACTTTTATTATTGGAAGAGATCAACTCTAGCTCAAGAAATATTTACAAATACTTTTATATAATCATTTTTATATATGTGACTATGTTTCAATCTTAAGAATCGAACCATTACAACTTCATATGTTTTTTATGTATTTAATCATGTTAATATCACATATTCACATATGCACAAACATAGTTTCAAGTTACCAAAACTAAACATTTCATTATAGAATCATAAATGGAAAATTTTTTTTAGTTGTTAAATAATAGTTTTACTTTTATAGTAGCAACAAAATGTATATTATGGTAACGTTGCTAACACGCCAATTTTTATCATATTTATCTGTTGAGTTGTGATTCAAATATTTGGTATTTATTGTTATTTGCAAAATGGTTGAGAAATGGGGATATTAAGTTAGTATGATAAATCTTTTTTATTCTTTTATCTATAAACAGTCAAATTATTACTATACTTATTTACAAAGGTCGGTGACATATGCTGCCGGCCAAAAACCCCTCATTTTTTTTATTTGATGCTTTTTACCCCTAAACTTTTTGTAAAACTTTGAAAAATGTCACTTTGATCCCCTTAAGTTTTTAAAGTTCCGGATTTACTCGAGTCCATCATCGTTAGGACCTAATCAGATGTGACTCGGCATAACTATTTTTCGACAAACGCCTACGTTTTGATCTAAATTTTGTTCAGATCTTAGTTGAGTCAAATTTAAACGTTTCGACGTAAGTTTTGTTTGGGAACGCGCCGGATCAAATATAATATGTTTTCATTCAACGGTTGAGTCACTCTACATATTGGCGTAAATATAGTTTAAAAACGAATCGGGTCGATTGTAATTTATACATTATCACGCAACGTACGGTGTCGCGGCAACACGCGACGGGTAAAAAAGCTAGTTAATGACGTATAAATGAAGAAAACTCTTAAAGTTTATTCAGGTACATAAGCGTATGTTGCAAACCATCTATGTAAATTTTCTTTTGTATTGGTTTAGTGTGTTTACCTTGTACAAGATTACAACACAAACATGAATTACACATCTAACTTTAAGGCGATGTACAAGGGATTATAATTTATAAAAATAAAAAGGTATATAAAGATATAAACACAAAACCAGGTATAAAGCCAAAAGCTTAACAAATACAGAAAAAGAAGAAACATGTGCTATCTTCCTCAAAAAATAGCATTTTGTCTAAACATAGTAAATGAAACAAACAAACAAACAAAGAAGTTAGTATATAAAGCAAGAAACATGTGCGTCTACTTGAATGAACCATTAATCACTTGAAAAGCATATGATCCGCTCATGAGTCATGTGTACAACAAAGCAATTTTTAAGTCTTAGAAGAATTTTCACGAATTACAACTCACATGTGAAGGAAATCGATGAACAAATATAACTCAAGATTTATCTGTAAATAGCCCTATTTCACTTATTACATTAACGAAGCATTACAAAAAAAATCTCACATGTTAGACCAATAATGAAAACTCACATGTTAGAGCATTCACAATCAATCCAACATACTCATCCTTATAATCACACTAAACATTACTAATTTTTCTCTCTTTTTTAATTAAATAATTTTTTTTCATATCTTTATTATTACTTTTTTCTTTTCATCCACTCACGACCACTTTTAAAAATATTAAAAAATTTATGTGGGTTGTATCATGTTTCCCCAAAAATGGGAAAACACGGTACAATCTCCATAAATTTTCTACATATTTCACTTACAATCACTCACGACCATCCCCCATAATATAAGGCACCCTCTTACGTCTATATAAGGAACGGACTGTGAATGCTCTTAGACCTTAAATTCGCTTTCCAAATCTCACACTTTTAACAGCTAAAAATCTTACATGAAAATCTTAAATATAAATAGAAGGATAAGCAAAATTTTAAGTATAAATAGAAGCATAAAAATCAACATGAGAACCCATTCGTCTATCAATTGATATGGTTCGTGTAAAGCAGTAGCTTTTATACTCGTCCTTTCTTTTTAAGAATTTATAGGAGATATTTAAAGCAACACAACAAAAGGTAAATAGGTCGATCTTGATTATGCTTTAAAAAAATTGTCAAGAATTACTTCCGTGAGACATGAGTTTGTGCTCGCACCGACAGTGAAGCAGTAGAACTTGAGACTAGACTAAAGCCTACGGATGAATAGAGAGGCCACTGCAAATGATATATGAAGTGTCGAGGAGTGCAACACTTATATGATATGAGAACCTAATTTGAAACATATTAAGTTCAAGTTTAAAATATTGCGCGCAAAACCATATGAATAACTGCATAAATGTAAGGATTTAAGGACTTGTATTTAAAACAAGGTATATAAGTTTAAAATTATTAGAAATATTAGCCTTATGCTTTGAGCATTTATTAGTAAAAATTTTTCAAAAAACTGGCCATGAAACAAAACCATATATGTCAATATGTACATATGGCTAGCAAATCCTAATGTAGTTTTAAGGTGAGACGGGGTATGAAGACACACACAACCAGTCACGAGTATTAGTAACATTTACAGTACAAGATGGAGCAACACACGAATACGATTTGCCCACTTCAGTATATACAAGGATCATTAGGACAAATTTATGCTTAGAAATAAACATATCTTATTTAGCAGGAAATACCTATATATATAGTATATACCCATCCCACATTGAAAATTCGAGGTTTACTAGGCTAATTCACGAAGTACATCATCCTTATAGGATGAAGTAGTGACAATAATATCTTGAATAATACGTCTAAAACATATTATGTATCTCAATCATTTAAAAATATGAATAACTAGTATTAAGCCTCCCGCGTTTCAGCGGAGGCGTAAAAACATGTCAAGTAACATCAATGTCACACCACAATTAGTGACCATCAACACCAGAAAGCTCATATTAAAAAATAAATAAATAATAAAATAAGAACATAAAGTAGACGTAAAAACGTTAAACCACACTTGTGAAACGTAAAACATTAAAAACAATAAATAAGTCTATCAAGGATCCGCACATTGGCGACAGGGCTGTTAGACGAGAAAAATAGGCTTAACAACGTTGAACAACACACGCACATTGCGGCGTGTTAAATCTAAAAATTTAGACCGAAATATAAACCGAAAAATTTATAAGAAATGAAAAGTATAGGGGAGCAAAGTTGAAATATATTATTCATCGATTTAATTTGGTAGTTTGAACTTTGAAATGTTCACGTATTAGCTGTTCACAAAAAATATATTATTCATCGATTTAATTTGATAGCTTGAATTGTTTTGTAAGTGTCTCTAGCACTCTACAAATCATATAAACTTACTTTTTAACAATGAAATAAAATAATTACATGCAATATATCTAATCATTTTATCTCACGGTTTTGATTTTGACAAGTGTCATGTTATATCAATAAGAAGAGTAAATTACATGGATGGTCCCTGTGGTTATGTTAAACTTTTGGCTTTAGTCTTTAAAGTTTAAAATCGTTGAATATAGTCCCTAACATTAATTTCTCTTTCATATATGGTTCTTAGATCTGTTAGTTAACCGTTAGTGATGTTAAATATTGTAAGAATTAGCATTTTACTCGCGTTATCTATTTAATTTACCTTTAAAACTATAATATTATTTATATTTAAGAAAAAATTTTATTTTTTGTTTTTCAAAGTTTTTTATTTTTTATATTATTTTATAATTTCATTATTAATAAAACTATTATTTAATAAAATATGTTTTAAATACACAAAAAAAACTTCTTAAAAACATGTTTTTAACATGTTTTTAAACAGTTCATTTTTCATACGTCATTCTAAATTTTTTTGAGTTTTTAAACTGGTTGGTTTTATAAAGTTGTTTTTTCTTTAAGCATTCATTTTTTTATTCTAAAACAAGTTCTTAGTTTTTTAAACATTTTTTAAAAAATTGTTCAGTTTTAAACGTCTTCATAAAAGAAGACATTTTTAAAAAGTTTTAAAAAAACCCGCATAATGGTTTAAAAAAATTGTATAAACCAAACATTTAAAAGAAGACATTTTTAAAAAATATTATATTTTTGTATTAAATTATAAGCATATTTAGAATAAAAAAATTATAATAAAATAAAGTTACATTGGTGATCCCTACAAGTAAAATAGTTATTTTGATAAATTTAAAATCACTAACTGAACTAAAATAGTAGGGACCATTGATGAAGATAACTATAACATTAGGGACTATATTCGCAATTTTAAAACTTTAAGGACCAAATCCAAAATTTTAACCAAATCATAAGGACCATATGTGTAATTTACTTTAAATCAACTATATATTTTTAATTTTTTAGGGTTGGGTTATACAAACACTCATTTATGTTATTAAAACACCCTATTGTCTCTATCTCTCTCCATGTATGTATAAAAAGATATAAAAATAATAAAATAAATTAAGTATATCAATAACATACCTCATATTTTTATTTATTATCTTAAAATATATTAAATATATATTTTTTGTGAATTAAAGAATATATTATCCATGATGTAGGACAAGTATGAGCAACAAATACTTTCTCGTATCCATCAACTCTCTCTCTCTCTCTCTCTCTCTCTCTCTCTCTCAGATTGGAGAGAGATTCAGATTCTGGACACAGGCTAGGTTGGAGGGGGAAAGGGTACTGTCAAATCTCCACACACAAACACACACACACACTCTCTCTCTATAATTCATCATTCATAACTCCCTACTCTCTCTCTCTCTCTATATATATATATATATACACACACACATACACACACATCTATCAATATATCATTCATCTTCAATCTCTCCGAATATAATGCTCCCAGATTTTCAAGGTACGTTTTATATTTATTAATTACTGTCACTCCTATGATCAAATTTCAAAAAAAAAATTATAATTTTTGTTTGTTTGCAGTCTCTCTTCGGCTTCCCGATCTTTGATCTTATCGACCCTGTGTGTTCATAATCCATCGTTTTTTTTTAATATTATTTCGTGTATACACAGTGTTCTTACTGTAGATTTGGATTTAATTTTCTTTATTCTATTTGAAATTTTATAAAAAACCAATTTCTGTTCAAGATCTTCATCTGGATTTCCGTTTTCTGATCTTAAAAGGGTCGGTCTTGATTGCATGATTTTTCTTTCTTCTGAATTAATCACAAAATTTTATAAAGATAATAGTCCTTTTGGTGGGTGTTCATTCATGAGCATAAAGCTTTTCCCCTTTATGGAAATGAGATCTCCTTTTCCACATCTCATCATACCCCAAATAATCACTTAAATTATTTATTTAACTCAAAAAATGATTAAAAGTTCAATAATTGTAACCAATTTCTCTATAATTCTTCCATGAAAACAAACAAAAATGTAAAGAATCAACTTCATACGGGTGTCATGATTTTCTTGAATCAGAGCTTGTCTCTTTTGCTCACGACCCTTTTTTAATAATAGTTTTCCCCTACCTGTATCTTATCATGTCCTTTGTCTGGCCTAACTTTTGTAACCAAAATACATATTAAATTTAATAAAGAGAGTATTTTTATATTTTACAAGGGATATGATCAAAATCTACCTTAAACAGCTCATTTTGTCTGCAGATTAGAGTTAATTTTAAAGTTTAATGGAGGCTGGTGGAGGGGGTCAATTAGATGGGAAGGTGCTGCAGACATTTCAAAAGAGTTTTGTTCAAGTTCAGAATATTTTGGATGTAAATAGGTTATTAATCAATGAGATTAATCAGAATCATGAATCAAAGATCCCTGATAATCTGAGTAGAAATGTGGCTTTGATCAGAGAACTCAACAACAATATAAAGAAAGTGGCTGATCTTTACTCTGATCTTTCATCGAACTTTTCGAGATCGATTGATGTGAATTCATCTGAAGGGGATTCAAGATCAGATGGCAAAGGTGTGCAGAAGAGGAGTAGACCTGCTTAGAAGAACTTGTTGGATCATTTTCTGCATTGTGGCCGGTATAAGATAAAGAGATGAAAATCGGGTGGGTCGATTAATTTGTATGGTAAATAGGAAGTATATTTTATTATTGATTAAACTGGATTGTGTTATCATATCTAGTTGTAGTTTTTGAGAATTTTATGAATAACCGTGAAAATCTCTTCTACCTAATTGTGATCGGGCAAATCTATCAACCGACATCTATGTGTTTCTTGGGTTGATGAATTTTGCGTATGCCTTTTAAGGTGCAAACTACAAGTTACATCAATGATCAATGGTAGATGAATTTTGTAAGAAATCCATAATGTTGTTAAGATTATATGGTTTGAAAGATATGTGTACAACATAATTATTACTTTACTTAATTAAGAGACAAAGAAAGATGTTTGAAATAAAGGATAGGCTAAATGTACATTTTAAAATTTTCAATGTACATCCCCTAAATCAAATTGAATTAAGCTATTAATAAAAGAAAATATGACAGTTTTACTAATGTAACAACTTAAAGAAATACAAGTATAAAACAAAGATAAAAGTACATTTATCCAACCTTTTAGAAGTATTTATCGTGACACATACCTTTCTAATACATCCAAACTTACGAAATATGACATTTACAGTAGAAACTTAGCTAAATAATATTTGTCATCAACGGTGTCTAAACGACCAACTTTCAAAACATTACATTTTAGTGGTGTTTGAGATTGAGAGTTAAAATTGTCTATGCTATTTAAAATAAATTGAAATTATAGCAGCCAGTTATAAAAGCGTAACTCAAAAGATAGTGTTTGTATTTGATTGTAACTAGAAGACATAAATCCACATGTTGCGGCTGGTTTGTTGATATTACGAGAAATATGTAACGCTCGGTTTATAATAAAAGTTATGTCGATAAAAATGTAGACAGAGAATAATGTCATAAGAGTATATTAGGAAGTCTATAAAATGAGAAGGAAAAATCATGTGTCGTTATATAAAAAAATTTAAGACAAACTCGTGAGGTAGTGTAAAAATTTACATCAAAATGTATGACATGAGTGGTAAAATTATCTTCATATTATATGTTTAATTAAAATTGAGGGCAATAAGAAAACTTTGTTGCTAAACTTTTCAGAACAATAATTTTAATCATTTTAAAAAAATTAAATAGTTAATGTATATTATAAGTTTAATTAAAATTAAGTGGACTGTATGGTAATTATCTTTATACTAATAAATAAAAACAAATCCGGACACTTGTCACCATTCTAGGTCATCTAATAATTGGTTTTTCCGCTTCTTTCTCCTATCATTTATGGATACTATAATAGCTACTTATTAAATTAACTATCCATAATTAAAATTTCAAATATGTTAACTTCAAATTTTCAAATGTGTAATACATAGGTTTATTTGATCCGTATAATACATAATATTTAAGACATAACTTTTATATTATAAACCATGTAACAGTAATTTTTTTAACCCGTGTATTATACGAAATTGTATAAAGTTCACCATAAACAAATATAACTTTTATAGCCGAACTTCAAAGTCAATTTCCAATAAAAACTTTACTAGTCGTCTATTCATTATATAGATTTAAAAAAAATGTCTAGGAACTTCAATGTACATAATTTTTGTTCATTTAAAAAATATGAAACGTACTATTTATAGTGTTATATTAAAATTAATAAATGTTCATATTAATAACATGATGAAGCACTATGATAAACTCTTTGCTTTGATAAGTATGCTTATTTAAAGAATTTAAATATGAAATAATAATAATCATATTGCTAATTTGAATAAGTAACTACCAATAATTTATATAATACAGTTTATTTTATTCTTTTTAACAACCAAATAAAATAAACTGAAAAATAACTTAACTAGACGCTAGATCAAAGTACATAAAACGGGGATTACAATATAAAATTACATCAAAAGCTACACTCAATAATATCTATAAAAATCATAATATTTTTTGTTAAAAAAAATAATAAAAGGAACTTAAATCTAAAACCAGTTGTGGTTCTGGACCTTTTATGCAACCCAGCAGTACAAGACAGTGGTTGCAGATACTGTTTGTTGTGCCGTACTCCTTTTATCTCTTTCCACCAGATCTAAAACTCCCAAAGCCACAACAACACTGCTTTACAAACTTGTACGTTACATATCAACAGTTGAACATCGCCTGTACTTGTGAAGTTTTGTGAAGAGATTGCATCTTGATTCTTGAAAGGACTACTTTTTGTGATTTGTATGACGCAGAATGTCACATAATTAAACTACATCTCTCTAAAACAACCCTTCTTATAAATAGAGAATGCCACCATTTTGAAAGAGAAAATTCTTAAGACTAATCTTTTTATCAATTTTTACGCTTAAAATGTTCATTTGATCGGCTCATTTTTCAAACTGTCCTCATCTCAATACGGGCATGCCGACTGTAAAACAAGTTCGTTTGAACCGGCGATGAGCGATTCAGATGAAATCACGTTTCTAAATAGGATCATTACGAAGGTTCAGACGACCGTAATCTAGTTCAGACGAACTTAAGAAGAGATGTTTTGATGATTATCTGGTCAAATGGACATCTTGAGAATAAAAATATATTATCAAATGGACATTTTGGGAATTTTTCCCCTTTAAAAACATACAATCCTTTTTATACATGAAACTAATTCATGTTACATGTATGTATATTAGATTTTTTTTCCTCATATTAGCTATTATATTAAAATTAACCTCTTAAATTATATAACTTGATATCTATAGTTTTACATATATGAATGTATGTATTTACTCGAAATTCAAAATATCGAATAGTCACTTGAAGCTAGAAAGAATTTTTAGAATCAATACCAAAGGCAACAACCAAACTCAAATTTAGGTTTTAAGCATGCGGATTATACGAACAACACAACATTAAATTGTTAGGCTAGCTTTAATCATGTATAGCAATGTCACAGCTGGATAAGATGTATATTAATTTGAAAAAGATATAATATAAAGCAAGAACAAAAAAATAAAAAGTAGTGTAGGTAGTGGCATTTGAGAAAGAGATGTTTACGTGAATCGATCAGTAACATGCGGAATCAGATGGGCCCATAATGGTTCGATCTTCCTTTTTAGCTAGGTTGGAACTCACCTTCTAACAACGTTAATTGAACTCATATCTTTTCTTATGTTCCTTCCCCATTGGCTTTTCTATAAATGGTAATTACGTGTCTAAACACGTGTAGATATATAACATTGGGGCGGTTTCAAACATATTTTTTCTAAATTTATAAGGCTGATATATGAAACGATTTTAATTGTTTAGTTAATGTTAGGGTGTCATAAAATTATTGTTTAGGTTTGATTATACCATCGTATACCATATTAAACTATATATCATGGTCATAATATATGTGAAATTGTTTTATTTATGAATCTAATGTTTATGTATCAAAATGACTTGAAATATGCAAACATGACCCAGTTTCTACCTTTTCTTTTCTTTGTTTGCTTCAAATTTTTACCGAGCATCTATTTTGGCATTCCTGTTTCATTTTCACATATGCACCTTTATTCTTTAGAAAAAGTGGGTTGGTTTGTAAATTTCAAGACGACAACGATTATGAGAACATAACATGGGCATGTGAAATTTATATATAACTATTAAACTATAGAGTTAAATTATTGTTCTATGTTGACATTGATGTGTAAGTATATACCTAGAAACTAATAATCCTTGTGACTTTCTCTAAAATACATCTGCTCGCATGTGTACTTAAAATTGTATGAAAATTTTCATCTAGTTTCTTTTAAAATTGATGTATATCATTTAACTATAAACTAAAAGATCAAAAACGCTTTTAAAGCATGATTATAACAAAGTTAAAGCTTATATGCACATGAACATTTAACTTGATAGGGGATGCTAGATATAATAATCATTCTAATGATTTTCATTTTTGTAGTTGATCCTATCCAGATGCCAAGAGGATGTTTCCGTACAATAATTGATGAAGCCTCATCAACTAAATAGGACCACAAAAATGGAATCTTAATTCATTGTCCTAATATTGGAAAATGATTTGTGGTTTATTTAATATAAAGATTTTTTCGGGGTATATGATGTTATACCTAATCTGAATATTCTTTTAAACTTTAATTGTATCATACGAAATAATGTTTATTGGTTTGTGACTATGGAAAGATCGAATCTTTTAACGAAAATGAGATATTGTATTGTATTTGAAGACTATGCGTGAAGAATATCCACGAAGTCGATATGGAATAAATATATCTTCTTTTTATGACTCCTATATATTTATTTTTTTAACAGCAATTTACTATAGCCTAAACTAGGTTAGATACCTATGTGTATCATTTTAAATTTTATAAATATACATAAACCTTTTTGTATATACTCTTAATTTATTTTTAGTTTTAATAAAAATAAGTCTTATTAAAGTATTTTTAATAAAATGTTATTTAGTTGTAGAAAGAAAAACTTTTTTAAAGTCAAGATTTTACCAAAGTTGTAAATTTATTGTACAGATAACACATGGATAATTCTAGGTGGAGCTTAAGTTAAGATAACGTGAATATACTAAAATGTGGCCATGTGGCTGATAACTTAAATGCTAGAGTACTATCATGTTTTAAATACTAGAATACTATCATGATATACTTAAATATAGGGGTGTCTTTGTTGAGGTGTGAAAACCTTTGGGCTTATGAACAAAGTTATGGGCTTGACCTCTTGAAGTTTCTTGAAACCCCAATTATCTCTATGTATAGAGCATGTCATTGTATTGTAATCTTGTCCCTTGAGCTTAATAAAAAAATACCTAGTTGCAAAGAGTGGACGTAGATCATCTTGACCGAACCGCTATAATTCTCATGTTCTTATTGCTTTCGTGTGTGTGCGTATAATTGTGTGTGTTTCCATTGCGTGAGATACCTAATAACTGGTATGAGAGCATCAGGTTCTTGATTAATGTTTAGATCGTCCCCCCTGTTTGAAGATTTCTGCCGCCACCTAAGGTTACCGCCGCCGTCGCATAGGGTTCTCTTGCTGCCTAGGGTTTTGATTGGAAGTACCAAACTGGTTTGTTTATCCTTATATTGATTGGTTACCAACTGTTCAACATGCTTGTTTCTTTTGTTTTGTCTCTGTTTTGCTATTATGGCTGAAGAC
Source organism: Flaveria ramosissima (assembly GCA_025215565.1). Taxonomy (NCBI): domain Eukaryota; kingdom Viridiplantae; phylum Streptophyta; class Magnoliopsida; order Asterales; family Asteraceae; genus Flaveria; species Flaveria ramosissima. The sequence goes on from CM046042.1 coordinate 39,111,644, forward strand.
AAGAAGACTGTGATTGAAAAGTTCAATAGCACTGATTTTAGTTGGTGGAAAATGCAAATAGAAACATTACTGTCAAAAGGATTTGGATATGGTACTGGAAAAGAAATCGGAGAGGATGGAAAAGGCTGAAGAAGTAGTTTGGGATCTAAGGACAAGAAAGCTAGAGCGGTTATTATGTTATCTTTGACGAGAAGCGTTGCTTTTAACATCATGAAAGAAACCACCGCAAGTAATATGATGTTGGCTCTGTCAAATATGTATGAAAAGCCGTCTGCAGCTAACAAGGTGTTCTTGATAAGGGAAATGTTCATGACGAGAATGAAAGATGGAAGCTCAGTCACCTCCCGCATTAATGATTTGAATTCTATTATGTCCAGAAAGACTCGAGCTGTGGTGTTGTTATCTTCACTGCCTGATAGTTGGTCTGGGACAATGACTGCTATTACAAGTTCTATGAGGGCTAACAAAGTAACATTTGAAAAGATCTGATACATTATGATAGGTGAAGACGTACGTCTAAAAAGTGAAAATGTTAGATCATCGTCTGAGATGTTACATGTTGGCAGGGAAGGGAAAATAGCCGAGGCAGTAGGAGTCAGGGAAAGAGTTCAACTCGGACTTGAAAAAATATGAGGTGTTGGATCTATAACGAGGATGGACATGTTAAGAGTTAATGCCCAAAGAAAAGTCTGAACACTACTGCTGAGGATGTCAATGATGGTGACATGTTAATTCTTGAGGCTGAAAACAATGTGGATTCTTGGATCATGAATTCTGGTTCTTCATTTCATGTCATATACAGTGGTGAAATGATGGTGAATCTGAAAACAGTGGACTTTGGGAAAGTACGCCTTGTTGATGGCAGAATGCTTGATGTAATGGGCATGGGTGATATTGATTTGGTGACTCCATTGGGAACTACATAGAACTAGAATAATGTTAGGATGATTCCAGGTTTGAAGAAGAAATTTATTTCCGTTAGTAAGTTGGATGGACAAGGACTGGAAGTCGGGTTTGGTGGTGGTAAATGGAGGGTAATCAATAGGAACCAGGTGATTGCTTGTGGTGATAAGCATGGGTCATTATACATGGTGGAGGTACCTGCTAAGGGATTAATCAACCCGGTTAAGCAAGTCAAATTCGGGTTCGCTAAATCTGCTGCTAAGAGAGTTCATTTTGTAAGTATGAATTCTGGAGCAGAGATTGTAGTTGAATGGGGTCATAAGTCTAAACCAGTCAGAGGATTTTGTGACAGTGGGAGCATAGAGCATGTTTCAGGTACAATCAATAAAGAATCGTTGGGTTTTGAAGACTACGACTAGAAAATTCTCTCCTAGTGATTGTTTGCTGAATTTGGAAAGTGTTATCGGTTCTTGGTTTTCTAAAGCGGGTTGTCACACCCCCGCTAAAAGCGGAAACACGGGGATGTAACGAGAATGGGATCGTCATAACACATGGTAAGCGATAGAGAGCAATAAATATAATTGATGTCATGCGTGTCATGACGACACCCGACGACAAGGGGACTTGTGTCGTGTTTAGTCAATGTCCACAACACATAGCCATAAACAACATGATAATGATAACACATATTCACATAAGATGAAAATGTAAATGTTAATTCCCACAACCCGGGAACAAGTTCAAATGTTGATAATTGTTTACATGCGTTACATTGTTCAAAAAGATTGTTTTAACCAAAATATGAGCTAAGTCCCAAAAATGCATCCTAGGGTCTCCACTAAGGCAGCACACCTAGATTCCTGGACTTGCATGATCACCTGAAAAGATATGCTTAAAACGGTCAACAAAATTGTTGGTGAGCTCGCAGGTTTATGTAATAAAAATGTAAGTGATGCTGTATATAATAGCGCGTCGGAATACCGTGAATACAGTTATTACACAAGTAAATATCACATGACATGAGCTTTGCAACCAAACCTAGCGACGTACACAAAGAAATTGTCGGCATATATTCACCCAAGGGCCCGTTCCTGGCCACTGATGGTACCAACTAGTATACCATCGAACGAGGGTGGGGGTGTCAACCCAGTAGTACTACCAATACCTAACCGTCGGTTCCCACACTGGAATTAAATAGTTGCAAAGATAGAACCACACAGCAGACCCAAGCATGTATCAAATAGTACTTGCAACACAGTATCACGTTGATTCCTTGTATGTAAAATGTATGTAAGTGTACAGCATAAAAATTGTGTAAGCATACTTTTCCCCCAATTTGTAAATGATTGAAATATTGTATAAATGTGAAAAGGGGCCACGAAACTCACTTGTTAAGTGGTAAGTATGTATGAGCGTTGTATCCCAAATGTTGAATGCAAATAAACAGTCAAACACCTATTGACAGTTATTGTATAGCATTAATGATATGTTATATGTATAAGCGCGCAATAATGATGGGTCGGTTCGGGTCGTATCGGATGGGTCACGTACAACACACACAGACTGACACACGTACTAGTTCTTATGTAGATCCAAGTACAAGACATTGTCGCCACTAATGATGATGTTTAGGTAAAAGTATCGTTGTTAATCGAAGGAATATTGAATAAGTGTCAATAGTTATAAGTCGATTTGGTCGTTGTAAAAACGTTAGTTTAATTTGCTCAAAATAGTTTCTGTGCCCTTTCTCACGTTGACTTTAATCTTTGTGGCCAAACAATGGCATAATTGTGTTAGTGTTACCTCGACACCACACGACATACTCACGCCACGCACAAGGGGTCAAACACAACAATTTCAGTCGCATACAAGGCCAGACGCACGACTCAACCTCCATTCGTGCGAATCAACCCTCAATCGTGCGAATCAGCTTCATTCGTACGATTGAGCCTTCATTCGTATGATTGGCCTTCAGTCGTACCACACAACACCCAATCGCACGACTCAACTTCCATGCGCACGAATCAACCTTCAATCGTGCGAATTAGCTACTTTCGTACGACTGAACCTTCATTCGTGCGATTGGACCCCAGTCGTGCGAATCGCATTCATTCGCACACATTCAGTCGGTCACCTGACTCAATCGCACACAAACACTCAGTCGCATGACTCATTCGTATACACTCATTCGCACGCATGACTCAATCGCACACAGACACTCAGTCGCACAACTCAGTCGCACGACATGCCTAGTCGCACAACTCAGTCGCGCGATTGACTCAGACGCATGATCCAGTCGCACGACTCACTCAGTCGCACGGCTCAATCGCATGAATGACCCAGTCGCCCAATCTGCAGAATCGCGACTGTGGTCGGGGTGAGCAGCCCCCGAGCTGCTCTAAACACGGGTTTTACACCACGTAGACCTCCAGAAACACTCAACAAACATGTACAAGCATAAAACACAAGCAAAGAGACCTCACACGCACCCATACGACCTTGTGTGTTCGGGTTGAACCCGAACACCCGAAACCCTAGTTTGGACAGCCGTGAAAAGGCTAAGAAATGGACAACCAAAGACAACTACCTGCTAGAGAGGGGTAGTGTAGGCTGTAGACGACGTCAAGACGAAGAAAACGAGACCTCTCGGGTCGGATTTGGTGCTAAAATGGAGTTTTAGTGTGTGAAGAGGAGATGAAGATGAAGAAGATGGTGATAATGAAGATTAGGGCTGGAATATGGGTATTTATACCCAGCCCAAGTTTCCAAAATTACAAGTTTAGTCCCTGCACTTAACCCCCGAGTTTTCCCAAATTTGTTCGGTTGAAAAACGACTTCGTTAGGTGTTTTATATTAATTGTAAAAGTTCATTTAATGTTATTATGACTGAAGAAATGGTTATATTAAAACATTTATTATATTTATAAAATGATATATTTAGCGTTTTCAAAAATGAAAGTTTTAAAGGTCTTTTAAGGTTCACACACGGTTTTTAAATGAATGCACCCACACGATAACATTGCACACATGATATCCACATAATGAGTCAAATAATGATGAGGAATGACTAAAATAGAATAGATAACGGACAAACACGTCAATTGACGGACCTTGAAGTGACGGATGTCACAGTATCCCCCAGTTGAGAGAATTTCGTCCCGAAATTCAGCTGGAGTTAGGTCCAAGAGTGTCATCCTCGAAAAGATGTGGATATTTGAGTTTCATCTGATCTTCACGTTCCCATGTAAACTCTGGCCCTCGTTTTGAATTCCACCTTACGCGAACAATAGGTATCCTACTGCGCTTCAGTTGTTTGACCTTTCGATCCATGATCTCAATGGGTTCTTCAACAAAATGAAGCTTGTCGTCAATCTTGATCTCCTCAATTGGCACGTGAAGGGATTCATCGGCCAAACATTTCTTGAGGTTTGACACGTGAAAAGTATCATGCACACCGCTAAGCTCTTGTGGCAACCTTAACCGGTAAGCCACTGGACCGATCCTTTCAGTGATCTCAAATGGTCCAACGTATCTTGGGGCTAACTTCCCTTTCTTTCCGAATCGAACGACTCCTTTCCAAGGGGAAACTTTGAGTAACACACGATCCCCAACATTGAATTCTAGAGGCTTCCGACGATTGTCGGCATAGCTCTTTTGGCGATCTCGCGCGGCTTTAAGTCGATCTTTGATTTGGAAAATCTTGTCTGTTGTTTCTTGGATGATCTCGGGCCTGTCAGTTGACTTTCACCAATTTCGGCCCAACAAACGGGAGATCTGCATTTCCTTCCATACAACGCTTCAAATGGAGCACAACCAATGCTTGTATGGTAGCTGTTGTTGTAGGAGAACTCAATCAACGGCAGATGAGCATCCCAACTACCACCAAAATCGATTACACACGCTCTCAACATGTCTTCTAGCGTCTGTATAGTGCGTTCACTTTGGCCATCTGTTTGAGGGTGATAGGCTGTACTCATGTCTAACCGAGTACCCATTGCCTTCTGTAGTGTCTGCCAAAATCGTGAAGTGAATCGGCTATCACGGTCGGATATGATTGACACCGGCACTCCGTGCCGTGTCACGACCTCTTTGATGTACAATCTTGTCAACTTATCCATCTTGTAATCTTCTCGAATAGGCAAGAAATGTGCTGACTTCGTCATTCGATCTACAATGACCCATATCGAGTCATGACCGTTGTTTGTTCTAGGGAGTTTGGTAATGAAATCCATGGCTATGTTCTCCCATTTCCACTCGGGAATTTCAGGTTGCTGTAATAATCCCGATGGCTTTTGATGTTCAGCTTTGACTTTCGAACACGTCAAACATCGACTGACGTATAAGGCAATGTCTTTCTTCATGCCTGGCCACCAGTACAGATCCTTAAGATCATGATACATCTTGTCTGCACCAGGATGAATAGAATATCGCGTCTTGTGGGCTTCATCCATGACTAAGGTTCGAACACCTCCCCATTTGGGTACCCATATGCGATCCATAAAGTACTGAATTTCGTCATCCTTGCGAATCATCTGTTTATCTAACCCCCGGAACTCTTCTCCCGCAAGGTTTTCTTCTTTCAATGCCTCACTTTGTGCAATTTGAATCTGAGCTTTCAAGTTGGTTTGGATGGTCAAACCCAACGCTCGTGCACGTAGTGGTTTCACACGTTCTTTACGGCTTAGGGCATCAGCCACCACGTTAGCTTTCCCCGGATGATACCGGATTTCACAATCGTAGTCGCTAAGAAGCTCTACCCAACGTCGTTGGCGCATGTTGAGTTCCTTCTGATCCAGAATATGTTGAAGGCTCTTATGATCGGTGAAGATGATGCATTTGGTGCCATACAAGTAATGCCTCCAAATTTTGAGTGCAAATACTACAGCGCCCAACTCAAGATCATGAGTGGTGTAGTTCTTTTCGTGCACTTTAAGTTGTCGCGAAGCGTAGGCAATCACCTTATCCTTCTGCATCAATACACATCCCAATCCTTGATGTGACGCATCGCAGTAGACCACAAAATCATCTGTTCCGTCTGGGAGAGACAGTATCGGTGCGTTGCACAACTTCTCTTTCAACGTTTGGAACGCTTGTTCTTGTGCATATCCCCAGTCAAACTTCTTGTCTTTCTGAGTAAGCAGGGTCAACGGTTGCGCGATCTTTGAGAAATTCGCTATGAAGCGACGATAATAACCGGCCAATCCTAAGAATTGCCGTATCTCTGATGGTGTCTGGGGCGTATCCCACTTCTTCACCGCTTCGATCTTGCCGGGATCTACGTGAATCCCGTCCTCATTAACCACATGACCCAAAAACTTCACTTCCCGCAGCCAAAACTCACACTTTGAGAACTTGGCGAAAAGTTTCTCTTCGCGTAGCAGCTCCAGAATAGCCCGTAGATGTTCTACATGATCCTCTTTTGATCGGGAATAGATAAGTATATCGTCTATGAACACGATCACGAACTTATCCAAGTATGGTTTGCACACCCGATTCATTAGATCCATGAACACAGCTGGTGCGTTAGTCAATCCGAACGGCATGACCAAGAACTCATAATGCCCATAACGAGTCCTGAACGCAGTCTTCGGTATGTCGTCCTCAAAAACCCTTAGCTGATGATAACCAGAACGAAGATCGATCTTTGAAAAATACGAAGCTCCTTGCAGCTGATCAAATAAATCGTCGATCCTGGGGAGAGGATATCGGTTCTTCACCGTCAACTTGTTCAGTTCACGGTAATCGATGCACATACGGAACGATCCATCCTTCTTCTTGACAAATAGTACCGGTGCTCCCCACGGTGAATGACTCGGTCGAATAAAACCCTTCTCCAGTAGTTCCTGTAATTGACTAGACAATTCTTGCATCTCGGATGGCGCTAGTCGATATGGCGTTTTCGCTACCGGTGTAGCTCCAGGAACCAACTCAATACGGAATTCCACCTGTCGTGGAGGAGGTAAACCAGACAAGTCATCCGGAAATATTTCTGGGTAGTCCCGTACTACTGGAATATCCACCAGCTTCCTTTCCTCGTCTTTCTTTTCAACTACATGTGCCAGAAAAGCGTAGCACTGCTTTCGTAGACTCTGGCGTGCTTTCATGCAGGCGTGCTTTCATGCAGGAAATCAACTTTAAGCTCTTGCCCGGTCTTTCTCCCTGAACCTTGAGTACTTCCCCGTTTGGCATAGGGATACGTACTACTTTGTCTCGGCAAACAATCTCGGCTCCATTCTGCGACAACCAATCCATACCCACAATCACATCGAAGCTCCCTAACTCGAAGGGTATCAAGTCTATGTCGAATGTATGATCCTCCAACGTCAACGAACACTTCCTAATAATCTCATCGGCCTGAGCAACCTTACCATTGGCCATTTCTACAGAGTAGCTAGTTTCTAGCCTACTAGGACTCAAACCAAGTAATTGCACGAACTCAGAAGATATAAAACTATTATCTGCTCCAGTATCAAATAATATAGATGCGAAGTGATGATTGAGTAAGTGCGTACCCGTGACAACATTCGGGTCCTGACGAGCATCATTAGCTCCAATGACGAATGCACGTCCCCGAGCTGCATTCCCTTGAGTAGCCGGGCCTTGATTCCCAGCGATAGCCAACACCTGCTGCTGGTTGTTCCCCTGTTGACCCGGTGCCCGATTCAGCCTGGGGCACATGTTCCTGTAGTGATCGGGGCTCCCACACTCAAAGCAAGCCCTTGCATTCCCGGCGGGGTTAACCGCGTTGACGGGTGCTACAAGATTTGGCGCAGTTCTGCAATCTCTGGCAAAATGACCCGGGCGCTTACAGTTAGCGCACACCCGGCACTGCGTCCCTGGGGGATGATGATAGTTGCACCTGTCACATTTGGGGTGCGGCCCCACATACTCTCTTCTGGCCTGAGACACGGCCACAAAATTCCTGGTCGGCTTAGACCTCTTCTCAAACCTTCCGGCATTCGACCGGCTCGACTCCCCAACTTCCTTCCTTTTCTCGGCCCCTCGGCCCAAAACCCCTGTTCTAACCATCTCATCAGTCAAAGCGCCAGCTTTCAAAATTGCGCTCTGAATAGTAGGAGGAGCGGCTGCTGTGACCATAGCTCTAATTTGAGGCGCGAGTCCCCAAATGTACCTCTCGATCCTCTTTGATTCCGGCGTAACCAGATGCGGAACCAACCTTGCCAGCTCATGAAAACGATCAGTATAAGCTGCATGCCCTGCCCCCACCATAGCATGATTCCAGAACTCATGCTCCAGCTTCTGCATCTCGTTGAGAGGGCAGTATTCTTCGGTGATCAAGGCTTTGAACTCGTCCCATGACATTTGCATCGCGGACTCTCTTCCTCGTGCTTGAATCTGGGTGTTCCACCAGGTTAGGGCTTTACCCTGTAGAGAACAAGTAGCATACTTGATCCTCTGGCTGTCGAGGCACTCACTGATGTCGATCACTGCCTCCATCTTTTCCAACCACCTGGTTAGGGCTATCGCCCCACCTTTCCCGTCAAATTCCCTTGGCTTACAAGCCACGAACTCCTTGTACGAGCATCCCCGACGAGCATTGACCACTCCAGTCTCGATACCGGCAGTACCACCATTTCCGGTTTCCTGGTTGCTCTCATTTCCAGTCGGGTTCCCGTTTCCCGTTTCAGTTTCAATCCCACCTTGGGCTCCATCATCGTTGCCACCATCCCCGTGAGGGTGGTGTTGTTGAAGTGCGTCGCTCACTTGGGCCACTATAGTAGGAATAAGCGCGGCCAATTGCTGAGCGATCAGGGCTGCCATGTCGGCGTTCCCTGTTCCTTGACTGTTGCTGGCAGGAGCATTGCTTGTTCTTGGTGCTCTGCCTCTGCCTCGGCCTCTGCCCCTTGGGGCTTCACTCCCGCCACTACTGCTACGGGTGACTCTTCGAGGCGGCATGTTCTAATCATAAAAGAGGTAACATATAAACTTTAGTCACCATATGATACAAATGTATTCCACTTATCAAATTCTAATGTTCATGTTCAGGTCAGTCAAGACCACCATGTAGCCCATTTCAAGCATATTCTCGGTATACCGGTGGTGTTTATATATAGGGTTCCCCGCAGCGTTCCCACCACACCCACGATGTACCGAGAATGATGCCTGATCCGGTTACATGACATCCGACTTTCCTTTACATCATATCCATCAAGTCCATGTATTTCATGTCAATATCATGCTTATTGTCATCACACATCACAACAGTTGTAAGTCCATGTATACAATCACGTTTAGTCTAGCGGAGGTTGTCTATTTCCTCATTCTTCGAGGTTTCAGACATATTCCTCCTTAGAGTTATCTCAATGTCCAAGGTCAAGCACAATAGTATGATCTGTGTAGATTACTTCGGGTTAATACCCGGATCTGATAAGCTAACTCGGCGCGCAGAGGGAACGGAAGATCCAATAGAAGCATCCCCATAAAAGAGTGAGCACAAGGGCTCTCTCATAGGGTAGAAAGATCACATAACAAATAGATGAGCAAATCAAGCAGCGAGGAACACATACACGAGATATAATATGCATACAGAGTCCTAGCATGCAAATCTACATGAAGGTTCCTAGGTTATAGTCTAGGTCAAGCGTATTGCCTAATTCTCTATAACCAATGGCTCTGATACCAATCTGTCACACCCCCGCTAAAAGCAGAAACACGGGGATGTAACGAGAATGGGATCGTCATAACACATGGTAAGCGATAGAGAGCAATAAATATAATTGATGTCATGCGTGTCATGACGACACCCGACGACAAGGGGACTTGTGTCGTGTTTAGTCAATGTCCACAACACATAGCCATAAACAACATGATAATGATAACACATATTCACATAAGATGAAAATGTAAATGTTAATTCCCACAACCCGGGAACAAGTTCAAATGTTGATAATTGTTTACATGCGTTACATTGTTCAAAAAGATTGTTTTAACCAAAATATGAGCTAAGTCCCAAAAATGCATCCTAGGGTCTCCACTAAGGCAGCACACCTAGATTCCTGGACTTGCATGATCACCTGAAAAGATATGCTTAAAACGGTCAACAAAATTGTTGGTGAGCTCGCAGGTTTATGTAATAAAAATGTAAGTGATGCTGTATATAATAGCGCGTCGGAATACCGTGAATACAGTTATTACACAAGTAAATATCACATGACATGAGCTTTGCAACCAAACCTAGCGACGTACACAAAGAAATTGTCGGCATATATTCACCCAAGGGCCCGTTCCTGGCCACTGATGGTACCAACTAGTATACCATCGAACGAGGGTGGGGGTGTCAACCCAGTAGTACTACCAATACCTAACCGTCGGTTCCCACACTGGAATTAAATAGTTGCAAAGATAGAACCACACAGCAGACCCAAGCATGTATCAAATAGTACTTGCAACACAGTATCACGTTGATTCCTTGTATGTAAAATGTATGTAAGTGTACAGCATAAAAATTGTGTAAGCATACTTTTCCCCCAATTTGTAAATGATTGAAATATTGTATAAATGTGAAAAGGGGCCACGAAACTCACTTGTTAAGTGGTAAGTATGTATGAGCGTTGTATCCCAAATGTTGAATGCAAATAAACAGTCAAACACCTATTGACAGTTATTGTATAGCATTAATGATATGTTATATGTATAAGCGCGCAATAATGATGGGTCGGTTCGGGTCGTATCGGATGGGTCACGTACAACACACACAGACTGACACACGTACTAGTTCTTATGTAGATCCAAGTACAAGACATTGTCGCCACTAATGATGATGTTTAGGTAAAAGTATCGTTGTTAATCGAAGGAATATTGAATAAGTGTCAATAGTTATAAGTCGATTTGGTCGTTGTAAAAACGTTAGTTTAATTTGCTCAAAATAGTTTCTGTGCCCTTTCTCACGTTGACTTTAATCTTTGTGGCCAAACAATGGCATAATTGTGTTAGTGTTACCTCGACACCACACGACATACTCACGCCACGCACAAGGGGTCAAACACAACAATTTCAGTCGCATACAAGGCCAAACGCACGACTCAACCTCCATTAGTGCGAATCAACCCTCAATCGTGCGAATCAGCTTCATTCGTACGATTGAGCCTTCATTCGTATGATTGGCCTTCAGTCGTACCACACAACACCCAATCGCACGACTCAACTTCCATGCGCACGAATCAACCTTCAATCGTGCGAATTAGCTACTTTCGTACGACTGAACCTTCATTCGTGCGATTGGACCCCAGTCGTGCGAATCGCATTCATTCGCACACATTCAGTCGGTCACCTGACTCAATCGCACACAAACACTCAGTCGCATGACTCATTCGTATACACTCATTCGCACGCATGACTCAATCGCACACAGACACTCAGTCGCACAACTCAGTCGCACGACATGCCTAGTCGCACAACTCAGTCGCGCGATTGACTCAGACGCATGATCCAGTCGCACGACTCACTCAGTCGCACGGCTCAATCGCATGAATGACCCAGTCGCCCAATCTGCAGAATCGCGACTGTGGTCGGGGTGAGCAGCCCCCGAGCTGCTCTAAACACGGGTTTTACACCACGTAGACCTCCAGAAACACTCAACAAACATGTACAAGCATAAAACACAAGCAAAGAGACCTCACACGCACCCATACGACCTTGTGTGTTCGGGTTGAACCCGAACACCCGAAACCCTAGTTTGGACAGCCGTGAAAAGGCTAAGAAATGGACAACCAAAGACAACTACCTGCTAGAGAGGGGTAGTGTAGGCTGTAGACGACGTCAAGACGAAGAAAACGAGACCTCTCGGGTCGGATTTGGTGCTAAGATGGTGATTGTGTGTGTGAAGAGGAGATGAAGATGAAGAAGATGATAGAAATGGGGGTTTAGGGCTGGAAATGGGGTATTTATACCCAGCCCAAGTTTCCAAAATTACAAGTTTAGTCCCTGCACTAATCCCCCGAGTTTTCCCAAATTTTGTTCGGTTGAAAAACGACTTCGTTAGGTGTTTTATATTAATTGTAAAAGTTCATTTAATGTTATTATGACTGAAGAAATGGTTATATTAAAACATTTATTATATTTATAAAATGATATATTTAGCGTTTTCAAAAATGAAAGTTTTAAAGGTCTTTTAAGGTTCACACACGGTTTTTAAATGAATGCACCCACACGATAACATTGCACACATGATATCCACATAATGAGTCAAATAATGATGAGGAATGACTAAAATAGAATAGATAACGGACAAACACGTCAATTGACGGACCTTGAAGTGACGGATGTCACACGGGTGGATTGTGTAAACCAGTTGAGATAGAGGATCGGTTGATGGTGGAATTTGTCACGACTGAGTTGGAGCTTCAAGGAGCTTCAACAAGTCTTTTCAAGTAATTAATGAAAAGGGGCCATTGCAACTAGGAGATTTGGATTGAAATCTTTAGCTTGTTCTTTGGAATTGGAGGATTTCTGTTATTTGAAGATTACTAATAATTCTGGATTGTACTTAGATGGCTAGCTGAAGTATTCGTAAGCCCTTCAAGTGAGAGATTGTTGAGGTGTGAAGGCCTTTGGGCTTTTAAATGGAGTTATGGGCTTGGCCTATTGAAGTTCCTTGAAACCCTAATTATCTCTATATATAGAGCATGTAATTGTATTGTAATCTTGTCCCTTGAGCTTGATAAACAATACCTTGTTACAGAGAGTGGACGTAGGTAATCTTGACCGAACCATTATAACTCTCGTATTCTTATTCCTTACGTGTTTGTGCGTGTAATTGTATGTGGTTCAGCTGCGTAAGATACCTAACAGTGTTGTGCGCAAGAAATTAAATTAACCCACAACCAACTAAAAAACCAAAACAACAAAAAACCAATGGTTTTGTTTGATTGTTTTTTAAAAACTGATTATTTCGATTATGTTTCGGTTTTGCTTGTAACTAAACATAAACGAAACCATACAACCGATGTGTTTTATTGATTGAATTGGTAGTTTAAAATGTTTTATTGAGTTTTTTGTTATCTTACTTTACGGATTACGATGAAATATTACGGCAAGTAATTTATACGAATATATAGATTATTTTTAAAGATCAACAAAATGATGTAAGTCCAAAGTTTCTAGCTTAAATTCATTATTTTAAACCAATTTTTTCTTTACCAAGTTGTAGCCCAAATAGTAAAACCGAAAAAACCAAAACTGAATAGAAACCAAAGTGAAATTTGAAAAATACTAAAACCAAACGGTTTTTAATTTTGGTTTTAGGTTAAAATTGACACATACACAACACTAATTAAAGGAAAGAAGCTCTCCCATGTTCGACCCACATCCCATTAAATCTTTAATTTTCTTTTGCTGCAGGATTATAATTCATGTTGAGGACACAACATTTTCTAATTGTTCTAATACTTTTATTATTGTAAGATATTTACACATGTTTTGTCTTTTTATAACTTTTAAAACATAATGTATATACTCTGAATATGAAGTTGCGACCTACTTATGTTTTCTACATTTTAGTATAACTGTAATCATAAATCGAGATGGTGTACGCCTCGAAGTAAATATTGTTCAGAACCGTTAAATACGTTTTCATGTTTTTAACATTTATTTTTACAACAATATAACTTTTTCTTGGTTTTCTATATATCGTTCAATGTTTTTACTTTGTCTACATCTTGATATTCAAAATTGAGCCGACGCAACTTCATATGCTTCTCTTAACGTACTTACAACGATAATGTTACCACCACAACCTACGTTCGCAAGTTAAACAACACCAAATACAATACATGGTCCGCATGTTTGCAGTCCTATCTTCAAGGACAGTATCTATGGGATGTAGTTGGTGGATCCGAAACCATGTTAACGATTATCGATGTGAATTGAGCCATTCATAAGTGGTGAGTTATCATCATGAATACCATTGAAGATGAGATGCTTGACCATCTTCAAGACGTTGAGTACCCTAAACAAGCATGTGATACATTTGCAAAACTTTTCTCGAAAAAGAATGACGCAAGGATGCAAATGCTTGAGGGGGAGCTGATGTCAGTTTTACAAGGTGATCTGAATGTTTGACAATACTTAGAAAGGTAAAAACACTATGCTGAGAAATTGGTGAACTCGATCCACAATCTAATATCGAGGAAGCTAGAATGAAGTGGATAATTATCCACGGATTAAAGCTAGAGTATCGTAGCTTCGTAACAACCATCCAAGGGTGGCCTACACAACCAACCTTGGTATAGTTTGAGAACCTCATCGCCGGTCTAGAGGCTCTTGCAAAACAGCATGCTGGAGTGTTATTAAAGAAGGAAGACGAAGCTCTCTTTGCTGATACAAACCAGAACAAGTTTTGACCCGACAAAAGTTCCGAACCCACGATATGATAAAGCTAATCCATCTACTAATGATCAAAGAAAGGTACCTGAAAAAGAAGACATAAACATGGATAAGAGATCAAGGCAATGTAAAAGGTTTCCCTGTAAGTGCTACCATTGTGGTCGTTGTGGTCACATGGCCAAAGACTGTCGATCGAAGGCAAGGGAAGAGGGCAATAGCACCACCATGGAAGAAGAAGAAGTAGGCTGACATGTAGAAGCATGCATCACTCAAGACCAAGCTGATGATAACAAAGAAGTCAATGCCTTCACGGTTATGGTTGAATCCCAAGAAAATAAGTTGGACAACTGGATCATAGACTCGGGTTGCTCAAATCACATGACGGGTGAACGAGGTAAAATATATAACCCGGTAAAATTCAAAACATAACATAGCAAGCATTGGAGATGTGGTGTTTCCTTCAAAGACTAATCACCAAGAGTTAGTCTTAAAAGATGTGTTCCATGTTCCGGGAATTAAAAAGAATTTGATTTCCATTACCCAGATTACCGATACCAGACACTATGTTGTGTTTGGTCCAAAAGACGTTAGAATCTTTGAGAAGTTCGAGACTCCTTCAAGACCAGTACTTTAAGGTCATCGGACAGAGACTGTGTATGTTCTATCTGTAGATGAAGCGAATCACTCGCTGTCAAAGATCACTAAATTGATAGAAACTTGCAGAGAATGTTTCACAAACATACATTCATATATCACACAATAATGTACATCGGTGAGGGGTATTTATACCCTTCGAACGAGCGGTTACATGTCGGTTATTAACTACTACATAACTAACTTATTTGGCGGGTGTAACTACTTATTAACCCA
This sequence comes from Flaveria ramosissima, assembly GCA_025215565.1. NCBI lineage: Eukaryota > Viridiplantae > Streptophyta > Magnoliopsida > Asterales > Asteraceae > Flaveria > Flaveria ramosissima. Next base: position 39,126,761 of record CM046042.1, read on the forward strand.
CGACATAATACATCAACAATGCTTGACCCGTTCATACTAATACACACGTATAATACTAATTACAATAATAACTAGACTTAGTTTGATGTCGAGGTTACACGTCCAACAATCTCCCCCTTAAGCTTGACATCAAACACTTCTTTAGTTTCTGGCCGGACCGCATTGTGGTGGCCAATCCCGGACGGCTTGTTTCTTCTTAATCTTGTCCACCAGTTCTCCTTTGATGCTTTCTTCATAGCTTCTTTTGTTGCTGCTCTCTCCTTCTTCGAAAATGGTCTTTCCTTTCCTTTCCTTGATGGTCTTATAATACCAATTCATAAGATCTAGATATTGGTTGTAAATGAGAAGTAAGTAGACTGATTTCTTCGGATCAAAACCCATGTAGATTGCAATGAAAGGCCCAAACTTGTTTCTTGATACTTCTGCCTTTCCACCATTCAACTCCACAACCATGTAGAGTTCATAAAGACTCACATGCTTACCTTCAAGTTTGGGATGGAATGTGTTCCTCTGTTTGAGGACTTCTTTCGTGAACCATTTTACCATGGAATCAAATTTGTTTTTCATAGTTTCTTCATTTATCACTTTTGAATTAACCATCTTTAAGAGATCTAGCATAGTGATCATATCTTCTATGTTATCAACAGATGGTTGTTCGATTAGCATCTCCTTCCCTTTATTTCTTGCTTTATTTCGTGAATTCCTTCACCCTCCAAGTCAATTGCTTCAAAGTATTCTTCCAATTTCCTTAATTCGATTGTGCTTCCTTGTTCTTCGATGCCTTCATCAAACATCTTCGAGATCGTACAAGTAATTCCTTCGAAATTGATCTCATATCCTTGTTTCAATAGGTCTGCGCTTAGTGTATTCCGATCGAAACCAGGGACCAAAAATACTCTTTCAATTTTATGTGGAACTCCATCACAATTGATAACAACTTGACCAATTCCTTTGAACAGAGTCTTGGTTCCTTCTATGCGGGTTTCTATTCCATGAGATTTTCTTATTGCTTTGAACGCTTTCTCTGTTCCCGCTATATGATGTTTCTTTATTAAACTGACAAACCAAACTTCGTCCCACTCATTTTGATCGGTGCCCTTTACCGCGAACTCCGAGTTTCTTATGTTATTCAAACAAATTCTTCTGTTATGATCATCATTTTTACATGTGTTACACACATGTTCATTGATCTTACTCTTCCTCTTCTTTCTGCCAACAGCCTTTCGATTGAAGTAGTCTACAATCCTTTGATTTTTCGACTGCTCCACATCGTCATCCACATTTTCCTTCATTGAGGCTTTCATCTTCTCACATAATTCGGTGACTAACGTTGGTTCCATCGCAGAACCGTCTACACCATCGCAAGTTCCAAACTTATACGAATCTTCCATTTCAGTGATCTCTCTTTCACGCCACACATGCTTGATCAGCTTCGATCTTATCTTCCACGCCACACAGGCTTGATCGACTTCGATCTTCTCTTCCACACCACACAGGTTTATCTCCCAAGAGCGAACACGCTCTGCACCAATTGAAGCGAATCACTCGTTGTCAAATATCACTGTATTGATAGAAACTTGCAGAGAATGTTTCACAAACATACATTCATATATCACACAATAATGTACATCGGTGAGGGGTATTTATACCCTTCGACCGAGCGGTTACATGTCGGTTATTAACTACTACATAACTAACTTATTTGGTGGGTGTAACTACTTATTAACCCACGACATAATACATCAACAATGATTGACCCGTTCATACTAATACACACGTATAATACTAACTACAATAATAACTAGACTTAGTTTGATGTCGAGGTTACACGTCCAACAGTAGAGTCAGCCTATGTCGAGAAGAATAAAAATAATCAAACGTGGACCTGTGGCATCAACGACTTGGACATGTTGGGTATGATAAACTTAACATGATAATGCAAAAACATTTGGTGGTTGGGGTTCCAAAGTTCGAAGTATGTGTTGGGTGTCACTATGGTAAGGCTCACCAATTACCATTTGAACGAGCCATGTACAACACGACCATTCCACTCGAAATTGTTCACACAGACGTGTGTGGACTGATGGAGCAAAAATTCGTGGGAGGTATGCGATATATGATGATTTTTATAAATGACTATTCACATTTTGTGTGGGTTTACTTTATGAAACATAAAAGTGAGGCGTTGTTAAGATTTAAAGAATTTCGACTAGAAGCTGAGCGTGTCACCGGATGGTCCATTAAGACTCTTCGGTCAGATAATGGTACGTAGAGAGTACACCAGCCAGGATTTTTTGAATTTTCTTGAAAGCATGCAAAATAAGCAGAAACTAACATGCACAAATACACCCCAACAAAATGGGGGTTTGGAGTGTAAAAATCATCACTTGCAAGAAGTATCCTAAAGTCTTATCCATGATAAGAACGTACCCTAAAAACCACGACGTACATTATCAATAGAATACCTATGCGAAGTCTCGGTTTATATCTCCTTTTGAAGTGCTGCATAAAAAGAAACCCAATGTCTCCCACTTTAAAGTTTTTAGGTGTGTATGCTATATATGTTTTTTAGCCAAGCCATCTAAGTCAAAAAAACCTCGACAAAAAGGCAGTGTTTTGTATCTTTGTCGGGCATGATGAAGAAAGAAAAGGTAGGAAGTGTTGTGAACCGAATTCGGGAAAGTGTTTTGTATCAAGACATGTAGTCTTTGACGAGAACGCTACTTGGAGTTGGTGGTCCCCGGGCAACGAAACTTTACCCGACTCCCCAAGTCTAGAAGAAAAACTTAAAGCCTCAAGTGTTACCTTGCAACTAAATAACAAAACCAGAAAGACACTCATATTGAAAGGCCTGCCTCGCAGACTGAAAGAGAGCCAGAAGACCAACCCAACAGTTTAGAGACAAGCTTGAGGCGGTCCACACAAGAAAAACGACCCAATCCAAAATACGCAAATGTAGCTATGATTGAAACTGAGATCCGAGAGCCCAACTCATATGAAGAAGCTTGTGAATCAGTTGAATGGGTTGATGCAATGCAAAAAGAGATTAATGCTTTAACAAAAAGTCAGACAGACTTGGGAGCTAGCTTGTTCCTAAACTGGAGGAGTACTTAAAGCCGATTTCATGTAAATGGGTGTACAAGATAAAGAGACGGGCAGACGGAACTATAGAGCGGTGCAAAGCTATAACGAAGGGCTTGATAAGAGTAAGAATGTTGAAGTTGTGCTCAAGCATGGGAATGGAACAAGTTGACTTTGAGATCGAGGGAGTGTGAAACGAACAAAGATAAAACTTGAAGACGAATAAGCATAAAGGGTGGTTTGGTACGTAAGATTGTTTATAGGGGTGATTTGGAGGAGATTAATCTAGCTAGATAACAATATTTTAAATTGTTTGAGTTTATCCAGTTAATTAATTTTGATAAGATTGTTATTTGAATTAACTTAGTTATCACGTTAGTATTTCTTATAAATGGGAGAGGTAGTCTTTGCAATTGTAACTTGAATTATTGAGTTGAAGTATAATAAAGTCTCTGTTTTGTCTTCTTTTTTGAAGTTTTTTTCTAAGCCTAGTTCTCCCAATGTTTCATATACTACCACTAGTAGTCAACATATAACCGAAATGAAATAAATAATATAGTCAAAGGGAGTATTGGACATAAATAATAGGAGTAATCGGCTGTATTCATGACACTATTAATATTAAATTTGATTCTTACATTTATTATTATAAATTATAGATATGACAAACAAATAACGTTGAGTTGTCATACTCATATGAGTTTTTTATGGCCATTATTTTGTTTTTGTAATTGCTTTGCTGATTATGGTTTATTTTACAAAGTAATGGCTTGTTTTGTTTTTTTGTAATTGCTGATTATGGCTTATTTTACAAAATAAGCAAATAATGGCTTATTTTGTTTTTGTAATTGCCGATTATGGCTTATTTGCTTTATAATTGCTTTTGGAATTCAAGAGTTCTTAGCGACCTCAAATTATGTGTATTTGTTTTGTCGTGACAAACTCACACACCCATTAATTACTAAATAAACGATTGGTACTACGTTGTTATTTTTTTTTATGATATAACTTGAATCTTTGGAGGTCCCAACACATTGGTGGCTTATTGGTTGACTAATTAAAAAACATGAGGTGAGCTATCCCAATAAAAAAATCCACAAGCCGGCCCAAGTTGAAATATTCAAAGAGTAAACATCACACGATAAATATTCAAAGCTCTAGCACAATGCACACTACTGACTACACACACCATCTGATTACTTGTTACGACCACTCTCTATCTTTCACCACCACATGCAGCTAACAAGCTGATCTGACCAATATGTCCACACACCACCAAACTATAGAACACATTGTCCTCCTCAGCTTCAAACCAGATGTTGACGCTACTAAAGTCGCGTCCATGATACATGAAATCAACGGATTGGCTTCACTCAACCTCACAGTCCATCTCAGTGCTGAAAAAATCCTTATATCTACATCTACTTCAACCAACTTCAGTCATATCGTTCATTGCCGTTTTAGTTCAACGGATGATCTTCATGTTTACAACCATCATCCGGAGCACCTGCGTGTCTCAAAGGTCATACAACCAGTAATTGATGATGTCATGATCGTTGACTGGATATCCAATGGTATTAATGACCCGCTGAAGGCAGGATCTGTGATAAGAGTTACGTTATTGAAGTTAAAGGAGGATTTGGTTGAAAATGAGACTTGTAAGGTGGCGGAAGTGATTGAAGGAATTAAAAGCCAGTTTAGAGCAACTCAACAAATAAGTGTTGGTGAGAATTTCTCTCATGAAATGGCGAAGGGGCACTCCATCGCTATGATCGCTGTTTATCCTGATTTGGAGGCTTTTGATTCGGATGCAAAGCTCGCAAACTTGAATATATCGAAAGTAAAGGACTTCATAGAGAGCGAGGTTGTCCTTGATTATGTAGTTCCATCTCCAAAAGACTGATAGCTTGTCTGTTTATTATTAGTTTGTTTGAATGATTAATAAGGTTGAATTGAAGTTGTACAATGTTTGATTAGAGTGATAAAATATCTCATCTCATCTTAGATGTTGTGCGAAAGTTTCCAATCCAGTAACAGTTTTTCGATTTATGACAAAAAGAATGTAAATAATCATTAGTCCTTAACAATGGAGTCAAAACTTCATCATGTGTAAAAGAATATATTTGTAGCAAAAATAAATAAAACTCATAAGTCTTTAATGTTCTCTAGGATGGAGTCGATATCTGGGGTGATGATGGCACGCTTATTCAGTTCTCCGATATTGCAGCAACTTTTCTCTTCGGTATGAATGGCGACTACATCTTGCGCGAAAGCACAGTCTAGTCCTCCAGAAACCTGCATCCAAAATAATATTATTTTCATTTTCAAAGTTTGGATTTTAGCTGTAAATAGTTTCAAGACTTGTGTTCAGTACTCACATTATACAGATGATCGCCTAGTTTCAGCTTCACAGCACCACTCTTATACACCAACATCTTACCCATTACGCCTGCGGGAATTTCATTCAAATTGCAACCTTTTGAAGGTGGTTCTGTGTCTTTCAATGGCTTTGAACTTGAAGCACTCCCGCCGCCCTCTGTCTTGACAGATTGCTTTGGTAGAGGCAATGTTCGTGGTAGTTGGATGAAAATCAATTTCTTTTCCAAGTCTTCCTCCTGACAAGGTACAACCATCTTACATATTTAAAGTATAAATCATGAAAAAGTTCTTGTTTTTAATATTAGATTTGCATATTGATTCACACATATATAAACACAAACTTGCATCTTCAAAGTTTTATAAATTTCTCTTCCTAATTTTTGCTACCAGCTCTATTAGAGCCCAACTTACATTTTATTATGGGTTTGAGCAACTTTTTTATTGTTACTGGTTGTAGCAATGAGCGACAAGTTCAACTGCTAGCACATAATTTTATAAAAAAAGACACGCCATCTTATTTGACATTTTAATGTATATGCATACGCCAGGTGGATATGGCATTTGTTAAAAAAAATTATTATTTTTGTTAACTAGAAGAAAAACATTTTTTAAATAGTGTAGTATGTAAACATTTATGGCAGCTTATATGCCATCAACCAGTGCCCATCATCAGTTTACACATAGAATCAGTTAAAACAAGGCTTGTTGCTTAAATCAACCGTTAGTTTGGTTTCTGTAATTCTGTTTTGCCTCTAATTTAGAGTTGGTTGCTAAAATCAAGAAAAATGGCAATTTGTTTCTATTTTCTGCAGTTTGCCCTATCAAGAAACTATACCCCCTTTACACCATAGGTTGAGATAGATCAAGCTCATAAGCTAAAGTAACCAACCATTAAACCAAGTTCCTGAGCTGGATTTAAAGATGACTCATTGTAAGCATTGGTTTCTGAATCCTCCTTGAATTCCTGTTCATCCAGAAGCTCTACCAATATTTACAAGAAATGGTAATAATTAGTTACAAGTTAAATAACCCAGTAAGAAAATGCAATAAAGTGGGGATCATACCTGGATTTCCCGAGTATGGCCTCCTTACAGGTAAAGTAACCGGATAGTACTTGTAATAATCCTGAATTTTCAGAATTACAAAGCATTGAGATGTCAAACAAAGATATTTTTTCAGAAGGGAGGGTTTGATGATTGAAATAGGCTAGTTTGGTAATTATACTTTTTAAATAAACTAGTTTGGTAGATTAGTGAAAATCGCGTCATTAGAAAAGTGCCACATGAGCAAGAAACCAGTCACTAGGTGATCAAATTACCAAATCTAGTCATCTAAAGTATACTTTCAGCTGGGACATTATTCAGAAAATGGACCACTAGCCTAAGTCTGTTGCTATTCTTAGCACTTTTCAAAAAGATGAAAATTGAGTTTTATTTCACCTACCCATGGCTCCTTGAATTCTTTTATTCCTATGCCTGAGGTGGCAGCACCACCACCTGGATAAAAAGATGTTTGGTTAAAATGAAATCAAAAATTTTATGCAATTCTTGGAAACTAGTTTAATGGTTAACATGATAGATAGGAAGAATGAATTAGTTACCTTCAGATTTGGGACCCGAGGAACCAAAATTAAATGATGAAACCCGTGGCTGTGTGGCTGTAATCATGGTACAGAAAGACTATATTAGACTCTATATGACATAAAGCCAAACTAAGGGGTTGTTAGAGATTGCTTGTTAGCACAGTTTATTGCCTTCTGAAATTAGTTTGGAATAATGAACTTCAAACTGCTTAAGCAAAACAGCTTGAATATGCAATCCCAAACACTCTCAAAAAGCTTATTTCTATATCAAAACACAAAAGTAGACAACCAGTTTAATAAAAAATCCCAAACACCCCACAACTATATGCACAAAACTTGGAAGAAACTGATATTGCAAGAAGCAGAGGTAATCATGTCTGTTCCACAGGTAAAACTCAAACATGATTGAAAAATTGCCAAAGCAGAAACAAGCAGAATGGAGACACCCAAATGATGATAACGTGTATAAGGAAAGAAAATTGTTTTGACGCATAAGCTTCCACTTATTTAATAAAACGTAATGCATATTATGCAGACTTGCACAACCACTGTCAAGATTTTAGTCATGCAGCCAAGTTCAAAAATCAGAATATGGTTTCTATGCACAATCCTTTTTGTGTTATGTGCATATGGTTCATAATGAAGGATCTATATGTTTTAGCAAAAACAGAAAAGAAAGACTTGACATACCCCCTTTGATTAAAAAAAAACTTCAGGAATTTTAAATGGGAACCATTTTCAGAGTATTTAAGGGACAGAACATCTGGGGAAATAAGATTACACTACCATTGACTACTAAACTGTGTTGAGGAACAGAAATGATAACATCAAATAAACTTATACTACTAGAAGCCTCTAATTAACTTGCTTAGAAGTGAAACACCAAACAGAGAGGGTAATATAGGTGAGAATGTAGCAACGAAGAAGGAAAAGGGCCTTTACGCTTAATTTCAGGTTTGAATTTCGGCCTTTTAGAAGCTTCCTGCAAATGGGCAGAAACATAATGTTAAAACGATCAGGATAGTGACTAGCCTACCGTTTGCAGAAGCTAAAAGACATTTGCATAGAGATAAATGAGAGCTTTTGAAAACTCATAAGAGCAAAGTAACACGAACATACTTGTATCATTTAGAAAAAAAAAAAGACGTACATTGAAACGTTTCAACAACTCTTGTTCCTTGGTGTCATCAACTTCAGTATCCTCAACCTTCTCCCTAGGCACAAACAATTAAATGAGTTTTTTTTCTAACAATTTACAGATTAAACTCTCTCAATCTGATATGGAGGTTTACATTCATATTATCCTTTTTTTTAAATCATGTTCAGTTTTACAGATATAATGATCATTTATCAATATCAAACAACAAACAAAAACCTCGGCTTTTCAGTTATACTCACGGTTTGGGTAACATTAGCTTTTGGTCTCTGCGAGGAGGTGCTTTTGGCATAAACTTCATCTGAAAATCAACGTGAAATCAAGAGTTGAGATGTAGATGAATTAATTTGCATTCGAATAAAAGCTTATGTATTGAGTTTATAACAAAAAATAAATGTATATGGTGAAGAGCGAGCAGAGACCTTTCTTTGGGGTTTAGGAGCGGAATTGGTGGGCTTCTCATCCATGGCCATTGGCAACGAGTTCAATGAGTAGTTCCTACTAATGAATAATAAACAGATTCATTGAAAAAACAATCAGTATAAAAGCAATGGAAAGTCTTGAATCTCTGATCCTGTTTTTAAAAGTTAAGAGAGGAAGATGAATGATAAACAGTTAAGCTTTATTACTTTCTCCGGCGAACTGACGAGCCTTTCAGACGACGGAGCGGAGGCGGAGGAACTGATTAATACGGCAGGGGAGGCGAGGGTGGTGGCGGCTTACAACTTACAATGAGAGGCGATGAGAGGGGATATATTATTAATATTATTATTATTATTATTATTATTATTATTATTTATTATTATTATAGCGGTAATTAAACTTCCCAAATCGTTACATGACTAAATTACAAAACTCGTCCCCGCGTATATCTTTAGGGTTGTTTTTTTTATCTCTTCATGTTTTACTTTGGGTTTTAATGGGTTGGTTTATAGTAAAACCTAAACCTACATCGAAATGTATGTATCAATAATAATATCGTAAGTTTATAATGGTATTTTCAAATTATAGAAAAACGATATCTTATATTTAATTCATGAGTTCTGACCACCCTTTGTGGAGACGTAGCGATATATAAGTAGAAATAATAAGATCTTATCTTAATATTTATTTAAAATTTAAACAAATGTATAATATTTCATCCAGATCGGTTTCAAAAACGTATGTAGAAGTAATCACTCGATATATTCTAGATGTAAAAGTTTAAAGTACATTATACTTTACCCAAGTTGATATTAAATAAAGTTTATATCGAAATGTATTAAGCACGTAATAACAATGCATACAATAGTGAGATTAAAAATTAAATAACTATTATATTATATGAGTGTCAGTTTTGAACGAAACTTATATCAAATTGCAAATAAAAATAAGAACATTGCAATGGTGTATATGAAACTTGATAAAACATTATATGTAGAAGGTTAAAAAATAGAATACTTTGAAATTATTTTTAAGAATTTATTAATATAAAAAATTCAAAAAGATTTAGCATTTTAGTTCTACATGTGGATATATTTATACGTTACTTTTAATAGCACACCCTATATGGTAACATCTATAATGTTTGGTCCACGTATCCAAAATCTGTTACAATGTTCGTCCAAGATTATGAGACAAGATAGGCATACCATAGTATTTATCAACTGACATAAACATATGATTATTTTTGTTAAAAGACACTACAAAAGCCTAGGTAGGTAAAACATACACACCATCACAAACGTGAAAAGTTTACAAGATTAAAATTACATATGTTTCTCTGGTCTAGTGAGTATGAGGTTGGCCAATTCTTCACCCAAATAAAACCTTTCAAATTTATTTTTCATTTGTCTTTTAAGGTTAGGTTGTATGGTTGATAAATATTTTATTGTTACCTGCTCGTCAAATACATCAAGTGACCAAAAATGTTTTCGTATGGAGCCTTATCTTGAACGGTCATAGTTGTAGTTTTTCGAGGACTTCTAGAAAATTTACCACAAAAGATATTTGGGACGCTGGGAGTTTATCCATGTTCGAACATGTTGGCGGTATATTAGCAAATTTACACGTAATTAAGAGACGATTAATAGATTTTGTTGCTGACCCACAAAATTTGATTGATATTCACACATCTCCTAGAAAAGTGCATCCAAACTTGGAACCTTGTTAATCATTGCCCTCCAAACAAGAAGTTTAATTATAAAGTAACTCATTTATTTCCTTATAGTTACATGTTCTTGTCAATATCCACGAATCAGTTTAACGCCAACCCTTAGGGGTGATCGGCCCAGTCATTGGGGGGGGGGGGGGGTAAATTTATATATATGGCCCATTTTAGTTTGCAAAACCAATTAATTATCCTCCTCATTTACACAATTAATTATTCGGCTTAAACTTTTATATACGTCGTATTATAGGCCTATTTTTTGTTCTCAGCCCGGGCCAGGGTCTCTTAGGAATTCTTAAGGCCAGCCCTGAATCAGGTAATATACGTCGAAGTAAATAAACCGAATACTCTCGTGTACTAATAACCATACATGAGGATTTCATTATTAGAACTGAAAAAAGTACGGCTTCTTTAATATATTTTCATATATCGGTTGATATTGTCTCTTAAGAGAAATCCTAGTGGTAAAGGGATGTAAATTTTTAATTAAATGGTTGTTTGTTTAATTTCTATAAACATGGGTGTGATAAGTTTATAAGTAACATAAAGTGTTAAGTTGAGAATGTGTGTGTTCATAAAAATAACAGGTTTGAGTACTAAGCAAAAAAAGTAACAAGTTTGGGTTTTGTAATATTAATTTAATAAGTTTGGGTATTGACACTAACTTCTGTTACTTCAATTGTTAAGTTCAGGGCAGTTTGGACATTTCACATTTAAAGGACTGATCGTGTAAATTAACAGTTTGGTTGGGGGTGTTTTTGTAACTTAAAATTAATAAGTATATATGAATCATTTAATTTTATTTAATATTAAAATTTACATTTAATAATTCAAATGGTCCCGCCATTCATCCCCATCCACCAACCCAACCCAAGCCTTTCTTCTTTTTTTCTTTCGCTTAAAAACCATACTCTACGTTGCCACCGCGAACCAAGGTATTCGAGCAACGCACTCCCATTCCATAGCCTTTCTACAGCTTTTATTCATAACCACGCTTCTCAAGCAACCTACTATATATTCATAACCAAATCGGTGACGCATTCAGATTTCAAGCAACATCGGATTACCACCACCACCTATTCTCTCTCGCAGCCTTAGGTCTCATTACCACCACCACACAAATAGAACCTATAAGCAGCCTCAAACGCGACCTTGTACTTCTAGAAAAGATGAAAACTAAATAATCCAGCCCTTCATCCTCCATCTTCTTTCGATTCAAGGTTTTTACATACAAAATCGAAAAAATGACATTGATGCTTAGCGGTGGCTGGAAATAAAAGGAACAATGGTGGTGGTACTTAGTGATTTCTGAGCCAATAACGACCGAGGAGAAAGCTTGCTTTCGTGAAGGGAGGTGGGAGAAAGCATGCTTGCATGAAGGGAGGTGGTTAGCGGCGATGGTTCGTTCGGAGGAGGCCATGACCGGTGGAAGTTCTTTTTGTTTGGTGGTGGTTAGGGAGGGTGGTTCTCGGGGTTAGGAGATTATGTTTGAAATAATTACACAAATCGCCCTTATAGGGTATTTTAGTCATTTTACTTAAACTTAACAGAAATATTAACGTCTGTTAGTCTTAATACCCAACATTGTTATAAAACTGAAATTACAAAACCCAAACTTGTTATTTAACATCCTTAATACCAAAACTTGTTATTTTCGTAAACCACAAGGACTGTCATTGTAGGTTAGGTTTGCAAGCTTTGAAAATCCCTAGTTTTAGATGCACATTATAGCGTGTGTGAAAGTGGTAGATAAGAGAAAAAGGTGAACTTAAGGGGCAGTTTTTGCACTTTTGCAAATCATGGTGATTGAATGGAATCATCCCGTTAGTTAGAGTTATAGGGTGATTGGTTTACTTGTTGGGTATTTGTTTTACGAGGTCCTCCGTCAACACCACCGCGTATCATCATCATCATAATCATCAATCGTTGGATCTTCCTTAGGTGATTACTCAGACGACTGCAGGTACCCCCTTTTCGCTCGGTGTTTATTGCTGAAATCATCGGTTTTTCCCCCCACAGAAACAGATCAGATCGATCTCCGCCTCCGCCTCACCATCGCAGCCACTGTTGGGTTTCATTGTGCAACCACCTACCCCTCCTCATAAGTCATAACCATCGCACCATCACCCACCGTTGCCATCACGGTCTCACCATCACTGTCAAATTATTGAAGGTAATCCACCCTACAATCGATTTGACGTTTCTGCCCCATGTTTATTCAATAGTTTATCGTTTCTGCTTACTTGAAATTAGCTAAAGCTGAACCTTAGCAGCAGATTTTGGTTCGTTGATTTTCTTGATTTCATTTACCTTTAGGGACTTACAAGGCATAGTTGTGTGATAATTACTTCAATGTTTATATTTTTGTTGATATTTAGGTCATGCCTACTTCAAATTAGCTTGCAACTGCAATTGTTTAGAGCATGTTCACTCATCTTCTTTTCACTTTTAAATGAAAAGCGATTGAATCTTTTCTTGTTTGATGTTAAATGTGTTTGATTCTTTCTTGTTTTATCAGGAATGATTAAGTTAACTGATTTTTAATAAGACTACGAGTATAAAGTTAAATTATACGAGTAAACACAGTAGATCAGCAAGGTAACTGATTTTAAACTAGAAATTAAAGTAATAGAAGAAACATTAATATAAAAGATGGTGGTTTGAATGGGTATTCTGAAGGCAATTGGATTCTCCTTCAAACAGCCATTCGAAGATATTCTCTGCACAAAGAATATATAGCCTGTTTATTGAAATTCAGCATCAACTACGACTTTGATGTTAAACATAAAAGTCCAATGCTGGTGATGTTATAACTATTTTAAAATATTGAAAAGGGGGACAAAAGTTTGTTTACAAAATCATAACTTGGTTTGAAAACATGCTTGACTGCTCGTGTACTGCAGCTTAAAAACTTAATTTATTTGTGCAACTGTTGTCCTCAATGATCTTAATTGAACTTACACGTCAGGCATATTGAATATGGAATTTGATTCAGGCTTGAGACCAGTCTATAAGTTGTACAACTTTTATGACATGTTAGGGTGACCGTTTTCCATCTTATCAGTTCACTTGTTGGTTTTTAAAATTACCCATCCTGACCTTTTTTCTAAATTGACCCATCCTGACACAAACCCATCTTGACCCAACAACCAATCCAATCCAACCTGCCCATTTTGCCATCTCTAGTAAAGAGGTCCAGGAGTCATGTTGATTTTGTCTCTACCACATGTATTTTGACCCAAAGTTTACAGCCTCAGTTAATGTTACCCTTCTATATTTATATACATTTTTGTTATCATTCTATGTTCTTTGTGGTCAGTTGAGAAAGTTTCAGTTAGAAGTGTATTTATGTTCAGATAGTTGTTCAAATACTGTGAAATATTCGCTTCATGTTTATAGGTTGCTTTAAATTGTTCTGTTGGTGTGTGTTTATAGTACAAATACATAACGTTGCTCTTTTTGGTGAAATCTGCTGGTTAATCGATGTCATGTCTGTGTTTTAGGTTGACTAATACAAGTCTTAACTGATGGAAGTCAAACTATGGAATGACAAACGTGAGAGGGAAATGTATGACAATTTTGCTGAGCTTTACGCAATCATCAAGGCTACGGAAAAGCTCGAAAAGGCTTATGTCAGAGATATTATTCCATCAGCTGATTATGAAATCGAGTGTCAAAAACTCATAGCACATTTTAAAACATTGTCGTCAACACTAAAAGATACTGTTCCCAGTATTGAAAGATTTCATGATACTTACAAAATGGACTGCCCGGCGGCCTTGAACCGCCTCATAGTCTCCGGTGTGCCTGCTACAGTGGAGCACAGGGCAGCTGCTGCCGCCTCTGGGGTGACCTCTGCTGCGATTGTGGCAGAATGCGTGCAAAATTTCATTACTGCAATGGATTCATTGAAGCTGAACATGACTGCAGTCGATCAAGTTTTCCCTTTGCTATCTGATTTGTCTGGTTCGTTAAACAAATTGTCGATTTTACCCCCAGATTTTGAAGGAAAGACCAAGATGAAGGAGTGGATTGGACGACTGGCTAAGATGGGGGCTGCAGATGAGTTGACTGAGCAGCAGGCTAGGCAGCTTCATTTTGACCTGGAATCATCTTATAACTCATTTATGGCTGCGTTGCCGACAGCTGGGGCATGATTCTGACGTTCAAGGTAATCTTTTAAGAAGAAATAGGAAAAAAATCACAGTTTTCTCATCTCAATTGTTTTAACTTGATTCTGTGTTTGAAATGCTATTTTTTGTTGCCTATGATACAAGGGTGTTTGGGATTGCTTATTTAAACAGCTTGTGCTTATGCTTATAAGCATAAGCAGATAATTAGCTTATTGAACCTTTTTAAGGTAAACTTATAATATACATTAAAAATACCAGCTTGAAGTACACAATCTCAGGTTGCAGATTGGAGACAGTTTAGTTCACTCTAAAATAGGAAGATACGCATAAACAGTTTTCTTCATCCGACATTATGTCTATATGCTTTTGTTGGTTGCTTGATTAATTAAGCTATATCCCAAACAACCACTTAGGATTTATATTGTCTCAAAATATTCTCATCTTTATGCAGCAGGATCACTTTTGTTTTTACCAACGCATGGTGATCTTATGGAGTCTCTTTTTGCAAGTACTCTTTTGGTATATGGTACCGTTTGTGGATGTTTGTACAATATCTATCTTTTGTAAATTGTTAAAACTATTTTGGTGCGCTCAATACCGTAGCATGTGAGAGCTTAGTGCATTGGGTTTGCTATTGTTATTTATGATTGCATGGATAAAGGGGGTGTTTGGGATTATTAATACTATTTCGTATCTATCTCATATGTATTTCTACTTTCGAAAGTTTGAAGTTTATTTTAAAAGTTAATTCGAGTAAATAAAAGTTAGAGTAAGTTACGTTTTTAATCCAAGAGGTCTGGCATATTTAACACTTTCAATTCAAAAATAAAGATTTATTGACATATTATGTTCCGATGTTTGGATAATGTAATAATTTTAGTTTCTAACATTAACTTTGTAAGCTATGGCAAAATATACTTTGATTACCAATCATGTGACTTGGTGGCTCCATAATCAATTGCCCATGATGAATCAAGGATAAAGCATTTAACCAAGATTAGTAAGCTAATGGAACCTATTATACTAATTTATGGTCAAGAAAGAATCTGTCTCATACTGCTCTATTTTAGTTTAGGATGAACCATAAATTATGTATGAGACAGATACTTTTTTGACCATAAATTATGTATGAGACAGATTCCTTCGTAAGAATGATGAAGAAAGGTGGCTTATATTATGAACAATATTGAAGTTTTAGGCAATATTGAGTATTGTGGTTTCATAGCATCTATATAGCCATTTATTTCTCGCTATCATAAATACTTTATTTTCGAGCAAGTGGACCAGAACTGGTCTAGTATGTATTCTTTTCATCTCCTATTTTAGATATAAACCATGTATAAAATAATTCTAGAGTAGCGACAACAAAAAAACTTTAACCGCTATGTTTGAATTATAAAATATGGAGTAGGATTTGAGATAAGAAAATCTAGAGTGCCGAGAGTTAGGGTTTGTGGCGGTAGTGATGGTTTGCTCTATCAACATCACGTCTAAATAATAAAACAAAAGTGGTAATTGGACTAAATACAATAATCAATTTTGGAGCATAAAACAAACGACATGAAGAAACTTAGAAACATAGAAAGATTTATCTCAATGGTATGCATTAAATACAAATAAACACTAATAGATAAAAATGCATTAAGTATGGCTAATAAAAAGTACATATTTGTTTGCTTTGTTAAAATTTGCTAGAATTCAATGATTTACAAAATTAATTTCTATTCCAAACCCTTAATTCACAATTCGTTAGAAGTAAAATATGAACTCAAAAGATCCGAGAATGAAATGAGATGAGTTGAAATTTAACGAACTTTCTTATATATAATCAGACAAAGGGTTCTCACACTCAACAACGAGATCACTATAGCCATTGTCACCGCTCCAACTACCAATGTACCCAGCATCACTATATTTTTAATAATTTTACAAGCTAGTTATGATTACATGTCGATTGAATGCATCTGGAAAATGCTAATAAATTGTTAGAGTAATATGTATATCAGTCTTTAGATGGTTTCTATACTTTCTTTCATATCTTCAAAAACAGTTAAAAAAAGTTACCTGTCAAATGATTTATAACTACAATTTAGAACACAAGGAAACACTAATTTCTATAGTAATTTACCTTCACCTATCTATCTTTTACTTTCGTTTTGAATATATATATAATTTACTAGGTTTTTTTAAAGTTTTCACATACTTATAAAAACTTGCACATAATATTATATTTACCCAACTTAAAAAGTAGTACACTCATTTACAATAAATATATTTAATATTTACACATATTTATTAATATAGTTTCCTTACACTTCAAAAGTTAACATTACAGTGTAAATTTAAACGGAATGTATAAATATAAATGTCACATATTTAAAAAATTGTATAGTGATATTATTATAAATTTTAGTATGTGATAGGATATTATCTTAGGTGTTGAAGGTAATGTATCAAACTCTCTTTAAATTTAATTTAGCATTTATAAGATAAGACATTCATAATCTTTTCAAAAAATAGAAGAAAACGTACTAACCCCTCAAAAGTCAAAAGTTACAGTAAACATCATCTACGCCGGATCGTAGAGTTTCAAGGTTCAACATACATTCGTAAACACCGCAGCAATATTATTATTATTGTTATTTAAGCTGTAGAAGAAGAAGAAGTGTGAAGGAACTCCGGCGAGCGGAAGGCGAAACCCTAATTTATGAGGAGGTGATGGCGTGTGTTTATATTCCGGTACAAAATTCGGAGGAGGAAGTACGAGTGGCTCTGGACCAGCTTCCTCGCGATGCAACCGATATTCTTGACATTCTTAAAGCCGAACAAGCTCCTCTTCATCTCTGGCTCATCATCGCGGTATCATATCTTATCAATTCACAATTTTTTTATTCATTACTTGATGATGTAAGTGTATGCCCTAGAGGCCAGACATTCAACTCTCCTCACACCACATGTGATGCGGATCTAGCCCTGTGTTTCATTCAATTACACAATCAGTAGCACCTTCGTTTCAATACTTAAAATTGGGTTGGTTCAGAGTTGTCGACTGGCAAAGGAGTTGATGTCAGCCCAGGCACAATATTATCCTATTCATGTAGGATATAAGAATTAGGTTTGCATAATGAACTGTTTGAGTTTGCATGTTGCCAATTGCTTGTTTTTTTTATTCTCTCTATGTATATTGATTTGGCGCAGAGGGAGTACTTTAAACAAGGAAAGATTGAACAATTCCGCCAAATTCTGGAAGAAGGATCCAGTCCTGGTATATAATGTCACATTATTGTTCTATTGATATAGATAAATTGTTGTCAAACTTTTGAATGGTGTCATTCTGACCTGTCTGCTTTGCAGAAATTGATGAATATTATGCGGATGTTAGATATGAAAGAATCGCCATCTTAAATGCCCTGGGGGCCTATTATAGCTACCTTGGGAAAATTGAGACAAAACAAAGAGAAAAGGAAGAACATTTCATTTTGGCAACTCAGTATTACAACAAAGCTTCCAGAATCGATATGCACGAGCCTTCTACTTGGATTGGCAAAGGTAACATAATGAGATTTTTCTAGCACACTTCACTTTTAGTCAACCATAAAGGAGAGTACAAATTTTCAACTGGTGTGAAATCACTGATGAAACATAACAATTAATAAAATAAAACTGGGAATATTTTTCTAGATTGCTCTTCTTGATTTTTCTGAACAGACCAACTAGGGTCTTTAATATGCACTAATGCACCAGGTCTCATAAACCACTAGCTAGCGTATTCTTTTGGTTACAGGTCAACTTTTACTAGCAAAGGGTGACGTGGATCAGGCTTTTGCTGCATTCAAGATTGTATTAGATGGAGACCGAGATAATGTTCCTGCTCTTCTTGGTCAGGTATATTCTTATTAATTTATATTTCATCCTAAATCCGATGCTGGTTTTGCCCATGAGTTCGTATTGTAGAAAGAGATACAGAGCTATATGAGGGCCTAAGGGCTATGTGATCTGTAATTAGAGGCTTGGTTTTAAAAAGCATGATGTGCTCCGAGGCGTTTAGGTTTCCGAAAGCTGAGGCACAATGCTAGAGCATTGATGTGTGTACAATTAAATACGTTTTATGTATAACAAAAGCTGAATCTCTCTCATCTCTGTTACACTTCAGCTTGTTCCATCACGTAGACCATAATCTCTTCATCCTTTTGGTCGTTTTTACATATGCCTATTTCAATAATGCTTCTTATGATGCTTATTAGACAAATTTATTAGTTCTTCTGGTGCTGATCACGTAACTTGGATTAATGCAGGCTTGTGTTGAGTTCAATCGTGGGAAATACTCCAGTTCTTTGGAGATGTACAAGGTTATTTACTTTTTTGCATAGTTTGTTATTTTGATTTTGTAGATTGCATACTCCTTGTGGAGGTTGGTAACTTTTGAACATAATGTCATATTTTATAACAATTCATTGCACCTCTATATCCCACTAGGTTTTAGTTATATTATTCTAAATTTTGATTTCTTTGAAAGAGGGTCCTGCAAGTGTATCCCAGATGTCCTGCAGCTGTACGACTTGGCATAGGTCTCTGTCGCTACAAATTAGGTCAGTTTGAGAGGGCCAAACAGGCATTTGAGCGTGTGTTGCAGGCAAGTCATGCTAAAAATAAAAATTAATAAACACACTTTTTTCATAGCATTGTTCGTTATACAACATCTGTTTCTAATGTCTAATTATGCTCATTTACCTCCTATTCGCAGTTAGATCCAGAAAATGTTGAGGCACTTGTCGCACTTGGAATTGTGGATTTACAATCCAATGAAGGTTGGTCTTGTATTGTTGATGCAATTAAATATATGTATCTATGTATTTATTTTTGTCTATTTGTCATGCTGTTGGTTGCAGCTTCTGGAATTAGGGGGGCAATGGAAAAGATGCGAAGAGCCTTTGATATTTATCCATACTGTGCAACGGCACTAAATTATCTGGCAAATCATTTCTTTTTTACTGGTCAACATTTTCTAGTTGAACAGTTGACTGAAACAGCTCTTGCTGCGACTACTCATGGCTCAACCAGGGCACATTCTTATTATAACCTTGCACGGTCATATCATAGCAAGGTTTGTTCATATCTGTCATTCATTTGCAACATTCTGATTAGCAATCTTCTAGCTATTCAAATCTTGCGAGGTGCTTAGTATTCATTAAATGCCCAAACTTTCAAAATAAGCTTGAGTTCTTGTTTCATTTCACCTACTGAAGTTCAATGAAACGCTTGGGCATTACATATTCAATTCCTTTTTTTTCAAACTGTGATTGGTAAAGTATTTCTCGTATGTTGATAATTCCATTCATTTACCATATTTTCATATTACGTGTTGAAACTTTTGTTTGATCAGCATCATTTTTTATTTCACCAAAGAACATAATAAATCATGTTTTCGTGTTGTATATACGAGTTCATTATTTGGTTTATCTTCCTTTTTTTTCCTTTTCAATCGAAGTGAGTTACCATTTTTAATCAAAGATTCTTACACTTACAGGGTGTCATTTATATTTCATGATGTTTATACCTCTTATGAATCATGTTTTTGTGTTGTATGTACGAGTTCATTATGTAGTTTATCTTACTTTTTTTTCC
Organism: Flaveria ramosissima; assembly: GCA_025215565.1. Lineage (NCBI taxonomy): Eukaryota > Viridiplantae > Streptophyta > Magnoliopsida > Asterales > Asteraceae > Flaveria > Flaveria ramosissima. The sequence continues at coordinate 39,146,866 of CM046042.1, forward strand.
TTTTTAAATCAAAGTGAGTTACCATCTTTAAATCAAGATTACAGTTACAAGGTGTCATTTACATTTCATGATATTTATACCTCTTTTAAGCAACAGATTTTTGTTATTTAGTGTCTGTAAAATGTCTTTTTGCTTTGAATGCAGGGTGATTATGAAAAAGCTGGACTATACTACATGGCATCTGTAAAGGAAGTCAATAAGCCACAAGATTTCATTTTACCTTTTTATGGTTTGTTCATTAAACTCAAAAAGTTAATTTTTACAATTTTAAGTTACTCTGATTATCTAATTGTCCCATTTTTGCTTAGCAGCAAAATATTTCACCTTACCTTTTTCCTTTTTGACATATTTTCATTCATTTTGCTCTTTGCTAGCTCTCAATTTGCTTATTTTTTAGGGTACTTAATGTTTGTTGTAGAACTATGGTCTAGAATTGTTTAGATGGCAATTCTTACATATATGCTATTAGTTACCAGTAATGGTTGTATATTAAAACAGGTCTAGGACAAGTACAACTAAAATTGGGAGACTTCAAAAGCTCTCTATCAAATTTTGAGAAAGTCTTGGAAGTTTATCCTGAGAATTGTGAGACGTTGAAGGCAAGTGACAGAATTTGAAGCGAGTTTGCTTTAAGTTTTAATAGGTTTCCACCTTTTCCAACTTTTACTGACTGAATTTGGACTTGTTTGAAGCAGGCTGTTGCTCACATTTATCTTCAGCTTAACCAGACCACGAAGGCTCATGAAGCTCTGAAAAAAGCAATCAGAATTGATCCTCGAGATCCAGAGGTTACACTAATTATTATTATAATTTTGATGTAACTTTAGGTATAAAGTAGCACAGGATCCTGAGTTTATGTTCCTAGCGCTTATTTCCATCTGTTTAACCTTGGTGCAGGCCTTTCTGGATCTTGGAGAATTGTTAATTTCAACTGACTCTGGAGCTGCTTTGGATGCATTTAAATCTGTAAGAAATTAATATTTTCTATTGCCTTGGATTGCTACAATGTTGTCACTGTGCTGCATTCTTTTTCAGTTTGACTGTTTATAGTTAATGACATTAGAGTTTAGACCACTATGAATTGAACTTGCTGTAGCTTCTAAGTTTCTGTGAGTAAATGGGTTTTTTAAGAGATTTTGTTTTTTAAGCTAGTTATTAGTCCGGTATTATGTTCTACGTAATAATTTTTTTTAAGTATTATGATTAAATTATTATTTTCATAGAACCTTAGGGCTTAGCTTTGGATAGAATAGGAATTAGATATCAATTAGGATAGGCTCTGTATAGCTGTATATTTACTTCTTTTGTTGTTTTGATTATTAATTAGATAGATAACAATTAAGTTTTTTCTCAAGCTTCCACAGATTTCTTGTGTCTATAAGCTTGTATAAAGTTGTATAGGTGTTTGGTATGAGGCTAAATCTGACAAATCTTTGTTCCTGCGTTTTTAATGAACTTGTACTTGCTGGTAGATACCATAGATGACCATTTCAGAATGGAGGTGATTTGTACACAACTTTTGTTTTACTTCACACACTACTATACATGTTTAACTAATTCTACCCTCTATCCATTATACTCATATTTTATCTGTTTAATGGTATGAGGGTAGTATTAGCCTAATTTAACATATTTTTTTTATGAAGTAAAAATTGTCGTGTAAAAATCACCGCCCTTTCGGAGTGAGCAAGACTTTTGTTAGATAAATGTTAATATGGTTTATCGTAGATATCCATGTTTTACATTACTGATCCTTGAGTTTCTTGTGTCTTTTGATAGGCACGTAACCTTTTAAGAAAGGCAAATGAAGAAGTATCAATCGAGCTTCTCAACAATATTGGTGTTCTTCATTTTGAAAGAGGAGAATTCGAGGTTTGCCTTGTTCTTTCACCTCCTTATGTTCTGGACTATTTCGACTTTATTTTTAATAGAGTGTATTCCAAATATCTTGATGCCTGTGTGGGTGTTTTATATATATTCTATTATATTTTATTTTAAATTCAGCTTGCGCTACAAACTTTTAAAGAGGCCCTTGGGGATGGAATATGGCTCAAATTAATAGAAACCGAACCACACTCGGACTCTATTGGTGGTTCATACTCTGATCCTATTAGAAAAGCATTATACCAACCAATTGATTCCAGTTTAGCTGCCCGGAAGTACAAGGACATGCAATTGTTTCATAATCTTGAGAAAGATGGTATTTCTGTGGATTTACCGTGGGATAAGATTACAACATTGTCCAACCTTGCTAGACTGTTTGAGCAGTTGCACAAGACTGAAACTGCTAGCTTACTGTACCGTTTGATCTTGTTTAAGGTAAGCATGGAGTATGATTTCATTACATTTCTGATGAAGAACATAATATTAATAGGCAGTATATGCTAGCTTTGCTATTATTATTTGGTCCTTTGGGGTAATGCCATAGATTAGCAGCGTACTTAGGTTGGTAGTCTATTTTGGTAAACATGCTCACTAATCTTCTGACATGGTAATTATGCTTTTCTGAAACAAGCTAATATAGTAATTGTCTGATGACCGTTTTTTGCTTATTTGCATTTTTTCTGATGATGTGGCTTATCAATAACTTATTAAACTAGTCTATCTTTGAAGAGTGTAATTACCAAACCCACTCATTTCAAATGATGTGTAATGCTAAACTAGCCCATTTTCTGATTAAGTGTTGTCGTGTCATCTACTCATCTATTTTACTGGCTATACAGCTTACCTGTCTACTAAATTACCAAACCATCCATTTAAAAAAAGTATTATCTCCAGCTCGGAGCATATTGTACATAAGTAGTTGAATGTTTAGGAGCATTTAAGTTCATGTTAGGTTGTGAATTGTGATATATAGGGTTGGGTTCAAATGAAAACCAATAAACCAAATCTCCACCTTTGATGTATTAAGATCAATGGCTCATTTTTTACTTTTTGTACACATGGTCCCACAAGAGTACAAGCTTCTATTTGATTAATATTTGATTTTATCCTTTAATCTTCTGCATGCCATTCTTTTTTGATTTTATACTTTAATCTTCTGCATGCCATTCCTTTTTTATTTTATCCTTTAATCTTCTACATGCCATTCTTTTTGTTTGAGCCGCAGTTTCCTGAGTATGTAGATGCTTACCTAAGGCTTGCTGCTATTGCAAAATCACGGAATAATGTTACATTGAGCATTGAACTGGTTTGTAACATTTTCTTAACATCCTTGTTTACACTTCATTTTGGGTCTAGATGTTAACTATGTGTTTGTTTTTTCTTCTTTTAACTGTAGATCCATGATGCGTTGCAAGTGGATGACAAAAACCCAGATGCATTATGCATGCTGGGTGACTTAGAGCTTAAAAATGATGATTGGCTCAAGGCAAAAGATACCTTTCGTGCAGCAAAGGATGCATCTAATGGAAAAGATTCTTATGCTACTCTTTGTCTGGTAATTTCTTTTCAGAATCATATTTTAAATTTATATTATCAGAGCTTTACTTATGTGCAGAAATTTACACTAACAAATCATGCAACACGTATGTTGGATATAGGGGAACTGGAACTACTTTGCAGCAGTCAGATCTGAGAAAAGAGCTCCTAAATTGGAAGCAACTCATCTGGAAAAAGCAAAGGAATTATACACAAAGGTTTGATAGTTTTACATTTTTTCCTGATTTTTCCAATTTTAATTTGGTACAAAATAACTTGCGTTTATTAATGATTTTAGCAAGCAAGTTACATTTTCTTAACGATTGTAGCAGAGAGTGACCTGTTTAACCCATAAGAAGTCGCCTTGTTGATTTTCCAAAAGTTGCTGATGTGGCATCTTATTTGTCAGTTACTCATTTTAGTGGGACTTTACTTAACATCTGATGTGATGTTTTTTAATTTCGAAAGGCAAATTTTAAAAAAGATTTCTTTTATAGGTTGTAAATAAAGTTATTCTGTTTTTTTTTTGGCATAAGCAATTTTTGATTAGGTGGCATCTGGTGTAACAGATGACATGGCGTCAACCAGTGCCACATCAGTAGCTTACATGTAACCTCATCTAAAATGAGGCTGGTTGATAAAATTGGTAATAAATTGTAAGGTTCTTTTAATTTTGCACCTAACTTGCTGTTAAAATGGTGAAAAAGGGTTAGTTCATTTCTATTAGACTGTTTCGTGAGACAAAACAAAAGTTCAGTTTGATCATTACCTGAGCAGTTCTGATACATAATTATGGAAAAATTCAAAAATCACCATGATTTACCAATTTTCAGGTTTTGGTAGAGCATCCAGCTAATATGTATGCTGCCAATGGTGCTGGTGTGGTGCTGGCTGAAAAAGGTCAATTTGATATTGCAAAAGAGCTTTTTACACAGGTTAGCTTAAGGTTTTTACAAATGCTTTGTAATTGACAAAAGTAGTTAGTTAATTAATTTAAATTTTTATATTTACATTATTATTGTAGGTTCAAGAAGCTGCAAGTGGAAGTGTTTTTGTTCAGATGCCAGATGTGTGGATAAATTTAGCACATGTTCATTTCGCTCAAGGAAATTTCTCATTGGCTATTAAAATGGTACTACATGCTTTTCTCTGGCACCCATTTTTTCTTCTTTTTTACTTTTGAAATTTATATTAATTAATATATTATCTTTTGCAGTATCAAAATTGTTTGCGCAAGTTTTTTTACAACACAGACAATCAAATTCTTCTATATCTAGCCCGTACGCATTATGAAGCTGAACAATGGCAAGATTGTAAAAAGACTTTACTGAAAGCCATCCATTTAGCACCTTCAAATTACACATTAAGATTTGACACAGGAGTCGCCCTGCAGAAATTCTCCGCCTCAACATTACAAAAAACAAAAAGAACTGTTGATGAGGTGACTGATTAAGCTAATAATCTTTTAAATTTTTATTTGATTCATTCATATACATGTGATAATCCAAATCTTTTCTTCTATAGGTGCGTGCAACGGTTGCCGAGCTTAAAAATGCTGTTCGTGTATTTAGTCAGTTATCAGCAGCTTCAAATCTACAGTTTCATGGATTTGATGAAAAGAAAATTGAGACTCATGTTGGATATTGCAAGCATTTGTTGGAGGCTGCAAAAGTCCACTGTGATGCTGCCGAACTGGAAGACCAACAAAATAGACATAGACTAGAACTTGCTCGCCAGGCAGCAATACGCGAGGAAGAGAGTCGACTGGCTGAAGAACAGAAGAAAGTGAAGGTTAGTTAACTTAGCTATGTTCAATTAATATTGTTGAATTTATGATTATTTTGTGTGTGTATATTTATGTTCTTTTACAAACACAGTTAGAAAAACGAAAACAAGAGGATGAGCTGAAGAAGGTGATGCAACAGGAACAACATCTAGAGCGTATTAAGGTTAGTCATCTGCATTTTGAAATAAAAATGAATTTCACACCTTTTTTCTGATTTTAGCAACCAACTACAAAGTACGAAGATGGAAAATAAGTTTAAAAACTACAAAAATAACCAAGAAGATTTCACGTCAACAGCATAAAATTTATGCCACTTTTAGCAACCAGCCTCATGTTAACTGATTTTACATGCAATCTACTTGCTGTTGTGGATACCATGCCTGCTGCCACATTAGAGATCACATATTCAGAAACCTAATATGAACTTAAGATAAAAAATAAATTTAGTAACACATTTTAAAATGACCTTTCTAATTGTAATATAAAATGCTTTTTACTTGTAAAATCAAATGCCACATGGCACATACATATATGCTAAATTGATAAAATAACCAAGAGATTGCCACGGCAACAATTTTTAAAAAATAGCAAAATATTGACCTGCTACCTGTGAAGCAAAATATTGGTAATAAACTGTAACTTATTCGTTGCTGCAGAGGGTAAAAATACTGTAATTTGGTTGCTAACATTGGTAATAAAGTGTGAGGTTGATTTCTGTTTTGCTCCTAATTTAAAGTTGGTTGCAGAAATCATGAAAAAAGTGTAAAATTTGTTTCTGTTTCGTGCAGTTTGATCTATGTGTCTGCATCCACTTTCTTATTAAACAATGAATTCCAATTATTGAACTTGTTGCTATAGGAACATTGGAAGAGTAGCGGGTCAAAGCGAAAAGATAGGGGTCAAAGTGGGGATGAGGAGGGTGCACAAGGTGAGAGAAGGAGAAGAAAAGGTAGCGGCAAAAAGAGGAAGAGAGACAGGAAAACAGAAACTCACATGGATGACCAAGATGAATATGAAGATGATAACACCAACACAAATTATTATGAACCAGATAATCAAGTCAATAATCAGGTCAATGATGATGATGATGATGATCCACAGGATCTCCTTGCGGCTGCTGGCCTTGAAGATTCTGATGCTGATGACCCAGTATCTCTCTCTCTCTCTCTCTCCCACACACACACACACACACACACAAAACAAACACGTTGCTGATATTTGTTCTGTTTTGTGTGGTGAAGGGTGCACCTTCATCAAATGCAGGTAGAAGAATAAGGGGATGGTCAGAATCTGAAGATGATGAGCCAGAAAAGAGGCAGCCTAGCTCTAGTCCTGTCAGAGACAACTCTGTGGATATGCAACTAAGTGATGGAGAATAATCTCTTTGAGTTTCCTTTTTTACAAAGTAGGAGAGAAGCAAAAAAAATACCAAATGAAAGTTTTTGATTTATGTAGGTATGGGGGTGCTACATTTGATTTAAGTAGAACCAATCTATATTTGATTGATTGCCTCCTTTATGTTGTGTAAGTTTAATCAAATCTAAAGTTTACACCAAATTAGTCAGTTTCTTAATTACTTGACATATGCCTTCTGACATATTGTAAACCCAAAAATGTTGTATCTGTGCAACTCGTAGAGTATATTGTGGATAGGAGTAGTCCTAAACTGTTTAAGTTTGAAGTTCATATTAGATTTCTTGGCCAGTAACTCATCTCTTTCACTTCTACTAGACATTCTAAAGTACAGATTTTATACATTTTTTTTCTCAAATTGCACACCAAAACTTGTCATTTACATGGAGGGGATGAATGATATATGTAAGAAGAAAGAATGCTGATTTTAGATATTCTTTTTTCTAGTGTTGATAATAAATGAAGTTGTTAGCAGGTACTAACTAGAAAAGAAAGAGAATCACCAGAGCAGAGCAGAGCAGGTGTTAGCAAGACACTTGATGAATGAAGTTTGGTGGTACATTGAATATGACGTTTGTCTTTGGACTGGTTGCAGGTGTGGTGTCAGTAAGCATTACGGTCATTTCGCATCAACTATGTTAACTATTTGGGACCACATTTTGCATCACCCTCTAGTCAGGGTTTAAATGCATACCAAACTAAACCGCTTTCTTTATAAGTTTACGGCCCTAACACCATGCTTTTGCCCAGGCTGTATTCTAATGTCACATGAATCAAAGTTCACATCTATGTTTGTCATCTCCTTGATAGTTACCATCCATATAAACATCGGTTGTATTGAAAGTTATTTGGAATTATCTTAGGATGCAGTCATGGGAATAGTCATTGTAAAGATGTGATATACCTCTCGAGTATCACCTCCTCATGGCATTTCATCAGCATGTACGTTTTGCTAATGAAATCCAATACATCACAACTACTAGAAAATGGTTAGTCTTTTGCTACAAGCATCTGCAACAACTTTCCCACAACAAGGCATTTCCCACTTTTGCAACGATTCTTCAACATAACTTAAAATACAATAATATCCTTAATATAATTACCATCTGCAGCAAACACACCAATTCACTTATTTAAAGATTAAATAATAAAATAAAATATTTGTTTGTAGCAAAATTGTAGTAAATTTTGCACTCTTTGCGACAATTTTGTGACAACTCACTTATTTATAGATTACAAATAAAACAAAATAGCCGTTTGTGGCAATATTGTCGCAAATCTTTAACTTTTTGTGCACAATAATGTAAAAAAGTATTTCATTACTATTATTTAGTTCATTTATTCACTTATTTATATATATTATATAATAAAACAAAAGTGGCAAAGTTGTCGTAAATCCTGCAAAATTTGTGATAACTTTGCAACCGCCTACTTACTTTTACTTATTTACCTTACTATAGATTAAATAATAAAAAATATAAGTACCTGACAAATGTGTCACAAATTTTACAAACTTGCTATTTAGTCATTGTTGGGATTAAATGTTAATTTGTTAGTGGGTTTGTAGATAAAATTCCGGAATTAAAATTTGTTTTTTTGTTGTTTTATATATTGATATAGTTTTGTTGTAATTGTGTGGATGTTTTATTAGATTTTTCTAATGTTTTATTACATGTTGTGGCAAAATTATAGAAAAACAAAAATGCAAATATTAAGTTTGTAGCTAATTTTGTCGCAAAATTTTTAAAGCTTTTGTACTTAATTTGTCGCTAAACTTAAAAATGAAAATAATTAAAATTTTATTAATATTAATGTTATTTCTATTGTAGCAAACAGCTGTAGTCTTTGGTAGCGCACAAGATCACTTCTTTTTCTGATCGGTTCATAGGGCCAATTTTGTGAGTAGTGCAAAGCTAGAAAGTTTTCAGATTATAAGAGCATGAGTGAAACTTATTGCTCTTTTAAAATGGATTGAGTCTTTTTATCACCTTTGATCATTGGTATACAAGCAGACTTTTCAATGCTTAGTTGGTGAATGGTGACCAAATGTTGTCTTAAATGAGCTAAGAACTCATTCCACTTTGTATTCACCATGGTTAATTTATATGTTTTCAACATTCTATGCTGTCAATTCTATCATGCCTTCTTGTCTTTTGTTAGGTCGGCAACGACTAGATATTGTTTTCATCTTATTTATTTAACAATTAATGGTAACAATATATTACAACATTGTTTGCCTGTAATGCACGTTGTTTTTGTTTTGATAAAGAGGTGTTAGATGAGATAATAATTAAGGGGTTGACCTTTGTCAAATGTTGACATAGATAGACAGTAAAGTGTTAATTACTTTGAGTCTTGTACCACCAACACTTCTTTATTTTGAAAAAAATTGCAATAGATTTGATCCCCATTGTGCTATTAAGGTGACATTATTTTGTTAAAACAAGTTGCTTAATTGATAAGTTGAGTACAACTTCTAGACACAATCAACCTAACATAAAGCGAGGATTTTTGGTCTTTAAAAACATTTTAACGTAAAGTGTTTCTAGTGTCTTTTAAAAAACCAGTTAAAGTCAAAGGTGTAATTACAACAATCTTAGCTTATGACAGAATAATCTGTAATTAAATATCAAATGCTTGATAACTTTCACATTCTTCACATTGTTTCACTGTCTTGTATTCTAGATCTCATACTTAGAACAAATTATTATCTTCAATAACTATAAACTTTTACCCATCATATCGAGTACACAAATACAAGTGTTATACTCGTCGTTCATCAGGTTATTAAAGTAAGTTTTCTAACATGATTTGTGTATATTCTTAATTTTTTTTTTAAAAAGATAGATAAACTACAAGAACTAAAGTTGATATGGTGAAGACGCTTTCAAGACTTATGTATCGGCTCAGTGATGTAATTCTATGAGAGCATAAGACGAAATAAAGAAGAAATCACGAGTTAAAGTGTATGGACGAGTCAGGTTATGACCGTGTGATCTAATGATATAGTGATTGCCTATACAAATGTGATATATATACGTTTAAATTGTAAATATAAGATTATATGGAATTGAAAGGGGAAAAAATTACCGTTAAAAGTAAAGTGCGAAGGGTTGAAATAAGTTTTATGATGTGTATAAAATGAAGAAAAGGGGGATAATCTGAGAAAAGGATAAGTTTGGATGGAATCATTTAATTTAAAGTGTAGGTAACAGGTGATAAGAAGCCCATGCCTGGCAACACGTATAGAGAATAATAATTAATATGTTAATGTTAATATGTTAATGTTAATGTACAGTGAAGTGAATGAAGCTGAGGTCCTTTTTGTCAGACTGGAGTGGTAGCATTACATTATATTTTATATTTATATTTATATTGTTGCATCACGTGCATCCAAATGTAGCTGCAACCATGTGGTACCGTATGAGAGTTGAGACAATAGTAATAGTAAACATTTCAAAGTCCCCCCCTCAACTACTCAGATAATCTAAATAGCCCCCTTCAAAGTTCAAACTTCAAAGAGAAAGATGAGATGAAATGAAGTGTAATCAGAAGAGAAAGGAAACGGTGTCGTGTTGAGACATTTGGTTGGATCTAAAGTCTACTAATAAAAAAAAAAGTTAAAAAAGGAAAAGAAAGGAGGGTTGGGATGGTTTTTTAGTGAGTGATCTGACAGAAGCAGAAGCAGCAGCAGATGCGTTCAGTGTCAGGAGTCTCACTTACAATGTGTTCAGTCTTTGCAGACCAAAAGCACAACCAGAAGTTTGTTTTAATAAAAAGGTACGGTACAAGTGTTTAAAGCTCCTGATAAATCAAGATTCTTTTTATACATAATTATCAATATCAATATCAATTCTAATTCTTTGTCTTAATATAGAGACATGATATCGGTTTGTCAAGCCTAATCAAAAACAATTTATAACAATCCAAACTCACCTAAGATAGCTAGGGTAAGTCGGGTCGATCCACAGGGAATATGTGGAAAGTGTGGTTCAACTCGTAAAGTCTAAGGGTTTATTGAAAATACTTTTAACTTAATTAAATTGCAAAAGGTACTTAAATCAAAAAGGAAAATTGATTGTAACTAATGGTGAGAGAAGTAATCCTCTCCGGGGTTCAGGTTTATGCCTCAGGCTTGCTCTTTTAGTTTAACGGGTCACATAGACATAACCAAATTAACTCGTTTTAAGATAATGAATTGAATGAAACTGTGTCTACGCACTTATCCGAATCATACCCTACGTTTGTTTTACCCAATCCCATCCACAATTGACGTTTACAGATGTAAAGTAATCTAAAACATTCAAGAACAGAACAATTGGATTGAAGATAAAACACGTATTTTAGAATCGCAAAACGATTAATAATGTTACTCGGTTTAATTTACCGTGTTCAAACATTAAGATTAACAAAAAACAATCAAGAACAAGTCATAGTATAAACCTTACCACCCGGAGAAGATCACGGGTGGATTAGCCGGACATGGAAACGAAAAACAACTCAAAATCGCAAGTAAACATGGTATCTAACATTAAAGATTCAAACCGGATGTTAAAAATGAGATCTTGAGCCTTGAAATCGCCTCCGGAAGCCTCCTAGATCGATTGGGGTCGTTCGGGAACCTTGGGGGCGGCTTAGAGTGAAAAGTATATGTTAAACCCTAATTTTTGCGACTTATAAGTGATTTCAGCGCGTCATCTACCGTAGGTCAGCTTTCTGCCGTAAGTCAGGTTAGGGCCATTCTGTTTATTTTTGAACTGATGCACCGTAAGTCATGTTTCCGCCGTAAGTCATGGCCAATCAGCTTTGTCCAATTCTTGTTTTCTTCGTAACTTCTTCGTTCGAACTCCGTTTTCCTCCCCGTTTGCGGCCATGTTCTCGTAATTGAATCCTCTATCACCTCATCTATCATGATCTTCATTTATCAACCATATACATTCTTCAAAACACGTAAAATCATCGCCTTTAACCTTCAAAACACCAAATCATCGTAGTTAACTTATTCAACACAATACTTTATATATGAGCTCATTAAACACATTAAAGTTAACTATTTAATCATGATAAACATTGTTCCAATCCCCTTACATCACATCCCCACACTTGTTTCTCGCTTGCCCTCAAGCGAGGTTGCTTTTAAAACTCAATAATATAGGTTAATTTTTTTTCTTTTCAAATAAGACACACAAATACTAACCATCACCCAAGGTTCAAAGTCAAACCCGATTTCCAAACTCGATAATCATAACCCGTTAACAACCATACACCCTCTAACCCATAGAATTTCCTAACTAGAGGTCCCAAACTCTAAGTGGCTCCCTTGCACATGGCACACCCCTCACAATAAGACTCTCCACTCAGCTTGATTTCTGAACTCGGCAGAAGATGTGCCGGTAATTTATGAACACTCAACAATAATGCAAACTAGTGAGCATAGGCTTGTAAGACAATCACCTCTCCATCCACTAACATAAGATATCACACCAATCATGAGGGCTTTTCAAAGGTTGTAATGTTAGGCTGAGGTTTGGGTAGGAGTAATTTGGGCTATAGTGACTAGGGTGATGGGATGCTTGAGTTAACTACTTTATTCAACACTAAACAAAACTACTTCAAATACTTCAACTACAACTTATTTCAAAGCACAATCTTTTTTTTTTCTTTTTCTTTTTTTTTTGTACTAATGAACCTAAATTAACAAAATACAATGGAGTGCACTCAACTTAGCTATCCCCAACTGCAACTTCAAAACATGATATCAAATCAAACTTAACACTATTACCACTAATTAACTCAAGTTCCATCACACGGGTAAACAAATGAATAGGCTAAACAAATGGCTAATGGGTCAAAAAATTTAGTTTAAACAAATGAATGGGGAAAAGGCTCAAACTTGGCTACTAGTGAATGGATGTCGGATGGGTGGATCCTATGGGGTTATTCTATGGTTGATCCTATGCCTCAATCACTTCGATGTGAATCTCGGTCTCGAATCTCAAGATGCATTTGTCCCACAAGTTCTACCACTAAGTAGGCACTATTGCACTCTCCACAAGCAATTAGATATAACAATATCAAAGAATAAGCTTCTCACATATGGAAACGGTGGAATTGGGTTACCGACATGACACATGCAAGTTTACTACACCCAAAGTTTGTCATCCCTAGTTGGGCATTCCTTTTCCAACTTCCACAAACCCACCGGGTTTAAACATTTAGAGAATCAACCATGACTAAGAACCTTAACCAATGATTAGTATTTTAAGAGAAAAATGTTAAAAATTTTAAAATTTGTCCAAATTTCCATTTCTCCAAAATGTGTCTATTGATGCTTCCCCCATCCCCACACTTGGGATACATTGTCCCCAATGTATGGTTGTTTTAAATTTAACATGACTTCTTGTGATCTTTACCAGCCCCAAACACTTTGTCAAGTGCAAAACAAAATAGCAAATAAAGTCAAAGAAAGTTCACATGGACCTGATAGCAGATGATTTGATAGTGCTTCAATATTGTTATATGGAGACTGTGGGTAAACCTGCCAAGCACCTCATCAAATATGCTTCTAAAATTCCACGTGCTTCCCCACACTTGCATGTTTGCATTGGCTATATAAAACTAAAAAACAAAACAAAAACTAAAAAAATTAATAAAACTCACTTTCGTAGGAATCACGATTGCATTTAGCATATGCAACAAGCCTTTTAAACCTCTCGATAGGCCCGAGTGGACGAGTGAAGTCTCGTGAGGGTTTCTAGTGAACACACCCACAAAGTTCAAAACAACTAAAAACATTAAAAATTACCAATATCTCAGGTTGCCTCCCAAGTAGCGCTAAGTTTTAGGTCTTCAGCCAGACCGTACCTGTCACCACTCATGGTGGTCGAAAGTGATGCTTGCCTTCTGAGAGTTCTATAATTGTTTGCTTTTGTTGATCTAGTGGGTTCCTAATGTCATCAAAACATGGACCAAACATCGTTGTATCAACTTGAGCATTTTTAGGATCAAGTGGATCACTAGCTTTTTCCTTCCATTTTGGCTTCTCATGCTTTATTTCCATCTTTATCACCGGCTCTTTATTTTCTTTTGAATCTACAAACTCTTTCAAATCTACCTGCTTAGCCTTATCATACTTAAAACCATTCTCAAAAGTTATGTACTCGCTTACATGTGATATGTAGGGAGGAACACACACGTTAGTCATATTTGCATCAAAAAGTTTGGCATTAACAAAATAAGTGATTGACTTGGAAAACACATCAAAACGTAACTTACAGGTTTCACATGTCATATCAATTGTTCCATCCCGACAGTTGATTTGAGCATTGGCAGTTGCCAAAAATGGTCGACCTAAAATAACTTTTTGTTGCTCGTTTGTTCTCACTGGTGCATAGTCAAGCACCATAAAGTCCACCGGGTAGTGGAAATCTCCCAACTTGATCATCACATCTTTTACCATCCCCCGAGGACGTTTGCAAGTCAAGTCAGCTAACACCATGGTGGTGTCAACCTCCTCTAAAGGGCCAAACTCATATTGATCATATAACGCACCAGGCAAGATACTAACACTTGCCCCATAATCCAAGAGGGCCTTTTTTATCTTGAACTTCCCCACTTTGATTGGAATGACAGGTTCTCCTAGGTCATTCTCTTTTGCTGTATCGACTTCATTTTCCTTACCTGCAACTTGATTTGAAAAAGAAATAAAGTCGTTAGTGAAAATTTCAGAATTAGGAAGAATACTAACCGAATTAATGTGGACATTTTTCATGTTCTTTATGTTTGTCCCTTGATGTTGTGGATTCATAATCGTATCACTTGGTAGCTTCCCTGGATCTTTCCTAAGAGCTGCCACTTCTTCTGCTAGTTGACCAACTTGCTTGGTCAAAGCCTCAACACTCTTGTCTCTCACTTCATTAGATTTCTTCATCTCCTTCATAATTTCCAGAAGTTCCTTATTTGACGGCTCTGCAATTCCTCCCGATCCACCCTGGTCTTGATTATTTTGGTAGTTCCTCTGACCAGCCCTGTTATAATTCCCCTGATTGTATTGACCACTTTGACCCATTGACCTGTTCTGATATTGCTGATGTGAATTACCTTGAAAGTTTGGGTTCAATTGGTTATCTGGATTACCATATCTGAGGTTTGGGTGATTCCTCAAACCAGGGTGATAAGTGTTATTATTGGTGTTGTTATTGTATGGTCGCCTATCACCCTGCACATAATTCACTTCTTCCAACCCTTCATCAAACTCTGGACAATCTCTCGCCGTGTGTCCAGCTTCACCACATCCCTGACATATAACAAAAGAACTTGTAGCCTTTACTGTAGCCTTACCTACTGACTGACCCAACCTTGAAGCTCTTCTATCCACATCATCAACCACATTCCTTGATCTCCTACGAGATTGAGCTTGTCTTTTTGAGTGTATACTCATCCGTTCCAGTAGCTCCCAGTCATCATCCTCACTATTAGTCATGAAAGTTCCTGCACTTGTTGAATTCACATCTCGCACATCTTCAGCAGATAACCCATCATAAAAGGAAGAAATCAACTCCCATTGGGGAATGTCGTGATGTGGACAGGTTCTCAATAACTCCTTGAACCTTGTCCAAGCCTCATGAAATGGCTCATCTGGTTGCTGACTAAAGGTACGAATGGCAGTCCTGGCCTCACTTGTTTTCTGTGGTGTATAGTATTCCTCTAAGAACGCCTGCTGCATTTGCTCCCAAGTGTAAATGCTGGAAGCAGGTAGTGAATGGAACCATTTCTTCGCATTTCCTTTCAATGTAAACTGGAATAGAACCAACATCACTTCCTCTGGTGTGAAACCTTGTGCCCCGATGGTCTCGCAGATGGCACTGAACTCATTAAGGTGCAGATAAGGTTCTTCTTTGGATACTCCATGAAACTCTGGAAGAATAGCCAAACTGTTGGATCTAATCTCAAATGACCTCCCTCTCACTTGCGGCCTGACTATGGGTGATGCAGCTCCAGCTATGGTGGGGCGAAAATGGCTATCAACCCCTTGAACTATAGCTTGGTGTGGTTGAAGCCCGGGGTTTGGATTTGCCCGAGGGAACTCTTGCCTTCGACCTTGACCTCGGCCCAGGTTCTGCCTTTGCTGCCTTGGTTGTTCATTCTGTCTATACCGACCTGGATTGTTATTGGGTTCATTGTGTTGCACCTCATCTTCAGCATATTCCTCTTCATACCCATCACTTCGTCCATCTATGTCATCATCCCAAGTATGGATACTCAGCCTCTCAAATCTATCCTCTTCCTCCTCGAACCTGTTACCTCCCCTTTGTTGTCTTAAATTCTGTCTTGGAGGTCCATGTTGGTATGGGTTCTGCCTTGGTTGAGGATATGGATTTTGTCTTTGAGGTTGCGGATTCTGGCCAATTGGGTTTTGTGCTTGTGGCTGCACATTTGGGTATGGTAATGGATCATTTGGTTGGTTTGGTGGAGGTTGATCAAGTGGTGGATATGGCGGTTGATCATCGGGTGGATTTTGGTTAAGTGGTAGTGGTGGGTTGTGTTCCATCTTGTACTCTTTGACTGCACTTGATGATTGGGTTTTTGCACGGGATTGTGCTCGATTTCTTCGAGCGGTCTTTTCAACTTCTGGGTCAAAAATTAATGGAGACTTATTCCTTGCGTACCGGGTATGCATGCACGGAGCTGTCACCTGCACACAACAAGCACACCTAGCGTAACAACGAAAAAGAAAGTAAATAAAATAAACAAACTAAACTAAGAATCAAACGAAACACTTTGCGCACTAATTCCCCGGCAACGGCGCCATTTTGATATCGGTTTGTCAAGCCTAATCAAAAACAATTTATAACAATCCAAACTCACCTAAGATAGCTAGGGTAAGTCGGGTCGATCCACAGGGAATATGTGGAAAGTGTGGTTCAACTCATAAAGTCTAAGGGTTTATTGAAAATACTTTTAACTTAATTAAATTGCAAAAGGTACTTAAATCAAAAAGGAAAATTGATTGTAACTAATGGTGAGAGAAGTAATCCTCTCCGGGGTTCAGGTTTATGCCTCAGGCTTGCTCTTTTAGTTTAACGGGTCACATAGACATAACCAAATTAACTCGTTTTAAGATAATGAATTGAATGAAACTGTGTCTACGCACTTATCCGAATCATACCCTACGTTTGTTTTACCCAATCCCATCCACAATTGACGTTTACAGATGTAAAGTAATCTAAAACATTCAAGAACAGAACAATTGGATTGAAGATAAAACACGTATTTTAGAATCGCAAAACGATTAATAATGTTACTCGGTTTAATTTACCGTGTTCAAACATTAAGATTAACAAAAAACAATCAAGAACAAGTCATAGTATAAACCTTACCACCCGGAGAAGATCACGGGTGGATTAGCCGGACATGGAAACGAAAAACAACTCAAAATCGCAAGTAAACATGGTATCTAACATTAAAGATTCAAACCGGATGTTAAAAATGAGATCTTGAGCCTTGAAATCGCCTCCGGAAGCCTCCTAGATCGATTGGGGTCGTTCGGGAACCTTGGGGGCGGCTTAGAGTGAAAAGTATATGTTAAACCCTAATTTTTGCGACTTATAAGTGATTTCAGCGCGTCATCTACCGTAGGTCAGCTTTCTGCCGTAAGTCAGGTTAGGGCCATTCTGTTTATTTTTGAACTGATGCACCGTAAGTCATGTTTCCGCCGTAAGTCATGGCCAATCAGCTTTGTCCAATTCTTGTTTTCTTCGTAACTTCTTCGTTCGAACTCCGTTTTCCTCCCCGTTTGCGGCCATGTTCTCGTAATTGAATCCTCTATCACCTCATCTATCATGATCTTCATTTATCAACCATATACATTCTTCAAAACACGTAAAATCATCGCCTTTAACCTTCAAAACACCAAATCATCGTAGTTAACTTATTCAACACAATACTTTATATATGAGCTCATTAAACACATTAAAGTTAACTATTTAATCATGATAAACATTGTTCCAATCCCCTTACATCAAGACACCCACCAGATAAATCGACACCCCCTTATACGTCGCGTATGGGTCCATACGCAACGTATATGGTCGAATGCACTGAAAACGAGGAAAATTCAGGGGGGCTGTCAGAGAGCTATACGCCCCATATAGCCCTATACGACCCCCCTATACGACACATATAGGGCTATACGACGCGCATAACGAATTTCGACACTGACTACGAGGAAAAATTCAGGGGGCTGTCAGAGGGCTATACGACACATATAGCCCTATACGACCCCCCTTATACGACGCGTATGGAGCTATACGACACGTATAGAAATTTTGAGTTGTTGATTTAAAATCATGGGTGTCTATTTAACGGGTCCCTTAAAATATAAGAGCCACCCCTTCTCGTCTTCTTTTAATTATATGTTACGAGGTTTGGTCGAGAAAAAAAATGTTGTTACGTGATTAACACGTAGACAAACTTTTTTCTCACTTAAAAATCCCTAAAAATAGTGTAATGAAAAAGGTTTAGTTGGCGATTGAATAATTATTATTATTTAAATTTAATTAGTTTATATATTAACAAATGTTATTTTAATGTGTGAAATAACTAATAAAAAACTAGTTCATGTTGAAATAAAAAAATTAGAACATAACTTGAACAAAAAACAATACAAATTACAAATAACTTAAAAACATTATAAATAACTAGTTCCTGTTATTACGTTTTCTCCGATACACCTCTAGAATTTCGTTTTTGTCATCTCAGAAAGCCTGCGATCTTCGTCATTAAGGTGGTCATTGGTCAATATTCATAGCCAAAGTTTTCATATCCGAACATCGTTGTCGATTTTCTTAAGGGTGACGAGGTCGGTTAAATTTGTAGTTAAAATTGATGCCTTCTTTGAAAACGGACGTCACATCACCTAATTGTATACCTTATTTTTAGCCCCCGCTTTGATGTTCCTCCCTGGTGGGCATGGAAGTTTCATTTCCGGATAGAACTCGTCATTTGGGTTTGTTAAGATCGAAATCATTGGAGATTCAGAACTACCTTGGCTAACATCTTGGGAAGATGAACTCTTTGCTCATTTCAATGGGTAATCTTGGCCAACTATAGGAACGAAGTGCCACTTTGTAGAATTTATTAACATCTCCTAAACGGGCCTTTGAAAAAACATAATGTTTGTCTCTTGAAAATACTCGTCCATGGTATAGTTGTAAACATCATAGTCACTTTCTCATTTGGTAACGCCCGAAATAAAGTCAAAACGAGCCAATTAATAATAATGGGCTTACACGGGATTATTTAATATAAATAAGATGGAAATAGGTTATAGACCGAGTTAACCTTTCGGGTTATGTGTTAAACGAGTTTCAGGTCCTGGGAACGCCCGATATATATACGGATCAGCTTGAGCCACTCTCATTTGCAACTCAAACACACAACTTCTTCAGAGAGAGTGTAGAGAAAGTAGAAAGGAGGTGAATATTCAAGGCTTGGTTGATCAAGAGATTGAAGATCGGTGTTTGTGGGCATCCAAACAACAAGAAAAGACCAAGAATCCAGGTAAGAAACATCATTTAATCGTTTCTTTAGAGTAAACCCGGATTCTAGGGTTTGGGGTTTTTGAAAGTGGCAAAGAATAATCCAAAACTCATGTTTTTGTGTAAGAAAACATGTAAAAAGCTTAGATATAGCTTCATGGATGATAAACCAAGGTTTTGGGTGTAAAAGATTGAAGTTTTGGTTTTAAAAATGGGCTGGTTCGTAATTTCAGCCCGTTCTGCGAAACTGGGTGTTCATCCAGCGAAATTATGCAGTCGTCCAACGAAACTATGGAGTTTTCCTGCGAAACTATAGTTTCGCAGGTAGTTTCGCAGACATGGATTTCCAACGAAAGTTGGGTGAAACTGCCAGCGAAGGTGGCAGCAAAACTGCTGGCGAAACTAGCAGCAAATCTGCTGATCTTGCAGCGAAATTAGCAGCGGAATTAGACAGAAATTAACCCCTTTGAGTGTTAACTTATCTGCAGGCTGCGTAGTGTGACCCTTGCTTAGAAAGCTTGATTGAGAAGCTACTCACTGAGTCCAGGTGAGTTCTAGATCTCCTATTTTAAAGGTTTTTAACTTGTTTGGGGCTGGAAATGCATAGCAAATATACGTTTTAAATGACCAAGATTTTTAAGATGTTTTAACAGGAAGATCGATTTTTCTATAACAAAATATGCTATATATGTAACACCCGGCCCCTCACACCAACAATATTATCCGCTTTGCTCACGAGGAGCTCACAGATTTGCTTTTGGTTGCCCGGGTGAAAACTTCCCAGGGAGGTCACCCATCCCCGAATTGCTCCCACCTGAGCACGCTTAACTGTGGAGTTCTCCTCTCATCCACAACCAATACGCCCAAAACGCGTTGTTGATATTAGAGACCGGACATTCCTTATGAACCAGGAATCTCTCCTGTCCACGGCCGATGTGGAAAATGTGTAGGGTGTCACAAGCACCCCCTGTTTGGACTCATCGTCCTCGATGAGCCTAAGAAGTCACCATCCTAGGTGAGGTATGTCTCACATCCCGAACAAAATAGGAGTGGCTCTGATACCATTCTGTAACACCCGGCCCCTCACACCAACAATATTATCCGCTTTGCCCACGAGGAGCTCACAGATTTGCTTTTGGTTGCCCGGGTGAAAACTTCCAGGGAGGTCACCCATCCCTGGATTGCTCCCACCTGAGCACGCTTAACTGTGGAGTTCTCCTCTCATCCACAGCCAATACGCCCAAAACGCGTTGTTGATATTAGAGACCGGACATTCCTTATGAACCAGGAATCTCTCCTGTCCACGGCCGATGTGAGAAATGTGTAGGGTGTCACAATATAAATGTTTGAAAAATAAAATTTCTTCACGCTGACCTGGAAGTCCGGCCCCATCCAGGGGCGTTGCCCCTTAGACCCCACTAGGGGCTGCTGCCCCTAGGACCCGCTGTTAGGGGCTGCCGCCCCCGACCCCCGTTGTCCCGCGGAGGGTCGGTTAGATTCTATGATGACTTGTACTTGTTATGTATGTGTATGTGTATGTGAGTGGATGATGTGTGATGATTATATGATGATGTGTGATGATGTTATGTATGTATATATTATGTTTTCTTTATGATTCTTATACGTATTATTGTGTAGCTTTCCGTGGTATGATTATAATAATGAACGTAAAATATTATGTAATGAAAAGCGAATGTTAATGATACTGGAAAGTGGAACGTAAAGAAAGAATGAATGCATGCAGTAACGAAAGAATGAATGGAAAGTCTTGCAAGCAAATGAAGGAGGTTCACACCCAATGAAGAGTGTTAGCTCAACTGTGTGTGGGTTAGCTACCCCGGAAGGATGCACACTGGGGTCTAATCTTGTGATTGACCATACGTATGGGATCCTTGCCGCTTACCCGGATACTGTGGTCAGGCCACCGGGCACAATGTATGGGAGTCTATTTATAGACTTCGGCCCAGTACCTGCTTTATGCATGACGGTGGGGTGTAGCACATGGCATTGGTCCGAATGAATGTAAAGGTTAATGATGTATGTACGGAATGAACGATACGAAAGAGAAGGAATGAATGTGATAATGAATGAAACGAATAACGTACGATAGCGAATGCTGATGAATAATAATGATAAGATTATCTATGTGTACGTATGATGTATGATCACGAATGAAAGTAAAGAATGGTTTTAAGCAAAAAGTAAAATATTTTATTTATAAAACTAGAACTCACTCAGCAACGCTGACTTTTATGTATTTTCCAGTTGGCAGGTGAATGTTGCTGAGGATGGCACGAGGCAGCTACTTGGCATTTTGGATGGCATCCATTTGTATAACTATGACGTTTTTGTGATGTAATGCAAACGATAATATTTTGTAACTGTTAACAATGATGTATTATTTTGCAAAAGCAGTCATTAATATATGAAATGATTTATTAAGTATTCCGCTGCGATATTTTTAGTAAATTTAAATGTAAGTTTTATGTTTTATGTATGATGATTGTTCAACTGTGAGCGTCCCGGGAACGGGGCCTTACACATTTGTAGAGAATTCACATTCTATAAACTCACATGGTATAGAGTCTATATCTTTCCCCTCCCATCTCTCTCTTAACTCCCTTCATATATTATTCTTCATCTGTTTTACTTTCTAGGTGATTCACATGTAAACGATTCTCATTAAATTGCACTCTTTTATGATAATGCTTTGCGTTGAAGATAGTCTTAGGGGTGTTTAGGTTATCTTGTGTAAAGATATTATAGTTTATTTTGTTTCAAATAGGTTCATAAAAGGTGTTTGCGTAAGCACATTTTAATGGACAAATTAGATTTTAATAATACAAACTATAATTTAGTGGCTGATAATAATCAATAGTGACAATTTGACCAATGACATTACTAATTTTTGTTTTCATTAGCAAATACAAGCACAATAGCATAATCATTAAATATTTTCACTATATTTCCATTTGATTTAAGTCATAATGATGATTTTGAACGAAATGAAAAAAATATACAAGTAAAATTGAGCGGAAATTAAATGTAAATCAAGTGTAAATATTTAATGATTATGCTACTGGAATTAATTTTGGCAACTAACATGAATGTTACGAGGTTGTTTGTCATTTCTATTATGAATTACTATCGGTAAATAATTCATGGTTTGGATTATTAAAGTTCATATTACCTATTCTAAATGGTTTATAAACTCTTTTAGGTAGGGGCGTAAATTTATGAAATGACACGAAAACACAATCCGAACCTAACACAAAACTTATAGGTTTGGGTTTAGTATAAATGAGTTCAAGTCAGTAACGGTTACTAAGGTTTCATGGCAAACACCTCCATATATTCATTTTCAGTCTAATTAATCTGGAACCGTAATCGATTAAAGATCTTCTATATGTTTGCTGTGAAACTCTAGTGACTGTTACTTGTGGGTTTTAACAAAAAAATCTTGATTGTTTGTTCGATTATGATGACAAATTCGTGCTCTACTAATTCGGAATTCGCCTCGGATGTATTAGTTCTCAGATTTCTAATTCTATGAATATCAAAGTGTTAAACTTTGGGTGTGTTTGTTGTTTGCTGGTGTGTTTTTCAAATTGATTAACAATTTGATATTTGTTTTTGCTACCAGACTGATAAAACAAAGAGAGATAAGGATGACATTTGAACAAAGATAGTTTTATGATTTTGTCATGTAGATGAGTTTCCACAGTACTTCACCACACACACATACAAACAATTTTAGGCTATTGGGAAATTAAATCGATTGGTACGAAACAATTAGCAAAGACAGGTTGTATACGACATGACACGATTAACAAATATACCAATACGAACATAATACGATTAACAAATCTTGTCATTTCATCAAACACAAACATTGATCATGTTTATACACATGTTATACGACACAAACCATTCAAATTAATATTACATGTTCACTAAAATGACACATTGACACGACATGACCCATTAACCACGATTAAGAAATAATAAGATAAACTAAAGGTTATCAGACATCACAAGCCGTAATAATAATAACCTTCAAGAATATATTGACCATATTGGAAAAAGGACCTCCTAGAAGTCTTAACAAAAACTTATATTTAATTATTTTAAAATATTAACAAATTTATTCATTTTAGAAACAGGTCAAATGGATTAACTATTTAGACACGATTTTAATCATACCATAAACATGTCAAATTGTTTATTGCATGAAACTTGTATAGCTCAAACCCAAACTCATAAAAATGCCATGTTCATTAATCCGTTCTGTAGTACGTTCTGTTTTCAGTATCGAATTATTAATGATTTTACCTTATAATATAGGGGGCAAGTAGACAACAAAAACATAAAAACCAAAAAACTATATATTCAAGATGTCAATCTACTTGAGCATACATACAAAATATGCTGCAAAACTTTCAGAGATTTGATTGACCCAACTCAATCAGAACAAGACAAAGCAGGCTAAAAACAAAAAGAAAAATGTAAACACAAATCAACAGTCCTCAAAACTAGATACTGTTCGAGGGTAATCAGCCATCATTGCTAACCAAGTGAAGTTGCTAGCTTCTTAATTCGCTCACTGTTTCAACAACCCTTTACCACCCTCATTTATCTGCAAAATAACGTAGAAAAGGTATTACTATCAAGAAGTGAAATAGATATTGTAACTTCGAAAAAAAACAATTTTTTTTTCTTTTTCTTTTTCATTTAGTGGTGAAATTACTTACCATTATGTGTCAGGAAGAAATCTCGAGCAGAACTGGGGATGGAAATCGAGAGCCGAGTTGTGGATGAATCGTTGTTATTATCATCATTTGGTGGCCATTCATCGAAGAAATGATGCATTACTTTCTCGGGTTCATCTTTTCTGTCAATTTTCAAAGCCAATTGATCGTAGTAACCTTGATCTTGCTGCTGCTGTTGATATGAGTATCTATTTTGATGACAATCAGAAAAGGTTGTTTGCTTTGATGATGAATTGTTGATAGCAAGCGGTTCCAATTGCCAAGGATCACCCATTGAAGTCTTGATGGTTCCTGAAGATTCTGAGAAAAATGGATGCTCATCTATCACCTCTTTCATCCCATAGCTCTTTCTGTCATGCATTGTTCATTCAGAGTCAAA
This sequence comes from Flaveria ramosissima, assembly GCA_025215565.1. Lineage (NCBI taxonomy): Eukaryota > Viridiplantae > Streptophyta > Magnoliopsida > Asterales > Asteraceae > Flaveria > Flaveria ramosissima. The sequence continues at coordinate 39,171,172 of CM046042.1, forward strand.
GGAATGTTAAAAAGAACAAAGAGAAAAGCCGAAGGTACAAGCAATCAAGGCAGAAACAAACCTGTAAGGGCTAGAATCCAACATGAAGTGATCTTGAGATGACAAAACATTAGAAGAAGGTCTAGAAAAAGAGGAAAGGTGGGTGAGATTGTTATTATTATTATTATTATAGTAGTCAGAAGAAGATGAGAGTGGATGTGAATTGGGAGAAGGGTAATTTAGGGATTTGGAAGATGGGATCATGGGAATGGCTGTTGGTGGTGTTTTGGGTGTTGACATGTTGACTTCCACAGGCTTTCTTGAACGGTTTCTGCCTCTATGCATGTGCCTTTCGCAGTATTTTGAATCAGGATATGCTTCTTTTGAACATCTCCATTTTTTACCATCTGTTCTTCTGCACCTCCCTGGCTCTGGATCTATCTTTCTCCCAAATCCCATCTGGAAACAGTTCCATCCAACTGCAAGCAAACTCAATCAACAAATCAAATACCCTCTTCGATCAAAAAGTGTTCACATATATTCACATACCATGGTTCTAAAGTTTAATTAAAGACTTGGTCTTTGTCATCAAGAAACTCAATTAGCAACGGGTAGTAGCAACCTAGCATGCATGTGTATTGAAAAAGTTTTGATCTTTATGCATTTATTCATATACCCTGGTTCTGAAATTTGAAAAATCCTTGATTTTGTCATAAAAAAATACTCAATTAACAAAGAACAGCAACAAAGAATGCAAGTATATTTAAAAAGTTATGATCTTTAAGCAGTTATTCATGTACCCTGCTTCTAATAACTAAAAGAAGTTTGATTCTTGTCATCAAGAAAGTAGAAACACTCAATCAACAAATGATAGCAACTTAACATGGATAGATGTTAGAAAAGAAAGGGTTTGATCTTTTTGGTGGTAAAATAAAGGAAACAGAGAGAATTACAATTACTTGAGGGATGAGGTGGCTGGTGGTGGAGGAGGAGCTTTGTGGAAGAATCTAGACTTGTTTTGATGGTGAAAAGGAGATCAGGAGGTATGGGCATACCAGAGATCATGTATTTGTAAACAAGTGCTTGATGTTCAAGTTCTTGCCATTGAGTTGGTGTGAAAGGATACCTACCACCACTATTATTTCTTACACCTTCACCTGCTGTACTCATCATCTTGATTCTTGAAAACTTGGTTCAAATCACAAGAGAAAAACCCTCAAAGTTGCCTTGAAACCTAAAGAAAACAGATGGAAATCACTAAAAAAGAGTAAAGGTTTTGAGCCTGATTGCTTGAGGGAAATCAAGAATTGCAGGATCCTCTCACTGTAAAGATAGATGTTATGTCACTAAAGAAATTGAAAAGAGAAAAGAGCAGCAGAAACCATAACCTGTTCTAGTGTGTGTCTTGTGCACTATATTATGACTGCAAAGACTGATGCATCTGCTGCTACTAGGCTGCCTTTATGGCAGCTATTGTCTCTGACAAAATTTATACGGAAACCCATGATAATGGGCTCAAGAGACAGACTCACACACACAGAGAGAGAGAGAGAGAGAGACTGTGTGTGTGTGTGTGTGATTTTTTTTAAAGAAATAGAAAAAAAATTATTTATTAAGAGTGTGTGTGTGAGAGAGTTGGTATCTGAAAGCACAGGGTGACAGACAAAAGTGGCAGTGAGCATGATCATGAGAGAAGTTTGTACGGTTTTTTTGCATACTTTTACTTTTACTTTTTCATCTTTGTGAGTTGAATCCTGGATGTAATTGTAAATGATGAAATGGTAACACAATGTGAACTTTCTTGTTTTGGATGAATGATACGATCATATACTCTCTCTCTCTGTGTTGTGTTGTGTGTGTGAGTTGAGTTGAGTTGAGTTTTGAGTTGGATTGAAAGTAATGTTTGATCCCCATCTAATCTAATCTAACCAAATCACGCATGGTCCAACCACTGCACTGCAGTTCAAAACAGTGTACATTGGTGACTTGTACCTTGCAAACCATCAATGCTACTTTGCTCTTTTTCGTAAAGGGTGTCCTGCATTTTTTATGCACAACTTGTTACATTTTAAGGTGACAGTAAGATGATGAAATAAGTAAAATGAAAAAAACAGGTTTAGAGCATAAGAATTTTTTATTTCATTACCTGGTTTGTTTTAGATCACATCTTGATTTGTGATAATTCATCACTCTCTATATAAATATATAATAATAATAATAATAATATGCTATTTTCACGTCTATAAAAACTAGTTTACGGACTCGCTACTGACCTATGCACCCTCGCCCTAGAAGATCACATGAGGCGACCAATTCACGGATCTAAGTCAGGTGAAAGAGTAGGGTTCGAACTACTATATATGTCTAACAATTGCACCCCGATTTTCACTTCTAAAGAGAGAGAATTGTAAATGCATCAAATTCGAATATTGTTTTTCTAATACTAGAAATTAAACTCGCATGATGTGATGCATTTGCAAACTTCGTTATGCACGTTGAGGTGGTAAAGTTAACGTGATTAAGTATATAAAAAAAACGTATGAGATGTGATGATTTGGTTTTGAAAATCGAAAACATATATATAATATAGTTAGATATTATTCCGTCAGTATCGATTTCACCCTTCCTCTTGATCTAGTTGTAAAAAGAAAGAGAACAAGTTTTCAAATTACTATCATGGTACTTATTGTCTTTTGTACTTCATAGGTTATGTTGTCTCATTGTTACAGCTAATCAAATCCATCGACCACATAGATTTGTACTTTACGTTGTTCCTCTATGTTAAAGTATACGTAGGTTTTAAACTAGACTTGATAAATATGTCCTTAATGCCACGGGTAACAACTAATTCATTAATGTAATATTCTAAAAGCAAAACGGTCATCAACCAACTTTATATTAATAGTAACCATATTTTCACATAAATAACTAAAAATAACCCAGTAATTTGTTAAACGTGGTTCGGGTCGCGTTTTGGGTGTGTTTGTAATGTATTTGTATGTTTGATTATTTTAATAACTTTTTAAGTTATCTCTATGCTTGTGAGTCATAATCTACTGGAAAATATTAGTTTGATTAATTCAAAGGTTTTTGTAAATTTATTTATTATTTTTCTTTCAAGTGAGATGTTAGTTTACTTAAATTAACATTAAATTTTGAATAAATTCCTAGAAATTTCCATGAATGATAATTTATTATTTTTAGCTTATTTTTATTATTATTAGGCCATCTGTTACTGGATTTTTAAGTCTTAAGTTGTTTTATGCCGGTTTTAGTATTTTAACGTTCAAGGCTCGGTTTTTAACGGGTTTTTTTTGGGTTTGGGTCAAATTTGGTCACACTTTGGTAGTATAATACTTTAATATACTTGGATTAACTTTTTGGTTCTGGATATTTCATGGATTAGCTTAAGGACACGTTTTTATGAATTTTCACTATTTTAACATGAATATTCTTTACATTTTTGTTTACCAAACAAACAAGCTCTATAAATTATGAAATTAAATTATGAGGCATTTATTATCATTAAAAGTCCACTTAAATTTTTTGCATTTGGATTTTATGCATATTTGATATTTCCGTTAAGTCTATCGGTTAGTTCCGTTAAGTATCCGTTAAGTCCCGGTTTTGGATTTCTAAGTGTTTTAATCTGATTTTTCCCTTTCCAAACATTTTAATATCATAAGTAACTTCTAAATGACCCCATAATTTCAGTAACTTAAATTTTCAACCTATTTCTTTTATTTTTCTCAAAATCATATATTTTTAAGTTTTTGTAAAATTTTTAAGATGTGAAATATATATTCTTAAATTATAAAACTTTATTTTTAAATTAATATAATCTATAATAAATTCCAGAAATATTTATATTAAAATTTTTAGACTTTGAGATTACACTTTTATATTTTGCAATAACCGGGTTTTTGGGTGTGCTATATTTACTAAAACCATGCTTGTGAGCAAAAGGAGTTTTGAGAAAGCTTGTGTATCTTTTACTTACTGAAAAATTTAGTGTTTTAAAGTTTCACAAGGTGTTGGGGGTGTCATGGGGTTGGTTATGTCACTAACACGATGAAACACAATATTTCACGCGTTTTTGGGTTGTAACAGGTTACCTTGTTGTGTAGAGAGGGTGAGATGAGTGTGTGGGCTGTTGAATGAGCTTGGAATAATGAGAGAAGAATGTTCAAAATGATGGGTTACTTTAGGTTACAAGATCAATGAAATGGAAGATGTGAACTTGAAGGTATGTGTGTGTGTGTGTTCAAGTGATGTTTACCTTAACTTGTTGGGGTTGATGGTGCTCGAGTTTAGGCTGCTCTTTAGCTTCAAATGGCTGGAGTTTGATACTTAATTAATGCAAGAGAGTAAGAGGAATTTGAGAGTGTTTAAAGGGAATTGTAGTCTGAAATGAATGTGGAGGTGGTGGTATAGGTGGGGTTCGGCCGAGAGGGTGTTGGGGAGGGGGTTTGGGTCCCGCTTTCTTGATCAACACATAATCATGCTTGGATCTAAGGAAGATTTTGGTCAATTTGTCAAGTATTCAAGATATGGCAAGATTGTGGGTTCATCTATGCCATGGCGCCATGCAAGGGTTTTGATTGGATTGGAGGTGAGGTGGTTGCTAGGCTATAGATCTATTAGGTGGAATCTCTAGGATTTACAAGACACAAGCTATATAGCTTGCTTGTTATGTGAGGGGTGGTGTGTATGTATATGTCGTACGTATGCATGCATGTATATATTCATCGGAGGGTATCTTGTTTGACATGTGTATGTGTATGTATGTGTGTATACGATACGTATGTGTATATATGTATGTGCATGTATGTTGTGTGTTTATGTATATATGCATATATATACGGGTTGTGTGTCGGGTGTGTGGGTATGCATCCGAATGTATGCATGGGTGCATGTATAAATACGAGTGTGTGCTTACATGTGTATGATTAAGGTGGTAGTAGACATACATATTAACAATGGTGGTATTAGTAATATTGATAGTTTTATTTTATTAGATGGTTTGTTCAATAGTTTTAGATAATTAAGGGTAATAAGATATTATTTATTGTTTAGTTAATGGAATGAGCTTTTATAAATTTTTATATGTTTTTACTTTTAAACTTATGGATTTACTATTTATTATTTAACTTTAATATCCAAGACTTTATTATTAATATTTCTAAATGTTCTTATTAGTTTTATAAAGTTCATATCCCGCAAGTGTTTTTATATTTTTAGTTATATTTAAGACTTTTATAAATTGTCCTCATTATTTATTATTTACTATTTAGTTTTGGTAATTCACATAATTAGGTTCATGCATTTTCTTTAATTAGTTGCCTGATATAGACTTGATTAATTTGTTCACTTGATCATGCCAAATTTTGATTACTAACCAGTAAGATTTATCTATAATGACTTGATGCTTAAAAGTCTAAATGTCACTAATTTTGCTAAGGTGTCGGGCCCATGGCCCATCAGGGTCGGTAGATCACGAACAATATCATAACGTGGCCCAATGGCCCATTAGGGTTTTGTGGGTCAAGCCCTTTTAGCTTTGTGGCCCAACAACCCGTTTAAAGTATGATAGGCCCAAACCCATTGTGGTGTGTGTACTTATGGCTTGAAGTCCAATCGTGTTGGTTTCAATTCATGAGTCCCCGGGGCGATTATTGTGTGGCCCGTTAAAGTTTAAAAAAAATTAAATTTCTAGACCCAAAAATCAGAGTTGTCACAAAAAAGAACCCAAAGTTATGCTTTTTCTCATGTAAATCAGTTTAACTGAAATTGGCTGCCAACCCTGTAATAAATTGCAAGTTCCTAATATAAAGTTGGTTGTTAAAATAAAAACAAAAAAACTGTAACTATGTACAGATCATCTCTGTTTCATATGGTTAACCTTTCTAAAACAGCATTATAAGAAACTAAAAAAATGCATACGATAATTTGAAGTAAGATAATACCTTCATAAAAGGTCGATCTCGACTAGGGAAGGACTCAATGAAACTCTCCTTTAAAAGAAATGATACCTGAGGTTAAATGAAAGAAGACGTCAGATAAATTGTAATAAATGTGTTAATAAGCTAGCTTTGTTCATGGACCAGTTTCAATGATCACAAGCTTTTTGCATATAATTTGAAGATGTAATGTATGTACATTGACATAGGTACTGTAGGTGTATTATGAGAAAGGGTCGCTCGGAAGTGATACTTTTATTTAACCGGAAGTAACACTTCTGTTAAATATATATATATATATATATATATATATATATATATATATATATATATATATATATATATATATATATATATATATATATATATATATATATATATATATATAACTTTAATTATGAATGTTTGAAGAGAGAAACCTTATCATCATTTGACTGAACATTTGTAATTGTGTGAGAACGTAGTTTAGAGCAAAGTGAATCCAAGTAAGATCTTAATATTCTCAAGAATCCCTTGGCAGCTTCTACCTGTATTCAATTATAATCATACAACACATCAAAACAAAAAAAAGGTAGAACATGCATTAAAACGATGTGAACAAGTGTTTTAGATTGCTCACACAGTGCAACGTGATGAAATTGAGAATGCCACATCAACAACGCAAAACATCAGTAAATACCATGAAAAACTTGCATAAACCCATCTGTTTTACTAGTGTTATACTAATAACAACAAATAATAACATCATCATAAATAATAATAATCATAAAAACAATAACTGTAAAAGAATAATAATAATAATAAATATGGGGATAATAGTAGTAATGATAATGATAAAAACCTTAATAGTAAGAGTAAATGTAACAGAAAGAATTAAAGAATTTTTAACATAGCATGATATTAATCTTGACATTTGTCAAAGCAAAGTCACAAAATATGTCATCAGAATCCAGATGTTGGCAAAATTGTATATAAATTAATAAATTTGGAGTAACAAAGCTTGTGCATGTTCCAAATTGTCTGAAATGATAGTTAGCTAATAATAGAAAATCAGCAATCAACTCTGATGTACTCTAGGATACAACAGAATGAGATTTTTATATATTTCTCAATATTAAGACTATAAGTTACATATTTTCCCGATACATAAAATCAGTTACATATTTCCCCTTCCTAATATATATATTTTACATATTTATCTATTTCAATAAAATCAACCTACCAAATGACTATTTTATCTCATTTTTATTAATATATTTTTATGTATGATGTTTTGTTATTATAATGGTTTAAAACATTGATAATTTTGTTTAGTATTTGGAGATATAACTTAATTATCGGTGATTATGGTTTTGAGGTGAAGTTTTAAACTTTATATTTGAAGTTGTAATTTTATTTTTTATATTAATATCAAGGACTCGAAGTTGAGTAAATATGTGATTGTAGGAAAGAAAATGTGTAAAAATAACTAAGTAAAAATATAGATACGCTAATCATTTCAAGAACTAATTTTTATAAAATGGATAAATATATAATATATATGTTTTAGAAAGGAGAAGTATAAAGTTTTTAGCTTGGGTAAATATATAATTAATGAGCATAGGAAGAGGAAATATGTAAATGCCCTCAACGGAAAAGTACCAAAATAGGTAATTTAAAATGGGATAAAGAACAAAGATATACCTGAACATCTGTGCAATCATAAACCGGTCTCTTTTTCACTAAATAACTTTCTCCCACAAGTTGAGCATGATAAGGAGTTAATGCTACATATAACTCTTTGTACTAAGGGAAATGTGGTATTGATGATGATTTGTCCTGATTAAGGGAAAAAAAATATCATAACACAATAGATAGACAAATTTATGAATATGATGAAAATAACTGAAAAAACAATGAAAATAAAAAAAGATGCATGATAACTTTGAAAACATTTTGGGATCCGGATGATTTGGCGATTGCAATATAACATTATTAAATGTGCACCTGGTTCTTGTTAACATCAACAAGAATAACATTTTCTGATTTGGATTGTACTTCACTAGTTTTGCTCTTCACACCAACCTAGTCAACATTATTATAGGTCAAAGGAGCCAGTAAAACAGTAAAATTTATAATGTTATGGCGTACATATTTCAATCCCTTCCATCCATTGTTTCCGGTGAAGGGCACTCTATTTTTCTAGTTCGGGTCTTTGTTACATTAATAATTGGAAATGAGAGATTCAAAACAAAAACATTAATTAAAAACTCACTATAAAAGGAACAGGTGCATCCAAAAAAATCTAGCATGCTATTTGACAAGACCAGAAGCAAGTCAATTAAAACAACACTTAAATTCAGAGGATACATATATATTATAGAAGATGTGTTTTATAAGCTTATACAAAATTCTTATCCACAATACCGGCATAAAGAAGCTTTGCCACTGGTAGGGACGAATCAGAGGAATAATCGACAACACTGAAGCAAACAATATCCTCTGAGATGCAAAAGATAATAGAATTGAATCTCTACCTCTTAATCAAACATACATCATACTTATTTTCCTAATAATAGAACAATGACAAAAAAATATACAATAATTGTTTTAAAGCAAATCCAACAAAGAATTAGAGGAATAATCGTCAATACTGAAGCAGACAATATCCCTTGAGATGCAAAAGATAATAGAATTGAATCTCCACCTCTTAATCAAACATACATCATATTTATTTTCCTAATAATAGAAAAATGAAAAAAATATACAATAATTGTTTTAGAGCAGATCCATCAAAACTAATAATAAGCTTAATATTATATTTACTTTTAAAAGGATTTCTATTTTTGTATTTAAAAGTATAACTAATTAGCACATGAAATTATATACGCAGAATGAAGACACTGGTATTTAATATTAGAAAAGAATAACAATTACATGCTCAAGACGCAAGGAGCCACATACGCTTGAAATTGCCCATACTGATAAAGTTGTTGCCTTTTCCTTAACAGCAACTGCTTTGTGAGCCTATCGTACCAAATACAATTGATATACCCCCATCAATGAATATCCCAAAAAGTGACAACAAATACAATTTCAGGAGGAAAATGCAAACTGCATAAAAACATAGAATTGTACCAAAAAAAAGAAAAAAATCTGCCTCTGCTAGTTCAAAACTTATGCTTTGCGAGCCTTTCGTACCAAACAAAAATGATATAACCCACGTTCAATGCATAATTTATAAAGTAACAAAAATACAATTTCAAAAGGAAATTGCATATAGCATAAAAAACATAGAAATTTGCAAAGACTCGAAAAAATAAACATATAATAAAAAAAAACCTGCCTCTACTAGTTCAAAACTTGTGCTGCAAGACATTATATCAACTGTTGAACCAATATTTAAAACTATTCCATCTGGTCTATAAAATTCCCAAGGATGTAAGTATTCCAGTGCGTGGAACTTGATTGTCGAACCCCGTAGCAGGGACACATAAATGATTATACTCGCATATAATCTGTAAGCATCCATGGTTGTTGGTCTGCAATTTTCAAATTTTTTGTTTGAGAATTGAGAATTTATAAAACCTAAGGGGTCAAACACAAAGTTTAAGGAAATATATTTATATAAAGAAAAAATCAATCATAATAAAACGCAAGAAAAGGGAAACTAGCTTAGGCTATATAACCCTGATGAATCTTTTTAAAGCTTAAGACTTCTCCCGGTGATCTTTGACCATGCATGTTCATTACAATTTTTTGCATTTGACCTTTCTTCACAAGCTATAGTTTGAGCTCCACAAACTTGAACTCATAGACTCAAGTACATGCACGAAAAAGAAATTTAGGAGTTCGAAGTGTTTATACAATATTTTTATGATGTGCCATTTAGATGTACTTCTCTAGCTAGCATTTAACTTTGATTGAATAAATGAGTTAGATCTTTCTTATTCTTCAGAGAGTTACAAGGACATATATATAGAGATAGATGTTACACTTAGGTACCACATAAATACAAAACTAGGCAATATAAATTATAAACTTTCTATTGTCTAACATCCCCTCGCAAGCTGAACGGTGGTGGCCCAATGCGAAACATATCCCGAAAGGCACTGAATTGATTATATGGAAGAATCTTGGTAAAAATATCAGCCACCTGAAGCTTGGTTGGGACAAATTTAGTAACTAGCTTTCCTGCTGCCACAAGTTCGCGTAGAAAGTGATAATCAAGATCAATGTGTTTGGCCCGTTTATAAGACACATGATTTTGAGTGAGAAAGATGGCACTTTGATTGTCACAGAGAATAGTTGGTCTTTCCAATGGTAAGGCATGAAGTTCTTGAAGGAGATGAGTGATCCAAACAATTTCCGCAGCGGTGTTAGCCATAGCCCTGTATTCAGATTCACAACTAGAGCGTGCAACCGTCGGTTGCTTTTTGGCACTCCAAGAAATGAGATTACCACCCAAGAATATCGAATATCCATAAGTGGAACGTCTAGTTTCCAAGCAGCGAGCCCAATCAACATCAGAGTAACCAAGAAGAGCTGTGTGAGTGGGACGACTGTAATGTAAACCAAAGGCAACTGTCCCTTTGAGATAGCGCAAAATTCGTTTCACCTCCTGAAAGCGAGCAACAGTTGGAGCATGCAAAAACTAACTGACTTGATTCATAACATATGAAATGTCAGGTCTCGTGATCGTCAGATATTGGAGAGCACCTACGATAGACCGATAATGGGTAGCATCCGGAAAAGGGTCACCTGTAGACACAAGAGAAACATTGGTGCTTAAGGGAGTTGGTGCAGGTTTCGCATCCAACATCTTAGCACGTGTTAAAATATCAACTATGTATTTAGATTGATTTAAGAAAAGTCCATTTTGAGTGTAGGTAACCTCCGAACCCAAGAAGTAGTTGAGTTTCCCAAGATCCTTAATAGCAAATTCCCACATTATTAATTCCTAATGTCATTAACCATATAAATTTTCATTCAACACACTAATTTATTGATTAAATATTAATATTCATATTAATATTATCAATAAATTTCCAACAGTAAATTAGAAAATCGGTACGGTAATTGACGTTTAGAAGTCATGGATTGAATATCAAAAAACACCCACAAAAGTTGAGAATACTGCTGAGAAAATAGATGAAAGTAAATCCTTGGATTACCTGCGGTCTGAATACAAAGGATAGATCATTTTGTTTGAGGTGTTAAGGAACTAGGTGTTTTATAGAGGACACACCAGTGCCTGTAATTGAAAGCTTGCCCATCGACGTTTCTGGGTAGTTAATTTTCTAGGTTGTACGTTCTACTTTTGTCTTCAGGAGGAGGGGATAAGCCTTTGAGTACTCTGAAAACTTAACTCTGAAGCTTGTGAAGAGGGCTACTAGTGTCCACTTTTGAGGAGAATACGACGGATGGTCTTGGTGAGAGAGAAGGTGGGTGTGACACCCTACACATATCCCACATCGGCCGTGGACAGGAGAGATTCTTGGTTCATAAGGAATGTCTGGCCTCTAACATCAACAACGCGTTTTGGGCGTATTGGTTGTGGATGAGAGGAGAACTCCACAGTTAAGCGTGCTCAGGTGGGAGTAATCCTGGGATGGGTGACTTCCTTAGGAAGTTTTTACCCGGGCAAGCAAAAGCAAATCCGTGAGCTCCTCGTGGGCAAAGCGGATAATATTGTTAGTGTGAGGGGCTGGGTGTGACAGAATGATATCAGAGCCACTCCTGTGCCGTTCGGGATGTGGGACATACCTCACCAAGGATGGTGACTTCTTGGGCTCATCGAGGACGATGAGTCCAAACAGAGGGTGCTTGTGAAACCTACACATATCCCACATCGGCCGTGGACAGGAGAGATTCTTGGTTCATAAGGAATGTCTGGCCTCTAACATAAACAACGCGTTTTGGGCGTATTGGCTGTGGATGAGAGAAGAACTCCACAGTTAAGCATGCTCAGGTGGGAGTAATCCTGGGATGGGTGACCTCCCTGAGAAGTTTTCACCCGGGCAAGCAAAAGCAAATCTGTAAGCTCCTCGTGGGCAAAACGGACAATATTATTGGTGTGAGGGGCTGGGTGTGACAGTGGGGTAAAATAATGAAGCACCCCATCCTGCTACTACTAGGCTCCTCATCAGTGCAACTCCCTTTGTCCATCACTGCAATTCCCAACACCTGAATATGGAGATACATACAATAGTCACTAGAAAAAAAAAAGCATAATACGGTTGTTATTAAAATAAATAAATAAAACATAAATCGTTTTTAAGCACTGCAGACTTGTTAACATGAGCCCAAACCTCAAAAAAAATTTCAGCTTCCTCATGATTGTTTATCTTTATGCTCTACCACCACCAACCGCACATGCCAAGTACTATTATTACCTTTCTTTGACTTTAACCAAATGAAATTATATATAGCCTACTATTCGCTGATCCTCACATAAACAAAAAAGCATAAAATGATAGAAGTAATGATCGTTCACTCAGAAAAACCTACAAGTTGTTGCTACACCCTCAAGAGTCAGGCCTCAACCAGTATAACAAATAATTCTAGTTGCACATGAAAGCACATAGGTCGCAAATTTTACTAGTTTTTAGGGAAAGGTTATACAGACTCTGATCTTACACAGAATATAAAACATAAAATCTAAATATTTTGGCGTCACCAGCAGAAAGTTAATCATATAAAAGTAAGGATCAGAGCAATATAACTTGTTTCCGTTAACGTAAGGAGATCGCTAGATAGATACAAATATATTTATAATTAATGGATACTACAACGACAAGATGAAAAACCAATTGACAAAATAACTAAATAAGTCGCCTATAAATTGAGTCCATTTAGGGCTACAGGTTCATGTAGGGGTACAAGATGATGCGTTCCGAAAGAGTTTGTTGTGATGTGATAAAAGGGGAAGTATTAAACTCTACACAAAACCCCTGTCTTGCCTGATGACACTAATACTGATGATAGTGATATTGATTAGTATTAAATTAATAACCTCCGCCAGCCATTTCATTTTCTAAACTTTACCAAACCCCAACACCACATTAAAGTTTTCTATAAAACTTACATTCTAACGTTTAGCTTTTGTTTAGAAGGTTATTAGATTTTAATAATCTTAATTTTTATATATTGATTGTGATTAATTTCAATTTAGCTTAAAATTAAATACAATATTAATTCATAATTTGATAAGTAGAGAATGAAAAACATGTGTTCCAATGATATACTAAACATATGTTCTGATGTAGCTTGTTTTATTAATGTATGTCAACAATTTAGCTTGAAATTGATATTTAAAACAAGTAGTATATTTTCGTACTAGCATATTTCTTTACGAAATTCTGTCGATTCATATCTAAAATCAACCGAATGCTTATTAATCCAACATGATGATCATTTAAAAAGTTCTATGTAATCCTGGAAAGTAGTGATACAATTCATAAAGGAATGTGATTCAATTCTTAAAATAGGTTTGCAGGCTAAACAATATGATTACAAAATTTCACATGTTAGACATATGAAATTCGTCAAATCAACCTTAAGATTGCAAGCTATATCATAAAATAATTATAAAAAGAAATTGAGAAATCGACTCAATAGCTCTTTTTTATATTTACTTTATGCATCTTTTATAAAGATTCAATTAGTCTAAACCTGAACTTAAAACAAAACCAAATCATTATTAAAATAATTGTTCTGTTAAAAATGGTTTGTTTTGATCAACCATTGTTGTTTTTTCTTTCTTGATTTTAATCTCATTAGTCAGAGTTTCTAGTAACAACAAATTTTTGTTGCTCAATATAGTACCAAGGTTGAATATCGTTTCTAGGCACATGCCGTGGATCGTTTCTCTTATGCATGAGTCACACTTATCTCCCTGTAGCGGTCTAGCTCTCTCATGTCATAATGTAATAATATTGAAGCTACTTAATTAATAGTTAATCTAACATGGTATTGAGTCCTATTCTCAAAGTTCCTTAGTTTTCTACTACCCTTAGAATAATAAAAACTAGACGAGATATTGTGTTATTGTGTATTATGGGAGAACTCTTAATACGAATTAACAAGAATAATATAAATATTAATCAAATTATATGTACTAATTATTACAAGGAATATTATAATTAATGAAACTTAATTAACATACCTTATATAATACTACCAACCAGTTTATTAAACTTTCCAAAAAAGGGTTTCAGAAATACATTTTTTTTCATATCTTCTATCGGCTTGACATCAATACAGTAAATTCATTTGCAGGGAAATGTTATAACTATCAATCAAATATGCAAGCCGGTTTGATTAGTCAAAGTCAATAGTCATTTCGTTAAGTTTCTGGGGGAAATGTTATAATTGTCAAAATAAAAAGTTAAAAACCTAATACATAAGCCAAGTTGGTTAGTCAAAGTCGATAGCAGTTACTTATGGAATTTATTTTTTTTATCCCACTCTATTGTAACTAATTTTTATATGTGAGAAAATCCGGCCCGATACAAGTTATTCAATGAGTCAATGATTATTTTGTTTTTCTTAGATAAAATTACGAAAAAAATACACTTTTTAGACTTGGACTTAGTTGTCCTCAATTATCCCTTCTTACGAAGAGAAATTAATGTACTTAATCAATGGGTTATTTAGACTATGGATATGGTCTAAGGTTATTTATTGGTAAATTATTTGATTTTTGAGTAAATCTATAATTTAGGAATAAAATCCCTAATTTAGCTTAAATAATAGGGTCGTCAGTGTAATTTACTCAAAAATCAAATAATTTGCCTATAAATAACCATTAAATCAAACACAAACCACAAATTACTTTTAGAATTTATACTTTATACTCTTTAAACTCATTAAAAATGGTTGTGCCAAAACTCGTCATCATCTAACTCGAGCGAAGACGGTGAGTTCTTTATTTGCACGATTCATGCCACAACGACATATGTAGTTCATCAAATTGAAAGGCCATGGGTTACAAGAAGAGTTCACATAAACCAAGATCTTCACTACATTTCAAAATCGTAGATATATTTGTTACTAGGTTAGAGCCCATGTATTACATGAGCAGAATAAATAAAACATATTAAAATCATTAGTTTTATGAATATTCTATTTTCGTGATGTTATTATCCATTTTTGAAATAAAAATTTAATGAATATTTAAAAGTTATAACACATAATGAATTAGAAATTATTACTTTATATTTAATATGTATTAATAAATTATTCAAATAACTACATTTATATTTTAAATGTTTAATAGTTTAGTTTACTTATTTACAATAATTATCATTTAATATGAGAGAGACAAAAAACACAAATATAAATATATTTGTTTTAACAATTTAGTTAAAAAGGAAAGTCAAATTATTTTTTTTTAAAAATTTTTGTATTTATTATGAGAGAGAGACGAGAAAATAATTTTTTTGATATGTTAGAATGATGACACGTGTCTTGAGAAAACCTTCTTTTATTATATGTTATAAATTCTTTAGTTTTATTACGACAGTTGCAGTGATTCTTTATATTGTTAATGGTTTTTATTTATAATATTAATTTATTATTTTTAATATTAGAATAAAGTATAGTAACTAATCATAAAATAATTAATAACAATAATAAAATAATAATTACAAACCTCATCACCATTAGCTGAGTATTACACCCCCAAGTGAGGGTGAGGGTAAGGGTGACAACGCTCGTTGCATATGTGATAGTGACACATCACTATCTGATCACTTTCACATGGGTAATATGCATGAGCTAAGACACCTTAACTCCATATAGGCGTCATATTTTCCCCTTAAACTCCATATTGCCCCTAGAAAGTGGTTTGTCCTCGTAACTCCACATTATCCCTAGGAAATGGTTTAACCCTCTTAAACTTAGACTTTTCCGTCTAAGTTCTTTATTGTTTGCCAAGAGTATTATTGTTATGGTATGGTTCACGTTTAAATTGGTCATGAAATAAGTAGTTGACATGATCCCAAAAACTTTGGTTTTTTGTAACATCCTAAAAACTTTATATTTTTTGTCTTCTATTAGTTTGGTGTAAAAAAATTATATAAAAGGAATTTTATTTATAAGAATAAGATAAAAAGTGTAAAAAGATAAAGATTTGTGATTAAGAGGAGGGAGGGAGTTACAAGGGAAAACCAACCCTTATCGCGCCTATGATTAAGAGCAGCTGAAACTAACATCCTCACCTGTTTAACTGTCGACTTCAAGCAAGGAATAAAAAGAATTATTTGTAGTAGATGAGAGATGAGCTTACGAGATCCGTTTTGACTAATTATTTGTTTGAATTATTTGTATGTAATTTATTTAAATTGTTAAATAAAAGTTAGTTTTGGTATTTTAGGCTAGAATTCATGTGGTCGGTAAGCATGGGTTGACTAGAGGATAACAGGTTGTAGTAGAATTGAGTCGCAACTCGTCTGTTGAGGTTTTGATATATTAATTGGTACCATTCTATTTCTAGTGGCCGGTGGGGACGTGAGAAACGTGACTTAATTCATATTTGCTACTCTTTTCCTCTCCTCTCCTCTCCTATGCATTGTGTTTACTGAATGAATGTATATTCAGAAATAACACTCACCTATACAAATCAAATAGGAAGTAGATTTTAGTTATTTGTAGTATTTACTAAAGGTGGGAATAAAATAAAATATACTTTTATACCGTTATACTTTTAAATTTCAAAGCTTGGTAAGTAGGGCTGCAAACGAACCGAACGAACACGAACAAGGCCTTGTTCATGTTCGTTCGTTAAGAAATAAACTTGTTCATGAACTGTTCACGAACACTTACCGAACGAGATTTCTTGTTCGTGTTCGTTCATTAAGAAAATGAACATGTTCATGAACTGTTCACGAACACTTACCGAACGCAAATGAACACAAACAAAGTAAACGAACACAACACAACTGTTCATGAACATGACGAACACAAAAAAGCTCATGAACACAAACGAATACAAATGATTATGGATTTATTTTAGAATAAAATTTACATTTTTTATTACAAACATTACATAAATCAATAAAAAATAAATAAGTACTTAACATAAATATAAAAAAATACTTGATATAATGGTAGTAAAAAGACTGACACAAAAATTAATAATATAAACGAACACCTAAACGAACATAAACGAACACATTATCGAACATTCACAAACGAACATTAACGAACATATTATCGAACGTTCACGAACATAAAAGAACGAACACGGCTTGTGTTCATGTTCGTTCGTTTAACTAGAACGAACGGAATTTTTCTTGTTGAACATAAACGAACTTCCTGCCAACAGTTCACGAACTGTTTGTTAAACGTTCAGTTCGTTTGCAGCCCTATTGGTAAGTGAAAAAAGAAATAAGAAGGCGTTTATTTTGTATGAAATGAACATTTCATTAGAAGAAAAAATATCAAAAGAGATCACAAACATTTAAAAAAGAAATACTTGCAAGAAATTATAGTCGGTAAATAAAAAATAAAGGCAAGATATATTTGTCAAACAGTGGTCAAATGAAAAGAATATATGTATTGTGTTAAAAGCAATATTTAATTGCGGATGGATCTATTGTGAATAAAAGTTATTTTCACACAAGCGTGAAGCTAGTATATATATATATAATATAATTGATGGAAGCAAACTTGGTAACATGTTGTGTCTTCCTTGGTCATATTGATATATCATTGGTTGCTTAACCTCAGATCTCCGATCCCAAACAGTTAATTAAGCAAATTCAAAATATGGGTGAAGACGACACAAGCCTCTTTTCTCCATACAAGATGGGCAACTTCAATCTCTCGCACAGGTAATTCCATTTCTATCTCTCTCTCTCTATATATATATATACATATATCCTCCTGTATCCATCATCATATATACTTAATTCGTCTATATATATAAGTAGATCGACAGTAATTAAGCGAAGGCAGGTTAGTATTTAGTTAATAAGAATAGTTTGAGTAGGTGTATGTGTGTTAATTAAGGTAGTTGTTGGTGGGTGGTACGTAGGGTGGTGTTGGCTCCGATGACTCGGTGTCGGGCGTTGGACGGCATGGCTAATGAAGCGGTGGTGGAGTATTACAGGCAGAGAGCGACGGCCGGTGGATTTCTCATCACCGAGGGCACCATGATCTCCCCAACCGCTGCCGGGTAATTTCCTTATTCTTTTAATTAATTTTAGTCAAATCACCCTCCATATCCATCTTTCTCTATCTCTTTTTAATGGATGGATCGGATGCAGCCACAACCACATATCATTAATCATATACATACACATATACATATGGGGCCACCCCACACAACTAATTATTGTCATTCTTATACATAGTGCTCCTCGCTTTCGCTTTTTTCCATTTTCAATCCCACTCCACGCGAGGGACAATTATTAAAGTTATACCCACACATCACACATGTATGTATATGTATATGCTGCTTTTAATTATTCATGAAATCTACCAACTACACACCACATCAAAATTAATGCCATCATGTCATACAGTTGTACATAATACGAACTCTACTGAGTTGATGTTCTCACTACCACTTACACAAAAGCGACTGCTGTCACAATGCACATACTACTCTTTTTTTGCTATCTATACGACCCGACCCGACCCGACCCATATAGAGAATGGGGATGGACTACGTATAACAATTAACTTCCGTATGTTAAATTTTACTAAAAAAAGTTTATGCCTTAATTAATCTGTAACCTTAATTTCTAGTCTACGAATTTAACTTGTTTGGCTATGCATCAAGATTTGAAGGTGCACGTTTTCATGATCTGAACCAAATAGCTAGCAGGGTGACTATTGCTGCAATATATATATTTTTTTGTTTGGTAGCGACTAATTAAATAATTAATTAATCTGATATGAAGAGATTAGATGAGATTGAGATTGATGTTGAATATGATGTATGTGTGGATCATCAGATTCCCGCATGTACCAGGTATATTTAGTAGAGAACAAACTGAGGCTTGGAAGAAAGTGGTTGATGCGGTTCACAAACAAGGCGCTGTGATATTTTGTCAGCTATGGCATGTCGGTAGAGCATCTCACCAAGGTACGTATCATCCATCAAACCAAATTATTTTTCTATGCATGGTTAAGTATATACATGCATGCATATTTAATTAATTAATTTGTTGAACAAACAGTATATCAACCTGGTGGTGATGCACCCATATCATCTACAAACAAAGCCATATCCAACAAGTGGAAGATATTAATGCCAGATGCAACCTACGCTCGCTATCCTCAGCCCCGGCCACTAGCAGCCCATGAAATACCACACCTGGTGGAAGACTATCGCTTGGCAGCCATTAATGCTATTCAAGCAGGTTACTTCACTTTTATATTTTCAAATGTATTTCTAGAAAGATATAGGCAATTTCGCTAAATGCTAATCACCAGTTCATGATTACTTTAAAAAAATATAATAATAATAATAGGTTTTGATGGGATTGAAATACACGGAGCCCATGGTTACCTCCTTGATCAGTTCATGAAAGATGGGATCAATGACAGAACAGATGAATACGGTGGATCCTTGGCAAATCGCTGCAAATTCTTACTGCAGGTGGTGCAAGCAGTGGCTGCAGCCATCGGTGCAGACCGAGTTGGTGTTAGAATCTCACCAGCAATCGACCACCTGGATGCTATGGACTCTGACCCACGCAGCCTGGGGCTAGCCGTCATTGAGAGGCTCAACAAACTCCAGTTTGAACTAGGCTGCAAATTAGCTTATCTTCATGTGACTCAGCCGCGTTACACGGCTTATGGTCAAACCGAATCAGGAACCCATGGGAGTGAGGAAGAAGTGGCTCAGTTGATGAGAACCTGGCGAGGGGCTTATGTGGGAACTTTCATTTGCAGCGGTGGCTACACTAGAGAGCTCGGGATCGAAGCTGTGGCTCAAGGGGATGCTGATCTGGTGGCTTATGGTCGGCTTTTTATATCGAACCCTGACCTGGTTTTAAGGCTCAAGGTCAATGCACCCCTGAACCGGTACGTGAGGGCTACTTTTTATACCCACGATCCTGTTGTAGGCTACACTGATTACCCTTATCTTGAGAAAGGAAATGAGCGACTCTCACGCATGTAATTGTCATTGTAACAAAAAACCGTCTCTAGAGGATTCAGGTTCAAACCGTCCCCAAGTTAAGATCTTAATTGGATGGTCATTTCTGTTAGAAAAAGCTGTGATTGTAATGGTTATCAAATATTAGATTATGCTCTACCTTATTAATGTATGTATATCTTAAGACCAAAATAAATACATTTTATCCGCAGTTGTTAGTTGTTATTATGAGGTGATGTCCGTTTCAAGGATTATGTATACACTCGTGTTATGAAAACAGTACCAAACGCTTAAACTAGGAATCACTGGTACCGTTTGTTTGGATAAAACATTGGTATAAGCCCTCATTTCTGACTCTCTTTATTTCTATTTGAGGTGATTAATGACATCTCATACACTACAATAAATCATGGCTTGTTTAAGCTCACGACCCAATTAAACTTGGTAGGTGAAGTCTGCACTCGAACTCGTTTATTAAATGAGTTCAAGCTTTTAGTAAGCTGGCTTGAAGTAACTTCGTTTACACAATAGAGGCCTTGTATAATCTGAAAGGGCTTGTTTCACAAGAGCTATGTACAAATGAACAAGCTGCCTAAATGTTCATTCTTTTTGTTTGTGATTGTTTATTTTCTTTCTAATTTTTGCCCATCCTATAGGCTGAACGTATTATGTTTGGATGTTAGAATTTGACATTTTGTTGATGATGTATGTATGGAATATGGATATCCAATAGATTGATATGCCCTAAAGGATAGGCAACTTACAAGATTCACACATTTTCTTTCCTATCTTCCAAAATGACTTTTGCTGGCATCTTGTCCAAACTCCAAAGTGTCCTTTTGTCATTTCATGGTTGCTCGAAGGATATTTTTCTATAAAATATCTCACACGTTACACTTATTTTGTTATGTTTAAAAAAATCTATCTTTTTATGTCACAAAATTATTAAATCTTTTTATTCTAATAAAAGAATAATTAAAGGGACACGTGCCACAATCACATTCCTTATCACCGAAATGTTTTCGTTTCTCTCTTTTATTAAATAATCACATTAATTACTATAATATTACTTAAATCTTTTTTAGATTAAAATAGTATTTTTAATAAATTAAGATAAAGATCTTTTTATTAATATATTTCTACCGAAACCAAATCTTTATAATATAAGAAACTTTTTTTAAGACATCAAACTTTTTTTTAATACGAATAATTTAAAATTGGTGTTTTTAAAAAGTAAAACTTTTATAAACAAAAAATAATTAAAATTGTGAGTTTTAATAAAAAAGTTTTTAAAATTTATATATTTTATAAAACGTTTATTTTGAAACAAAATGTTTAGTTTTTTCTTTGTAAAAAGCAAAAAAGGTTTAAAAACAAAAGATTAGTAGTTGATATTATTGTTTTATTATTTATAGCTCCTACTTATACGCAACTTCAATTCAATCATATTTTATCTTAGAATAAAGTCTTATAATTTATAAAAATTTATTTTATCTAATATTGTATTTATTTAAACCATGTAATATATGACGGGTTTACTAAAACTAGTTAACACTATATATTACTTTCTAAACCACACTTACTGGTCCATAAAATTTAGTTAAATATTGTAATGCGTCTTTGATTAATTCATCTACCTTGCATTTGATATAATACAAATATGCATATAATTATGTACTTACTTTATACAACTTATTAAGCTCAAATGGCCTGCTATACGTACTGGTTTAGGCTTATTAGAAGTATAAACTTAGTATGTTTATACTTCTTATAATATCCCTTAACCCCGATATATTTGTTTGATATCTTGGGCAGGATATGCTTTTTGGTTCTGTTGCATTTAATTATTATTATTATTATTATTATTATTATTATTATTATTATTATTATTATTATTATTATTATTATTATTATTATTATTATTATTATTATTATTATATTATGAACAAAAATAGAAATCTTGCTATTCTATCAGATGACCACTAGCTAGAAACAAAGAATTTGTGGGCTTTCTTTCTTAATTGGCGCTACCCCATGGGATCACGTGAAGCCCTTGCATGCATGCCCATCTCCATCCTATCTCCTTCTATATAAGCATCCTCATCTTCTTCATCAAAATGAAAATGAAAATGAAAATGAAAATGAAAATGTTGATTCAAAGTCTTCTCTTATTCTCTCTTCTTTTTGTAGCCTCATATGCATCAGTTCAAGACTTTTGTGTGGCAGATTTGTCATTACCCGACACCCCTTCTGGCTTCCCATGCAAGGATGCCAAGAAACTGTCAGTTGCTGATTTTGTTTACTCGGGACTCGGTGTTGCTGGGAATACGAGCAACATCATCAAGGCTGCAGTCTCTCCAGCATTCACAGCTCAGTTTCCAGGGGTGAATGGGCTTGGGATTTCTATAGCTAGGCTGGACCTAGCGGTTGGTGGGGTTATCCCAATGCATACGCACCCTGGTGGCTCGGAGCTTTTGGTGGTTATTGAAGGGACCATTTGCGCTGGTTTCATATCATCGGCTAATACAGTTTATTTCAAGACTTTATACAAAGGGGATATTATGGTTTTTCCACAAGGCTTGCTACATTTCCAGATAAACTCTGGTAAGGGTCCTGCACTTGCATTCGTCAGTTTCAGCAGCCCAGTCCCAGGGCTCCAGATAACTGATTTTGCTCTCTTTGCTAATAACTTACCAACTGAATTGGTGGTTGCAACAACTTTCCTTGATGCTGCACAAGTTAAGAAACTCAAGGGTGTTCTTGGTGGCTCTGGTTAATTAAGCTTGCTGTTGGGTGTTTAGGTCTTCATTGTCATTGTTGTTTATTGATTCTTGTGGTACCGATTATTTCGGTATTTGGATGTGTTGCTGCATGGTCAAATGAGTGTTATCTCACTAGTCATTAACTTTGGAATAAGAAGCACTTTGTTTTGTTGATGTCAATCATCTTTATACATTCACACCACATTTCTCCATGCCTGTCTACAAACTCTAGAATTAACATTTGATTTAAAAGTATATTAGTTTTCTTTGGAGATTGACCCCTGGACCATTTTAAGTTTCAACCTGCAAGTTTAGCTAACTGATTTTTCTTTTTCTTGCTTGCTCATGTTAATAAATGATAAATAGATATTTTTTCTGAACGTGCAGGATTTGGTACATTACATGAAAAATAAACTATGGATGAAATAATAAACAAGTAATGATATATATATGATATAAGTTAAGGAACAAGTATTACAGTGCATCCATTTTCTATTTCCTATATCCTATACTCCAGCCTGAGTGAATTCTAAACTTTCAAATCTCAGCTACTAGATCAAATAACTCTTGTGTGGAAAAACATATGGTGCATGTCAACATGTTTGACCACAAGAAATATAGAATACTCCACCAATGAATCTGCAACTCGGTTTCACCCATAAATGATCTTGTATGTTTTGTTTCTAAAAAGTTTTCAATTCATATCTTTCACAGCAAGCAATCCCTATTTCTCGTGTGATCTATCGCATATACACCCTGGAAGTGGATTTGCATAGAAGCTTTCTTCTAATTTTGGAAATTCACCTGCTTCCCGCATGTATGGACCCCCATCTCTGTTTTTATGAAGCTTTTTCACTTGAGCACTAAATTCTTCCCAACTTATTTTCCCTTCATCCAATTTATCAACAAGCTTAACAAAATTCATCCTGCATCAATGCAATGCAAAAGCACATAAATTTAGTTGCTACTGATTCATTCAAACACATTGTTAATTTGTTAGTATAAGTTGAATATTTACAAAGTGTCCAAGTAAATGCAATTTGAACTTTACTTGGAAATATATGTAATTTTCCCATCTATGTGTGTAACTCTTAACATGTCAAATAAGTAAATTAAAGATGGCTGAAAACTAAACAGGTCAAATAAATCAAAAGTTAATAATATATCTTTCTAATCATACTTGACACATTAATTATTTATATAAGTTTTATAATGAACTAAAAGCGCTGCCTGGCCAACGTGGCCCGACCCATTTTGATCAACATGCTGATTAGTAACGCAGGAAGGTTAATACTTAATAGTAGCAAGGATACCTGTCAGGATTGATGGTTGTCTTGAAATCCTCAAAACGCCTATGACCTTGAACTGCTTTTGCCATATTTCCATCATAAGTATAAACAAAAACATCACTCTGAAGGGCAACAACATAATCCAAACCAGCCAACATGTTTTGATGGTTCTTAAAAGGCTTCAATTCTCTCTCGGTTGAAAGACTAAAGTGTGAGAAAATGTTTGGGAAATCTTGATTCAGATTTTGCATTGTTCCTTTCCCATATGCTTCACCGGCTACCAAATAAATTCTGGTGGTTGGTGGGAAACCCAACCCTTTTAGTAAAAGGGACGTTTCTCGTGGGGTCAATGGGCACCCGCCCATTTGTCTTTTCTCGGACCCATCTATTTCCTTTTCTTTCCAATGACTCACTTCATACCTCATCCTTCTTAGTTCATCATCTTCTTCTGAGGTCAAATTGTGGCTACACCCTGTAAATGCAAGCATGTCTTTTTCATACCTGCAATCAACAATATACAATAAAAAGAACATTATTATCTATACTAATAAAGCAAAATAAATATCAGCCACATGGGTATTTTTTAGCACGTCCACATCATCTCCACCTAGGCTCCACCTAGTATTGTCTTTGTGTCCTCACCACAATAAGTTAACTATTTTTGGTAAAAATCTTGACTTCAAAAAAGTTTTCTTAATAAATGCTTATTTAATACTATATTAATCATAATTTCTTTCTAGAAATAAATAAGGTTTCATTAAAAGTACGTTAATGAAACTTAATTTGTAGCTAATCATTGTTAAAACTATAATAGGTTCATGGATATTTATGAATAACCCAATCTTTTTTTATGCTATTATTTATAACTTAAATATGTTTGTTATCTATACTAATAAAAAATAAAATTTCATTGATATGTATTATATTAGATTGTATATATATAATCTATTATATAATTTTCTATTTCAATCCGTGTAACACACGTGTATCTAAGCTAGTATACTTTATATATCAAAACAAAAGGCGTCAAAACAATTAAATAAAACACTATATTTTAAACGTATAAAACCTCTTAAATAATTTATATTCAGCGATTTCGATTATTACCGTAATAACATTGTTTCATACTAATCACAGTTAACACAATAAGAATTTTGAAAAGTGGGACAAAAGGTGTTTGCAAGTCAACCCAACATACTAAGAAGGTGCTGTTTCAAACAGCCAACCAGCACAATGAATCCACCCATCTTTCCACCTGTAGTCAAAATATTCAGATTCGGAGATTCCCTAGACCTAAGAAAACTGATTATCGAGATACACATAAAATTACCTAAAGTATCTCCAACTCTACAAACCTGATTTTTAATTCTAATGCTTCAAGCCAAGATAATAACTTTTCACACGCACATCTAAACCTCCCTGAACAGTTAGGCATTTCTAGCACACAGTGGTGGTCAAAATAATACTGGTCACGGTGGTGGGGAAGCATGAGATTAGCAGCTTTTGCAACTCAAATGAAAAGAAATAATAAGTTAATGAAACACCTCAAGTGCAAAGCAAGATACGGGCCTCCATTTTGTCGCATTCTTGCAACTAAAGTCTTCCCTAATTCCTCGATTGGTGCAGAGTACTTTAACGCTTTGTAATTAACACGACACCTTAACTTCTGAATAGAATTTGGGATGCCATTGTTGGCAATTCTGGAATCAGTATGAGTGAAATACACAACTTTGTGATGTTTCAGAAGTGGCACAATCTCCATTTTGTAATAACTAACCTGATAACAAAGAGGGAAAGCTGATTCCAAAGGAAACACAACTTTATTAAAACTCCAATATAAATACAGAAATTGAATGTTCAAACCTTTGACCATGAAATCGGAGTCTTGGCAAAAGGTTCAAGTCCAGCATATGCAGGTGGCAATTCCTCGACTATGTGGACATCCTCTTTTAAGGTTTCAATGAAGTGTTGCCAGTCAAACAGATCTTTAAAGCCACTGAAAATACATATGATAATATAAATCAAAAAAGAGAAGAGAATCATGTTAAACGTACGAGGGACAGGAAATCTATGAAGGGAGGTCAAATATATAAATTGATTATAATTTTTATTTTGGGTTTGAAAACTCTTTGATTTATGTTAATCAATGTATACATTTCAAAAAAAAAAAAAAAAAAAAAAAAAAAACATATCAATTAGATATATTCCAGAATACATACCTATCATCAGCCCAGTAGGAAGTATGATCAAGAGAAGGAAGGACTAGCGTGGCCTTCATAATCTTAGCAACAGCAACCATGTCACATATCTGCACTACAAATCCATTATTAGATTAATAAACAAATTGAATAAACATAGGAATGAAAATAAAAAAACGAATTTTATTTTATTAGAAATATATCAGACCCCAAATCTCATCTGATTCAAGCCTCCGTTTGCATTGATAAGAAGGTAACCGTTTGTCTTGTCATCCAACTCTGCAGGATGAGGAATATGGTCAACGAGTAGGCCCACAAAGACCAATGGTGAAAGTCAACTTAATGTTATAACTTACTCTTATGACTTTTGGGGCGGTCGATGCACTGAGTGTAATTACCACTACTTGGTTTAGTCCATATACCTGTAAACTAAAATCATTTGATTTCATAAACAATTTATTCCACTAATGATCAAGGAGAACAAAAAAGTTTGGGAAAAATTCATTGAATTTGAGAATGCGTACTCACATCATCCTTATGATCTTGACCCCCAACGACACCGGAAGCCACCATCACTAGAGTTCGTTTCACATCATTTTCTTCGTTATCTTGATATCTATTGTTGTGAGAAATATGATCCTTTGGGTTCTTAAGAGAGACTGATGAATCCCAATAATCCTACTTTGGAAATGAAGGATAGTTATGCAAAGGAACATAAAATTACGACACAAGAAAAAATAATCAGTCATGATATACAAATTTTCCCAAATTATTACCACAACAGATAAGCTTTTATGTCAAATCAATGTGAACTTGATTTGCTTATAACATATACATGAAGATATTAAGACATCCAAAATTTTGAACTAAATCTTATCAAAATCGTATTTTAATGATGATGCATCTGATTTAAAAGGTCAAAGTCTTCATGATGGTGAATTATTCTGGATTCAAGTTGAAAACATAAATATTTAATTATTTTTTAGTAATTAAAAAATTAACATTAAATAAAACAAAATACATGACAGCAGAAATGAAAAACACAAGTTTGCTGTAACACAATGCTTCTATCAAGTGTCTCTATAAAGCAAAAAGATTACAGTACAGGCATTTATTCAATTCGTCCAGAATTGGAAACATAGCAAATTAATGATATGGTTGTAAAATCCACAATTTGGAAAGTTGTTCAACTACTGCACATACATCTTTTAGTACTAGTTTTATGAAATCAGCTTGGTAGCAGTCAGATTTTGGAGGTTACTAAATTACTCACAAAAAGATATATAGGTTTACAGCAATTAACCAAAGAAGCAAGAGTTTTACTTTATGGTTTGGTGTCAAAATCAATGTTATATTGCTGTAAATAAAAGAAAGAACATGAGCCTAGGCAGATTCTCCTTTAAAATATACGGATGATTGTTATGTTCACTTTATTGAATAGAGACTAATTAACGAAGAAAGCATAGTTAGAATCTTAAAGAAGAAGAGTCTTGACTATAAATAAATGTAGTATCGAGAAATGGATGTAACCTGATCAAAGGCAATTCTTTCAATGGCGGATCCAAACCATCCATTGACAGAAACCTTAAGGATCCCCAAAAACAAACAGAAGGCACAGAAGAGAAAGAACATCCACTGCCTTAGCAGTTTTTTCTTCTCTAGTCCGCCAAACGCCCCAACAAAATCAAGGTTGGGGGATCCGGCGGTTCTCTTGGTCTGAATCCGCTGGGTCAAACGGGTTGGCTTCTTTTCGGGGATGGAGTCAAAGGGGGGTTCAGCGACTTCAGATCTAGGCGAGTTGAGTGGAACATCAATCTCATGATGGGAGTTGGAGTTGGAGTTGTTGTTTCGTTTGAATGATTGGGCACGGCGAGTCATCGGACCAGAGAATCTGGGGCTGTTAACTCGTTGTGAGAGTCCATCGGCGGCGGTGGTGGAATTTTGGTAGTGATTGTTGTTGGCCATGTCTAAGTGTACTGGGAGATTGATTTGAATGAGGATGTATTTATGACCCAAATTGCAAATGGATTGGATGCAGTTAGTTTGTTAGTCAGTTATTCAGAGGTGTATCGTTTGATTTGATTTGAGGATAGATAGATAGATAGATCGCCATTAATGGACTGAAAAAAAGGATGGATCGTATTGTAGATACAGGCTGTAATGTAAGACTAAGACTGACTGATGACGCTCTCTCTCTCTGTGTGTGTGAATGATTGAAATTCTCCATACGGTATAAATATAAAATCTACATTATAAGCCAATTGAAAATATTTACCCATGAAGATGAAGATGAAGATGAAGATGTATCCACCGGCTATAATATTATCATATGTCCTCGCTTTAGCTTTATTATGTATATACATACCTACTTGTGTTCCCAAGGATTCACATAATTGGTATTGGAGTTTTGCCTAGTCTAAATACATATGATGTATGTCTTCTTATAACAAATATACAACAAAAGGTAACGTATATGTAACTCATTTCGGCTTAATCTTCATTCCTTAGGGTTTAAATTGAAAATATATAATTAAACCTAAAATAATAAGACTTAAATTTACTGAAATATACTATAAATCATTTATAAATTTGTGATTCTCATTGATCCTTTACCTATGGATATATGTACTTAATTTTTGAACATGATATTTGATTACAATATCATTGTTTCTAACAGCAATATCTCAATGCCACGCCTATGGGATCGATTCAGATAAAAAACATATACTCGTCATCTCTTCAATTTTGATATTATCACATTGTGAATCACACGATAAAAATACTAGTATTCTTTTCACTCAAACTAAAATAATGTTCTTCAAATTTATATATATATATATATATACATGACATAATTTCAATAATTTGTGTTTTATATAAATGGAATGATAACCAGATAAAATTTTACTTATTATAATAAAAGAGTATAGCTAAAGACATTAAATTTAAAAGGACGTACGCCAAGATACACATCAACTATAAAACTTACTAGCTAATACCTAACAAATGAGATTTATGAAAGTTCAGGCCAGTAGCTCTCCGAATCATCAAACTCAAATAAAATCTAATCTTGAACCACAAACGGTCCAAGCAATACATATTTGAAATCTATACTAAGCATTACCAATCCAACCTAACACAATCAACCAAAAAAGTAAAACATCAAGCCTAACATCAGAAGAGCAAACCAGTGTTAGCAAACAACCAACGGAAGCCAAACTTGACATCAAATTACTAATGTAAGTATTGTCACAGATGATGCGGCATAAACCAATCGTCGTGGTTAAATATGAAGTTTGACCATATAAAATATCCGTGTTAGGACTTCGAACTTTATCGTCTACATGAAATGGACGTCTCTAGATACTAAAAGTTATGTCATCCTAACCAATTAATCTGAAAAATGTAATAGCTTCAATTCTGGACAAATAAGCTCTACCTGTAGATTTCAAAAATTAAGTTTCGAAAGCAAACATAGCCCTTCACAAAAGCCAATTTACGCTCGTAAGCTCTCCTAATATGGATACGTTGGTTTATTTTATACTTACAACACTACTACACAGCTTACAAGCTAAAAGCTACACTCCTTACAAATTAATAAACTACCTTTCATTACGGTGTGTGCATGATGGATGTGAAGTGATCATAGCCACTGCGGATGATGAGCTTCTTAGCAGATTAAACAGCAACTTGCTCCATACAGGTTGTTTAACCAGTTGTTAGCAGACACATATAGATAACTACCTTAATGCGTCTGCCTATTTTAAGCTAAGTGCATTGGCTCTGAAACAGGGATCTGCAGATATATGGTGCTTTGGGTGGGGTGACAATAAACGAATATTAAAAAAGAAGGAACATCTTTTTCATTATATATGACAAGCATATGGGTACAGCAAAGAACTACAAGTAAGCACCGAAACATCCACGGAATTCCAGAAATGCCCACAAGGAAGTAAGTACAATGAGCAGAATCAGGAAACGGGAAAAAAAACCCACCTACCAACCTATATGAAGATAGCCAACACATAAACGCGAGATACATCTAATCATCTTCATCTCTTCCATTGCTTGTAAAGCTTGAAGATGCACCACCACCACCACCAGCAGCATGTTGCAAATCTGAGAGAGAAAATGACCGCCATGGAGAGCAATGATTTCTAAGGGGTGGATTAAATGATTCGTTAATAGGTGATATTCTATGGTGAGCAGGTAAAGGTGGCAGAGAACCACCAGGGGGTGAGCTCTCACCACCTGCATTGTTATGATGTTTGTTGTTTAACCCATCGACCAAAGGACCCCTGTTAGCATTTACAACCTTTTTCGATATCCCACTCCCAGAAGTAAAATTGCGATTTTTGTTCAGTATGACACTATGGGCGAGCATGTTTTTTCGTTTCCTGTTGTATGCATCTTCTGGCTTAACAATGTCTTGAATGGATGGAACAGACACGGCGTCAGCAAGGCTTGTATAGGACTTTGATTTCCCAGAATAGAATGTTGATATACCTTTCCTAATAAACAAATTCAAGATATAAGGATAAGCATATGAGGCAGGTAGCTGAAATCATACATTTTAAGCCAAAAGTGACGTTCACCTGCTAAATTTTTTTCTTATTGCCTATTAAGACTGAAGGGTATAGAACAGACAACTTCGAACTACTTAATAAAATCAGCTATTTCATTTGCATACGATCACATAATCGGTTTGCAAAAGCAATCAACAACGCCCTTGTCATATAAGAAACAATAACTACATTAGCAGCTTTAATAAGCAAAGCCAAACATCCCCCTGAGCATATAAATGAAATACTGTATCTCAATTCTCAAATTATATTGTTAATTGCTGTGTGCACTGGCAAGTTTGAAGACGAAATCAAACTGAACAGTGTATAACAACTGCAATACTGTAACATGTTGATGACATCTTGTTAAGGGATAAAATTGGGGGAAATACTAGGTCTTACGAAAATTCTATTTGATTCAAATCGCACATGCATGTCTAATTTAACAGCAAGTTATTAAAATTAAAATAAAAAATAGATAGAAAGCGAATATCCTATCACGATAAGTGTTGATAAGTTTTAAGAAATCATACTTGAGCGCCAAAGCGTCTTCCAAATCAGATAAATCGTTGAAGGAGGCTTTGAACGAACTCTGAACCTCGGCGGCGGCGTCGTCATCGTCGGAGGCATCGCTGTTATTGCCGATGGAGGAGGAAGTGGTGGAATCCTGATGATCGTCGTCTTTGGCGAAGGGGAAATTGCCGTTGCCGTTTCGATGATCATCAGAGGAATTGTAAGTCCACATCCCCTAAGCAAACTCAGGCCGTCGGATCCGATTAGTCTCAGAGAGTTGAAGCATCATCCGATGATGAATTAAAGATCATACAGACGCAAAAACGGAAGATGAAGATGAAGATGAAGCAGAAGCAGATAGGGTTTTGAGTTCTAGAGAGAGAGATGGAGGAAGAATAAGATGGGGCTTATCATTTCATTTGTGTTCGAATAATAAATGATATTATTGAAACTAATTAATTTTAATTATCGGATTAAGTTAATGTCTCTCAGGATGGTTGCGTGTAAATTCTTTGACATTTGGACTCGTATCAGGTCACTCTTTCTAAATTAATTATTCAACGTATAAGGCGACGGAATATACCCTCACGTATACGTCGCCATTATTTTTATCTTATTTTAACTTCTTTGCTAGCTTTTTAATAATCATTAATAGACTATTATTTAATGTTTCGTAATTTTTTAGTGGTTAAAACATAATTTTAATACTAAATGATTAAAAGGTAATATTAAATTTATCTCTCACTCTGAATAATAGCTTAACCTCTTAACTTAATAACAAATAAATATAAGATCTTTATTTATGCGTAGAAAGATCTCTTGAACTTCGTATACGCGTTAACTGGCCCAAGCTTAACGTCCCTTAACAACCATAGGAGACGTTGTTATTGTCATTAAACCGTGCCACATCAATCCTAGGCCCATGGCGTGAGGATACACGAATTAACCTTACATGATTGTTTTACGATATCATAAATAGATAAATAGAATAAAATGATAATTAAAATTTCAAATCTATTAATATAATTTAGGCGCTTTAACATACGTTTTTACATCATTAAACCTATAAAATATAAATGTTTTAAGTCATGTAAACATAAACTCTAAATATACCTACACTCTAAAATTAAAATTTGTTTTTCTCAGAATGTGATCGCATTTGGATATATTTGAAGACCATTAATTTATTAATTTACAAACATATTGTATAACTAGTGTGTTTCGTCGTGATGTAATGGGACTCGTATATTACATGATAAAAAGGTTTCATATTTGTTGTAAAAAAAGTTTGGTTACGAATGTATTAATAATATTATAATATATTACTTTGAGTTATTAATATATTTTAGACAGTAAAATATTACTCTGAGATATTTGTATACATTAGAGGTATGCAAGAGATAACTATGAGTTTATCCAAGGTAACATTATAATATACTCCCGGTTTAAGTTGATGATGGAACAAATGATAATTATAAGTCATGAAAATTAAAATGATTACTTAACTTGAGCTAGGAATCTAAATGAAAACGAAGAAAGAACAAAAATAAGAGTCCTCAAGCTAATATTCGTTGGGCTAGAAGAATAATTGGTGACTAGTGTAGTTAAAAATTTTATGTAATTAAATGGTTTAGCTCTCACATTTATGATAGGCATAGTATTAATTAACCGGCTAACACTAAAGTGGGCTAAAGGTTAAATATTAGTAGAATCAAGATATCAAACCAAAGGAATTATTGGGCTGCGACACTCATCACCCATGTGGCCATGTAATTGTCAAGGCCCTTTAAGAAACAATTGATAAGAATATAGGTGCAAACGAGCCGAGTCACTCGCGAGCTACTTGAGATCTAATCGATAAAATCTTGAAACGAGCCAAGCTCGAGCTTGAAAAAGAGCTCATTTAATTATCGAGCCCAAGCTCAAGCCGGCCTGCGAGCCTAAACGAGCTTTTTATTTATATATTCTTATTTAATTTTTTAAATATATTACATAAATAATATTTATTATATATAAAGTTATGTTAAAAACCATTTAAATAATACGTATAATGTTATATATAAAATATATCATCATAAATATATATCCAAATTAAATATAATATTTAAATAAATAAACGAGCCGAGCCCGAGCCAAGCTCGAGCTTTAACAATATTTGTCGATCCGAGCTTGAGGTTTAAAAATAAATCTCGAAACGAACCGAGCTCAAGTTCGAGCTCTCCTAAGTCATCACGAGCTGAGCTCGAGCCTATACGAGCTCGGGCTCGTCTCGACTCGTTTGCACCCCTAGATAAGACCATGAAAACTAGCAGGGGCAGCTTTCGAGCCCTGTTATATGGGTTGGTGTGAGGAAAAGAAAGCTTTGGGCTAATTGCCTTTTGTGTTTTAAACTAATATTAAGACCCTAACATTGCGACAAAAAACCTTAAAAAGCTATAGTTGAAATGTTACTGCGAAACTTCGCGTTGAAGGTAAGAAAAAAAACTTCAACGTCGTTGATAACATTCAAATCTTTATAAAAAGAAACGAAATCATCACAAACATGTTCGTTCCTGAGAGACCATTGACAATATTCAAAACTTTATATAAAAAATAAATAAAACAAAATTAACATGGAAAGGTTGTTAAAAGTGGCATGTTGCAACGGGAAGATAAAAACAAACAACTAAAAATATTAACGTTGATAATTAAGCACAAAATTTGGATTTTAAAATAAATCTTATTTTAAAGCTGGGGAAAAGAAAAAGAAATATAAATTTTAAAAAGTCGAAACCTTAAATGTGACAACCGGCAAATTTCAGGTCAATACCCGGCCTGACTTAGTCATAATTATGTATATTTTACATGAGTTTCAATCAAGTCATATCTATTTGAGGTCATTTCATGCATTGCAAAATTTCATACATAACATTTCATGCATAACATGTCATGCATCGGTGATTCGGCGTAATTACTATGTTTACACGCGGTACAACCGGCACACACGAACGTTAGTGATAATTAATATATATGTACTAATAAATACTTTAAAGTGTTTCAAAGCATTTTGAATTTCAAATTAAATACATTGGAAAAACTTAAATTTATAAATAAATCTAATCGCGTAAATTGATATTTTACCCGCAACGAATCATTTTAACGCAACTACTAAATACATGATGTGTCATTAACACATCCTCAATATTAAAATATATGATATTATACAGGCTTTTATAATATTTGAATGTATTTGAAAAAGTAAAAAGTAAAAAATATAAAAATATGTAAAAATATCTATAGTGCAACAAATAACATCCAAATACACAATGCTACTCAAAAATAAAACAAAACCCCTATTATTCATCCCCTTGGCCGTCCCCCTCCTACCCCCCCCCCCCCCCTCACTTCTCCTTTCCAATATTCCTTGGAAATCTTGTTAACTTTTACCAAAATCCAAGACTTGTCTATTTTGTGAAGCACTTTTGATGTTGATTAAAGGGACCCATCCCCATTACCACAATTGGAGTGCTCCATCTCATCCATCGTTTGTCCATGACATGATACATCCATATTCCAAACCATGCTAAAAGGGTGTAAGGCCATAAAGCATGCAAACACTTCATACACCAACTATACCAACACAAATCACCAACACCACCCAAAGCACTCTTTTCCTTCTCCATTCCCTTCAATATTTCGTCCAAGACACCATCCCCACCACCTCAACATATTTCCAACTTATTTTATACAAATCTTGGATGATTCAAGTGCCATTATTGAAGACCAAGTGATTTTTGAAGCTTTCAAGCATCCTACAACAACCCTTCCATCTTTCCTTGTTTGATTTAAGTGAGAACACTCTCTTTTTGTTTATATATCTTTCATTTCATTATATTATTCATCTACTAGATCATATGTAACAACATTCATCCACAAAAGTCTTTCATGTTAAAAATGGTGTTTTTACCAACAAGGAGTTCCAAGAATAATATTTCATACAAGACATTTTAACATGAACTAAATAATGATTCTTGTTCTTAAAAAGTAAATATTCATAGATCCATGTTTAACCAAGTTACTAGTTGGTGATTTTATAAAAAGTTATAAAGGTTTGTTAAAACTCAAGAGAAGCTACAAAAGGGTTATGTTATGGTTATGGGATTTTAAACTCTTACAAATATTATTATGAATGCTTATATATATTCTACAAGTTATACTTAGTTAGTGAGTGGTAATATATTATTACAAAACTTGTGTTATAACTTGATGAAAAGTTAACCAAATTTACAAGTATAGTTAAATATATATAAACATGAGACTTTAAAAGGGAAAAAATATGAACTTCATAACTAAATATTATATTAGTTTAAAGGGGATGTTAAAATGTTTAGTAGATGACTTTTATCAAAGATGACACATGATTTTATTGCTAATTTGACATGGGATTTAAAATATAAATTTATGGACTTTATAATATTAGTTACTAGGTCACTTAAAAAGATGGGTTAAGACAAGTTGGTAAATTGACTAAAGTAGATAATTAATTCACTAAAGAGATTTTACTTTATAATATACCAAAATTACTTAATGAATTAAAGTACCCTACTTTAATATATGTCAAGAACTAGACAAAATAAAAGAATGATCCTACTAAAGAAATAACTAATTAATTATATTTTGGGCAAATATATATATTTATATATGGATTCTAATATATGAAAACTAGTGATTTTACTTGGGTGTTAATATTTCAAATTGTATTGCAATTAATATAATGTAAATATTATTTTACCTAAGAAAATAAGATTATTTTAAAACCCTAGCTTTTATAATTTCATATGTAAATTACATAACTAATTACTAAACACTCGAGTCACGACTCCGGTCGAGTCAAAACGATATTTAATTACCCAAATAATATGTCAACTTTAAGATATAAAGGTTTTTGAACACTTTCAAACAAAGTATAATTTATTAATATTTTCTAAGTAATACATATATAAGTTGCCTTGATTGTTCTAGGGAGAACTTAGTTTGGAATTTCCCGAGCACTTTGGTTACTTCTAGATTTTCACACCCGACTCACTTCACATGTGAGTTTCACGGCCTACTTTTACTTATTTTCCTTTTTGGGGGAGATTACATGCAAATTACTAATTTTCTTGGACACATTTACTTGTCAATGATTTCATATGTTATATAAGTTGTTTACTTACCGTATGAAGTCCCATGTAATCGAACAGTTAGTTTATTTCCCAAAGCAAGGTACATGGATAGTACTATTAGGTTTGACTACCCCCACCCGGGTTAATTACCCTAACCTTGACCGGAGGTCTAAACACCCCTGTGCTTACGGTAGGCATGGGTAGGGGCAATCTATTACATTTACCGTCTAGCTTCGGTTGCGGTGCTTATATAATGTTGTACTATTGTATGATCGACAATCAAATCATGGAAACACTTGTGGTCTATTTCACTGTTTTCTATTACTTTAAAACTTGTGAACTCACCAACTTTATGTTGATATATTTTCATGCATGTTTTTTCAGGTATTTGACATTTGCATCAAGTTAAGCTAGCTTGGGCCATATCGCATTTAGGGTCATTCATGTTGTTTGGGACATTTATTGTTGTATTTGTCATGTTTTGAAAACAATTACATTAGTTCTACTGCTTTTGTAATTTCTCTGAAAACAATTAAGTATTTTTAAACTTTATTTTCAATTTATGTTTACTAAACCATATAGTGGTTGATCAATGACTGTGATTCTAAGACGTTCACACCCTGCAAGAAATCATCGTGGTTGGGGTGTGATAGTAAATCAGTTTCGACGACTTGTATGTTTATGCATCATTTTTTGTACATTATGACGTACAATTCTGTTTTCAATGAAATTCACCGGAACATGAATAAAAATAAAACGTCATAAATGTATATTCATAATTTTTTAAAAATTAAAATTTATATGAGGAAAAGAAAAATTAATGAAAAAACATAAGTGTGCCAACATTTTTTTTGATAAACATACATTATATAGTGTAGATATAGCTAAACTTGAGGGGTCAAAATGTAACTTTTAATAGGATTTAATGTAAATTAATAAATATGTAAATAACCTACTTGTATACTATGCTTATATGATGCCTAATATAGCTTTTAAGGTACATATATTTGTTTATTAAGGTACTATTTTAAAAACTAATGTATAACACTGATTAAATAAAAAAACATAATTTGTAATAGATAGGTGTAGTGTTGTAACATGATATGTTAATAGTTATACATGTTAATAATATATAGTTCTCATATTTTGAGTGATTTTTGGTTAAAAACTCATTTAATCAGACACTTATTTGTATATTAATTGAATATTGTAGTGTTCGGAGGGAACATAATGATTTTTGTGAAAGAGCTTAAGATTTGAAGAAGTTTATGAAGGTTCTGACACAATTGTGTTCAATTTAAACACAACTGGGTCTGGTATGAACACAACTGTGTTCATAATTAACACAATTGTGTTAGTCAAATGCATCTATATGATATCTGACAGCCAACACAACCATGTTCAGAAGAATACAAATATGTTCGGCACAGTTACAAATTTTATGCCCATTTAACCCCATTTAGAAGATATCCATTTATCACACAAAACCCTAGTTCTCTCAAATCTCTTAGGTGATTTTAGGCATATCTTTAAACATTCAAGGCCAAGATTGAAGATCGAGCACTTTCAAGGAAGATTCAACATCATACAATCCACCTCTACTCGTTTTGGTTTAAAAACCTTTAGATCCACCATGTTTTCTTTCATTTCTATGAGCTTGGTTGTGGTTTTTTTAAGCCTATGTGTTAAACACTCTTAATCACTTAGATTATATAAAACTTAGTATATTTTGGCATGTTGTATGAAACCCTTGGTGATGTTTATGCCATTGCACATTATAAAGCTATGAATGCCCTTCAATGATAATATGTGCTTAATTAACTTGATGAGATGTTGAATCTTGTGGGTGTTACAACCTCATTATGTTAGAAAACCATATGTGTTGGAACATTTATTTATGAATTGCATAATCTAGTATGTAGTTTATGGCATTTGACTAGAAATAATGACTAAAAGTTGAATATTTAGTAAATTTGAACAAGTGTGTATCCTTATACATATATTTGGAAAACCATTGTATTTGTTATGATCACCTCCTAACTTTATTTATGTGTAACTATAAATAATGAGCAAATTTATGGTTCGTGTATTCGTGTTAGGACATTTATAAATTGAAGGATTTACATAGCTATTGTTACATTACGTGAACTGAGGTGGTTACCATGTTCTATTGTGTTAACTTTCCAAAGATTTATGGGTTTGGTATCCTTGACAGGAGTCCAAACCATCTTTAACATTGGCTTAATTATATCATGGGTTCTTCGTCGTATAACTTTAGGTGGTTATTATGTGTTTATAGTTCTAGCTTTCTAAAGAGTTATATAATTAGATAACCTTGACAGGAGTCTAGTTTACATCCATGTTTCATATGTAGAAAATGATCTCACCATATGTTCATGCATGTTGTCATTGTTTTGCTAAACAAATTTGAAGTGTAAGTGATATCTTCCTTTGATTGATTATCTTCATCTTTGTTTACTTTTCTCAATTAGATTAATTGTTAATTAATTTAGTTAATCATAATATTCACAAATCATCTTTCATCGGTTAGATAATGATAAAGACTTAGTATTAGGAGCTATCGTGTCCACAAATCTAATACTTGATTCTTACCAAAAGTTATACCATTATCCGATAGGTACACTGGCCTATTGTATGTATAGTTAGTCATAAGGTGAAAATCATTTTATAATTTCATAGCTTAATTGTGTAAAATCCATTGTTAGAATCTATATATCAAATCACACATCATAACACCTTAAAAAACTTTAAGTTAACATGGTTTGTCAATTATTTAAATCTAATGCTTTGAGTAAAAAATAAATATGTCCTCAAGAATTAAAAAAAGGAATTACATAACAGAAAGAAAATTTGTCAATTAAATTTAAATAAATTGAATAATATTAAAATTCAATTAAAAAATTATAAATAATGGTGGAGTTAACGTGAGTTTATTGATTAAAATACATAATCAAACGTGAAGAAGAAACAAAAGCGAGAAAATATAATATTGAGCTTACAGAATTGTGACAAGTGATTGAAGAATATACTTATTTATTATGTCTAGATTTAAGCAACTAAAATTAATATAACAACATTAAATTTATAATTCATCAAAACTATTTTGTAACCTGTGGAATTTGTGCTTATGTAAACATCAAGCTTGATTTTTGTCACAACTTCGATTTTGTATCAGTTCCACTACATTCACGCAACAACAGGGTAAGATGCACACGCTGCAATACCTGCATATGAGTCGGAATAAATGACCATTAGTTTTAACTAACATGTCGTTCATGATAGAAATTAATAAAGTTATATCATTAGAAAAATTTTATATATATATATATATATATATATATATATATATATATATATATATATATATATATATATGAAAGTTCAATACATACCGCACATGTTTTTTCCCATCTCCATCTTGAAGTAGCCATTCAAACCCCATTTTGGTCCCCATGAGTTCTTAATCAACCAATATGGGACACCATTTTCGACTCCATATCCAACTGCAAGAACCGCATGGTTCACATTCTGCCCGACATACACACATACATATTTAATTTTAAAACCAATTATTGGTTAACATTAAAGACCGCATGTCCAACTCACTTACCATTGGACCACTACCACAAATATCACTAGTAAAAACTCCTCCCTTATAAAGTGAGAAGGGTGGAACCACCTGAAATGCCACACTCACCGGACGAACAACACCTACTGCATGCTTTAATTCATCTTCTGCCCCCTATTTAATTTATTTGAACAAACGAAACAAATTATAACTTATCAACCACCATAACATACTATATGATCATCCTCACCTATAGGCCGACATACTATTAGTTGGTTAGGGTAATAGATCATACATATCATCATATATATAATATATACCTCAGTGATGTTGACGACATCAACAATTTGGACCGCAACCTTGTCTACCGAGTATTTGCAAACTCCATCTTTGCCAGTGTAAGGATATGCTTCCTCGGAGTCCAATCCGCCATTGTACATGATGTACTCATAAGCATGAGAAGGTAACCCACCTTCACAACCAGAGTTATCAAAATCACCTGCACAGTCTACAAGTTGTTGCTCCGACACATAAACTGATTTCCCATGAGCTTGGGCATACGCAGCCTCTAAAGCTCCAGTCGTGCTGTATAATTAATAATATATATTATTTAATGTTTTTAATTTAATTATGAGATTAATTATACATGTCACATGTGCATATATGATTTACCTACCTAAAAGTCCAACAAGATCCACATGATCCTTGACTTTTAACGGGGCTCATAATTCCTGCTTTCCTCCAGTCTTGCTACATGCAATATTATATATATAACAACAAGGTAATGTTGTAGTTAATATTATGATATGACTACAATCTTAACTTGATTCATAATATAAGTCATCAATTTACCATACCGTTAGTGGAAGAACATCATCAGTGAGTCTGTAATTGCCTTTTTTAGTAGCAGAACAATTTTGAGCAGCTCCGAGTTTTGTTTTACTGAATTCTTTCCATGTCATATCAGCAAACTCTGTTTCAAGTAACACATACAACTTAAAAAATGAAATGAGCAACAGATCGATTCTAACAAAACATGCAATACATATAGCTAGTATGTAAAGCCTCCATTTGGATTCAAAAAGCTCACCGTTGACTCCAAGAGTGTAGGATAGCCCCTTTTTGTTATGTGATCTGATAGTCTTAAGACTTTCAACAAAAATCAAATACCTTTGTTTCATTTCATCAGCAGTTTCGTATGTCTTCCCATACCTATCCCATAATTAAGTTGAGTGCATTACAACTATAAGTATGAACACATATATAATGATGATGAACCTTTCTAGATTAGGAAAAACAAAAATTAAAAACGAATCAAATAAATTTTAACCTGTGAGCAAATCGAGCAAAGGCGAGTGCATGAGGAGTTTGACCAACAACTTTAAGAACCGAAGCCTCAAGTTCTTGTAGACCATTGGACACCACTTGTCTTATAAGGTTGTCATTGTAAAAGGTGGATCCTATACCGGCTGTCCATACTACTTGAGCACATATCGTGATCACAACTATGATGATTGACATCATCCAGAAGGCCGCCATAAGTAGGGTTTGTTTTTTTTTATTTCAACATAGATGAAATATGATTTGTCAAATTTAAAATATAGATTACTCCCAACAAGGTTGTGCATCCGTAAGAACATTGAATATAAGCATGTATGTTCCATGATTGTAAAGTTTCCTTTTTTTCTTGATTGTCCATTCTGCATGACCAAGATTAGCTCAAACAATATATATAGTTTACTTTAAAGCCTATAGATAGTGTAGGGTTAGGCTAAAAGGGGAAAACCTTAGAAAATACAAGAAGAAATCTCAACCACAAGATCACGGTGTTTTGTGGTTGAGATTCGCTCGATGACATTTTGAAAAAAATAGTTGCAAATTAGAAACCATTTGGAGGGGTATAATACAAAAATACAACTAAAAACATGCACATGCTAGTTATACATATTTTCCTATCTTTTTAAAATGTTCATAACTTTGGTATATGTTATTATTATTTTTTTAAAAAGTACATAACAATAACGAGTATTTTCATATATTTAATATAAGTATGGTATGGTTATATAAAAGTTAAGAAATTATTTTTATGTTTTTGTACACCATAAAATAACCCAGAATTATCCAAGTCGTAAACACCATAAATCGCTGACGATATAAACACCATAAATCACTCATGTCAAAAACATCATAAAATTGCCTACCACAAAAACAAAAAACAAAAACTCGGCCAAATTTAAAATGCTATTAGATTGATTAGTTCAAAAACATCATAAAACATTTAATTCAAAAGCATCATACAATTAAACGGTTCAAAAAACTAGGTGATTTTATAATTATTTGAACTATGTGATTCATAGTGATTTATGGTGTTTAAACTCTAGACAATTTTATGTTTTTAAACTCTAGATAATATGTTTAGACGTTCATAACTTTGTTTGTGTTGTCTTTTTAACACAAATTATACCATAATAACAAGTGTTTTTTAATACGAGTATCATATCCCTATATAGAAACCTAAAAAAAACTTTTTTGTGCACCATAAGTCGTCCATGTCAAAACACCATAAATTTTTCTACATCGTAAAGCCGCAAAGTTCAAAAACATCATGAAGTTGCTTATATTAAAAAAGCATCATAAAACATCTAATTCAAAAACATCATAAAATTACCCAGTTAAAAATGCTAAGTGATTTTATAGTAGTTGAACTAAATGATTTATAGTGTTTTATGGTGTTTACTAACCGGACATTTTTATGGTTTTCAAATTATCTTACATTTTTTACCTTAAATGTAACATCAATTATTAGAGCCGTCCAAATAGCTATCGGCTTGAAGCTCGCTCGAATGGCTCGGCTTTAAACTAAACCGAACCGAGCTAAGTCGACTCGGTATGAAAAAGAGTTGAATTCGGCTCGGTTCGTGACGACCTGAGTCGGCTCGGTTTAGCTCATTTGTTAGCTCGGTTCCGTATGGCTCGGATAATTTTACTTGTAATATATATATATATATATATATATATATATCTCATTATTTACTCATTTGTTAAGAGTATAATATATTTTTGCACTACTTCTTATGTCAAAATATTAAAGTATAATATTTGTATTGTATTGTTTCATGTGATGCTTTTTTATTTTTGTATATTAGAATGAATTATTCAAACATCCTTTTGATACATTTACTAAGAAGTAGACTAATGGATGTTATGTAGTGTTGCGTGTTTGGTTCGTTCGATTTAGAAAATGAAGGTATCACACCCCGGCTAAAGGGGAAACACCGAGGCATGATGAAATTGAATCATAACACAAGGATAAAGAGTACTAAAGAAAATTAATTATTAAAATCGAATAATTGGTTACATACAATCCTAATAACAAATAAACCAAACAAGTAAATAAGTCTTTATTTTATTTAAAGTCTAACTAGGTCCAACTAAAGCTTATCCTTGAATCCTAGCTTGAGCAAAACAACGAACATAGTTTTCATAACGTGAAAACATGCTAAAATATGTCAACTAAAAAGTTTGTGAGCACATAGGTTTAGAAGTATAGATATAGTAGATAACAATGTACAAACCAATACCCAATGTTCCAAGTACAAGTAAGTAAACTATTATACATGAGTCCACAACCAACCTTTGTGATCGAATGCCCTCCCGTCTAACCACCTGACACAAGAGGT
Organism: Flaveria ramosissima; assembly: GCA_025215565.1. Lineage (NCBI taxonomy): Eukaryota > Viridiplantae > Streptophyta > Magnoliopsida > Asterales > Asteraceae > Flaveria > Flaveria ramosissima. Next base: position 39,214,940 of record CM046042.1, read on the forward strand.
CAGACTAATAGTATGCTTGTCTAGTATGCAGTTTCTAAACATCCAGCTCCTTTCAAGTCAAAAAGAATACGTTGACTCAAAGGACGTCCGGTATTAATTGGCGTGCATCAACCCGAGTACCGAACGCGCTTGTCAGGCCAATAGATCTATTTACGTACTCCTATGGCTTTCCTGAAGTTAATGTTTGTGTAGATTTTAGAAAATAGAGGGACTTTATCGTAAAAAGTGTCATAGAATATAGCAACATGTATAATCAGTTTAGCTTTACTAGTATAAGAAAGTTGTCATTAAGTTTGTAAATACTAGTTTGACTTTAGAATTCGAATTCCTAGTTTAATATAGAGAGCATGTTTCCACCCCCAAAATACAAAAGAAAAGGGGGCTATGAACTCACCTTGTAAAGTAGGTGGGTTGATCTTGCAACTTGTAATCACTTGGAGTGAGAATTGCCCTAAGTAAGTTTATTTAGTTAGTTTATTGTATTTGTTGATGGTTGAGGGTTGTTATTGTAAAAGCTCAAGAATGGTTGTCGTATGATAGATATGTGTCATCCCAGAGTAGCACATCCAACAAAAGGATTTTCAGAAAAGAGTTGGTGGATTTTCATCACATAAGTACCCCGTCTTTCCTTAGCCAGAAACCATTTGTTTGCCATATAACTACATACGTGGTGAAACGATTATAGATATATACTAGACCAAGTCAAATGTGTGTTTAGTATGTTTATAAAGGATAGGGAACAAATATAAATATAAGTTTAGCAAGGATGGAATAAACAAGTTGTATAATATAGGGTTACAATTTAAAATATGAAGAATTTTACTATAAACATGATTTAAGTTGATAGATAATCATAGAAATCATTAAAGTTTGAATTTTTATTGTTTAAAACATGTTTATATTACTTATTTTATAATCAAAATCGTTGCTTTATATTATATTTATGAAAATATTGAAAAGTTGTAAAATTTAGGGTTTTGACAGCTTTGGACAGATTCACGCACTAAATTTTCACGAGCTGTTTTAAGGGTCAAATCAATGATTTAGAAAACTTTATTTATATGTTTAGAAATATAAGAATTTGAATTTAATTTTTACAAAAAGAATCATCGAAAAACGATTTGTTATGAGGGAGATATGGCTGTCCGAATTTAGCCTATGAGTCTGTCAAAATCCAAAAATTTAAGTTTGATGTGTTTAAGCAAAGTTTTGATGATTTCGTATTTATTTGATGCTTTGATCCATCTTAGATCTATGATTATTTCATAATAATATTATTTAATCATATATCCAAGCTAGTTATAATTTATTTTTGATAAAACACAATTCGAAAGGTATGAACACGAAGAACACAAAGAACATAAAAACTTACTTGATAGGAAAAACTTCATGGATCTTCAAGAAAGGTGTTATAAGTTGATATTTGATTTTAAAAAAGCTCTAGATTTATAGTTTAATGAGAAAAATAATGAGAATTAGACCCCTATTTATAGTGAAAAAATTAGGGTTTTAGGTTTCAATTAGGATAGACTTTCTTAATATTTTATTAATAAAATTTATATTGTTTTAAGGGATAAAAGGGGTGAACGAACTTTTGTAGATAAATATGTGTTAGGATTGATTTAATTTATTAATTATTATATTTAAGATAATTACTAGTTAAATATATAATAATATATTAGGTATATATCCCTTAGATGATTAAAATAATAAAATAATATATATATATATATATATATATATATATATATATATATATATATATATATATATATATATATATATATATATAACTTTGTAATTATCCATGCATATATATACACCTATATTTCTATTTTTTATTATAAGATTTAATTTAATTAATTAAATCTTCATACTTTTAACAAAAATTACATATATAACCCTAAGTTACACATATCTACACAACAGAATTGCAACACACACCAATGCACCTGTAAATTTACCATTACGTTGCGCACCGTAATGGTCAATTCACCTTACACGAGTGTGCTATATCCTTCTACTATGCATTTATAAGGTGATAGTAGTTTATAAGAGAGATGTTGTGGATGTCATAGAATAGAATTTGAAATGCAATAGAACTGATAGAACAAATTACCTTTAAATTTCTGAATCATGATGAAGTAGGAAACAATGTGGATTCATGAAAATAAAATATCCAATCAGTTTATAAGATAGAGATCAAACAGATAAGCATAGAATTCAAATTGAGATAAACGAAAGTGCTTAACACAAAAGCAATAGAATATCATGGTTGTCACGAACTCCCCTAGTTAAGGAAATTTCGTCCCAAAAATATAAATAGTGGAGGTTGTGTTAGCTTGAAAAAGGTGTGGGTATTTGAGCTTCATTTGCTACTCGCGTTCCTAGGTGAACTCAGGACCTCGTTTAAAGTTCCATCTGACTTTGATGATGGGAATACGACTCTAAGCATATACTTAAGAGTTTGTATAGTTTTTTAGTTTGGCAAATGGTTGAGGGTGATAAGTCGTGCTAGGATCCATGTGTTCCTTAAGATTTTTGTAATGTTTTCTAGAACTTGAAAGTGAAAGATTGTCTCGACCAGATATGATGGATAGTAGAACACCATGTCTAGTCATGTTTTCGATGATGTAGAGTTTGGCTAATTTCTCCTTTTAACAAAATTACATATGTAACCCTAAGTTACACATATGTAAACTTTTGCTATTATAGTTATATGTGTTTTATTTATGTGGTAATTTAGCATTTTCTTAGACTTCGATTATTTCTAGGGCAATTCCAAGTTACTATTACTAGCAAGATCGACTATTTACACACATGTTATTATAAAATTACATTAGCATGTAATAGTATCACAATGAATAATAATGAATGGAATATAAGATAGTTTCCACAAATAGCTCTAGAATTCAGCCAATGGTTATATTGAATTACTAGAATCATCAAAGAGTTAAACATGAAAAATCAAGGTTGTTACAGAAGGTATTTATATTATGTTGAAGTTGAGCTTAATTTCTTTAAATTAGTTTATATGTTGTTAAACTTGATATAAACCGATTATGAATTATGTAGTATGTTGAATTTATTTTGCATTTGATTTTTTAATCGTGTTTATGAAATTAAAACCGAGCCGAGCTCGATCCCAGATTTCCAGCTCAGTTTAAAAACCAAACTGAGCCGAGCTGACACGAAATTCAAGCCGAGTTTGAGCTTGCCTTGGCTCGGCTCAGGTCGGCTCATAAACAGTCCTATCAATTATAAAAAAATCAACATAACGTTTAATTTTTTTCTATTTGTCATATTTCTTTATGATTGTGTTTTTTTAATATATCATTGTGTATGGTAACTACATTAAACACAATATCCATATACAAAAATCAACAAGATGTTTAATTCTTTTGGATATGGTGTTTTTTCATGTACACATTCTTAAATTTTTATACTTATACTCGATCATTAAATCATTGATTCCTATCATATATTTTTAGGATCAAGTAATTTGGTTATTGTGTTTTAACAATCTTTCATCTATTGTAACTTAGTTTGAAAACATCATAATTCATCAAGCTTAAAAACACTATAAAACTATGCTGCTTAAACACCATAAAATCATGTAGTTATAGAAAACCATAAAAATTACCCGGTTCTAAAATACAATAAAACACCCTATCCGGCTTAGGTCATTTTTCTAATAAGTAAACTAATATTAAATTCGTTGTAAAGATAAGAAAAAGCGCTTAACTTTATGGTGTAATTTTTTTACAAAATAAAATTTACTTATAAGAAAGTTAAGGACGTTTAAATAACTGAGGGGGGGGGGAGGACGGTTGCATGTGACTTGCATATGCATGAATCTTTTGTAAATGAATACATTTATCATTTTCCTTTTTTTTTATTGGACACGTGATAATTTCTTATGACTTCTTACATTTTCTAAGGTTAAAACTTTTTTAAGAATAACTCTTCCCTGTAAATAAGGACACATAAGTAGTGTTTTGATTACGTCATTCAAGTTTTAAAAATGTCTCAATTTAATCACTTAGATTTAATGTTATATTTAAATTACAAGTTTTAACATGTTTTTAGCATATTTTTCTTTTTGTTTTGATTATGATTTTTTTTCTTTATGCTTATATGGAGTGATGACATAGACTTAGGTATTTTTATTATTTTCTAAAATTATTAACATATTAACTTCTTTTAAATATAATCACATATTAGAAAGCCTGACCCTCGCATCTTCTTCTCCATTTCTTTCTTAAACTCCCACTTTATAAATAATCACATATGTTGAATCTCCGAGCATAAATATATGCATATCTTTAACATTATTTAATTTACAAGGTTATGTAATATTATTATTTTATAACGTTAATTATATTCTCTGGATCATAAACTGATAATATTACCAGTTGTTTCAAGACATACCGTCTCTCTATATACACATATATTATATCATTTTTCCGCCATGCTAACTTATCCATGTTAATCATCAAACTTTAAGAACAGCCACATGATTTGGATGGTGAATTGAATGTTAATAATGTCGCACCCTAGCTGTGCAACATGAAGGTTACATTTTTACAATCAAATTTTTAGTGGAAGACTATTACAACATATAGAAAGAAAAAAAAACTAAATCTTTACTTTAAAATAGTTTGCTCCTATCGCTCCTCTTTTTAAGTAGACTTATTTCTACTTCTTAAAATACATTTTACAACAACTTAACAATGAGGTTAGGCTCGTTACGCGTGTTATAAAAACATTTTTGTGAAGGTGAGGCCTACATTTTTGTCATTAAGATTATCATTTAACAATCTCAATACTCGTACTTATTAGGTTCCGTTGTGTTAATCTCTTGTCAACCAGGCCTACATTTTTTGTCATTAAGATTGGACTTTAACCCTACACCTAAAGTGGACTTCAACCTTGCCAATTTGTGACTTCATCAAATTACAATTTAATTATAAAAATCCTTAGAATCTTAGGTGGACGATTGATCAAATTAAATCAATAACTAAGATGAACGGGTGATATTTTCATGATTAATTAAGTTATTTATCTTCATCAGAGTTAAAAGGATTAAACCCAGTTACCCAGTTCAAAGACATAAGGACAAAGTTGACGAGTGGAAAGCTTGGTATGATTGTGCTCGGACTGAGATAACTAGGCAGTATCACAAAAACACCACCCATGTGCTATAAACAAACGGAATGTTTAGCGAACTGTTCGTGATCTGTTCGGCGGGAAGTTTGTTTATTTTCGTTCGTAATTAATGAACAAGCACGAACAAGAATATTTCGTTTGTTAAGCTAAACAAACGAACATGAACCAAGGTTGCGTTCGTTTATTTATGTTCATAAACGTTCAATAATGTGTTCGTTTATGTTACTTTGTTTTTGTTTTTAAAGATTTTATATTTTTTATTTTACTAGTTTTTAGCTTTTAAAAATATGAAACTCTGGTTATACTATATGTCTTAGTCAACATTCCCCATTTGACTAATTTAAACTTTAGTTTATGTTAAATTTTAACAAACTTCTTAATTTCTATGTTACTTATAATTATGTCAAGTATGTTCGGATAATTATATTATGTTTAAGTCAACATTTTTTATCTTTGTTTTTGTTCATTTATGTTCAGTAAGTACTCATGACATGTTTATAAATAATTTATTTTTTTAATGAAACGAACATGAAAAAAAAATTTAGTTCGGTAAGTGTTCGTGAACGGTTCATGAAGAACCTCGTATTTCCTTACTAAATGAACAAGAACGAGACATTTTTCGTGTTTTATTGGTTCGTTTACAGTCATAGATGCACACACTCCTTCTACCCTAAGGAATATCGTATTTAATAGAAATACAATGATGATAATGTCAATTAAACTCTTAAAATACAAAGGAAATTGGAGTAACTTGTTGAAGGAAACAACTAATTAAGATTATTCAAAATCTTATAGGAAGATATTTTGAGCAGTCAAATGAATTGAAAGTGACGACGAAAATGAAACCTAGGAAAAGAGGCAAAATCTAATACAATGATGGCAAACTACTTTTGCTTTTAGAATTAGACTTTTTGTTTTTGATTTTTGAATGTGTTTTTGGGGTTTGGTAAATACCCACTCGGAGTCGGTGGTTGGGGTTTCATCCCCTCTTCTTGACCGTTGATTTTTTTTTATTTTCTGTTTCCTTTTATACACAATTATTATCTTCTTTATCAAATTTATATGTAGCTTTACGTCAGCCTTACCGGATCAAGATGACATCCTATATCGGTTTTATAACTTCAACTTTATAGGTTGTATAACATATATAGTTAATTAAGGAAATGGTGTCTATGGTTTAATCAAAATAATATGTTTGTATACTAAGAGTTTGAAGTAACAAGTATGGGTATCATGCTTTCAGTTTTGTCACAGGTTTAAGTATTAACGTTAACATACGTTTGATTTTCTCTTATATTTGAATAAAATGACTAAAATACCCTTTGAATGGCTAATTTTGTAATTACGTCTATCTTTTTATTTCAAGGACCATTTGTCACTCAACCCCACACCCACCCACCCTCGTCTACCTCAAGTCCGACCACCACCACAACCATTCCGTCTGCCACCTCTTCCTCCCTCCCTACCTCCACCATCATCAACAACTGTCTTGTTTAGACGAAGCCACAACCAAAATAAACCGCCGGTTCCCCCACTTCCGACGACACCGCCTCTAATCACTCAAGTGAGTACTAACCAGATATGAGCCCAACCAACATAAATCTATGTCACAATCTTATTCTTAAAATCCTTAGCACCTAAAGCTTTTTCTTAAAACCCTAAAACCCAAATTAAACATTACCTAATTGGGGATTCTTAATGTTAGGGCTTGTAGGCAGAGCTTTAAACGTGGTGACTACTTTAAACGTGGTGACTAAACCGCCGGGTTTGGTGTTCGATGTTGACGATGGTTCGATGATGGTGGTGGTGCGATGGTGGTGAACTGGTGATGGTGCGATGATGATAATGATGAGATGGTGATAGTGGCGGCAGTTAGTGGTGGTGAGTGGTGGTCGTCATTCGATGGTAGCGGTGGGGGTGGACGGTGGTCGATGGCCAGTGGTTAGTGGGCGATGGTCAAACGATGAAGATGGTGTTGGAGTTGTTTCATTTAAGTCTATAAAACATAGTGTAGTTTAATTAATATATATATATATATATATATATATATATATATATACACACACACAAATAGTCCCTTTTATGCATTTAGTTACACAAACAATCCCTTTAGTTGCACTAATAGTCCTTGTAAAATGAAAAGACCGAAATGCCCTTAGGTTTAACAAAAAAATTAACGTCTGTTAGTGTTAATAACTTAACTCGTTACAAATTGAAAATACATACCCCAATCCTGTTACTTGAAACTCTTAGTACCAAAATCTGTTATTTTAAATAACTCACGCTACTAGATTATATACTTTTAATGACAGGCGAATTATGACACACACTAATTTATGACGTGCAAAAGTGTGTGTCATAAAAAATATGTCATCTTTTTTAAAATCTCAGGAAACGATGACACGCATTTGTGTGCATCATAATTTTGGTGTCATAAAAGAGAAAAAAACACGGAATACACATTAGGATAATTGTGTGTCATCTTTATGTGTCATGTTATATTTTTTAAAATTCGCGTAGAACTTGAACATGTTAATTTAAATAAAAGCCCTAAATCCTCACAAAAACTCCACCACCATCAACATTCACAAAATCCTAACCTAACCTCCACCACCATTGACATCTACAAAACATGAAATTGATCGAACAAAAACTCAAAAACTCCACCATTGATATTTGTAAAGTTGTCAGACATCACCACTATCGAGTGTTTACATCTGCCTTCGGTAGAGTCGCCGAACACCACCATAATCGAGCTTTTACATCCACATTTGGACACCACCACCATTGACATTTGAGTAATCATTTCCATTGAGCGTTTACATTTGTATTTGGGTTACTACAATCCTCTACCGGATTCCACTTTCTATCTTGATTTGATTTATAATGTCTTGTGATCTTGATTTAAGTCTCACGAATGAACATTTTAGGGATCTGATATGTTTTTTTAACATGTTATCAAAATCGATTGTAAGGATAGAAAACTTTCAAAGGATTAATTGTTATAAAAACTTATGTGTTGTCCAGTATGTTTAGTTCAATATATCTCCACAAACTTATTTATAAGATATTTTTTTACACATTTATAGACTATGTTTACTTGCAGACCTTTCCAAAACTTATACATTGCATGCTTAGCAAAAGTTATTGTAACTACACAAAAAGAATAAGCTAGATGGTGTTGTTTGAAGAATGCAATTGATTGTTATCGTGTTTTATAGCAAATCCGATTGATCCCTTTGTTGATTTGATGCTAGAATGAATTTTTTGAAACTGACCATAATAAATAAGTAGAACCGAACAATTGTTTACATTAGCATCAGCATCACGTAAGAAGCTCATTTGTATTATATATATGTTATATCATGTGTTTTATATCATTTGCCCTTCCAACATATGATCCAACATAGATAAATATTCACGTATGGTGGTCGTCTTTGTATTTTCTTAACTTGGTATAGGAGTTATGAAAATGTTAATGCTTATTTTCTTTTTTTAACTATAAGTTTTTATTTATGCTATTAGAAATCTTGTTTCATGTTTATGTGTCATGCTAATTGAATTTGTTAAAACTATAATTTTATGCTTACTAGTGCTACATGACATAGAAATCATGTTTAATTGAATTTGCTAAACTCTATTTTATATGGTTCTATGTTTATTAATTTTCAGGATGGAGGAAAAAAAGATGAGTACACAAATGCTGATATTGATTAAATCCGCAAAGAATGGTCAACTTTTGTTCCAAACTTTATTTTTCGTTGTCATTTTGTATCTAACTTGAAATAGAATGTTTTTAACTTTAAAATATTACTTATGTATTATAAAATATTGTATGGAATAGTATTGTCTTGTAATATCTACAGTAAACAACTATGACAAGAGTGCAAACAGGTAATTGTAGGTTTAAAATGGTCGCGCGTAATATTTTTAAAACAATGACACACATTTAAGACACACAAATTCATGTCATTTTTATTTATGGAAAAAAAATCCTTGACACGCATTGCGTGCCATAAACGACTGTCAAGAATGTATGTCATAAATAGATGACACATAAATGTATGTCATCTTCATTTATGACAGGGGCTTCCTTGACACGCTTTTGCGTGTCATCTATACCCTTTTATGACACGCATTGCGTGTCAATAAATGTATATTTTCTAGTAGTGTCACAAGGACCATATGCATAGTTAACTCTAACATACATGCTTATTTTTGTAACGTTTCTATCATGAAAACTAAATTTGATTTATTATGTAATAAAAAATAGGGCATTACATATTTACACTTCCTAAGCTCATTAATTACATAATTACTCAAGCTAAAAAATTAATTACATATTAATTACATTATAACTGAAAACATGAAAACTAATATCTAATCATTAATCACATTTAATCAATGGATTATATTAATAGTGATATTATTATAAATGTAGTGACATATAAATGGTAAGATTTTAATAATTAGTGGCATTTTAGGCAAAATAAAATTCATGCTTCTCTCTCATCTTTTCTAATTCATTATTCTCTATCCTCTCTCATAATCAACTCTTCTCTCTCATCTCTTCTATCATACTATTCTAATAAAAAGGTAACTAAGTTTGCCACATGTCACTTTTTAGACACATCTAATGCCACATGTCATTTTGACATTTAATAATAAATATTATTCCCGCCCAAAAGAATTAAATCTACCATTTTTGTATTAAAATTTTTAAATACAAATTTTGTTTCCAAAATTAACGGGATATAAATTAAAAACCTTCCATTTTAAATTAAAACATATATCTTTTACTTTACTTTTACCAAACTCTATTGGTTAATTTTTAAAATTATCTTTTTATCAACATCTTTATTTTTTGAAAGACAAAATAATCATAATTCTAAAATAAATGTTTACTTTAAGATTGTATAGCACCACTTAAAGGCACATCAGTTATAATGTTTTATATGTTTTTTCTATAAAAACTACTATTAAAAAACAAAGGATTAATTTTAAAAGTTAAAATAAAATACTATCAAAAAAATATTTAAATTAGACATCAATATTTTTAATTGTCTTTTATTTCATTACCTTCTCTTTTTCTCTTTTGTTTTTTTATTTGTTACCATCGACAAAATCATTATTTTCCAAAATTTAAGATGTTTTTAACTAATTTTTGAAACGTGTTATTATTTTGTTAGAAATTTTTAATTTTATTTTATAAGTGGTTTCTTTAATTTATTAGATAAAGTTTTTTTTTGTATTTTTATCCAGTTTTATTATAATAATTTTTATTAAGGTATAACTCTTTAATCAACTCTATTAAAAGATAGAGTAGTAATTTTTTAATGTGGAATTTAAAAGGTTCTTTTGATTGTATTTGCATTGTCCATGCTTAGTTGTATTATCATGTGAGCGTAAGTTTAATAATAAAATCAACTAAACATGTGCATGATTATATGTTATAATTAGTATACGAAAAGGCATCAGGACCCTTCTTTCTATGATGTTCTTTCTTTAGTAAATTTCCATACAATTTTACTTACACTATCATATTTTACGTTTTTTGTCATTTACAATTGCTCGAGACGAGATTGGTCAATATATTATTTTTTTAATTGTCACATTAGGTTATATATTAAAATTTTAAACTCATGTACATATCAATGGTTTTCTCATATAAAACTTTGATAAAAATTTAATATCATTATTTATTACTTATATTTTTTACTCATACGTAAATTTAATCGTATATTTTAAAATATCATTTTATAATTAATAAAATTTTATTTTATTTTAACATTTTATTTTTTCAACCCGTGTAATACACGGGTTTACTAAAGCTAGTTTAACATAAAAAATTAAGAGTGTTACATATGTATATAAATTTAATATGAAACTTAGAGTTACGTACATGAGAATATAAATTTGAAAAAAATAAAGAGTGTACATATGTATATGTTACAACGTAACAACAGATGTAACGTATACGCAACAACATATGTCACGTATAAGAAACACCTATACGTAAAAACACTTGTTACGTATACGTAACAACACTTTTTACGTATACGTAACAACACTTGTTACGTATACGTAACAACACTTGTTACGTATACGTAACAACACTTGTTACGTATACGTAACAACACTTGTTACGTATACGTAACAACACTTGTTACGTATACGTAACAACACTTGTTACGTATACGTAACAACACTTGTTACGTATACGTAACAACACTTGTTACATATACAATTACTGAACCCACCATATATGTTACAGCTAATGCTAAGTATACGTAACAGTAGATGTTACATATACCATATACCTTTACGCAACAACATATGTTACGTATATGTAATAGCTATACGTAACAACATTTGTTAGGTATACGTAATAGCACCTGTTACGTATACGTAACATTCTCAAGATAAACTACACTTATTGACCCCATCTTATAATCAAGGATTTAAAGATAAAACGATAAAGAATGGATATATGAATTGGATGAAAAAGTAATAAAAACGATTTGTGAATTAATTAGTAAAATGTGGTTACAAATGTGAATAGAGTTACAAAAGTCAAATAAGGATATTAGTTATATCAATAATAATAGTTTCCTAAATTAAATATGTGTATGTTTACTAAATTCCCCTTGAAAAAGTTAGAAAATAAAGTAAATAAAAATTATTTGATTGGTTGAAAGTAGTTTTCATGGTTTTCAATGATAAATGCGATTTTTATTTGATCCATCCTATATTATATATATAGATATATATATTACATATTTACCTGTTTTATTAAAATTAGTTATTGAATGATTATTGTATTAATATTTTTACCAAGCAATATTTACACATTTCTCTTCCTAAGAACATCAAATCATATATTTTCTCAAGTTTGCGTGTTTTATATAAATAAAAATAATAAAATTACAACTTCAAAGACAAAACTTTAAAACTTCATTTTAAAATAGTAATAACCGATATTCAAAGTTATATCTCCAAATACAAAACACAATTGTTAAAATTTTAAACAATTATAATAACAAACCATCAATACGTAAAAATCTATTAGTATAAACAATATAAAATAGACATTTTATAAGTTAATTTTAATGAAATAGATAAATATTATATATATATATATATATATATATATATATATATATATATATATATATATGAATGTATAAGAAGGTAATATATGTAATTGATTTTATACATTGGAGGAATATGTAAACTATGATGTTAAGAAGTAGATATAAGCGAAAATCTCTAAAAATGTGACAGAAAAGACGTACTATAACATAAGAAGACTAATAAAATATCTTTTAATGTATTTGTTTGGTTGAGTAATACAAAACTTGTTATATTAGTTGGTATAAGATCATTTGGTTTGGGTCTATATAAGATTAATTTCTCTACTTCAATGATAGCGAATATATGCTCCTATCCTGCTATTTTTTTATTCTACTAATAACCCTGTTATGTTTGAGATTTTACGAGATACTTTTGTTTGTTTGTTACATTGGTCGGATTTGTAAAATGTATCCTAGGCACTCATGCATGATGATGTGTTTTATGATTACTCATAAAATATGTACTAATACTTATTTGTTTTATGATTACTCACAAAGTGTTGAATTTATAAAATTAATGACTGGTTTTATTAAGCAAATATAATTACATATTCGAGTTTGACCAAATGATTTAGCATCTTGTGTGATAATAGGTTAAAACTGGTTCTTATTAAAACGACTTTCAACATGTTACATTACTTGAACAATTTAAATTTCAATAAAATATTCATCTTTACCTGGATATATAATATCATTTAATTCGGTCTATTAGTTGTATATTGATGGATCCAAAATCTGTTCGATACTGAAATAATATAAGTTAGTTTGAGTTTTGATGTTTTATGGCGTGACTAACATTAATTAAATAACTCAAGGATCAAAAGTTAAATTCTCACAGATTGAAAGTCAATATAAAACTTGTGAGGATGGTAAAAAGGTTGGTCTTGTTTTTACAACGCAATTAGCTGGATTATTTGACTGCTTTTAGTTTATAAACGGTCACCGCATTTTTATGTGCTTTAGTAAAAAAAAACTTGTAGATCAAAAGCTTGTATTTAATAATCATATATGATATATATCAACCTACTTATTTGGATTTAATCAATGTAGTAATATATTTGAATATTTGTTTTTTAGAAGAGATGGACACAAGTTTGAAAGACTAAATTTATTATATTAACTGTTATTAATAAACATTTTTGGTAATATTGTATGTAATAAATTGAAGAACTAGAAAAGTGCAAGCATTGTTTGCCGGAGTACGTTGACATTATCTAATAAGTTTGTTTCCCAGCAAGTAGCCAACTTGCTTAATACTAATAGTAGATTATCACTAACAATTAGTACAATTAGCCTCCATTTTAGAAAAACCCAAACTGTGTTTCTTTACTTTAGATATATTTTATTCAACATTCATTATTGCATTTTCTTTATCTTGGTAATTGATTTGACAAATAACATGTGGAATTTTTTAGATTACAAAAAGAATCAACCATCATTTTCAAGAAAAAACCGTATGTGGTAAATTTGACGAATTGTTAATTGGCCTATAAGAGCATACCTAACGAGTTTTTTTATTCATATCCTTATAAATTATAACTTAATTAGAAATCATCATCTCTTCTATTTGTATATCATCTTTCAAAAAACTCACTTTTCATTTGTCACTCATTATCTTTATTTCTATGTTCATTTTTATTATTTATTTCTTTAACTTTCGTTTACAATCATAACCACCAACTATTTTGTCTTATTATGTTTCTTTTCGAAAAAATGTTTTTCAATAATTTTTAGAGAATGAATTCAGGTCAAAATGGATCTGTTTAAAAATAGTCTTGTTGGTTTGGGTTAGGATGAATCGACTTAAAAAACGACAAATAACAAAACTTTCAAATTCAAAATATATAGATTAAACATGTTCACATACAAATGATAAAACATTTTATACATGCTTAAATGTGAATTAAGACTTGTTTGCATTTACAACCAATTACAAGACGGAAGATTACCCTTTGAACCACTAAAACCAAAAGTAGTCGGTATATTTTAATGTAACCAACAAAAAACATATAAGCATCAAGTAAACTAAATATTCAAAAGCCTTTGGTCTTCAAAATATAATATTTAGAAGACCAAAATTCATAATATACCATTTCAAAAGCCTCTCTAGTTTAAAAAATGACCGTCTCTCACATGATTTCCCTCTGAAGTTTTCTTGAAATATAGTCGTTGCATTTTTGTAGGACACTTACATTCATGATCATAGTTCGTTGATCCGATTTCTTTTTTACAAGATTTAGTTTCTCACTCTCAAGCCGCAATCTTTCTTTCTCTTAATGAATTTTACTTTACTTTTTCTCATTGTCCCACACTCCTACTCCATTTTCTTCCCCCTTAAGTTGATGAAAACTTTTCTCTTGAGCACATGACTCTTGAAAAATTAATTTTTTTTAATCATACACTTGTTTACTGGTTTGCTAAAGGTCATAAATTCAACTTTTTAAATATGTTTGGGAAAGGTATACTATATATTATTTAAAAAAATTAAGTTTTTTTAAACAAATAAATCATTTGATTTTTTTAATAACGATTCTAGATTAAGCACTCTACCGTTCAAACTTGATCATTATTATTACATTCTTCTATTTCTATGTAATAAAATCATATTCTATCGCTAGATTTTTGAGATGGTATAGTTACATGCACACACATGGTTCAAAATTTTACTTAAAGACTCGATCTCTCTACATGTTAGCGAACCTTTTTAAAGATCTAAGAACTTAAGAATCTTGTTCTCTCGATTAGTATTTCACTCATATAGCCCATCCATCTGAAAGATCAAGATATCAATATCAATAGGTTGAAAAGAAAAGAACTGTTGGTCTTATAATTATAAGTAATTATCAAACACTTTTGTCACTACACCAATTTGATCCTATAGAGACAAGACCTATACCAACAACAAAATTTAGTCCTTATATGATACCTATAGCCATGACATGTCGTCGCTATAGGGTTAGCCCAAAATTTTTTTAACTTTCGCTAAGGAGTGGATATGTACTATAGGGTAGTCTTTCAGCAACTGACCGGTGCCGTCGCAATAGAACCTTTGAAGTCGTTGTTGTAGTTAATTACTAGATAATTTTTCTTTTTTTGAACAAAATAAATTATTGTTGTTCACCTATAGGACAACATATCGTCGCCTAAGCTTCTAAATTGTTTGTCCCTACATATAAGATAAGCGGGAAAACTCCCGCCATTTAGAAAAGTCTATAGGGACGACTTGTCCTTTCTATAGTATATTTATAATTATTTTTTTGTTTAGAACTTATTATTATTATTATTATTATTATTATTATTATTATTATTATTATTATTATTATTATTATTATTATTATTATTATTATTATTATTATTATTATTATTATTATTATTATTATTATTATTAATTGTATAATAACTTTAGAGAGGCATAATGGTTGTCAATTTTGTAGAAAAATGATCGATTAAGCCCCAATTATTATCAGTTGAGCCCAATATATATCATTAGGCACACATATTGTTATCTAAGCTGAATGATGGTCAATTAGACCCACTTACATTCGATTAAGCCTAATAATGATCACATATGGAAACTGATATACGGTTAGACCTAATTATAGTATATTAGGCCTAATGATGATCACATATGGAAACTGATCACATATGGTCAATTAGACCCACTTACAACCACAACCCCCATCACAACCAAATCACCACCACTACACCCCCAATCACCACCAAATCGTCATCACCACACCTTCCAATCATCACCAAATTGTCACCACCATAATCTTCTGTTGATACATCATGTTCCTAGTTTATGTTCTTAATGTAAAAGTCTTTCATTTCTTACACATGTGTAATGTAATTACTAAATGAAATATGATATGTTTTTTATGTTTATTTATCTTTAAATATTTCATATTATTGGTGGTTATTCATGCTAATGTACCACACTTATGGACCATACGCATGAATGAATCATACTTATGGACCAGTCGCATGACTGAAGTAGAAGACTGGATCAGTCGTATGACTGAGACATAAGATTGACTCAGTCGCACGACTGAACCTTCAGTCGTGCGTATGAATCAACCGCATGAGTCAGTTGCACGACTGAACCTTCAGTCGTACGAATGAACACTACAAACCTATAAATACCATATAATTCGTGGAAAAACAGAGACTTCGAATATTGATAAACCCTAGCCATCCCGAGCGTCCTAAACAGCCTATCCAACTTCATAGTTCGTTCCTGATCGATTTCTAATCAATTCTTAACTCACTGATTGGATTACCAATCAAATAGGATTCCGCACTATTTGATCTGGTCTCACGCAGAATCTGTTAGTACTCCGTACGAAAACGGTCCTAACATCTCCCATCACTAACAACTCCACCACACCCCAATCACTACCAAATCGCAACCACCACAACCTCCTATCAGCACCAAATCAACACCACCACAAACCCCATCACTAGGAATCGCCACCACCACAATCCCCAATCACCACCAAATCGTCACCACCACAGCCCCCAATCACTACCAAATCGTCAGCACCACAACCTCCAATCACCACCAAATCATCACCAGCACAACCTCCTATCACCACCAAATCCACTACAGCCCCTAATCACCACCACCACAACTCCTATCACCACCACCACATCTACCGATCACCACAAACCGTAGCCTCCCCATCTTGATCTTCACCTGACACATTCTCTCTCTACTCTCCCTCTACTTCTCCCTCACACATATACTCTTTCTCTTCAGTTGACCTTGTGGTGTCGTTTGCATTGGCAATGGTGAAGTGTGGTAGCTCTGAGAACGCGTACGGAGGCAAGTCGAGGGGGTTTTTATGGTCAACTGATGATCATCTTTTTGGGCTGGTGAAACAAAATAAAGATTTAGGGTTAATTGAAGAAAAAGAAGAGGTGGGTAGGTGGATGTATAAATTTTATTAATTTTTAATTGACAGGGGTATTTTAATCTTTTTAACAAATGTTTTAACAGAAACATTAACAATGTTAGTCATATGTACTCAAATTAAGATAAAAATAAAACGTTAGGGGGAAAAGAGATGGATTTAAACATCGAGAATTCAAGTAATCAAAATTAAATAGAAATTTACATTATAATAATACGAAGTGAAGGGAGTCAATTTAAATACTAAGCACATGATATGAAAAAAAGCACATAAAAAATATAATACAACACCTTATGTATGAATAAGTTGATAATTAGTTATTACAAGCATTTGCTAAAGAAAATGGATTGGGATATTGAAGATACATGAATATAGAGATTTGGGGCAATAACAACAAACAATGTATCACATGATGATACTAATACTGACAAGCCGACATGACTTGACACCAGAATCTAATTATAGTTTATTTGTGCCTCATAAACTAATTACATGCTAATCTGGACGTGCTCAATTAAGCTAGCTTGTTTAATATTAGCCAAGATCAATTAGTGGCTTAGTCAAATCAAAAGGTCAACTTATGTTGTTTTCTTATAGGAATAAAGCATATAACATAAGTTCTAGGCTTTATGATTTTGAAGATTGTATCTTTGTAGAGAACAATTTTATTATCATCCATGTTGAACTAATAATAATAAAACATAGAAGCAAAACCTATTAAATTAACAA
Source organism: Flaveria ramosissima (assembly GCA_025215565.1). Lineage (NCBI taxonomy): Eukaryota > Viridiplantae > Streptophyta > Magnoliopsida > Asterales > Asteraceae > Flaveria > Flaveria ramosissima. The sequence continues at coordinate 39,232,884 of CM046042.1, forward strand.
ACATGTATGTAATATGATGATGAAATTGGACGTTAATTATTGTTGTACACCTGGTTTATAATCGTGATCTATCAATTATTATTTTTCTTACAAGGTTAAAGTCACCGATAATATTTAAAACTTACAATATATTTTTGGGGGTTTATTACAGAGCGATGTGATTTTTTTTTGGTTGCGGGAAAAGAGAGAGAGAATGAATGTTGGAAATATAGGGTTGGGTTATGTATTTAATTTAATATTTAATAATTAATATTTGGAAAGGAAAGGAGCAAGTGCAAAAGTCATTAAGATGACTAGATCCACGCGGCCACTGCCACATAGTGATCTCACCTGCCTACAGCCTACCCTACCAAGCAAAAGCTACCCCTCTCATTCCCTCTATCCTATTTTACCACATTCTAATTTCTATATTTTTTTGAATGAATGTACGACCTTGTTTCGGAGGATATGTGTTATCTTAATCGGGCTTACTTATCCGTTTCCCAGCCGGACCGCACCCCCAACCCCCTCAGGAGAAAACTCATTGCTGAGAAAACCCCCTGACTCAACTCTGAGCATTTTTACTCAGAGTGAGACTTGAACCCATGACCTCCCATTTATTTACATGTCATGGGTACCTCATCTTAACCAGTTGGGATAAGGATCATTGGTCTAATTTCTATATACAATACAATAATCAAAATCAATAGTACGTTTTTTATTTGAATATATATATATAAGATCAATATTAAAGTTTCTAGAATAAATTTTGTGACTGTACAATATTTAAATTTCATCATTATATATTATACATGAGTGGGCATGATATATCATATAATCATTCACTTTTATATATAAAACAGGGATAGGGATTATTGGTCTTCAATTAATTCCTCCATAAAGGTGTTGCGAGCCTCTATCTCAATGTTGGTATGCAAGAAAATAAAATTAAAGGTTGAAAAGCATAAAACGTTAGCTACCTAGCTTCTTTGAATTTTTCTTTATTTGGACGGAATGGAACACTTCAATTCTCTCTCTCTCTCTCTAAACTTATTCTTATCTTATATATACACAAATAATAAATCAAACCACCATCACATTTACTTGTTCATTATTTCATCCACCCAACTTCAATATCATCATATCGATCGATCTCCTAATTCACGTAGATTCATCTCCCGGCCCCCTAGCTAGCTTACTATATATATACGTACGTACTAGCTTAGCTAATTGTTCCATTCCTTTCACAAGTAAGTTATATAAGTTATATAGTAGTTAGGAAGAAATCGATCGACCGATCATGATCTTCATCAATAAAACCACGAAAACCTCATTCTTATCAAGTTGTTTCAAGATTCATGAGCAATCGAAGAAGAAGCCGAAAAAGAAATCAGCTGCTGCGGTGGCATCTCATAACTCGTTTCCAAGGATCTCTTTTACGGATTTGAGCAGCTCGACTCTGTCGGAGGACATATCGAACTCGCTTGCGGGGTCGAACCTCCATGTGTTCACCCTGGCTGAGCTAAAGCTGATCACGCAGTCCTTCTCTTCATCAAACTTCCTGGGGGAAGGAGGGTTCGGACCCGTTCACAAGGGGTTCATTGACGACAAGCTTAGGCCTGCCTGTTTGAAGGCTCAGCCTGTGGCTGTCAAGCTCCTTGACTTGGAAGGCTTACAGGGCCACAGAGAATGGCTGGTACGTATATACCAATATACATGATCAGGGCATGTTAGTTATATATTACTATTATTGTTATTGTTATTGTTATATATATATATGATGATCATCTATTAATGATCATATTAATTGTAATTAATTACAGACGGAGGTGATATTCCTTGGAGAACTGAGGCACCCACACTTGGTGAAGTTGATCGGATATTGTTGCGAAGATGAACACAGGCTTCTTGTCTACGAGTACATGCCACGAGGCAGCTTAGAAAATCAACTTTTTCGAAGTAATTAATTAAGCTACCTACCTCCCTAATTCTTCTTCTTCTTCTTTTTTATTGTAAAGATCTAAGAATCATAGCATCATTTATTATTTAATATGCTGCTTCATTAATTAATTACAACAGGTTAATTCGCTACTTGATCGATATTGAAAAAATCAACTCCAGCTTTAATTTCTGTTATATTATATATTCTTCAATATTATTGTATACTCGCTCGACCGCTTGCTCTTGTTGCAGTCTTGATTAGTTGTAAGATTTTCGTTGCTATCTGGATATTGTTATTATATAGCATGCTGGCTAGCTATAATATATGTATGCATGCATGTATGTATGAATAGCTAGTGGTGGGGATGACAGAAATTATAGAACAAGAAAAGGTCGTGTAGATGGTGGAACAATAATAATAATAATAATAATAATGTATAACATCTCGAAATATTTAATTTAGAAATGAGAGGTTTTCTTTGGATGGTTGACTAATATTACGGCAAGGACTTGTTCATTGCCAATTTGTCATGGAAACTTTTTGACTTTCTGTAAGATGGTACAACAGTTTACCAGATCCAAGACTTGCTTCAGATCAAACTCTCAAAAGTCAATATGTTTGTTTTGTTTGTGCACCTTACATGTTATTATTCAATAAATCATTAATGCTAGCAAATTCGTAGAAAAGTATATAAATTCAAATCCATATCTAGATTTTACATTTCATTATAACCAAGGAATGATTACTATATAAATGCTTATATTTATTCTCTCATGAATTGAAATACCTAAACACCAGTGCTAATTTAATGGGTATAAATTTTCAGGATTTTCGGTGTCACTCCCATGGTCAATAAGAATGAAAATTGCTTTGGGCGCTGCAAAAGGACTTGCATTTCTTCACGAAGCAAAAAAGCCTGTTATATATCGTGATTTCAAAGCATCAAACATTTTACTAGATTCTGTAAGCATTTTAAATTCAATACTACTATCATATCATTTCTCTATTAAATAAAACTTTGTAATTTATAGTATTTTATTAAACTTGGTGTTTTTAATTTACAGGAATATAAAGCAAAACTATCAGACTTTGGGCTTGCTAAGGATGGTCCTGAGGGAGATGACACACATGTTTCCACTAGAGTTATGGGTACACACGGCTATGCCGCTCCAGAGTACCTAATGACAGGTAATATAAATAAGTTTATGCATTGAATGTACTTTGTATGTTATAGCGCAACCCTTGTTTTCTCATGATAATGTTACTAAATATGAAAGTTGTTTTTGTACAGGTCACTTAACAGCGGCAAGTGATGTTTATAGCTTTGGTGTTGTACTATTGGAGCTTCTTACTGGCAGAAAATCACTAGACAAGAGCCGTCCTAACCGAGAGCAGAACCTAGCTGATTGGGCTAGGCCTCAACTCAAGTGTCGTCGAAAACTCAACCGGATAATGGACCCAAGACTTGAAGGGATGTATTCGGAATCAGGTGCCGAAAAGGCAGCAGAATTGGCTTATCAATGCCTAAGCCATAGGCCTAAAGCACGACCAAATATGAGCACGGTTGTTAAAACTCTCGAGCCACTACAGGATTTTAATGAAACCCAAGTTGGACCCTTTGTTTACACGGCTCCAAAAGAAAGCAAAAAAGAGTCAAATGGTTCACATCATAACCGTCATCATGAACATGGTCAACGACATAGGTCAAAATCACCCTTGTCTCCACATGTAGTACGTTCAGACCCAAATGTACATCCAAGTATCGGGACTGGCCCAAATTCTCCAATGCAACAAAGATTTAGAAGAGGATAGATGACTGATAGTTGAGCATATATACGACAATCTGCCTTGGTTGTGAGGGAGCGCTCTTTCTCTTCCCTTTTAATTTCATTTAATTTTTGTTACTTCTTTTTTTCTTCAATATTAAGAATTGTATATGGGATGTAAAATTTGAATAGCAATTAAATTCAAACAACTTCCAAATCTTAATGGGTTGGAATTATTCTAGTATTTTACTATTGTATTAATTAAATCTCTATTTGGTTTTGGTTGTAGCATCCGCATGATCCACGTAATAGGTTGTGTAAAGGGTACTCTTTTGACTAAATGTGTATGTTGTATAATGCTAAATAATTACATGTAATAAGTGTGCTCAAGGCTCACAATTGTACTAGGTTAGTGGGTTAAAAGGATGAAATATTGTTGTATAGATGGGTGTTGAACAACGGTTTTTGTATTATACGAGTTAAACGTGTTATAAAGGGGCTGGACTTGAAAATTTTACACACACATGTTATTCCAGTATTTAAACTAGCCACCCGTTTTGTAATAAGCTTATAACTCAAAGGAAACGTACACAACCTATTTATTAAACAAATAGATTAATGGGTCAACCCATTATATGTTCTATACTTCTAAACTAATCTAGACCCAAGCTGAAACATGATTTCTGGCTCGTGTTGTAACTCATACTATTATAGTAACTCTCATCCACTCATCCCTAATTATATTGACCCATATTTTCCTTTGGTTTAGCGTCCGAAATGGTTCTTACTGTTTGATTATGTAATAAAATTTTGAAATTGTTTCTAGAGTCCCCCTTCATATTATAATCCTTGATGTTTGAATATTTTACCACTTGCCCCCATTATACATTTACACAAGTTTCCTGCATACAGTTGGACGAAATGAAAATAAAAGCCTTGGGTTGGGCCCCTACAAAAGAAAATAAACAATATTCTTTTTTCTTCTTCCTTTTCGTTTTTTCCCTTTCCAGGAATTAAAAAAAAAAGTAATGGTATAAGGTTGGGCATGACATTTATAATTGTTAGCCTTTAATTGGTCAATTGGTTGACATTCCATCATATTTTAAAACATGAGTTTTGGTGGACGATTCATACCGGTTTTCTTAACTTGAATTTTATGAGCTAGTTACATGCATGTCCTACTCAACCTTTTTAACGTCTTAAATCAGATTCTAAAATCGAGATATTTTCCATGAAAATACATATTTTTTTGTTCATGGTTCTAAGACGTGAGAATGTAACAACACACATTTTTTAGATATGATTTTTAAAACGCACACAATCACACATGTTAGACTATGTGATACAATTCCGTAAAGGAAGTGGTAGTGGGGTGTGAGAGGCTATGGGACACATCCCCTCCACTCCCCTGTAAAATGAGTGTGGTCATAAGCATCGACCATGGGTTGAGCTTGAAACCAGAAAAAGCTTCCCTCTTGCTTACTATATGTGTGGGACATAAAGCATTACACATAAAATTTGTTTAGTGAAATAGTTTTCTTCGTATTTAGGTCCCTTAAATATAAAGCTTCATTTGTTTTTTATTCATTCGAGCTGCGCTCCCCAATTATGTATACAAGTTATGCATAGCCATGGCTCAAGCTGGAATATCGTAGGCATCATCAAGTTTTAACCAAACAAAACTTACTAGTATCTTACCAAGTCGTTAATATAAAAGCAGTGTCCTGAAATACTTATCAAGTTGTCTATGTTTGTTAACGGTAATCGCACAATCACTCAAGAAGAAATCAAAGGATTAAAGATCAACTATTATAATGCTTAAATTAGAACTTGAATTACAAAGAATGTTGCTTTGAAGGAAAAACAAAATTGAGAAGAAGAAGCATTCTCTTTTTGTTTCTCTAACTTTATATTGTATGTAATCACACTAATTAACCTCTACTAACGACTTGTAACTAACTAACTCACAACATTTACAAAACAACCCCTTACACAATTGTTGATCAACAACTATTAACCTCTAACAAAGACTTATTTGACTACTCACTAGAAAACTAATATTTACATTCTCCACCTTAATGTGTAAGTCAAATTAGAACAATTATCCCACACTTAACAACTTCAAGCAATACCCGAACTTAGCACTAGACAAAGACTTAGTTAGCATATCTGCCACATTGTCTTTGGTATCCACATGCAACACTTCTACTTCATTAGAGCTTATCGCATCTCTAATAAAATGAAGCTTAACATTTATGTGTTTATACCTCTCATGAAACACTTGGTGTTTAGACAACTGAATAGCACCCAAGTTATCACACCACACAACAGCTTTATCAACCGCAACACCAATCTCAAAAAGAAAACCTTTCAACCAGATAGCTTCTTTAACTGCCTCAGTTAAAGCTACAAATTCTGCTTTGGTTGTGGACAATGCCACCACATGTTGAAGAGAAGCCTTCCAGCTAACAGATCCACTAAGAACCTTAAACACATAACCAGTGATAGACCTTTCCCGGTCCATATCCTTGGCAAAATCTGAATCTACAAAACCTTGGACAACTTGCATCCCATCTCCTGAGTTTCCATAAACTAACCCAACACTAGCAGTTCCCTTAAGATACCTCATTATCGATTTGACTGCTTCCCAATGTTTCTTCCTAGGATTACTCAGAAACCTACTCACCAGACTCACTGCGTAGCTAATGTCTAGTCTGGTGCAGACCATCAAATACATCAAACTTCCAACTGCATTGGCATATGGCACCTTTGACATATAATTCTCTTGCTCTTGAGTTTGAGGACCATCACTACTAGAGAACTTGAAGTGCACGGCTATAGGAGTGCTAACCATTTTGCTATTCTCCATATAGAAATTCTTAAGAACCTTATTAACATATGACTCTTGAGACAACTTTAAAGTACCACAACTTCGGTCTCTAGTTATTTCCATACCCAAGATTTTATTTGCCTCCCCCAATTCCTTCATATCAAACTCACCCTTTAATAGCTGCTTTGTATACTCAACCTGTGACCTGTCTTTACAGGCTATCAACATGTCATCAACATAAAGTAAAAGATAGACAAAACTATCTTTATTATATTCTTTGTAGTAGACACAACTATCAAAGTTACTCCTACAAAACTCATGAGAAACTATAAAATCAACAAAACGCTTGTACCATTGCCTAGGAGACTGCTTTAGATCATAGAGAGACCTCTGTAACAAGCAGACTTTCTCCTCATGCCCACACTCTTTAAAACCAGGAGGTTGTCTCATGTAAATCATCTCATCAAGATTACCATGTAAAAAAGCAGTTTTTACATCCATCTGTTCCAATTCAAGATTGTTCTCAGCAACTACAGATAGAACAACTCGAATTGATGTATGCTTCACTACTGGCGAGAAGATTTCATTGTAATCCACTCCAGCCTTTTGGGTATAACCCTTAGCAACCAGTCTAGCCTTGAACCTAGGCGCTTCACCTTGAAGACCCTCTTTAACTTTAAAAATCCACTTGCAGTCAACCAACTTATGACCATCAGGTTTGTCAACCAAAACCCAGGTCTTATTCTTATGCAAAGACTGTATCTCTTCATTCATTGCATCTATCCATTTATCAGAATAGGACAAAGGCTCATAACAACTTTCTTGTTCAGCCGCTGCAAAGCAAAGGCTGAAATATCAGCTACTGAACTATACCTTAAAGGGGGAACAATTTGTCTCCTAGGCCTATCCCTTGTTAAACCATAACCATCTTGAGATGTACTTGAACTAAGTCACATTTCGGCTAACCATTATATTTGGACCATTACCTTCTAACTTCCATAGTCTATAGCCCTTCACTTCATCTGGATACCCGAGGAACACACACTTTTCAGGATCATCAGTAACCTTATTAGAGGGTACCTCCACCTTAATATGAGCATCATCTTGAACTGAGTTCTTTGAGGAACTCTCTATAGAACCATGACTTAAGTCATCTTTGTACATGACTTCCTCTCTGAAAATCACATTTCGGCTAACCATTATCTTTGGACCATTACCTTCTAACCTCCATAGTCTATAGCCCTTCACTCCATCTGGATACCCGAGGAACACACACTTTTGGGCCTTTGGCTCTAGTTTACCTTGACTAATGTGAGCATAAGCTAATGATCCGAACACCTTTATATGATCATAATTGGGCTTTATTCCAGAACACCTTTCCATTGGAGTTTTCATCTCAATGGCTGAAGAAGGCGACCTATTGATCAAGTAGGCTGCACTTGCCAGTGCTTCAGCCCAAAAATGTTTAGGAAGACCGAGCTAAACAGCATACATCGCACCTTGTCTAGTAGAGTTCTATTCATCCTCTCCACTAGACCATTTTTTATGGAGTACCTGCCACAGTTAAATGCCTAGCCATGCCTTCGCTCTTACAAACCTGATTGAATAGATGGTTGCAAAACTCAAGCCCATTATCAGTTCTCATCTTTTTTACCTTTCTTTCAGTTTGTGTTTCCACCAAAGTTTTCCATTCTTTAAACTTGGCAAACGTTTCATCCTTGTGTCTTAAAGGATATACCCAAACCCTCCTTTAAAAATCATCTATGACTGACAAACAAAAACCTTGCTCCACCAAGTGATGTAGTCTTGGCAGGTCCCCATAAGTCTGCATGCACATAATCTAAAACACCTTTTGTAGATGTTGACTCCTACCAAACCGGACCCTATGAGACTTCCCCAGTACACAGAACTCGCAAAACTCTACGTCACAACTCCTTAAGTCACCAAGAACTTATTGTTTATTCAATTCTACCAGCCCTTGTGTACTAATGTGCCCCATTCTTTTATGCCATAGTGCTGCCTTGGCATCTCCATTTGTAGTTTCTGTCACAGACATATAATCACTTAAAGCCGAACCTTCCAAGAAGTAAGTGTTGTTGCCCCTTCTTGAACCGCTTAGAACTACCATGGAACCTTTAATCACCTTTGCTTTCCTATCTTTTAGACTTACATGGTACCTATTGCTTTCAAAAGCACTCAAGGAAATCAGATTTCTTTTCAACTGTGGGATGTACTTTACATTTGTAAGATTCAAGGTTGAGCCATTTTCCAGCTTCAAAGTTACTATGCCTACACCTATAATTTTGCAGGGCCTATCATCACCTAAGTGAACATATCCTTGAAATACTCTTTGCAAGGAGTCATATGATACGAACAGCATGAATCCAGCAACCACTCCTTGGATTCTTTATCCTTAGTTACCATAAGAACTTCAACACTTTCATAGCCATCAACAAATTCTTCAGGAGAACTAGTTTTGAAACTTCTTTTGTTGTATTCAGCCTTTTTCCTTTTCCATTCTGGACAATCACGTTTCAGATGTTTTTCAGAGTTACAAACAAAACATCTACGTTTACTCAAAGATTTAGACCTGGACTTGGCCATAAACTTAGGCCCCCTTTGATCAGTTCTACCCCTCACTAACAACCCATCTAAAACCTTATCTTTGCCCTCTGATCTCTTTTGCAACTCTTTAGAATTCATAGCAGCCATCACCTCCTCCATTGAAAGACTTTCTCTACACACATTAACGTATCTACAAAGTGTTCATACGTATGGGGTAATGATGACAAGAAAATGATTGCTCGATCTTCTTCATCAAGCTCCACCTCAATGTTTTCAAGATCAAGAATAAGTTTGTTAAACTCATCCGTATGATCTTCTAAAGACTTACCTGGAGGCATCTGAAACGTATACAGCCGTTTCTTGAGGTAAAGCCAATTGGCTAGGGACTTGGTCATATACAAGCCTTCTAACTTCGACCAAACCGCAGCAGCAATGACTTCTTTTGAAACCTCCCTGAGCACTCTATCACCGAGACTCAGGATGATGGCACTATGGGCCTTTTCCATGAGCTTCTTCTTCTCCTTGTTCGTCATGTTCTCCAGTAGACCGTTTTCACCTTTCAAGGCATCTACCAAACCCTGATGTACCAGAAGTGCCCTCATCTTCAACCTCCAAAGGCTGAAATCATTCTTCCCATCAAACTTTTCTAAATCAAACTTGGTTGTCGTCATGATTTCTTGAGTATCTTCGTACCGATTTCTTCCCCAATCGAGCTCACGAGGCTCTGATACCAATTGTTAACGGTAATCGCACAATCACTCAAGAAGAAATCAAAGGATTAAAGATCAACTACTATAATGCTTGAATTAGAACTTGAATTACAAAGAATGTTGTTTTGAAGGAAAAACGAAATTGAGAAGAAGAAGCATTCTCTTCTTGTTTCTCTAACTCTATATTATATGTAATCACACTGATTAACCTCTACTAACGACTTGTAACTAACTAACTCACAACATTTACAAAACAACCCCTTACACAACTCAAGATCAACAACTATTGACCTCTAACAAAGACTTATTTGACTACTCACTACAAAACTAATATTTACAATGTTCATAAATCTATTTATATGTATTAATAAAGTTTAACAAAACTTGATATTGTCTTATATGATAAACTAGTTGGCGTTATCTTGCGTTGCAGCGAAGATTGTGAAATGCTCAAATGCGTTTACTAAGGATTTTAAAAGCAAAGCAATCCAAAAATGTTTAAAAAAACAAATAATGGAAAATATAAAATGATTCATCTAATCATGTAAAAGGTTTAATATAAATATTATAATATGTTCAATATTTCTTTATCGGTTCTTGATTTTACTTCTAGTTAACTACTTTTGTATCTTTCTAATCTGCACATAATAAGATTTAAACCCTCAACCTAAAAGGAGAGGGAGCACGTACTAATTATCCGACTACCATTGAGTAAATGCTCGTTAATAATACAATATGTTTAGATATATTGTAAATAAAATGGTTCAGAATATAAAGTATTATGTCCTACTTTATGTAATAATTTAATAGAATTGCAAGTGTTTACATTGTTTTTCTGTGGACTTCGTATCACCAAAGCATTGATCTCAACTTAGTCATCTTTGGCTTAGAGTAACCTGGAACATAAAATAAATAAATAAATAAATAAATAACTTTCTGATGAATGAAATACTTTCTTTGCTGAGAATTATAAACAACTTCGATTCCTTATGCCTAAACCTTTTTAATTGCGTCATCAACATTTTTCTAATAAACAATAAGTTCCTCTTAAACATCAATTTCATCTTTTCAATTAATATAAAGAAGAAAAGACAGAAACAAATCATAGATAGGTTTAATTAAATTTTGAGAAACACCAATTTTCATATAACATGTAACCTTAAAATTGTGTCTTTGATCTGAATAAAATAATTGAGTTTTGGTACGCTTGAGGGGAATTTGAAGATTAAGGAGGATGAAGAATCTGTTTGCGAGAGGAGAAAAGAGACACCTAAGCCATTTGACCCATAATGCGTTCTTCATTACCTAGTTTCATAATTAATTAGGCATCTCATGTGTGTTCTAGAAATCACATCCCTAATGGCTAGTGACAAGTGCATTAACATGATAACCGCATCAGAGATAGATCAACGGACAACTACACTTGAGTATCAATCAACCCTTGAAAAAAAAAAGAATCAAACCAAAATCGTCAGTAATATAAACATACACACACTGTATTACATATATCGGACAAATGAAAATGCATCTCAATCAAACACCATCTAGAAATCACATATAAATCCATTGAATTCCAGAAATTAATAGAATAAATATTATAAACATAAATCGGATACGAGCATGTATCGCTTTCAAATATCACAAAAACCGCAGCCACCAGTCTATCCATTTAACCATCGATCTTGGTTCTAAGTCTCGTTGTTCTTTGATCAGTTTTTGAATCATGCTGGTTTTCAACAATTTCAGTGGCAGAGAATCACATGCCGGAGATGATTGCTGTTCGTTGTGGTCTTTCACAAATGGACGGGAATTGGTGGAACTTGTGCATGTAAAATGGAACTTGTGCCTTTTTAATTCTTCAAGAATAATGACTTGCTACCATTAATCGATTGCCAACAATCTTTAATCTTCTTGAGGAAGATCATATAAGGAAGAAGACCCATTTTATTTGAGAGAGAGAGAGAATAGTTGCAGGAATTAACATTTGTTATTTGGATGCTTAGTCCCATTTGATTCATAAAATTCTCAGCAATTGAAATTAAAATTGAAAATTTTTGCATCTAAAATCTTGTTTGATTGGTCAACGAATTAAATTAAAATTGAAATTTTTTTTTATGTTTATTAGAATTCATATTTCTTTCATTTATGGAATGCCTAACAATCCAATGAAATGTTTACAATTAACATTCCAATTCCATTCAAAATTGATCAACCATACACGTTATCAATTTTAACAAGATTTCAATTCTAATTCCATTTTCAATTTTAATTCCTTTTAAAACAAATGGCGAACCAAACGGGCCCTAGGGTTTCGTCATCAGATTGCAACGTCATCACCCCGTTAGCCGTTACTGGGAACCGCTGCATTAGGCCGTTAGCTGCCATTAACTTGCATTCTATAGTATAGATAATATGTTACCCTGTTAAATAAACGTTAGTAATTAATAATAAAAAAACACCCTCCTATTTTACGACTTAAAAGACCAAAAAAAGAGCTCCCAAAACTATATTTTAAACCAATAATGGATATTTTTGGATTAACGAATACACATGGGTATTCCTTTAAATAACATACAACATTTTTTTATTATTATAGGATATCTAACTATTTTCGGAAGAGAAAACTTCATTTTTAGCAACAAGGTTTTAGTGTGTTTCTGTAATGTTATAATTGGGTGTTTCTTTTTAACAAGTATTTTAATCTCTTATAAACATACTTATAAATGTTAAAAATATTAGAATAAAATGAGATAATAAAACAGATATAAGCTTGAATTACTTTGTAATGATTATTTTAAGATCAACTTGCCATAGAAATGTGGAAATAATAAGTGGTGGTGCCACCATGTCGACATGTTTTAAAGAGTAAAGACGATCAATTAATCAATTATATTGATAACAAGTGTTAAGTTTGTTTTGTGTGTTCCCTTCCGATCCCCCAAATCAGCATTGATCGAACTCCACTAGCATGGCCTCTCATGTCACCATGGTTCTGGCTGCCGAGGCTTCTTCTTCTTCTTCTTCTTCTTCAACCAAGAAGGCTAATAAACGCTTTGAGATCAAAAAGTGGAACGCTGTTACTCTTTGGGCTTGGGGTACCTTGCCTAAAACTCAACTCGATCCAACCCCCTTTCTGCCTGCTTATTTCTTTTTTCATCATTTGCACCTTAATTGATGCAGATATCGTCGTCGACAATTGCGCAATATGTAGGAACCACATCATGGACCTTTGTGAGTTCTATTTCTTTCATATATTTCCCATCTTCTCTTCTCTTATGTATTTTGGTCTATCTAAGTCCGATGAGCTTTTAGTCTTTGCTGACGTGTAATCGTTTCAGCTGAGTTGTTGTGTGTGTGCTATTTATTATTGGGAGATTATATTACTTACTTATTTGCTTATTTTTTTCTTAATTCGCAGGCATTGAATGTCAGGCTAATCAAGCCAGTGCTACCAGTGAGGAATGCACAGTTGCTTGGGGTATGAATACTATACTCTCCTAAAATTGCAAACTTTTTCATTGTACAAAAATATATTTGATCAACTTCAAATAGGAATCCCAACTGTGTGATAGACAAAGTAAAGTCAAGACAAAAGCCTAACTGAAAAAATGAAGAGAAAATGACAATCTAAAAAACCTAAATTGCTACCAGCGATGTCTTAGTTATTGAGAATTACATTAAATAAATTTGTGGCTATGTCATCCAGTCATGCTCTATAAGGATGCTAAAGATAGGTTGTTTATATAGCAAAAATATGAAAGCGGCTATTCATGGGTACTTTTGGCTGTAGTAGGGTTTTGAGATATATAATCAGATTTTACTTTTTGCTACCTAAATATCTCATTATCACGCATAATGTCAAAGAGGTAACTATTGTTGGAATGCTTATTGAAAGTTGTTTCTTGGTTGTCTCGGTTTATAAAATATTCACATAAGAAGGAGATTATTTAGTTTACACGCTGAATGCAAATAAAGTTATAAATTTATTTAAGAATGTGGCCATAAGTTGAAAGATGTCATTGATGATTTGAAAAGCACTTCTCTCCGATGTTGGTTTTTAAACTAACTTTTTGTTCATTGTTTCTGTTGGTCCTCGCTATCCTCATTCATTTCTATCAAAGCTTCCTCCCTTGTTTAATTATTTTGTAAGTTGTATTGGTGATTTGGTTAATTTTACTTTCTTTTGTTTTGTGTGTAGGGGTCTGCAATCATGCGTTTCACTTTCATTGTATTAGCAGATGGCTCAAAACTCGTCAAGTCTGTCCATTAGGTATGCCCTTTCCTCTTATATAAAGCAGCTCTACATTTATGATACTATTTACACTCACAAGGTTTGTGGTTTGGCTATTTTACAGATAATAGTGAATGGGAATTCCAGAAGTATGGTCACTAGAAAAAATGATGCATTTGAACCTTTGGAACAAGCTTCATCCTCCTATTTAATCACTGAATATTTTCCTATTTACATGTTATGCGCTTATGGGCTTGATGTAATATTCAGATTAGTGAATCTAGCTACCTTTGAAAGTTTATGTCATGAAAACGTAATATATACAGGGATTTTCATTTCCTATCACATGGTTGCTTAGACTCCTTAGCTGGAGTTGGTCAAGCTAGCTATATGGTACATATAGGATTATGATTGTAATTATGATTAAATTGTTTCTTGGTGGTCACTAGATCACATCCCATATATAACATATGTTGTTTATTTGTTCTTCCGTATGGTTGTGAGCTAAGTTGTTGCTATTTGCTTGATTATGAGAGAAATATAGGAGCGTAAGAAAGGAAGATGTAAGGGAGATATAAGAGAGGTATGCAATCAATAGTTTTTCTTCAAAACGAAACTTGTGATTTTGAATGTATATATTTCATTGATGCATTAGCATCAGCGGCAGCATTGACGACAAGAAGAATAACAACAACTGTAGTCTAAGCTACAAAAAGCACAACTGGAACATTTTGGGCACTTGGTTGGGCAACAACATTTGCAATCCAGGCACTTTTAGCAGCAACTATGTGAATCCAAGGATCGCAATCAGGAATTATCGGTGTTAATAGGGAATCAAGTTAATGTTTGCGGAATCAACATTAACCTTGTTTAATTGTTTTAATAAATAAATATCAAATATAATGATTAATGATTATGACGAACATAATGATAAGAACACAATTAATAAGCAAAAAGGATTTGATGCAAACGTATTTCATTAAAATTGATTAATGATTACAGATGAATAAATAATGAATGATAAATGCTTTGAATGTGTTGAAGTTGATGTGACGGCTGCTAGGGTTTATGTTTGTGTGAATTGATGTGATGTTTTGGTTTGTCGTTTGGTTGTTTGGGTGTTCATCTTCCGTCGCTTGATGTGAAACCTAGGATCCATATTTATAGGCACATGTGTTTCAGTTAAGGAAACACCGGATCTCTTGGGATTTGCACAACTGTCTTGTTGACTTGTTGGCTTGTAACACTTATATTATTTAAATACAAGTGTTTGGACTCCGCAGCTACATCCGCAGCTATATAGTCTTCCGAAGGTACTTTGTTCTTCCGAAGACATTCTGTTCTTCCGAAGGTACTTGATCTACTGAAGGTATTTTATTCTTCCGAAGGTGTTTGCTCATCCGCAGGAGTCTTCACTTGAACTCTTTGATTGACTTCACTTGAACTCCAGAGCTAATTGTTCATCCGATGATGATCTTCGGATGTATGTTACTTGTAAGAAACATATCTACGGAAGAATAAAATGTTCATCCGTAGATATTTCTTACACTTAGTCAATTTCAGTAATTGACCAAGTATAATGTTTGTACCTGCAACCATACACAGATCAACACACATATGGGTTAACCTATATACACAATGCATACATCAAAAAATGAATTACAATAATTCATTATAAGTATTGATTAAAGTTCTAAGCCTATACAAAAAGATCTAGATCTATTGTTCCTAGATCTAACAAACTACAATTGCAGGACAAGCATGTTTTTTTATTTTAAAGTTGAAAGGCACCTTGGAACACAACCACAACTTTGTGAGGAGCATGTACAACAGTCTGGTAAAGAGCAGCACTGTAGTTTTACAACAAAACAGCCATCGCAGCAGCAAACATGTGACATGAAGCATGAATTTCTGCTACAATTCAAATCAAGGTAAATGGTTTAATAGGGAATTAGGATAAAGTGGGTGGGCATATGCTAATAGTTTTTTTAATGGCTAATTAAATCATCCATGGACAACTAATCACCCGATCATTTCCATTACTCAAGTAAGCAACTCGAGACTACCTTCAAGAGAAAAGTCACCGTAGGTGAGATAAAACCATCTTGCTCAACTTGGAACCCTCTTTTTTTATTACATATGAGACTTGAACCCAATACTTTCTTATTTTAATTAAGTCTTGGGGTACCTTATCTCATCCGCTTGGGCTAAGGATCATTTGTATATTCTAATAGTACTTACTCATTAATGCAAAAATAAGGGGACTATAACGTTTCAATGGACTTCAACTCTTCCTACAAATGAATTAAAAAGATGCAAGTGTACATGCTAATGAAGTAGACAATGTGACTTAAACCAGTATCAAAGGTGGGGCAAGTTTAAGTAATTATAATATGAGGAACATAGCAACATATGTTGTAGTATGGATGAACATATCTTTGTCTCTTGCTCTGTTGCTTGTGATGTTTGGGTCGAAATTAGTTCTTGGATAAAGGTTAAGGCCATTTTTACCTTCTCATATTTAGACCTTGTGAAACAACACAAATCCACACATGGATCAAAGTTATGAAAAAGATTATCCATGTAACTGTCCTTGTCATGGTTTTGAATTTCTGGAAAGCAAGAAACAAGTTGGTAAATAGTAATAAATCTACTTTAGTGGCAAACATTGTAGGGAGCATCAAGGCAACTATATTTCTTTGGATCAAGAGCATGTCTTGAAAGATTGATATAGATTGGCAAACTTGGAGAAATTTAACTTAATTATGTAATTTGTCTTTATTTCAGTTTGATTATTTGAGTTTGTATTTGCTAGTTTCTTGCTAGCTTGGTTTAATAACATATGCTTCATTTTTCTGTTCAAAAAAAAGAAAATACGAAGTCAGTTATAGGAGTAGTGAAAGAGTAAGTAATTGAAGAAGAAGAAAAGGGAAGGCAAACATGTATAAGGTAGGTAGGCGGGCACATGAAGGAAAAGGATTTGTGTTTCCAACATGAGAAGAACATTCCATACATATACATACATACTTACTTACTTACTTACTTACATACATACGAACACACACACACACACACACACATATATATATATATATATATATATATATATATATATATATACATACATATATATACATACATACATACATACATGCAGACATACAGACATACATACATACATACAGACATACATACATACAGACATACAGACAGACAGACAGACATACACACAGACAGACAGACATACATACATACATACAGACATACATACAGACATACAGACATACATACATACATACATACATACACATACATACAGACATAGACATACATACAGACATACATACACACACAGACAGACATACAGACATACATACACATACATACATACATACATACATACATACATACATACATACATACATACATACATACATACATACATACACACACACATATACATATATATATATATATATATATATATATATATATATATATATACATACATATATATATATATATATATATATACATACATATATATATATATACATACATATATATATATATACATACATATATATATATATATATATATATATATATATATATATATATATATATATATATATATATATTTGGAAGAGAAGTTGAAATTATCAGTGGTGGTGGTGGTGGAGATGAGCCCTAGCTAGTAGTCTATCTACATTTATTTAATATAATAATACGCACACACACAAACACAACTCATCGCATAACATTTAGTTACTAGTTTGACAAATAAGGTGCAAGCAAAATAAAAATGGGTAGAGGATGCAGTGGTGGCAGAAGAAAGCTGCCACCGTCGCACAACACATGACTACATACCTTTCTTCCTTCCTTATAGGATTAATACTCACACACTGTTTGAGCAGCTTGTTAACTGCTACAGTACTACTATACTCCTATTACATTACATTACCTTACCTTACCTATGCCTTTTTATATTTCTATTTTAATAAAATGAAATACTACTACAGCCTACTACCTATTGGTACTCTTTATTTAACTAAATAGTACCACTTCTTTTAATCTCCATGAACACTTTTTTGAATAATCTTAAATCGCTTTTCCTTTACTTCTAACACTTTTGCATCTTCTACAGATACAATAATTAAAACGTATAAAAATAAAATTCATGCGAAGGAATATTATTTCATGCTAAATATTTCACGACAATCTAGGTTTTATTGTAATTATGATAAACAAAGGCGTAAAGTGCACAATTCAAATTTATTATGATTCTTGATATTAGATCATTATGGGCTCTTAGGGGGTGTCTAGAGGCAACACCCCTGGTAGCAGTGTCACAGCCCGACCGACGACGGAATCATCGATGCAGATGAATGTGAATCGGTTGTCATAGCACATGGAATTAGATAACTTGAAATAATATTAAATGTCATATTCATTGAATAATACTAATCAAACAATACATTACAATCAAATAAAAACTCAAATAAATATAGTGATATAGTCTTTAATTTTTTACCAAGTCTAAACCCTAAATGTGCATTTAGAAATCCACTAATCTGCATTCCTGAAATCATGTGAAATGTAACGAGTCAGCTAACGAATTAGCTGGTGAGTAAATATAGATTTGCATACATATAT
Organism: Flaveria ramosissima; assembly: GCA_025215565.1. Lineage (NCBI taxonomy): Eukaryota > Viridiplantae > Streptophyta > Magnoliopsida > Asterales > Asteraceae > Flaveria > Flaveria ramosissima. The sequence continues at coordinate 39,251,563 of CM046042.1, forward strand.
AGATTGATTACAATAATTGAAAACAATTCAATTCACATAGAAATGTCAAAACTTATAAGTGCAATAGTGTAACGTAAAAGACAAACCAACATAATCAAACTTAATTACTGAATTGGCTCGGTCCGAAAACGAATCCTTATAGAATGTATGATTCTGATTTCAATCACCACGTGAATAAACAAATATGATGAATTTATCAAAACAATAGATCTATCATTGTTACGGTGGTTGCATGAATTTCATGATCATGTTATCATCTAGTTTATCTAACTATGAAAACATAATTGCAAGTCATAACATAGCCTGTTTTGAATCGCATTTATACTGAAGTAACATTGATATCAACGATTGAACATTAAATCATATGATTTTCCCAAATAATAAACATAAAATTGGGTAATGAATACTCATATGATAATTATAAGTGTTTCGAAAATGATAAAATGTAAGACTTGACACCTAAAATTCCTCACAATGAATAATAATTGAAAGAAGAGAAATAAATTAGGGTTTCTATTGGAATTTAGGGTTTACAAATGATTTAAAATGTTGTATTTGATTTAGTATATAGTTTGATTAAATAAAATAGAGTAAGTGGTTTGAATTTGAAATTAATGTTTAATAATAACTGAAATAAAGTAATTAATATAATTAAAACATTTAGTCTCAAGCCTTAAAATGAATATTAAAATATGAACAAAAAATAATTAATTATCTAATAACTTGATCAAAATATTTAACTGAATAATTAACTATTTAAAAAATTTACCTTTGTGAAATCAAAATAATTTGAAATAACATATATTATTTTATCATAATTTTTATAAATTTTAAAAATATATTTATGATATTTTTATAACATTTATAGCCTTTAAAATAAAGAAAATAAAAGTTACATTTTTGTATAATTTCTAGAAATTATACTCTATTAATTTACAAAGTGAATGAATAGTGGTATTCCACCTGTAAAGCATGATGTACAAACGATTAATGCATGTATAGTACAATGTTTAAAGCCTTATGCACAACCATTGGATGAATATGGGATGGCCTTTTTAGATGGGGAATGTGGGTTTCATCTGCATTTTTGCATCCCATCTCCTTTCTGGGTGCCTTTGACGGGCATTGTCCGGCCCTCAAGGGTCTTCATTTCAATCCCCTCTTCCACCGACGATTGTTCTTGGCACCTTCGCCGCATTGTTCAGGCCTCTCTTCCCCTAGAGATCATTGTCTACCCTTTCGCCATCGTCATTTCAGGACTCTCTTCCACCGACTGCTTGTAGTGTGGCCATAGCGGCGAACGCAACCTGGGTGTGGCAGTGGTTGTTGATGCCGATGAGGATCCGCCTGAGAAAGGGGGAAAGAGGAAGGTATGTGGGCCACTGGCGGTGATAATGGCGGTGGATTGACTTGCTTTCACTAGATCGATTTGGATTTTTATTTAGTTGCCATCTTTTAGTTGTTCTTTATTTAGGGATTATGTTTGCCGGAGAAGATGCACATTGGCTATCGATCGTCCCATTTAAGAGGTAGGGCTCCCCTTCGGTATCGGAGCTCTGATTTCATGTGCTTTATCTTCCAATGTACCTTTATTTTATTTTGTTTTAGTATTTTTTACCTAACCAAAGGCTTGCTAATCTGTGCATGTGGATCAATAATGGTTGTTTTGTATTTGCATGAGATTGGTAGTTGACCTTGATTGTATTGTATTATAGGCTGCGATGAACCTCCCCTATACGTATTGTATTACAGGCTGTGATGAACCTCCCCTATTCGGCGTGACATCTTATGTTGTAACCATGACAGAGATCTGAGCCTCGGGTTAGTTGATTTATGTGGTTTAAAACAAAATGTCATTCAATCCCTTATATGGTGAAAGTCATGTTGTTATCGTTTGTGTGTTTTACATACCCACTAGTTTCTTTGATGAGTAATAGATTATGGTTTTGTGTTTATGATGGGCTCAATAACTATGTAGTGGGTTTATTGTTGAATGGGCAATGATGGTGAGCCTATGTTTACCTGAGACTAGCTCATATATTTGTTGTCGGTTTGCATTCTAAACCCAACAATGTGGTTCTAATATTCTTCAGGACGATTTATTTTATCCCGAATATTAGTAGGCCATGATTACAAACACGCATTGTGTTTGTTTTTTATGTGCGATTTTTTAGGAATTCCATGTTAGTCAGTATCGGCTCGGTACGTTATAACGTAAATTAAGAAAATCAAAATAGAATTATTGAAAAAATTGAATGAAAGAAAATGTTGGGTCAGATAAGGCTGGTGCAACCAAAACAACACTTAGAATAATTTTTGGTGCAACTGTCAAAGACTTCCGAATGCAAAGCTGCACTTCCGAAGGTTAAAGTAGAAGAACTTCCAAAGAAGAAACTCTATCTTCCGAAAACAAAGTAAATTCCTCTTCTAAAGACAAACACTTGGAAGACTTCAAGACAAAGACTTCCGAAGTATAAAGAATTGAAGATTAGCAGAAGTCCCGGAAGAAGTAGACTCTTCCGAAGTATAAGTGGCTTTGAAAGAACTTGTTCTTCCGAAGCCATTTAACCTTCAAAAGAACCTACTATGAACCAGTGGATATTAGTATGGTCCATCTGACAAGTCGTTGCAACCTCTGATATACTACATGACGTTTTCCCACGCCCATGTAGTTGACCATACTTTATTTTACTATACAATTTTCCCACGCCCATGTAGTTGACCATACTTTATTTTACTATACATTTTTTACCAGTTAGTACAGTTACCAGCTTTAGTTTGTGACAAAAAGGTAAGTCATGGACCTGTCATAACTACCTTATCTAGGATAATATTTTATCTTAGATACATTACTACTAGCAATGTAGTATATGTTTAGTAGTAATTTACAGCTGATAATCTAAGTATAACCGACTGTAGATAATAATATATATAGTTCTCATTGTAAACTCATTTAGTATGCTTGTAAGAGTCTTGTAAAATTTAAGTTGAGAAGTATATCAACTCTTAAAGATTTTTGCTTCATCATTCAGTGTGACTTAATGAGTTTAAGAGAAAATACTTGTGTCGAGTGACCATACTCGATCCTGCAGAAAACAATTACGTATGTTACAAAAGTTATATTATCCCAATAAGATTAGTGAAAACATGGGTGGTATTCGTTGTCGGAAATCACTTATTACCTAGATTTTAGGGAGGGTTTTGTTTTATGAATGTAGGTCAGAGTTTTATCAGTTAAAGTTTTACCATTGAAAGAGATGTATTATATAGTAGGACAGACATAAGTATTTAAATAAAATAATACTTAATTTAAATATTATTTAGTTATAAAAATATGATTAATAACTATAAATTTAAATGTCAGTTTATATTATTATAAATAAAATGAAATTCAGTGAAGCGAATTAAATAATATCATATTGTTAAATAGTGTATTAATAATGTGTATTAAATAGTACAATAATTAGAATAAATTAATTAAATGAGGGCAAAAGTAAAACTATTCCATAAAATACTTGTACTTTATGCTTAAAATATTGTATATGTGTCTTACGCTTTGAATGAACTTATCATCTTATCCTTCTAATATGTATTATTTAGTAGTATAGATATAGTGATGATAATAGTAATAATAATAAAAATAATATATATAATATTAATATGTTTTATTAATTTATAAATTAGATTTCACGAGACTAACTAACGATATCAATTAATACCATTACGAACACATTAATTTAATGAAAATAATAAAATCATAATTGAAAGATAACGAGTTTCGGGTTAACTAACAAACCTAAGAGTGGCGGATGTCTCAGCAGGTGACTTAACGATTTTCAACAAATTTAAAATAAAAATATAGACAGAAAAAACACTTCTCATGAAAAATTTATATTAGAACAAGCAAAACATAACACAGGCTTTACGTACCTGTACTAGAACATCACCCAATCCCATGGTAGATTTTTTTCACCTAAGCTCTTATATTAATAGCTAAAATACAAATTAAACTCTCTTGATTTGATTTTTTTTTATTTACGCCTTTGTATTAATACAAAAAATACAAATTAAATCATTTTGTTTGTTTAAAAAAAATTTGACCCTGAAGTTATGAAATTAAGTTTAATTATTATATTGTTCTTATAGTTATAATGATAGTAATTATTGATTGATTGATTTATTATTCTAAATATCATATTTCACCCCTTAATTTATTTATCATTTGATGTTATTTTTGGTTTTTAAAATTAATTATTATAAAAGGTTTACATGTTATAAATGTGTAAAATTAATAAGAGTAAAATTAGAAAATATCATTTTTATGCATTGATCAATTGCACCTTTCACGACACATTTAATTAATGATCAAACCGGCGATGCTACAATGTTTTTAATATTTAAAACTAATATAGAACTTTCTCATACTATATATCATTGACTGCATTTGAACTCAAAGCGGAAGTTAGTTTAATTGCTTCTAAGAGTTTTTTTCCACCTAGAAACACCTCGATTCAATACTTTTTTTTTGTTTTTTCTTTTTCCTTACTCACAACTCTAATATAATCATCATCAACAGTTAGAAAGTACATATAATCTTCTTTGCTTGGTACTTATCAAACATTTTAGTGAACTAATTCTCCTAAACTTAGTCTCTTAATGGGAATGGTGTTAAATCCTTAGTTTCATAGCATTGTTTAAGATTTGTAAATCAATTTATCTTTCAACACATTTAATGTTTTTTTTAAAAAAAGGTGTCCTAATCTGACAAGCCATAGATACAAACTATTAAAGTATATTTTTTACAGATTTGAAGCATCTCTACAAAACTAAAAGTTATCAAAATGATTATCATTTAGTACGAGGTTCAATTTGGTATGTAAATCTTGAACATATTAATTTGTTTTCATGAAAAAGATATACTAGTTGCTTATTGTTTTCGGTCACTTTATTAATAAATATTAGGTTAGCATAATATCATGATACAACAAAACCATTATATAAGAACACTTTATCACGTAACTTAATGTTTCCAAATTTAGTTATTGTTGCACTTGTTAGGATGCTTAACTTTCCTATTAAACTCAAATACATCAATTTCATTGCACAATTCTTTATTTGATATTACTATATGTTGATTTGTACGAGAACTTATTACTCATTCAAATCAGAACCAAATAACAACCCGTTAGAGAAGCTATTGACAAGTTGTGATTAATCCCTATCACTTTACACGACCCATCTAATTAATGATCAAATCGGCGAACGTGACCAATGTTTAAATATTAAACTAAAAATATATTTATAATAAAATGGGTGATAAATTCAGTCTTTCTGTATATACTAGGTGTTAGAAAATCAGTTAAAGTATTTTAGTGCTATTAACCATTAAAGTTTAAAATAAAGAGAGTAAAAAGACCCATTGTTTTTCTAATTCTTTTCAGTTAAAAAATGAGTATTTGATATAGAGTCCAGATTTAGTTATGGCCCTACTCTTGCTTGTTTTATTTGGTTCTAATTGTAATTGTAATATATATCCTAAATTAGGTTATAAAGATTGAATTGAAACTAGACTAGTATAGAGCAGAGAACAGAATTGATTGGGAGGGTGGCTTCCTACCAAATCTTTATATTTAATTTTAAAGCGGGGGTGGGATCTGGATCCAGTTGATAGTCGACAATCATCATAATCATCATCATCATCTTAATAATAATAATAATATTATTATGATTGTTAATTAAAGCAGTAGTAACCTATTCAATTCATCTAATTCCATTCGCCTTGTTTCTGCAAATCTTTCCTGGCGTCAGGTATGCACATCGCATTCGTTAGTTAAGATTATGTTATGCACTTCACATTCATTTAATTAAACTTAGGTTTTAGTAATGCTGCCTGTTCGGACCCTCCTTTCAACTGTTCTCATTCACTTAGATTTAGATCCCGATGTTACTCCCAAATCTATAGATTTCCTTCAGGATCTGAAACATCGAGGGCAGATCTATATGGATCTTCTTTCTGTCTCTGTGTGTGTTGGAATGATTTCGATTAGATTGCACTACTCGTGCACTAGGGTTTTTCTGAAAAACAAAAAAAAAAGTATTAATCTTTTGTGGGTTTGTAATCAATAAGTATCCTTTGCAGATATCGGTCAATGTTGCTTGATTAACAACTCAAATAGCATTGTGATGAAAGGAGGAGGAGGAGGTGGTGGCTACTTGTATTTCTCTGGGCTGAGAACGAAGCAGCTTTCTCTCTTCTTTATCGCTTTTATTTGTGCCTCTGTTGTACTCTGGAATTGGGAGAAAACCCCGCATCTCACTACTTTGCTTCCACCTCATGATCAACCATCACATTTCTTTCCAGGTTTGCATCATCATCATCATCATCATCATCATCATCATCATCATACAGTGGTGGTGTGCTTGAACAATATCTTTTAATTGTTACACTTTTTGTCATGACAGATGAAGTTGAAAGGAAACATGTCACTCCAGTGAAACATGATTTTAGAGAAGCTGAACAAGGTCTTGGTTTAGAACCCCCATCACTCTCAACTAACACAAACTCATTCCACACTCCACAGGATGAATATCCAATATCTTCTCAGAAAACACACCACGGTAGATCTTTCTCAACCGTGTTCCTAAAACTCACTTAATTGTTGGTGAACCATGTGATGCTTATCTTTTTAATAACAGTTAGATTGGGATTTTAGACTTGCTTCATATTAATCAGCACTTGCTAGAAGAACATTATTGTCCTATATGTAGCTGGAACTAAATATAGCCTAACTTTACGACATATCTTGCTGGATCTTTTTGTTGTGAAATGCAACTAATCATGTTAATTGTTTGTTTGACACTTATTCATGTACCATTGTGCAGAGAAAACAACGCTTCTCGTCGAAAAATCTATTTCTGAAGGAAAAGAGAGGCCTGAGACAGTTAAACACAAGTTAATAGCCTCAGTGACTTCCCAAAGAAATGAATCACCTGTGATTGACACTCCAATTACTAAAGTAGAAACACAAGGTTCATCTTACATTCATTTCCTTACTTTAGGCTAAATTACATAAATGGTTCCTGCTATTATGGTAAGTAAATATGTAGTGGAAAGGCACGTGGACTGCTGTTATGTGATTTATCCATATAGGTCATTCACATGCAAGACACTAGTAACAATTTTTAGTCATCATTGTCTATACATGTGTATTCTCTGTAATATGTAGCCCTCTGACTAAACAATAAGTGAAAACAACCACTCACAATATTGATCCATATGCCTGTGGGTCATTATATATGTGTGTGATTTATCCTGTTTGAGTCATGATAGCCATCCTTTCTGTTTTATGAGGTAAATTTCTACATACACCAAGAAACATGATATAACATCTTTTACTAAGTGGTATACTTTCTGATAAAAAACTTTTGATGTGTTCATTATCATCTTGTTCATATATCAGTTTTATAGTAGTTTATTCAATGTTACCTGCTCTGTCAAAACCTTGCTAGGGATTTCAATTTCATTTCCTCTTAACTAATCGTAAATTTCTAAGACCAAGAGATACCGATGCTGCTTAGATAAGTTTGCTTTATATTGTAGATCAGAAGATCAAAGTTGGCTACAAAATGTTGTGCATTACCTATGGCTACCAAACAGTCAAGAGGAGCTAATTATCTTGAGCTAAAAAATCTTTTTTTTACTTCTTATCAGCTTTCATTAAAAATGTGATTGTAAAGTGGCATGCACCCTCTATAGTAATTTTCTGAACTAAAAATCAGAAACTCTATTTGAAATTTAGGGCTCTGTGATTCCATATGTGACTTCTGAGGATCCAACCCAAACTAGATTACACTAAGTGGCGTAGCTCTAAGACATTCATACTGAAAAATGAATACATATGAATGTAGTACAAGGAGGACAGGGGCCAGTGAATATGAAATCCTAGAACTCTAGAAGATAATATTTAACCCAGGTTGCAATTTTATTTTATATTATATCAGCATAAACCAGCATGCATGAGTACAATGCTTTTTGTAGAGGTGACTAACAGTGGTGCAGTTCTCTTTAGCTTAGAGTTAATTATATTTATTAGTATCAATACTGATTAATTGTTTACTTATTGGTTTACACACCTATTCCAGCCTGCAACTTTGGTAAAGGGAAGTGGGTCCCTGCTGATAATCGACCTCTCTATTCTGGATTTGGTTGTAAACAATGGTTGTCGGGGATGTGGGCTTGCCGTTTGACACAACGGACGGATTTTGGGTATGAGAAGTTAAAGTGGCAGCCGAAAGACTGCAAAATGGAGGATTTTACAGGAGCGAAATTCCTTAAAAGGTATACATATATACACACATACATACACGCACACATATATAGTTGGTTATGGTCAATTAAATAAATTACCATTTCACTAATAGTTATGCATGCTTCAGAATGCAGGACAAAACATTAGCTTTTGTTGGGGACTCATTGGGTCGGCAGCAGTTCCAATCTCTAATGTGCATGGTGACAGGTGGCCAAGAGATGCCGGATGTTGAAGACGTTGGACAGGAATTCGGGCTGGTTAAAGCCCATGGATCTACCCGCCCTGATGGGTGGGCTTTCCGGTTCCCTGCTACTAACACCACCATCTTGTACTACTGGTCTGCGAGTCTGTGCGACATAGAGCCCATTGACCCCAGAAGTGAAACCACAGATTATGCAATGCACCTTGATCGGCCTCCAGCTTTTTTGAAACATTTTCTTGGCAGAATTGATGTCCTCGTTCTCAACACAGGGCATCACTGGAACAGAGGGAAGCTTAATGCAAACCGATGGGTTATGTATGTTGGAGGGAAACCTAACACCAATAGGAGGATTGCAGATATTGGTGGGGCTAAAAACTTTACAATTCACAGTGTTGTGAGGTGGGTGAACTCTCAGTTGCCAAAGCACCCTGGTCTGAAGGCTTTCTTGAGGTCAATTTCACCTAGACATTTTTTTAATGGAGAATGGAATACTGGAGGCACATGTGACAGCACGACACCAGGGTCACTGGAAGTGGTGCAGGAGGAGTCTAGCGATCCGATTGCTGCAGGCGCAGTTAAGGGAACAGACGTTAAGCTGTTGGATGTAACGGGTCTGTCTCTGGTGAGAGAGGAGGGCCACATATCAAGATACTCGATTCGGGCAGCTCCAGGGATGCAAGATTGTTTGCATTGGTGCTTGCCAGGTGTTCCGGACACGTGGAACGAGCTTCTTTTTGCACAAATCTGAAATCCATCCCTGCCTGCCTGCCTGCCTGTAAAGCAGTTAGGAGGTTATGTACTGTTCCGGGAGTAGTAATTACTAATTAGGAGGATCTGTTCTCTAGTAACAAAGAAAGAAAGAAAGAAAGAAAGAGGTTTTCTTTTTTCATTTTTCTTCTTATATAGGAAAGAAAGCAAGCCAGCAGATATATATTATTATTCATTCATACATGGATGATCACTTGTTTAAAAAATGCATATATACATCTGATCTGTTCTGATATAGTATAGTATAGTATACATATCTCTTAAACCTCGTACTAATAACTTTGAAGGCGGTGAGTGGTGGCATACAGGTGCGATATTGGCGCTTTGGATGTTTAATTTCACTAAACATCAATATCAAACTTGAGGGAAAGCCCAATGAATAAATAAATAAATAAATACTAACACATGAAAAGTGTCACAATTTCCAACTTATTAATAGATTACCCAACACAGATGTATGATAATCATATGAGTATAGAAGCAGTAAAGTTGAGTTGTTGGACCAGTCACATGAACATGTGATCGGAATGATATAATTCTGAAAACTGGTGATAAAAATTACATAATGGTTTACTTAAAATAATATTATATATATGGAGTAAAGTACAAAAATGAATTAAAAAAAAAACAAAACAGGTGATGGTTGAAAGGATCGGTGTTGGGGCGGAGGACGGGGACGGCAAGGATGCCAGGGTGGATTGCACGTTAATGCGCTCTCTCTCTCTATCTATCAATTTAATTTAACACTCTTTTCATTCCTTTATTCACAAACATCAATTTATGTCCTTCAATTTCTTTCTTTCTTTCTTTCTTTAACCATCCATCCATCCATCCATGAATATTTTTTGTGTTACTTTCATCCCTCACGTCACCTCTTTATCTTTACAAAGAAAATTTTCAACCACCATTACCTTCAAATTTTCAAGCCATAACAACTCCAATTTCATTGGACAAATCAAACTATATATAAATGTCTTGTCATAATCAATTTTAATATGCTAGTTACTTTTGATCATAATCTCTTAAATAATATATGAATATTAAACAAAAAGCTTGTGAAAATGTTAAAAAAGGCTGATTTGACTCATTGGCCAGGGGTTGTTTGGGCTCAAACCAAGGACACCTAATGAAGTTGTGGTGAAACCTCGGTGACTTATATCATAATTAAAATCAATGATTGATAAGAAAAGTTAATGTTCACATTGACATCCCTCGTCCTTTTTTTTTCTTTCTAAAAAAAGGCTCGTGATCTGATTTTGTTAAACACTATACATGTCATTTGCAAAAGTAATTTTTTTTATCTCTTCTCTCAAAAGGGTGGAACCCTTAGGTGGTTACTTGGTTCATATAATATTTTGTGAAGGAAATTGAATTGGAGTTGAAATAATTTTTTTTAAAATTAATAAAATGTTTGGTTGGTAAACTTATAGTGGAATTGGAATGTTAACTTTGAACATTTTATTGAATTGTTGAATATTCTATAGATAAGTGGAAAGAAAGTAAATTTCAATGAATGTGAGAAAATTTATAATTTCATCTAGTGACCAAGCAAAGCAAACAAGATATTAGGTGAAATATGTTCCTAATTTGAAGAAGAAAACAAGAGTTAAAAGTATGATAAGTATTTAGTTGGTATAGATATAAAGCGGCAGTAGTGATAAGTGATTGTTAAAGGGAGGAAAAAAATAGAAATAGAAAGTTGAGGGTGGAAAGGAAAGAAGCAAAGCAAAGCAAAGGAGGCGACATGTGATTCGTCGTCTAGGGACCGTTGGATGTATTTTTATTTCTACTTCTACAGTTCTACCAAAGCAAAGCAAAGCGTCGGCGATACATCATCACATGACTTAAAAGCGGACAAGTTGTTTCATCAGTTCAAAAACCTCCCCTTCCCTTTCGAAAACCCAAACCCTATAATCTTCATATTCATCTTCATCTTCATATACAGCTTCAGATGTCTGGTGATGATTTCAGTCGAGGCGTGGAGGACGGCCTTCGGTTGTCGAAACGTATATACTTCGGCAAAGACCGATCGGTGGCTCCCCCGAAGCCGATGGAGAAGGCTACGCGATCATCATCGCTTTATCCCATGTCGCCTATGCTCTACGCTGTCATATTCAACCCAGGGATCGTCGATAACCCTGACGTCCCCAGCTATCAGCCTCACGTGCACGGCAGGTGCGACCCCCCCGCCTTGATTCCGCTTCAGATGAACAGCATCCAAATTCAGGTCCACTGCCATCTCGACACCGCCTTCCTCACATTGTCCGCTTCCTGGAGGCTTCACTGTGTTATGGCCTCCGCCGCCTCTGACTGCCGTCTCGCTATTCCCATGGGCTTACACGTACCCCCCTACTTACTTTGAATTTGTTTCTTGTCCTCCTCAATCCTCATGTAAAGTAATTTCGCATCATTTGGCTAACAGGGTTCAATTCTAGGTGTAGAGGCTGACCTAACAAGAAAATCATACAAGACACAGCTTGTGCTCAAGGGGGAGACCGATAACGTACCCAGGCCTGAAGATGGAGGAGGCTTTCTCACACCTCACATTTTTACCTTGACTATACCACAGGTTCAACTTTAAACTTTCAGTCAAAGTAAGATGAAAGTTTTTCATTTAACTGGAATATAGTTTCTCACTTCAATTACCTCTGTCTAGGTTGATGGTGGTTCAAATCTTTCAGTCAAAGTAAGATGGTCCCAGAAATTGTTTTATAAAGATGGCGATTTCACTTTGGATGTTCCCTTCAGCTTTCCAGAGTATGTCACTCCTGCAGGAAAAAAACTCTCAAAAAAGGAAAAGATTCAACTCACTGTTGATGTTGGCTTGGGTACAGAAGTTGTGTGTAAGACCGCAAGCCATCCGTTGAAGGTGACTTTTGTCTTCATTCCATTCCTCATCATTTCTCTAAATTGTTTTTAAAACTGACGATACTTTGTTTTAGGAGCAAAAACGTGTAGTAGGGAAATTGGCTTTCTTGTATGAAGCAGAAGTTCTTACATGGTCAAGTTCTGATTTTGTGTTTGCATACTCTGTAAGCTTCTACCATGTTGTTTTGACACAAAGCGGTATCAAATTGATTAGTGGACCATATTATGCTTGAGCTTAGGACTTTCATCATTTTTCAGGTTCCTACAACCAATGCATTTGGTGGCGTTCTTTTGCAGTCTCCATCATCACTTGCTATCGACCAAAGGGAGATGTTTGCTTTGTATCTATTTCCAGGGCCTGATCTTAGCAAAAAGGTTTTGTTTTATATCTGTTTGTTTCTCTTTTCTATGTTATTGAGTGTGGTGAAGTTTTGTTGGAAGGCTAATGCTTGCTATTCGTATAGAAGGTTAGTAGGAAGGAAGTGCTTTTTGTTGTTGATATAAGTGGAAGCATGAAGGGTAGGACAATCGAGGCTACAAAAAATGCTGTTATTGCTGCACTATCAAAACTTAATCAAGAGGATTCATTTAGTATAATGGCATTCAATGACCAGACATACTTATATTCATCAACTCTGGAGTTAGCAACTGAGGAAGCCCTTTCAAAAGCTACTGATTGGATTGGCATGAATTTCATTCCTGGTGGTGGTACAAACATGTCAATTGCTCTTGATCAGGTTAATTTTACAAAATGTCTATTTTAGATAATGTATTAAGTTTCACATTGTACCATTGATTGCATTTCATCACTAAACTGCATTAGTTGCACATATTATACTGCTAAATTTGACATTTAACTATGCAAAAGTTCATTAATTGCACATCCCAATAACTTTGTGCTTTTTGTCTAGTGAACACTTATTTTGGACAGAGGGAGAGATGTATAAGTACTTAGTAATGTTCGTCATCCCTTCAGATGATTTATTGAGACTAACTTTAAACATCGGGATGGATTTTCATTTGTTTGATCATCATTGCTATTCTTATAATGCATATATGCCATTTGTGTATCAGATATCCATGATATATTGCTAGTGTATTCATTATCGGTTCCATTTTTCTGATTTATGATTTATCAGGCTGTAGAGATGCTATCAGGTACCAAGCAATCAGTTCCAATGATTTTCTTTATAACTGACGGTGCAGTTGAAAATGAGAGACAAATTTGTGAAGTTATGATAAAGCAACTCAAAAATCAAGGATCAGACATGTGTCCACGCATTTACACATTTGGTATAGGTAATGATTTTGTTACCAACTTTGTACTTTTTACTCTTGCACCTTATGCCATTACAGGCTACATTAGCTTTGCATGAGTCCAACCGTGTGATTGGCTTTACAACAATATAATCTTTTTTACTCAACGAGGGTGTGATAGATATTTTAACAACTTGGCATGGAACAGATTTTGTCATTTAGAAAAATTTGACTTGTAGTACTTGTTGTACTGCTGCTTAAAGGAGATTTGCACCGATTTTGGTGGTTCAATGCTTCTCTCTTCTCGTCATTTTCGATGAAGAAGTGTTTTAGTTAGCCTCTTTTTGTATTTCTTCTGTAGGATCATTCTGCAATCATTACTTCTTGCGAATGCTTGCAATGATTGGCAGGGGCTATTTCGAGGCTGCTTCTGATGCAGGTAACTCATAATTTTTTTCAACATAAGAGAGAGACTTTATCCAGAAAGCTAATTGTTTAAAGCAAAATGTTTTAGAGATACTACTAAGTTACTGATGTGTATATATGTTTGACCAGATCTAATTGCAGCTCGAATGGAAGTTTTATTTTCTAGAGCTGCTTCTACAGTTTTGCTGAACATTGCAGTTGATGGCTTAGATGATCTTGATGCTCTTCAGGTTTGTTAAAGACATTGTTCCCTCATGCTGAAGTAATTTGGATTACATATTTACATGTTTTACCAGTCAAGCATTTTTCTTCAAGAGATCTAATTCTAGCCCATCTACTTAGGTTTATCCTTCAGTTATTCAAGATCTTTGTTCGGAAGGGCCTTTGGTCGTATTTGGGCATTATAGGGGTGGTTTTCCTGACTCCCTAAAAGTTAAAGGGGTTTTTGCAGATATGAGTAACTTCACTATTGATCTTAAGGTGCAGCGAGCGAAGGAAATACCTCTTGACAAGGTATGTCTTTTAACCAAACTTTTTCAATTTTAACTATATTTGTAATTACACTATTGTTCAGTTGTCCTCTTTTTGAAAAACAAGTTAGTTCTTTTTCTTTTTATAATCTTTTTTACTATCATGTTTTCTACTTCCATGGTATTTACCAACTGTATATAGTTGTTCTCTTTGAGGGTAATCCTAGCTGCTTATTTAGATTGCAGGATTATCTTAATGAACTCTTAAGTTTTTTATAAGAAACAAGGAAAAATAAATTATAATGGCTGAGAGATAACATCAGCACAGGTGATGCACTTTGACTTTTTTTACCAACTGAAAACCTACAGTACAAAAGGAATTTGACTAGATGGCATGTTACGGAAATCATAAGAATTCTAGTTTATCTGAACTCAAGCAGAAGAGCCATATACATTAAGAGGGACTTCATAAGACCACAAGAATGGTCCGTGCCATATACCCTCACATTGAAGCGAGAACATGCAATATAGGGATCAATAGAGCCTGAAATTTTCGACTTAATAAAAAACCAAACAAGAGAAATTAAATTACACATAACTAATTAGAGCTGATACTTTGCCCAATACTGCATAGGAACATAGGCTGCTACCAGGGACGCTCAATTTGGTTTTTGATGTCATCGTATGAGTATTAAGACACTACAAGTCTACAGCAGTACTGTGCATGAATGACAACCACTTGCCTGTTTATCACAGTTGTGTTGTTATGCTCCTACTTATTGATGTAAAATTGTGTTAATTGGGATAATTCTACAGCTTAATTGGATACAAAAACACCCCCAAACAAGACGGTAGGGTGATGACTTCCAACAGAAGATAAAGATACACCACTACGGGGGAATCGTGTCTACGATCACCACTCAACAAGGCACTGTTAAGCTAGCAAAGAAGAGTAGTTTAACTCAAATGGAGATAAACACTTAGTGGATTATTGCCTTGCTAATTCTCTGCCATTTTTCATTCCATCAATGTCTTTAAGAGAGAATTATAATCACGAAAGAGAAACTAACCCATGACTCCCGCTCCTAAACATGGCTAAACTAAAGGAGGAAGTTGCTTAAAATAAAGACAATAAAATTGAAAATAGATGAAATTAAAATGGCACTGATAAATCGTGGGAGCTAGCATAGAAAGCATGCATGTGTAAATTGGATTGAAACCATCTTACAAAAAGAACCCTGGATGTTGTAGGACTTGCTATTATTGCCCATGGGTTGCTATCACTTATAATGGTATTCATATGATAAGAATGCTCTATGCATGCCCTGTCGGTGGCAAGCTAGCAAAAGTAGAACTAGAGTGCCTTTTAAGGGCTTTATTATTGCTTTGTTCTCTTTTCTAATCTAGGTGGGTAAGCCAGGTGTCTTTTTTTTTGATCTTGTTTTCTAAGTAGATTCACGCACGTCTTTAATTTTCTCCTTTATTTTTCTTCTCAAACTCTCTTACTTTCTTTCTTTTTGGGGTCTGTTTGATTTCATTTCGGTCACTAGGTCCTGGTGAAGGAACAAATTGAACATTACACATCACAAGCATGGTTTTTACAAGATAAAAAGCTCGAGGAGAAGGTCAGTAAATTGAACTCTTGTATTTTCCTTCCCTCATAATTAATAAGAGTTAGGTAGACATATTGCTTATATCATAGTGCAAGTTTGCGTCTAACTTCCAAATGTTTTGCATCTTGGCTGGCTAAAATTTGGCTTGTAACCAAATCTTAATTTTTTAGGACTGATGCAATACATTGGAGCTTTCATAGTTCTTTTCAATAATTTGCATTCTTTGTGGGTGGGCAGGTAGCAAAAATAAGCATACAGAGTGGTGTTATTAGTGAGTATACACGTATGGTGTTGTTGGAGACAGTCCAAGTACAAGAAAAGCATGCATCAACATCATCAGGCACTAAAAAGGTTTAAATATGGACTATTGACAGTTTTTTTTCCTGAGCATACTAAAATTTATTGTGGGATGATTGATTGGCATAAGGATTTTGAATGTTATACATGCAGGGGAAAAAAGAAACTATTGAAATAAGAGAAAAAACTGAAATGATAAAGGTGTTGCAGCGGGTGGGTGTTGGGTTTGGTAACTTGATTGCAACTATAGAGAACACGCCTCCGGGTTATGAACCAAAATTACCAGACCAAGCAGAGATGTTGGTGAGGGCAGCTGGCAACTGTTGTGTTAATCTGTGTGGCAAGTGCTGTTGCATGTGCTGCATTCAAGCCTGCTCACGGATCAACGATCAGTGTGCTATTTTGGTCACCCAGTTGATTGGTGGCCTAGCGTTTTTAGGCTGCTTTGCGTGTTGTGAAGCGTGCTGTGGCGGACAAGGATGACACTAGAGTGGTCTATAGCATATGTAAAGATATTACATCTACCTGTAAACAAAAAAATGCGATAAGGTAGACTTGACCTCATAAACGTATATGAGTTGTGAGTTTATTTTTAGAGGTTTATTCTTAAATCTATATGGAGGAAATCCAATTTCCATGAGTTGTTGTTATAAGGCACCAGCAGCTATTCTGTTTTTCTTGTGTCACCTCAACTTTTCTCATTCTCACTAATTATTTCCAATATTTTTTCGTTTTACATGATATCATCTCAATTTCATATGTTTTCTCATTTTTTAAATAATTGTGTGTACTAGTGAATTTACATGATATCGAATCAATGTCAATATCATGAAACGCAGCTCGTGTAAATCGATTGCAAGGCGCTACTTATCAAATAAGTCGGTCAATATGAAATAGCTAGTAGAATTCGTTTAAAGTTTGTAATATGGGCTTGTGTACTTGTTAATTAGTTATAACTACAATGGATTAATTATTCTGTAGCATATAATAAAAAGATCACACGGGGCAAATGACTAGCCAAGAAGAATTAAAATAAACATGACAGAAACTCCTCTAGAAATACACCAAGTCATGTAAGAAAGTCCCTTACACGACCTAACATGGCTTTTAACATGTCAAGAATGGAGAAAATATGCATGTATAAATCACTATTTCTTAAATGCACCTGCACCATCCCCATCCCATCTTCTTTACAAGCAAGGCAAGTTTATTTTTTGTTTACAGATACTCTGAAGAAGAAGATTATTCTGTAAACTTGTACGCAAAGGCAACGTCAAACAACCATATACATATCCATATCCATGGAATGGATGATGAAGGAAGCACACGAATGAAGACTCATTCTGAGTGTTAAAATCTTAATTATATTTATAACCAGCTAGCTTATCCTACTCTTTAGTTCCAGCTACTGGTTCCTTGATTATACTATACTATGTCAATGGATATTGTTCTAGAGATTTGACAAACATTAATCATGATTTGCACGTACAAACTGCACGGATCTCGGAATATATTTTGATTGTTTTAGAAGATGAAGATACAAGGAGGGATTTAAAAATTTGTTACTTGCCAAACTACCACAAACATCAACAACATAAACATTACACATCAATCGATCACCAATGAATAACTCAACTACCACACAAAGATATAAAAGACACTTTATTTCTTTAGTTCGCAGAAAACATAAATGATCAAACAAAGCATGATTACACTTGCAACAAACCATTTCTGTAATTACTTGCTTTAAAAGAAGAACAAAAATACTTGCAAGCCTAGAGTTTTATTTTAATGCAACCACCAAAGCAACTTCAACCCTAATAACCTTTCTTTGTAAATCCCTGCAATGAACCCCCCAAGCCTGCCCCCACAGCTTCTGCAAAATATTTCACCTGAAAAGATTACCCCATAATAGATTATTAGCATTCCACATGTGATGTGTATATATAATCAGATCACGCTATCATTAACTACACAACCTCTTGAAAGGTCTTCTTCAAATCAAAGGCGTCTCTCACTCGCTCATTTAGAAATATCCATGTATCATCAAAATCTGAAAAACAACACCACTATCATCAATCACAGCCTGAAGTAAGACACTGTTCTTGGCTGTGTAAGGTTAACATAAAAACAGAGACAGAGGAAAAGAAACCTGTGGAGTTATCGGTTAGCATGTATATTTCAGCTGTTGAGTATACCCCACCAACAGCAGTGCGTTTTAGGTACCAATCCACACCACTTCCTTCATCATTTGAGGCATGACAGAATTCATCCACCAGCATCGCTCGTTGTTTAAAGCTTGTTGATATATTTGATGGTTGCGCCTATCATATAAGCTCATACTTTCAATTACTTACTTTGTTAGTGTCAGGTTATCTAAACAACAGCATTAAAAGTGAATAACTTGCCTGAATGCTAAGTGCTTGAGGCCACTTTGATATGTAAGGAGCTTGCATTTGTAGGCGAACCTTAATAAGCTTCGCTATACGCTCACTTGGGACCAAATCTTGTAATTGTAACTCGCCAGAGTCGATTATATCAATAAGTTTTTGCAAACACTCATCCATAAAATACTGTAACAAAGGGAAATGGAATGGAATGTTAGGGGGTAGAATCAAGTAAACAGTTGGAGTCAAATAAAGAAAAGAGCAATGGCTGAGAGATGATGTAAGATGGTGGTAGTATAGAAAAGTAATTACCTTGAAAACATTAGGTAGAGTGTAGACATACATGTAATGTAATGTAATGTAATGATAAAGGGAGGTGAAAGAAGATAGATATAGTATACCTCTACTAGTGCAGCTTCTTTTCGTGGAATAGCTCCAACAATGGAAGGGGAAACAGCAACATCCCTAGCACCTGCAATCATGGCTGCTTCACTCCATCCCAACCTAATCTGCAAAAAGAAACACCCTAATTAATTGAGTATAGATAGCAGCAGTTATAATTCCTTATAACAGCAGTTTATTTGATAAAAAGTGCAGGAATGAATCCATCTTCCCTAGAAGAATAAACGATCCCTACGTTGCTAATAAAAATAATAATAATAATAACGCCCCCATTGAAATGCAAGGCAAGGCAAGGGAAGAGGAGGTGATGAATTACAGTAATGAATGAATTAATCCTGAACATTTAACCTAGCCAGGGATTGGGGAAAAACATTAGTATAAAAATGGATGAAGCAAAGGAGTAGAGTAAGAAGATATTGTTAAGCTACCACATGGTGGAGAGAGGCGGCTAGGACTCGAGATTGTTCTTGTTGGTAATTAGCCCTAGCTGCGCTTCTTCTTCCTGTTCCTGTTCCTGTATGAGTATGAGAGGTATGGTGATGCGTATCTCCTTGGGGGGATGAAGATGAAGATGAAGATGAAGAAGAAGATGAAGATGAAGAGGAAGATGAAGATGAGGATGAGGTTGATGTGTTGATATCAATGGGGTTTGGATGGGGGATTGGCGGTTGAGGAGGCGTTGTGGATGACAGAAAACGCAAACGAGGCGTTGGAATATCAGCACTCAACAATGAACGCTGAAGCAACCGTTTCGCTACCCATCGATGCATTGCAATTGCAGGGAATGGTGATGATCGATTCTTGCTTGCTTGCTTGCAACACTCATCTGACATATGTATGTATGTATGTATGTATGTTCACAAGTTACAACTAATTACACACACCATCCTTCTACTTTATCCGGATTACGAATTTCCTCATTCACTATCACATATTGTAAATTTGATACCTAACTTCCCTCACTTGTAACATAGACTCCCCATATGGTGACAATCAAAGTCTAACGCGATAGAAATTCCCGAAACCCAAAATATTTGGAAGGGGTATGGAATCGGGTATGAACTTAATTTTTATTTTTTTACGGGTATAAGATTGCATTGTGTACTTGTTTACCTGATGAAGAATATTCCTTTACCCCATTATATACTCAAAATTATTTTATTTTTAAATTTATATTACTTAATATTTATATTATATATAATTATATCTTCTTCTTTTTTTTAATTATTATCTTTTACTTAATAATTATGTATTATAAGCTATTAAGTTTCCTATCATACCATATATTATCTTGGTATAATAAAAACTTTTGAAATTAGATAGTAGTAATAGTAAAACATAAACAAAAAATTTCGACAAAGGTGCCCACGGACTATGTCCTGTTGGATGTATAACTCACATGTGGGTTCTTGCCCATTTCTGATAACCAACCTCAAACACAGTTTTAACCAAATTAACTAGGTAGTAGCTACAACAGTCTCATAAACTAACTAGTTTTCCATCATAATAAGTTAACTACAACAAAACACTAAAAGGCTCGTGGAAAATGGAAATATATATACTCCTGATATGGTATAATAACAATAACAATGTCCGGATCTTCTCGAACGCATTATCTATACGTTAAGCTTCATTAGAAATCATATCCACGACATACCTTCATTGAGATAAGTGTTATTGGTAACATAAATTATAGTTTAAGCACTAGTACTCCTAAAAAAGTAAATAAATTTTCATAAAATTTAAAACTACTAGGTATTAAGAAAAAAACATAACATTGATGACATATATTGTATAAAACTATAAATAGTGAAAATTGATGTTTATTGTTATTTAAACAACTTCATTAGCATAATCGGATATTAGATTTCAATTTCCTATGATAGTTTATAGCAAGTGGATGATGGCAGTTGATTGAAGCTTGTTATGAAGAATAAGATGGTGTTTGCTATATTATGCATGAACTATTGCAGAGGCGAGTATACACTATACATGCATGCAGCAAGCCATTTTGGCATAATAATCAAAATCAATCAATCACATGTGCATGATTCATTATTTGTTTCCACACGTACATACACAAGAATGAATTAATGAATTTTCTAATCTAAATGAAACAAGGCGGTCTAGTGAAGCCGAGGGCGCTCTCTCTCAGACACACCAGATGCATCGCGACCATGACTAGCTTGATCCGTCGCCTTCACCCCTCAACCTTAAACCTTTTTCTTTTTATGATCTCTCTTAGATACATTATGCATAAATCAATTATTCAACCATATCCCACCTCACTCAAACACTTACCTCTTCTATTCTTCTTATTGCTTCAGATAAGCTGATTCTCTCGTCAGGCTCGCTTTCTGTACAAGCCGCTCCGATATGAAGAATCTTCTCCATTTCCGACACAGAAGATGATGATGATATCTGTGGGTCGATCAGCTCTGTTCCTCTGTTTTCTGCAAGAGCCGACTTAACCCACTGGACAACATCCGTTCCGCCTTTTTGGTTATTGCTGCAATACTGGGATGGGTATTTCCCTGTCATGATTTCCAGAATGATGATGCCCATGCAATACACGTCGCTTTTTTGGTTAACTGTTTGGTTGAGTATAGCTTCCGGAGACTTAAAAGCAAACATGCATTGCACTGTTGGGGTATTATTAAGCAAAGGATAGAAAGCGTAATCACTAAGAAGCGGCTCATAGTCTGACCCAATTAGTACATTGCTCGACTTCAGATCCCCATGAGGCAACGGATACGATGCAAACTCTGTATGAAGGAAACCCATTCCACGCGCAACTCCTTTTATGATCTTTAACCGCTTACCCCAGTCTAGTTCTAGTTCTACATGGGATGTCCCACGCTCACCTGCAGTATATATCAACATGCATGCATGTATGTATAAGTTCAAGTTCAAGTTCAGCTCATGCATGTTAACAGAAAATAATCAGTATGTATATGCTTGATTTTACCATGTAAAACATAAAGCAAGCTTCCTCTGGGGACATATTCGGAAACCAACAGTTTCTCTTCTTTCCTGAAATGATATGCGAGTGGGGTGAGTATGTTTTGGTGCTTCAGTTTGGCTAGCTTCTTCATCTCCGCATCAAACACCTCTTTAGTCATCTGGTTCATCTCCCTCACCCTTTTCACCACCACGGACACTCCATTCCCCAGCATCGCTTTGTATGCAGACCCCAACCCTCCATTCCCAAGCACCTCTGCTGCAGCCTTCATCAAGTCTTGCAACCCAAACACCCCCCTCTCTTCGTTCACCATCACCAGGTCCCCCACCCCACCCACCCCTCGCCCAGCTATCTGGGACGGGGTTTTTTTAGATGCCACGGCTGCTGATGCATCTTTGCTCTCCTTAGTGCTGCTGCTGCTTTGAACGGTCTGCTGCTCGTTGTTATTAACGTTGTTGTTGGTACTATTGGTATTGGTATTGCTGCTGCTGCTGCTAATATTATTGTTGGAGTTGTTGTATGGTTTGGCACTAGTTGTGGGTTTTTTGGTGATGGTTGGGATGTTGACAACAGTTTCATCAATACCTCCCTTACCCAAAGGTCTCCTGTCTTCATCTATCTGATTGGCTCTGGCGAGAATGATCAAGATCAACAGAGCAACGACCACAATCATGATGATCCATTTGACAGATGATTTGGGTGGTTCTGTGGAGGGTTGTAATTGGTCTGGTGGAGTGGAAGGCTTACATTCTCTTGAGAGTTTGGGGCCACAGAGGTCAGCATTGTTCTGAAACACTGTGGCGTCAAACTTGTTCAAACTCTTGGGTATCTCTCCTTGTAGGTTGTTGTTGGAGAGGTCAAGGGTGGTGATGATGTCAGGTTCGATAAATGCAGGAATGGGTCCTGAAAACTCGTTGTATTCTAGATGGAGCTCCTTGAGGTTTGGCAATTGTCCGATGGATGTTGGGATCTGTCCGGAGAAGTTATTATGCTGCAGCCAGAGTTTCTTGAGGGAGCCGAGGGTCTGGAAGAAATCGGAAGGGATGAGGCCGGAGAACCAATTGCTACCGGCGTAAAAAGCCTTGATGGAAGGAAGGCGATTGATTTGGGGGATGGGGCCGGCGAGGGAGTTGTTGTGGATGCTAAGGGCTTTGAGGGCGTGGAGGGGCTCCAAGGCAGCGAGGTCGGGTTGGCCTTCGAGATCCATGTCGGAGAGGTTGATGGTGTTGATGAGGCCGTTGGAGCATATGATGCCAACCCACACATTGTTGGGGTCGCATGGGTTGGAGCCGTCGTCTTTCCAATTGTATAAAGCATCCGACTTTGTCAGGGATTCCTTGAATTGAAGGAGCGCACCAGACGGGGATTCTTGGGAGAGGCATGGACGAGGGAAGATGATGATGATGACGATGATGAAGAGCGGAGGAACGCGGCGAGGGCAAACAAGGGCCATGTTTGCTTAAGCCGGATCGATCGATCGGAGGCAGGCAGGCAGGCTGTTGTCTGTAGGAATATTGGGAAACCGAGAGGGGATGGGGGGGTGCTTCGCTTCAATTAGAAACTTAAGGTTATTAATGGTCGTGGGTGGTGGCCGGGCTGGGACTCTGGGCTCATGCTCATTCAATATCACATATCATGCTCCTCTTACACTCACAAACTAACAATCAACAATGGTTGGTGCCTAGAAACTGAAACTCAACTCGATCCGAATGTACAGTCAATCACATATATTCCGCTCGTGGTTCTAATTTACTTGACCTTGTCAAACTCAAAACCAATGCAACCAACATTTCCTTTTTATTGCTTTCATCCCTCTATACTACTACACTACTAGTAATCATCATCATGCATGTCCTAGCTACTAAACTATTAATATATATTTTTTACTCTAACAAAAGACAAATTAATCAACACTACAACGTCCCCTTCATCAATATGTAACTTTCTAAATAAGTGTGGTTGAAACTTGAAACGGAAATTCTTTCTTGTCAAATAAAACAAGTGATCAATGTACATATATGGGGTTGATATTCATATTATTTGTCCCTATTATTACCATTGTCCACCGATACTAAAATTAAAACCATTTATACGGTTGAGTTAAGTTTAGGGCCCATCAAAACTTAACCATAACCGACCATTAACTAGTAACTATATCATAACCACACCAAATTAATAAAAAACAGATATAACCGATGGTTTTGTTATTAGTCGGTCGGTAATGATTATGATTAAAGGTGTCCTATAACCGAAACCAACCCATTAATTATATGAATAATTATGTTTTGCTTTTGTTCCTGTTGAGTTGTCCTTGGAAAGATCCTAGCTATTATTGTCATCAAAGTTCATACTTCATAATTCCCTAAGGGGGACGGAGTCTTCCCGAATCCCGGTTTTTTCCATTTTCCAAAAAACAGCGACGCAGTAGTGTTCCCAGGTTTTCCCGGGTCAAAAACCCCAAGCACTACTTGATTTATATTTTTTTCCATCGATCTCTTAATAAATACGAATTATTAAGAACCGATAGCCACACGTATAAACAAATTTATATAACACGTGCCGGAAACTTTGGAGGAAAGATACTAAAAGATTTCAAGTCAATTGTTAGGGCCTTAATTGGGATGACACATGTATAATTTTATTTAAATATTTGTAGCCTTTATATGTTGACAAACAAGTAGACATTTAATTAATATCACATTTTTTAAATCTATTGAAAAGAAAGGTGATTTTAATTGAAGACGATACAAATTTAGTTTTACATGATGTTATGTTGGTTGATGTGTTAGTGTGTTTATAAATAACTTAATAATCTACATAACGTAAAATAAATTCCATGGTTCATACTTTCATGTTCTAGAAGATATTGTAAATATTGAAAAATAACCAATGTCATAAAACTGGGTTACTATTTATCGTGCATATTAATACGACTTTTTTTTATCATCAGATGCAATGGTTGAGGTTAGATTTGATCCTCTTACAATGTTGATTGAATGTTACTCCATCTAATATCATTAACGTATTATGTTTATATATTTGTAGGAGATGAAATGGTGTATTAAGCATGTGATTCTAAAATGATTCAATGAATAATTAAGTGACAACTAAGCCTATGATATTGGATATTTTAAATCGATTCATTATGTAAAATATAGAATACGAGTGTATAAATCTATGCACAATTTATAATGTACGTTAAAGCAAAATTTCAATATGTGCATTAATGCATAAATGCAATATGTGCATTAATGAATAATTGCAAAAGAGTCACTAGATATAAAGTCAAGAATGAATTTAAGATGCATCATAATTAATCAGTCACATCCTAAAAAATAAAGATGGTAATCATGGAAGAATTCTACATAAGAATAGCATGAATAGTTTGAATAGAATACAAGAAATGAAGTGCATTTGTAGAGGAAAAAGATTGAAATGCACTTGATCTTATTGTCCTAACACTCAACTTCAATTAACCTTTGTTTGCTTTATTTTGGTTGACTTCACACTAGTCTTGACCTTCTTTTCCTTCCCTCTTGACTTTGATGTCACCTGTTTTTTATTAGAAGCCTTCATAAACTTGTTCAGCCTCCTTAATAAGCTCATCCCTATGCAAGCAAGTAGGTTTAAAACAATAAGAGTAAATATATATATTTTAGTAGTATATTATTATTGTATGATTAGTTCTATAGTTTAGTGCATGCATCTAAATATAAAAGTGTATATATGCACTGTAAATCAACAATGAACACATGAAATAAGTAGATATTTGGATTCCACCTGAAATCACAATCTCAGGTTTCATGAAACTAATGAAAACTACACTGTAATTCAAGAAGATGACATTACATCAACGGTATACCCATAATCCATATTCATATATCAGAAATCAATAGGCATTACTATCACCTATCAATGCTAATGTGATGACTTATACTCTAATTCAAAACATGTTTAATACTTTAATACTCAATTCAAATTGAAATAACATGTATACAACATATTTTTGGTGACTTCTTGTTGAATCAATTTGAAATGATTTCTTTTTAACAATTCCTTTAATTTAACCCATATATTGTAGTAAATATATATTCTAGTGTATAACCTTTATAAATATATAAGAACAACAAATAGAAACAAACTAATAGCTTTATTGTATTGTACAATTAGTTCTACAATTGATAGTATGCATTCCAATATCCTAGTGCATTACTTAAATTTAACAATGCAAATATGTCATAACTAATAAGTATATGTTTGGATTCCATCTAAAATCACAAGTTCATGTCTAATAAATCTGCCTTGTAATCCATGAAGCCGACTTTCCATCACCGATATACCCAAAATCTATATGCTTAACTCAAAAACCAATATGCATTTGTATCATTTAACAATTCTAATGAAATGATGAATACTCAATTAATGCAGGTCATTAAGTGCCAATACACTACAAAACATGCTCAATAGTCAATTCGAATGCAAGGATCAATCTTAATTCTTAATCATTTAAGGAATTCACAAACTAAGTAGTTACAATATCTAAATTCCTACACATAATAGTGTATAATAAACAACACAAATAGTTAAAACAAGAAAAATTTTGAAACATATAAGCCAACAGTGTCAATGCCTAACCAAACTACACCTCATATTCATTGATTTATAACATGGTGTGATTTCAAGGTATGAAACCTAACAAAGTCTCTGTTATAAGAAAGAAATTACTACTAGGATACATTGATAGCCTTGAACAACAACATTAAATATCAATTAGGAAAACAATCCAAAATCATGTCAAAAAGAGATTCCAACCCTAGAGTTCACTATAAACAAATCTAAATAAAGCTTGGTAAAGAAATTTTCAGCCCTAGTTTTTTTATAAAAGCTTCAAAGTCATAAATTCAGATCATTACAAGAGACATACCTTTTGAGATTTTGCAAGGAAAAACCAATGACTCATTGTGAGGCTCAAAATTTGACTTAGGAAAGGAGGATAGAAGGCGATATGAGGACTTCGATGGTCTTCTGTTCTTCACATCAAAAGATGATATAATGGAAATTACTTGGCATTTGATGAAGACTTTGATGGTCTTCTGTTCTTAACATCAAAAGATGATATTATGGAAATTGCTTGGCGTATGATGATACAGAGGGTCTGGTGTTCTTCAAATCAAGAGATGATATGGGGGAATCTGCTTGTTGCTTGATGTTTCGATGGTCTTGTGTTCTTCAAATAAGGAGAGGAGGTTGTGGAATTTGTTCAAGGAGGAGCATATATATATATTATGTCCTTGATACTGTGAATGACGGTTTCTTAGATTGAAGTTGAAATACCAATTGTACCCTTGCACCTCTTTTAGCCGCCTAATTTAATTCGGATAAAATGACTTATTTGCCCCTTTTATTTATAGCCATTGACCAACATGATCTATGGTACTCATTAGTTCTTTTGGTTTTTTGCAAAAAAATAGTTTTCATTTGAAAGCCCCTCTATATATATATATATATATGTATATATATACACTTATATTCTATCCTATTCACAGGATCCGGGCAAGAGCAGAATATCTTGACAATCAAAACCCTTCAAAGCAATAGGCGGCTTCGGGAATCCATCCCGTATTATTACACAATACTACGTTACTCAATTAATTATCCCTCTCTCATGTTGTTGTCTACTCGTATCTCTTGTTGGCTTCGCTAATCCGTTAAGTGCCCGTGTTCCTTTCTTTGACTAAAGTTAGATAGATGTGTTTGTTATAATGTTATATTTGTTTCCTTAAAATTATATAACATGACTCACATTCATGTTCTTAGGGTTGATACCATGCCTGCCTAATGTTTCTAGTCGCAATCCTCTCCTCTCCAACTACAAAGCCAAGTTGAGTCCGAGCTCGAGCTTGACTAGTTTGTAGTTTTATTTATAATGCTCGAGCTAGACTAGTTAGAATTTTTTGTTTTTTTAACTTATCGCAAATAGCTTGCGAGCCACTTTACTTGTTTACATGTAAACTGTTAACGAAAATGTTCAATTTCTTAAAAAAACAAAAACATAAAAATTAATTCATTTTCAGCATTCATTTTCATTAAAATTTAACATAACATTAGTATGTTTCCAATGGTCTATAAAATTAGGGGCTTTATTAGATAGATTAAAAGGGGTTTTCCAAATTTATACTTTTTCTTTGAGTAGGATATTTATTCGTTTCAAAACTACTTCGTAGATCCCTACGTAAGTGAGCTCTTGCACGGTAAGTGGAACCGTCAATCCCAATGCAATTTCTTCCTCATGTACTTCTTGTTCAACTCTAGTAATTTTGCCTCTCATTTATGACTTAACTAATAACTACGTAAGTAGAGTGTTTATCTCACTGGATAAGAGACTTTAAGAGTGTTAAGTCAATAAGTGTTGTTTGAACGAATTTTTAATAAATCTGCAGGATGATAATTTACTTATTTGAACTATATTGTGTTAAATAAAATGTATTTGTTTGGGTTAATTACTGAATGACTGCATGAAATGATAAATAATTACAAAAGAAAAAAAATACAAAACATCATAGAAAATCCTAATTACACATTAATCCTTCAAACATCGTGAACACATACTAAAATCCAAATACAAATTAATACTTTGCGCACAATATTAATTTAATAATTTAAAATTAGTTGACTAGTATCTCATCACCCAAAGTAATTAATTACTCAATGCCTTGTGAGCTTCATTTATATCATGAACGAACTAGCCATCATTGTCTCCACTTTGTACTTTAAAAACACAGTGTTCTCATCGTAATCCATTAATAACTAATCATAATATTGCATTTTCTTATAAAATTATAGACGACGAAACAAGTAATTAATATTTCTTGTTGTATTGGAAATGAAAAAAGAGCCATTTGCTTTAAGATTAGAAATCTCACCTTCAAAACACCATATACACGCTCAATAATAATTCTAAGTTGTGCGTTGCCGGTTTCGTTTTTGAGCTTTGACTAGGATGCAAATATTGCTTGTAAATAATTATAGGTTATTTATTTATCGTTAATCTGCTATGAAATTCTGTTCTGATTTTCATTTTTCCGCTACATTATTCCATAATATTTGTTTAAGGATGCTTTCTTCACGTTCATGAAGTATCATTTCATGAACACATGTCTTGAGAAATATACATATATTTTTTAAAACCTTCTTGCTTTCAATTAATTCTAATCGTATTTTACCATTTCTTTAAACAATACAAATAGCAAAAAGAAACAAACTTGATTAACTAAAACGACTTTCATGAACCAGAAACATACAAGTATCACACACTAACAACATACAAACAACTTATAAACTAGCAACATCCAAACTTGATCAACTAAAACATCTTGAAATCAATATGCATGCAAAGTAAATACAACTTTTAATTAACTAGCAACATACAAATAGGTGATAAACTTAATTTCATGGAACCTTATAACTAAAATTAAAGTTATACAAGCGGGATGAATGGTCATCGCATGTTCAAGCAAGGATGGAGCTGTTGACAGTTCAAGCAGGCTGGGATGAAGGTTGTCGAAGGTTCAAGCAAGACTGGGGCTGCAAGAATGACTATCAAGGATTGAGGCCGCAAGAACGAAAATAGGGACTAGAATGGAAGAAACAATGGTGGTGAGGGTTTTTGGGGGTGGTTGCCCATTTTTTAAGGTGAATGGTACTTTATTAGGAGAAGGTAAACTTGTCCACTTATCCATTAAACACCCTAAATGAAATTCTCGTTGAGATAACATTTTATAAATCTATAAGTTCGTCTTGCACAACCAAATTAATAATATGTACTACTCATTAACTATGAAAAAACACATCGTCTCATGTTGGTTAATATTTTATTTTTAATTGTCCAACCTTGGGTGGTATTGTTGGACTCATTATCAAACGATATTGTAATAATCTTGTTATTTAATCT
Source organism: Flaveria ramosissima (assembly GCA_025215565.1). Lineage (NCBI taxonomy): Eukaryota > Viridiplantae > Streptophyta > Magnoliopsida > Asterales > Asteraceae > Flaveria > Flaveria ramosissima. The sequence continues at coordinate 39,281,475 of CM046042.1, forward strand.
AAAAGTATTAAGTTCATGGTTTGAAATTTTATATAGATTTTTCATCGGTATGTGATATGCTTAAAATTATACATGTTAATAATGGATATTGTCTCTTGTTTTGAATGCTTTTTGATTAATTAAAGGTTTACATGATTGAACCTTTTGGTTAATGGGTTAACCCTTAAACGTAGTAGCCCTTTGTTCAGTCCTTCCTCGAACAATCAATCCATCTGATCCCTCCACCTTCACATATCCTCTCATGTGTAATTCCTTGGAGTTGATGGCTGCAATGACCTCCTCCATTGATAAACCGTCTCTGCCAAACATCAATGTGTCTACAAAATGCTTGTAAAAGCGTGACAAAGATGACAGGAAGATAATTGCTCTATCTTCATCATGAATTTCAACATTAATATTCTCAACATCAAGGATTATCTTTTTAGATTCATTTATGTGATCTTCTAACGAGTTTCCAGATTGCATTTGAAAAGTGTACAAACGTTTCTTTAGTTACAATCTATTAGCTAAAGATTTACTCATGTACAAACCTTCCAATTTGGTCCATACGCATGCAACCCTGGTTTCCTTTGAGACATTTCTTTCAACGTGATCACCCAAACTCAAAATGATCGTAGTGTGTGCTTTCTCCATCACTTCGTTCTTTTATTTATCAGTTAGAGCTTCAGGTAGTCGATCCTCGCCCTTGAAAGCATCCACCACACCATGATGAAACAACGTGCCCTTATTTTCAATTTCTACAGACTGAAGTCATTTCTCCTATCAAACTTTACCTTGTTGAACTTTGCAAATTGATTCTTGAATCTTCAAATGAATTCCACCAATTCAAGAGACTGAGCCAACAAGGCTTTAATACCAATTATTAAACTATGATTGAGGGATCAATCAAAACTGGAAAATCACAACAAGAATGAATAAGCTTTCATTGAGTATGAAAAATCAGATTACAACCAAGGATATGGTCAAGTGAAAAATAATTTTCACCAATTTAGTCCCTAAGCCGTTAACCAAGATTAACAACTCATATTACAAAGTTTACACATAGTACCCCTCAACTATAAAAGACTAACATAAGAAGAACAAACTTAAAACCAATAGCCATCTTTGAGTTTCAATCACTATCTAGAACACCCCAATCAGAATGAACTCTTATATGCATTGGTGGTTGTCTAGGTTGGCCCTAGACTTGGTTAGCTGGAAGGGTTGATGATGGAAAGCTGTTATCAACAATAAATTTTTGTTGTCGGTGTGATGAAGATTGTTGTCTACATTCTTGTGTTTGTTGTAGGAGGGGAAACTAAGATGACTTAGGTGTGTTTTTTGTTTTTCTAGAGGTAAAATATCTAAAGTCAACAGATCATATCTTCAGACATCTATAAAATAAGAGGTGGACCAAACCTCTGCAGTCTGTAAAAAGAAGATTGTTTGGGAAACAAACAGTCTGCGGATCCTCATGTCTGCGTGTGGTCTACGGGCTGCAGATAGAAGAGGCTTCACAGATGTTTTTTTAGAAAAACAAACACCACCTTGCTAATGATACAAGATGTTGTAATTGTTGTTGTTGGGCTATTGTTGCTCTGAAAAGCTTGGTTGCCTCAGTGATAGGTTATGTTGCAGTACATGTTGCAACTGTGTTTGCTGGAAGTGGCAACTTGGCTGTTCCATATAATGCTGAAATTTAGCGTCCTAGGATACAGACGAAGCCTAATCAAAAAACTATTATTGGCTAAATTAGGCACAGATATATGATATATACAACTCGATCTTTCAATAATATAATATGCTGTAAATGCAAACTCAAACTTAAACATAAATGATGATGTATGGTGGTCTTGTGCGCGATTTCAACTAGAACAAACGCAAAAACAAAGGCATTGATTATGCAACTTAACATTGATCAAGTTAAACAAGTAAAGAAATATTTGCAGGTAGTAAAGTTTTTCCGACCCATACTACTGAGCTATAGATGATTCTTAATGAGTATTTTTGTTCTGTGATGTCATACTATCAAGCTACAAAGGATTCTTAATGTATTGTTGTGACGGGAAGCACATAAATTGTGGATTGATGTTTGAATAACAAACGAGCCTCTCAAAATCCGTTTCCTAGATTTATATCACTTGGAATCCTCTAAGGATGCAAGATAAAGGACCGATACACCTCAAATGGGTCATGCATAGTATGTAATTGGGGTGGTCCCGTGACCTTACAACAATAGGCGAATTTGCCCAAATTTCCAACAGTAATGATACATGGAAATGGGATTAAGACCATTCGAAAACTACTCTATCATACTACTTCAATGGATAATTGTTAGTTAGATCTTCAACTGAAATAAATGGCTACTCCTAAAAGTAAACATTTTTGTTTGGAGAGGCGAAAGGGGTTGCATCCCAGCCCTTCTTACTTAGCAAAAGAAGGAACGTTCCTGTTACGTCCCTTACGTGTCTGTTTTGTGGCGATGAAGATGAGTCGGAGGAACACTTATTTATCACGTGTTACTTTGTGGTGATTTTATGGCAACACATTGCCAATTGGTGTGGAATTCCCTCAATTTTCGCGTTCTACAATTCGTGATCTTTTCAAGCTTCAAAAGTACACCAACTTCGACCCAGAGTGGGTCAATCAATTGTGCAGATTGCATGCTGGACGATATTGAAGGCAAAAAGTGAACTCCTTTGCTCAAACAAACAAGTTACGAAAGCTAAACTAACGAAAGAAGTAAAGACAATTGGATTTCTTTGGCTAAAGAATTGAATCAAGCGAGACTTTGTTCCTAGGAGGGGTCACATTAATGCAATTTTAATTTGGAAAGCATTGTGTATATTTGTAATGTGGATTGTATATTGCATTATCTAGTTCATTGCAGGATGTGCACCTTTAATTTTCGTTTCAATAATAATTCTACGGGCTGTTAAAAGATTTTTGTAATAACACCATGTATTAATAAATAGAGATCGAGGGGACTTTTAATTTTGTTTTATAATATAATCTAAACTCATCTTTCATAGCATACCATAAAGATCACTTTCAGCGACCGCGCGAGGAAGAGATCACCGACATACAGATGCATGAAAATAAAAAAATAAAAGCCTACTTTTTAAAATAAAAAAAAATCCCTGGCTATTGATCCGTATGAATGCTTTGAGCACATTAAAAATAAAATAAAATTCACGGTGCTCGTCATGATGTATGTATGTATGTATACATGAACCAATATGTATATTTATTTATATAGTACGTTATCGGTACTAGTGTAGTTAACTCATAAATGAATGATTCACAACATAATTAAGATAGACGTGTTTGGTTCTTTGTCTATCTTGCACAACAAATTACAAAAGAAGCAGCAGCTGTGTTTGTGTTTGATTAAAGTGTCTGAAGCAACTTCAAGGTCTCATCTATGTGCTTCTCAGGCTGAAACTGATTGTTATAGATAAGCTGAACAACTCCATTCTTGTCAAGAACATACGTCTGTCGACCAGGCAACGTACCAAAGAGATCAGACGGAACTCCCCACTCTTTTCTCACTTTGTTACCCTCATCACTCAGCAACGTAAATGGGAGCCTGTATTTCTTTGCAAATGCCTACATAACAACACTCAATCACAACATTAACATTAAATAAACATAATCTTACTACCATAATCATTTCAAGCTACGTGATATATATGCTTTTGCTGCTCCATTTTTTAATCGTTTATTATCAACAAATTAAAGGATATATAACCGCATGTACAAGCATCCATCCTACTATTACCAATTAAGCATGCAACAGAATCATTGAACTTGTGCCATTTATTTTTATTTTATTTTTTTATAAACCTGGTGTTGGACTTGATCCTAATAGGATGTTAGAAGTCAAATTTCTGCACAGTTTTGGTGTCCTAAAGTTTGATATAGTGTCTTTTATTTGGTAGGAGATTGGTTTTGATATAGGTATATATTTTGGTGGGTAAGTATATAGTAAGTTATGGGTTTATTATAGATAGATAGATAGAGGTAATGGGCAATGGGCAATGGGCAATGGGAGGTAGCAGAAGAGAATGGGATTTAGAGCGACATAATGAGGAGAGGGTGGTGTTAGTATACCTTGTGTGATGCTGCGTCATCACCGCTGATCCCAACAACCTGGGCTCCTGCTTTCTTGAATTTTTCATACGAGTCTCTGAATGCACATGCCTGCACACAAATTACATTGAGATATGAAATCACAAGTAGGCGGTTGAATAAAGAAAACATATATTAATTATTCCCATAATATCAATTAGTTCAGAGCACCTGTTTGGTGCAACCAGGGGTTTCATCAGCAGGGTAGAAGTAGACGACAACAGGCTTGCCTTTGAATTTGGAGAGGCTCACACTCTTACCGTCTTGATCTTTAAGTGTGAAGGACGGGGGCACGGACCCTTTGTTTACCTGAAACCACCAGAATGACAGTATTATGATGATGATCGATTTATCATTTATGACCAAGGTAATGTAATGTACCTTAGCAGCTGAGACAGTGAGGGGGGTCTTGCTGCTCAAACAAGAAGAAGAAGAAGAAGTAGAAAGAGGGATGATAGAGAGGGTGAGGCCATGGAAGTGGGATCTGAATGGAGTATTATTATTATTATTATTGTTGATAGCGTAGGAGGAGGAGGGGTTGTGTTGTTTAGGGGCCGCATAAGCATTACAGGCAGGGAGGGAAGAAGAAAGGAGCTTAGCCATTTTTTACTTACTTGAATGAAAGATAGGACGATGATGATGATGATGAGAGACACCCCATACATATCTTTAAGGTTGAGATTTATGCACCGCAGATAGATTTCTTGGTTGACGTGGATGCAACTGGATCACATGACGGATGCTTGTACTTGTCTCCCTCACCATTCTAACAAATCAAAACTAAGCAAAATTAATTACCCATTTTTACCATTTCTCTTTACAATACTAACTATTCACTTTAAAGTACGTATTCATTCAATCAACTAGTCGATTACCAACAATGCAACATTTCTTATCTTAATCGTATTCATCTAATATTAATTGTTTCACATCCATCACTATTTCAACCACTTGGCTTAAAAATTTATTACTTCATTCAATGTAACATATCAAACTAGTAACAACATCAGAGTTTTTTTTGCTAAAATGATGTTTTAAAAGTGTATTTTTAAAAGTATTTACTAGTTAGGTGTAGTTTTGAAAAGTATTTACCAAAAAGGAGTTGTATTAGAAATATTCCCCAAATGGATGTATTTTTAACAATTTTCCGTACTCCTCATTATCTTGTAATTCTCATTAAACAATCCTTTATTTTTTAACAAACTCGTTATCTTTTATTTATTTATATTCTCTAATCAATTAATCTCAATACACTTCTTGTTTCGTTTTTTCAAACAACCATATAACATTTCTATTGGATATCCAAATGATATAAGGATTTGAAAAGATGTACACGCACATTATACCATACATTTTAAAGAAACAAAGTCAAATACTAGAGTTTTTTTTCATAATGGTGCTTCTCAAAAACCAAAATAATAATGTCAAACAAACTTTAAACTAGATTAAAAAAATAAAATGCCACAAAAGTCAGAAACTCGACCCATCTAGATATCATTATCCCTTCGTCTAGGCTTAGAAAGACATCTTGCTAGCTTTTTTCTTTTCTTTACTGTCCATTCCATTTCGTAGCCTTGTTGAACGAGGACGACCCTTTTTATCTCGTTTAAGATCTGAATTGGGAAGCAATTTTGCAATAAATGATGTTTGTGGCCAGTATGCTTCATGAGGGATCGGGAAAAACTTTCATGACCAAGTAGCAGTATAATTTATAATTGGGTAACATTTATGAACATATTGCCAACTTTCCAAAGAAAGTTTGGCACAAGCGCTCAAACATGAGAATATGGATACTTAAATAGCTTCCACTTACCACATGTGCAAGTTTTTTGTTGCAAATCAACTACTTGGACATTTCTTCCTTTATGAGTCACCACCTCAAATAATCCCTTCTCTCGGTTAAAAGACCTCAAAGAGTGTGCACTAGCTTTTGACATTAAAGCTACTTGTTTTGCAACAACATGAGGAGTATATACATCTCCATTAGCTTGAGCCTTAGATCCCATAGGACGTCTCACATCAAAATAGTGTACCAATCTGTAAAATGTAAGTTGAACACATGATGTTATTGGTAAAAAACAAGCACCTTTAAGTACGCTGTTAAAAATTTCTGACAAATTTGTAGTAAGCATGCCAAATCGTTTTCCACCATCATGTGCAAGTGTCCATCTATCAAGTGGATGTCTCTCAAGCCGCTGGCGAGCTTGTGGATTTATCTTCCTAATTTCTTCCATGATGGAATTAAACTTTCTAATTTGATTCTGACTCCCAGCACGGTAAGCTAAAACTTTTAATCGGGAGTTGCAAAACTTATCATGAAAGTTGTTGATAAAATGCCTTAAACAGTACCTTGAAAAAAAACTTAAAAGTGTGAGTTGTAAAATCAATATGATGAACATTATGTAAACAAATGTTTTATAAACAATACATGTGAATATACTTTATTACTTTTCCAATACCAACTGATGGATCTCTGCAAGTTACTTTAATGTGTTGGTGTTGCTTATCAATAGATGTTGCATGAAAGATTTGATTGATCAACTAATCAAATTGTATTCCATAGTGAACCTTAATTACTTTATTCGGAGGTTTATTATAACCAACTCCTTCCGGCAAATCACAAATCTTTCCACTCCAATAGCATAATAATGTAACAAAGTTTGGTGCCATACTAAACATCAAACAATGATAAACATTAGTTAAGCTATTTGATAATCTTATAAAAACTAAACTGAAAAATAATTACACATTTTTATTTAGTTCTAACCCAAAGAAACAAATGATTTGCAATGCTAAAATTCATAATGTAAAAAATATGATTATTCTTGGCCACAGTTAGTCTTTTGAACTCAAACATGATTTCACAATGTAAAATATAATCCAAAAGTATATACAAAATCAAATACACTAGAACATGATGATTCAAATTGAATCAACTAAAGTGCAAACATATAATGCAAAAACTTGATACCATATCAAACATATATTATGAAATCAAACACACCTAAGAACAATGGTTCTTTCGAGATGCCTAAATCGAACAAAACGAACAAATTGGAGAGAATCGTTTGAAATCGATGTGTAGTCGGACAAAATGATTGGTGTTCTAATGAATATGGAACTGAAATCGTTGAAAGTGAGTCGCAACTAGACCACACAATTGATCTTCTGTAGAAAATTAGACGACATAATGGAGATTAAGTTTTTTGATGTTTCGGAAGAGAGGGGGAGAAGTTGTTGTGCAACATTCACGTAGGATATTCTGTTTCCTAATCTATTTTTGTGTTTTATTTCTTTTTAAAAATAAAGATTAAATGTGTTTCAACGTAATTGGTAAATATTTTAAAAAGTCCACCTAATTGGTAAATAGTTTTCTATAAAACACCACTTTGGCAAAAAAAAGTCAACAACATCACTATGTTGAAACCCTTTAGACTTCTCTTGATTTTTCATATCATCTTTAGAGCATTCACAACCCATTATTTATTTTTATCCATATAATTACATTAAAAATCATTAGTTTTTACCTATCATTTTTGATTAAATAATACTTTTTATATCTTTACTATTAATTTTTCTTTCTCCTCCACTCACAACCACTTAAAATATACTAAAAACATTATAGGGTTTTGAACAGTGTTTCTTATATGACCATATCATATAATATAAGGAATACACTCACATAAATTTAAAGAACGGGCTATGAATGCTCTTAGGCATACTTGGAAATTAGAATTCATTTCTCCCTTATACACCAACCATTTGGCAACTAACATTATATGATAGACTAATATATGGTTATGACATTTAATAATGTTGATGCTTGGTATGTTATAATGTTATAGACTAAGGGGCTATTTGATGCAGATGACTCAGTAATATCTGACCCAATTAGAAGTTCTGATTGAGACTGCATTTGACTGAAACTTAGCTGTTTGATAGTATCTACTGACAATGCTGAATGATAAAATCCCAAAATCTTATTTCTCCCAATTCAAAGTTGATCCACATAAATTCACCTTCATTTCAACCCTCAAATCTTATTTCCCCCAATTCAATTCAATCACCTTCAATTCACCCACCACACCACCGTCGCTGACCACCACACCACCGCCACCGTTACCACCAAGGGGAGCCACGACCGGAGAAGGGGGTCGCGCAGGAGAAGGGGCGAACACCGTAGCTGACCACCACACCACCGCCACCACCACCAAGGGGTGCCAAGGCCGGAGAAGGGCATCGCGCAGGAGAAGGGGCCACCACCGTAGCTGGCCACCACACCACCGCTACCGACGACCACCGTAGCTGACCTCCACACCACCAACGCAGGAGAAGGGGGTCACGCGGGAGAAGGGGGGACACGCAGGAGAAGGGGCGACGGCCGAACGTAGGTCGCGTAGGGGAAGGGGGATCGGCGCAGGGGTGGGGTGGGTCAGCATTATGAAAATTCAGGTCCGGGTCAAATGTTTTGACCCGATTAGCTTAGGTTTTACGCACATCAAACAGGCTGACCAGCTGACCGGGTCAGTCAGTCAGCCGGGTCAGCCGAAATCAAAAACCCCCTAATACATGTGTGCATATCTGAGACTCCTGCTTAGTAGGATTGTTAGGGTTTGGTATGTAAAGTTACAAGTTTACTTCACATGGCATGTGATGAGTGGTACAAACTCTATGTGTATCTATGTTGCATCATAATAATATAAGTAGTTATCACATGGAAAAACTTGAAGTAGTTAGTTATTTAATGACTTAAAATGTACAAGTTGGATGTTATTGTGGATTCATAAACCTTAATTAAATGACATAAATACCCATGTGTTAACATCTCATATTTAGCAACTAAGTTAGATACCCGTGTGTCACACGGGTGAAAATAAAAAATCTATATAATAAATAGTATATATGTATAAGTTAATATATTTTATAGATAAGACATCAATGAATCAATAACATTATTATACATACACACGCACACACACACACACACACACACACACACACACACACACACATATATATATATATATATATATATATATATATATATATATATATATATATGTAATATATACACATATATATATATATGTAATATATACACATATATATATATATGTAATATATACACACACACACACACACACACATATATATATATATATATATATATATATATATATATATATATATATATATATGTGTGTGTGTGTGTGTGTGTATATATATTGAATATATACACACACACACACACACACACACACACACACACATATATATATATATATATATATATATATATATATATATATATATATATATATATATATATATATAGGGGAGGGATCTAAGAAAACCAAGAAGTTTTGAGAAAACCAAGAAAACCAAATGTAGCCAATCACAATTTTTCATTACTTATTTATATTTATTATTTTCAAAGGGCGTTTTAGTAATTTGTTATATAACATATTAATAGTAAATATCCATTTGACTAAAATCCCATCTTTTTCTCCCTAATTGAACAAATTAAATCACTTTACAGAGTTTTTGAAAAACTAATCCATCAAACAATTAGGTTCTTAAAAAATCATTTTTTTATTTGTTTCTACAAAACCTATTTCAAAAAGTTTCAATCGATTCTAGCATTAATATGTGGATTTGCTCAAGAAGGTAATTGCTTTTTGTTTCATTGCTTTTTGTTTCTTTTCAACTGAATGAATCGACTCAAGAAGAAAAAACTGATATGAAGTTCAACAAGAAAGGGATTTTCATGTAATCAAGGTCAAAACTTAGTCATGGTGATGCAATCAAGTTAGAGGCTAGTGAAAGAAAGAAGATGAAATCAACAAAATGGATGAAATCAAGTCTTAGAATATGTTCTCGATGAAATCGATTAATAAACGGGTTCATGAGCACATCATCGTTGCTCAAGAAACCAACAAAATCGATTGATTTTCTTCCCAACATGGATGATAATGAAAGGAAGAAGATGGAGACATGTTTATATTACTTGGGTTACATATACGTAACTTGGGTTACATATATGTACCCAAAAGATCTTTAATTCTATAGTTCGTAACTTTTCTTCCTATATTTTCTTTTTTAGTTTTTTTATTCATTTACATATAAGTAAACATCACACTTACATATATGAAGATATGCTTACATATACGTAAGCATATGGATTATATCTACATAACGATCATATATATGACTGGTGGTGGTTACGTATATGTAATCAAGTATACAAAAGATTACAAGTATGTAAAATGTGATGGCTATTGGGGCACAACATGTGATTTGCAACAAATGTTGGTGATTGGCTACGTATATGTAACTAACTTGTATCTTTATGTATGACCTCAAAACGACAATGAAGATGAGTTAGTTGATAATAATATGTAAATGAAGTCAATTGTTGATTTTTTAAACTTAATGTTTGAGAGAGGAGATAGGAGAGTAAATGTAGGAATTTTAATGGTGGTTACTAAACCTAACATTTTTTTGTTCCATGTTTACCCTTATGTCACTAATATTATTTGTTTGAATTATAAATTATTTACTAAAATGCCATTTTGTATATCAACCATTGATTAAATAGATCAATGGTTTAGATTTAGTTTTTTTGGTTTTCTAGTAAATTATAGTTTTCTTAGGAACCCTCCCCTAGCACAGTACCCGCGCGATGTGGCGGGCGTAAAAAAGTTTAAAATCATTAAATAGTTCAAAAGATCATTGATACATTAAATTAATACACGAATAAACAAATATAACTTTTAAACATAAGAATTTAAGAAAAAAAATCGATACTCATTTTATTCAATGGTAAAGTAATCTAATCATGATGAGATCAGTTTAATCGAAATGCTCGCACATCTGACTGCTCTCGGCTATGTTGGCCCACCACCATTCATCATCCGGAGGAAACCCATGAACATCCGCTATTTCTTGTTGATTGACCGCTACATCTTATGGACGTGGGTTTTCGAAATTATTCTTCACTTTGACAAAATCGTCAGTAGCTACATCAGGTTTCAGAACTGAAAATACAATATCGATTAGTGATTGGGATCATGTGCTTAACAACAATGTCGTGCAGATTGGGATGTCGTAATTTGTTGTAATCTCAGCACACACGACCTTGTCATAATGGTCAGGATTATTGATTTTGTCTTGGGCATGCATGATAAAGAGGAAATGTGCATGCGGCAAACCACGTTTCTAAAATTTAATGACGTAAACATATGCCTTAACATGACCGAGTATATGCTTTTTGAATAGATGATCCTTAAGCTCATCTAATCGAGCACGAAACACTCTAAAACAAGATCAGGACGATCTTGTGCAGTTTGGCCAGGTTTTAAATTATCACATATCTCTGGCCACTGAGGATTACACGTCATCGTTAGGAATAAATCAGGTTTTCCGTCATCTTGAACTAAAGTCATAGCATCTAAAAACCGACACCGCATATCATGAGGCCCTCCAATTAAAGATGCAAGCAACACAACCTTTTGTCTGAGCCTACTAGGATGAACCTCCCCGGCATGAACACAATCCACAATACCTTGATATAAATAAGCTCTTATCTATCGTTGATTGTTTTCAAAATACTGTAAGCTTGATGTCTCAATCTTTATGTAAATATCCACGACAAACTACTTTAGCAATCTACCACCTAACAAAATCACATTCTCTTCCGGAAGAATTTGAAACTTGTAACAGTATACTCTCGCATAGCTAGAGTTGTCCTAGCATTTTGTGGGTTAGTACCTGCATACAATAAATTCATAAAGTAATTACTACATTAGACTGCATCGAACTTCTGGGTATTAATTAAGTGTTAGTCATTTGATTAATTAGGAAAAATCTTGGCACCTTCATTGTCTTCGTCGATGTTGTCTTGACGATTATTAACTTGATTGGTTGACACTACTGCACGTTGTATGTCAGGATGCCAACCAGACTCACCATTAGGAAAAAATAGAGGATAACATAATAGATCGTAACACCCAAAGTACGGTTGAATAGTTTGACTACAATCAGACTTGCCATACACCACAATACTTGTTTTGTAGGAAGTGTGTAAGGCCCCGTTCCCGGAGACCTCACAGTTGGTCATTCACAGCATTAAATACATTAAACGTTATAAATTTACAAACTTAAGCAGCGGAATCATTTTAACAAAAACCATTCATTTTATTTCATTAAACCCTGTTGTTAAGCAATACACTATTGTTTGATCGAATACAAAAAAACTGTTTAATTGCATTACAAAACAACAGAAATAATAGTTATGAATGGATGTCAGTCTTTCCCTGCCGAGTAGCTTTACCCTCGTGCCATCCTCAGCAATAATTACCTGCCAACTGAAAATGTATAAAAGTCAGCGTTGCTGAGTGAGTTCTAGTTTTATAGTAATAAAATACTTTCTGTATGATGTATATGAAAATACTCTTTTCTTTTAAAATACAACTCTTTACTGTATATGCGAGCACGCATTAACTATATGAACAAATACTGTTCGTTCTCTTTACTGTATGCCTTGTTTACTTTGATTTTTTTTATCTTTATCTTTCACTGTCTGTATGGACCAATGAGCAATACCCCAACTATATGCGCGATGGAAAACGGGTGATGGGGCATCTATATCCCTCGAAAGGGGTAAACTATATCCCTCGAAAGGGTCAACTGTATCCCTCGAAAGGGTGCTGTGTACTGTATACAAGGCCGACCCAATCACCCAGGGTACGCTACAAGGGTCCTGCCAATCTCCAAGACTGGCTCTGTGTGCATAATAGGATAGCTAACCCGTAGCACAGTTGAGCTAACGACAACACGATCGTGTACCTCCTATAATCTTGCAAGACTTGTTAACATTTTATTAATGTTCCTCTTCTTTTCTTTATTGCTCTTTCTCTTTATTATTACAATATACTTTACGTTACGATAATAAACATACCACGGAAAGTCACATTCTATAGGTAGTAATAATAATAGTAATAATAATAATAAGGAACAATCATAAGAAAATCATAATCAATCATAATCATGCATGAAACCCATCATTAATAAGCCCTAGTCAACCCTCGGTCAAAACCCTAAAGTCACAGACTCCCAAACATTCTGTATGAAATTCTAAGGGTTTAGGTGCATGGCACTATTTGGGCGCATGGGCCCTGTTTAGGCGTATGGATACTTAGGCGCATGGGACACTTCAGGCGCATGGAAACTTAGGCGCATGGACACCTAGTCGCATGGCCATTCGGACGCATGGGCATTATTGGGGCGTATGAACCATCCAGTAGCATGGACACTTAGGCGTATGGATCACTCAGGCATATGGGCCACTTAGGCGCATGGGCCATTCGGACGCATGGGCTATACTTAAAACATTTCTAAGGTAATCTTAGGCGCATGGGCTACTGTTTAGGCGCATGGATTACACTTAATTCATTCTATGGCATTTTCAGGCGTATGAACCTTCTGTATATCATGTTCCTAGTATGTTTTCAAACCCAATCATCAAACCCATCTGTTCTAAACTTAACATGGCTATTCTAAACATGAACAATCTATAAGCATTCATTTATCAACATTTAACATGCAAAATACATACGGGTAAACATACATAAACTTGTAAAAACGTTTTAAATACATTTTCAGCCCCAAAGATGTTTAAAACAAGTAGAAACCAGGGTCTAGAACTCACCTGATGCAACTTGGGTGTTTCTTCCTTTCTAACCCGCTTGCAATGAGTTCAAACACCTAAAAACAACACCACACACACACACACCCGAGCACATACACAACACATAAGTACATAAGCATATAACCGGGATAAAACCCGTTATAAACACATAAAAACCACGAATTCTTACCTTGAATTCGACTTCTCTTCTTCTTCTTTTTCTTCAGCCGAGAACTCCTCTGCTCTCTCTCTAAAACCGAAGAAAGATGATGATGTGAAGTGAGGGTGGGCGGCCATGCTCACCTTTACACCAACTTTTTCAAAGATTTGTCCTTTTGGACACTTTTAGTCCCTCTACTTGGACTTTATTGCTTTTCTTTCTTTTATTCTTCATTTCTTGTCTTTTTAAAATAACGGGTGTTACAAGTCCACCCCTCTTATATAGGTTTCGTCCCCGAAACCTGTTATTCCTCAAATAGACGAGGATAATGCTGCCTCATCTCCTCCTCAGTCTCCCACGTAGATTCGGATCCCTTCCTGTGCTTCCACTGTACGCGCACAAGAGGAACCACTTTATTCCTCAGCCTCTTCTCTTTTCTATCGATGGTTGCCACTGGTTGCTCCACATAATTGAGCGTTTCGTCTACCTCGATATCTTCCAGTGGAACAATTATGTCTTCATCAGCTAAACACTTTCTCAAATGAGATACATGGAATGTCGGGTGAATCCCACTTAACTCATCCGGTAATTCCAACCTATAGGCCACCTCTCCTACTCGAGCAATGATTCGGAAAGGGCCTATATATCTTGGGCTCAACTTGCCTCGTTTCCTGAATCGGATGATTCCCTTCCAAGGTGAGACCTTCAACATAACCCGGTCACCCACCTGGAACTCGATCGGTCTGCATCGTTTATCGGCATACGACTTCTGTCTATCTTTGGCTGCCTTCATGAAGGCTTTAATCTTTTCGAGCTTCTCGGTCGTAGCCTCGATTACCTCGACACCTCCCAATTCTTTCTGCCCAATGTCTCCCCAACATACGGGCGTCCTACATCTTCTACCGTATAGCATCTCGTATGTTGGCATGCCAATACTGGCATGATAACTGTTATTGTACGAGAATTCAGCTAAGGGTAAGTGGTCATCCCAACTTCCCCCAAAATCAATCACACATGCCTGAAGCATGTCTTCCAATGTCTGAATGGTCCTTTCTGACTGACCATCAGTTTGGGGATGATAGGTCGTGCTAATGTGTAACCTCGCCCCATGGCGTCGTGGAATTTCTTCCAAAATTTGGAGGTAAACCGGGTGTCACGATCAGACACGATGGACACCGGCACACCATGACGAGCTACAATCTCCTTGATGAACAGGTCAGCCAACCTTTCGGATGAGTATGTCTCGCGGATCGGTAGGAAGTGAGCACTCTTCGTCAAACGGTCAACTATCACCCATATGGCATCGTACCCTTTCGGGGTACGCAGCAGCTTCGTAATGAAATCCATGGTGATGTGCTCCCACTTCCATTCCGGTATATCCAAAGGTTGAATCTTCCCATACGGCTTTTGATGCTCGGCCTTCACTTGTAAACAAGTAAGGCACTTACTCACATACTCCACCACATCACGCTTCATACCCGGCCACCAATAATCTTTCTTCATATCCTGATACATCTTCGTGGCACCAGGATGAATGGAGTATCGAGTCTTGTGAGCTTCATCCATAATCTTCGCCCGTAGATCCCCAAAACGAGGAATCCCAGTCGTCCATATCGAGTTTTAACACCAAGTGTGTTTACACCCAGTTCTCCAACCAGACCTCTCATTCTTTCCGAGTTAAGATGATCTTCTTTCAGCGCCTTATCTTGAAACTCTTTGACTTGCTTCATCATATCGGAGGTCATGATTAGTTGATAAGCTTTCACCCGAATCGGCTCGGGCCTCTCTTTTTGGCTAAGGGCATCAACCACCACATTGGCTTTGCTCGGATGGTAATGGATTTCGCAATCATAATCCTTTATAAGCTCCAACCATCGTCTCTGCCTCATGTTCAGATCCTTCTGCTCGAAGAAGTACTTCAAGCTCTTGTGGTCAGTGAAAATGGTGCACTTCGTCCCGTATAGATAGTGCCTCCAAATCTTTAGTGCGAAGACCACTGCTGCTAACTCCAGGTCATGAGTAGGATAATTGACCTCATGCACCTTCAGTTGTCGGGATGCGTAGGCTATCACCTTACCTCGCTGCATCAACACGCAACCCAACCCTGAGTAGGAAGCATTTGAATAAACCACCAAATCCTCGCTTCCTTCGGGTAATGACAAGACAGGGGCTTGGGTCAATCTTGCCTTCAACTCCTCAAAAGCCCTTTCTTGCTCTAGACTCCACACGAACTTCACATCCTTACGGGTCAACTTGGTTAGTGGAGAAGCGATCTTGGAAAAGTCTTGGATGAATCTTCTGTAATAGCCCGCCAAATCCAAGAAACTACGAATCTCGGATGGCGTCTTTGGTGACTTCCATTGCATCACTGCCTCCACCTTTGCGGGGTCTACCATAATCCCCTCGGGATTTATCACATGACCTAAGAATTGAACTTCGCGCAACCAGAACGCGCATTTGGAGAACTTGGCATATAACTTCTCCCTCCTTAATGTCTCCAATACTTCCCGAATGTGACCGACATGTTCTTCTTCGGTCTTCGAGTAGATCAGAATATCATCAATGAACACAATCACTGATCTATCCAACATTGGCCGGCACACTCGATTCATCAAGTCCATAAAGGCAGCTGGCGCGTTAGTTAGACCAAAAGACATAACGAGGAACTCGTAGTGTCCATAACGCGTACGGAAAGCTGTCTTAGGAATGTCTTGTTCCTTCACCTTCAATTGATGGTAGCCAGATTGTAGATCTATTCTTGAAAACCAACCGACACCCTGGAGCTGATCAAACAGATCATCAATTCTCGGTAAGGGATACCGATTCTTCACTGTTAGCTTATTCAACTCACGGTAGTCTATACACATCCTCATGCTACCGTCTTTCTTCTTCACAAATAAGACCGGAGCACCCCAAGGAGAGATACTCGGTCTAATAAACCCCTTATCCATCAACTCCTGTAATTGGCTCATGAGTTCCTTCATCTCAGTCGGAGCTAACCGATATGGTGCTTTGGCGACGGGTTGAGCACCGGGTATCAGATCAATTTGGAACTCAATCTCGCGGTCCGGTGGCACGCGGGGTAAGTCTTCTGGGAATACGTCTTGAAAGTCACACACCATTGGTGCCTCAGATAATTGCGGTACCGACGCATCCACATCTTTCACGTATGCCAAGTAGGCACTACATCCACGTTTCATGCACTTCCCCGCCACCGCTATCGATATCATCTTCGGGATCGTAGTAACGCGATCTCCATGAATCGTAACCAAACTCTTATCGGGGGCAATTAATCGAATCATCTTCTTGCGACACACGATGTTTGCTTCATAGGTTGCTAACCAGTCCATCCCTAGTACTACATCAAATCCACCTAGGGGTATCACGTGCAACCTAGCAGCGAACCTATGTCCTTCTAACTCTATGGCACAGTCCTCTATCACATCAGTAATTCTAGTGGACTCACCAATGGAAGTTTCTACATCGAATGGTTCACTAATCTTTCTACTACTAACAGGCAACTTAGCACAGAAAGTAGTGGAAACAAAACTCCTGCTAGCACCGGAATCAAACAATACAGAGGCATAAATTTGGTTTACTAGAAACATACCTGACACGACATCGGGATCAGCTCTGGCTTCCTCCCGGGTCATAGTGTAAGCTCTAGCACTCGCCCTCTGCCCTCCTTCCTCCGGCTTCTTATTTCCCGCTCCCGAGCTCTCTGCCCTCGGCTTCTTGCAGTCTCTAGCGATGTGGCCAGGCTGGCCACACCTGAAGCATACATTCATCCCCATCCTGCACTCACCAGTATGCTCCCTTCCACATTTGCCGCACTTCTTCCGTCCTTCACTAGATGTGACCACACGTCGGTCACCCACCTTCGCCACCTTATTGTTTGGAGCGGCTCCACCACGTCCAAACCGTTTCCCATTCCAGTTACGGTCACCTTCACCCTTCTTGTTTACCTCAGCCACCACCACCTCGCGCTCATCATATAATCTACCAGCCAAATCAACCGCCGATCTAAAGGTGCTCGGCCGGGCGGCGATCATATGCCTACGGGTATCCGCCGGCAGCCCCTGAATGTATCTCTTAATCTTTCGTGACAGTGGTGTCACTTGATCGGGCACCAGTCGCGCCATTTCATTAAATTTAGTGGTGTACTGCTGGTGTGTCATCGTTCCTGCCTCCAGCTGCAGGAAATCTCTTTCTACCTTGTCCATCTCTCTATGAGGACAGAATTCCTCAATCACTAACTTCTTCAGTTCAGGCCATCTCATTCTTCCAATGGCCCTGCTACCCTCGGCTTGGACAATGTTGTCCCACCAGCACAAAGCCGAGTCTACAAAAGAGTGGGTAGCGAATTTCACCTTCTGATCCTCACGGCACTCACTGATATCGAGAACGGCCTCCATTTCCCTCACCCACCGGTGAGCAGCAGCCGCAGTGCCGTTTCCGTCGAAATTAGGGGGCTTGCATCTCATAAACGCCCCATAATTACAGCCTCGGGTCGCCTCCGGCGCAGGCTCTTCTTCTTCCTCCTCGTCATCAGAGAGAACCGTTTCCGGCTCTGGTTGCTCCCGTCCTCCCGAGGACCTGTTTCTTTCCCCTTCCTTTAATGCCTTGATCACTTCGGTCATCACAGACGGTAGAATCGTCTGCATGACCTGATGAACCTCTTCTACCACAACCTCTTTTACTGAGGCTCTCAGATTGGCGCTCTCGTCGCCACCCTCCGGATGAGGGGTCTCTGGTCCCTCATGAACCACCTTCTCGACTCTGGGTCTCCCACTTTTAGGTCGCGGAGCAGCACCGTGACCTCCACCACGAGAGGCCTTTGAAGATCTACCGCCAGCCATCCTCTAAAGCACACTATAAGATTCAAACACTAACACGGTCATTCAAGGTAATAGCTCAGTTTATGTTAAGTATAGTAAGTCCCTAATTACAGTGACCAGTTGTGATTAGCCACTTACTTTACTCTTCATACCCTAAGCATTTCCTATCCTGACTTAATCAGTATCTAAATCTACTAAGAGCACATAAATCAAATAGCATGCACACATAATACCGGTTAACATTAAGAAAAGACATACCTGATGGCACGTAGCTACTCGGGCTGACATCCCTCATTTGTCCTATTTTCAGTTTAAGTTTAGGTTTTAAAATTTTATTTAACCCAATTCTCTTAAACTTTGGCTCTGATACCAACTTGTAAGGCCCCGTTCCCGGAGACCTCACAGTTGGTCATTCACAACATTAAATACATTAAACGTTATAAATTTACAAACTTAAGCAGCGGAATCATTTTAACAAAAACCATTCATTTCATTTCATTAAACCCTGTTGTTAAGCAATACACTATTGTTTGATCGAATACAAAAGAACTGTTTAATTGCATTACAAAACAACAGAAATAATAGTTATGAATGGATGTCAGTCTTTCCCTGACGAGTAGCTTTACCCTCGTGCCATCCTCAGCAATAATTACCTGCCAACTGAAAATGTATAAAAGTCAACGTTGCTGAGTGAGTTCTAGTTTTATAGTAATAAAATACTTTCTGTATGATGTATATGAAAATACTCTTTTCTTTTAAAATACAACTCTTTACTGTATATGCGAGCACGCATTAACTATATGAACAAAACTGTTCGTTCCCTTTATTGTATGCCTTGTTTACTTTGATTTCTTTTATCTTTATCTTTCACTGTCTGTATGGACCAATGAGCAATACCCCAACTATATGTGCGATGGAAAACGGGTGATGGGCCATCTATATCCCTCGAAAGGGTAAACTATATCCCTCGAAAGGGTCAACTGTATCCCTCGGAAGGGTGCTGTGTACTGTATACAAGGCCGACCCAATCACCCAGGATACGCTACAAGGGTCCTGCCAATCTCCAAGACTGGCCCTGTGTGCATAATAGGGTAGCTAACCCGTAGCACAGTTGAGCTAACGACAACACGATCGTGTACCTCCTATAATCTTGCAAGACTTGTTAACATTTTATTAATGTTCCTCTTCTTTTCTTTATTGCTCTTTCTCTTTATTATTACAATATACTTTACGTTACGATAATAAACATACCACGTAAAGTCACATTCTATAGGTAGTAATACTAATAGCAATAATAATAATAAGGAACAATCATAAGACAATCATAATCAATCATAATCATGCATGAAACCCATCATTAATAAGCCCTAGTCAATCCTCGGTCAAAACCCTAAAGGCACAGACTCCCAAACATTCTGTATAATATTCTAAGGGTTTAGGCGCATGGCACTATTTGGGCGCATGGGCCCTGTTTAGGCGTATGGATACTTAGGCGCATGGGACACTTCAGGCGCATGGAAACTTAGGCGCATGGACACCTAGTCGCATGGCCATTCGGACGCATGGGCACTATTGGGGCGTATGAACCATCCAGTCGCATGGACACTTAGGCGTATGGATCACTCAGGCATATGGGCCACTTAGGCGCATGGGCCATTCGGACGCATGGGCTATACTTAAAACATTTCTAAGGTAATCTTAGGCGCATGGGCTACTGTTTAGGCGCATGGATTACACTTAATTCATTCTATGGCATTTTCATGCGTATGAACCTTCTGTATATCATGTTCCTAGTATGTTTTCAAACCCAATCATCAAACCCATCTGTTCTAAACTTAACATGGCTATTCTAAACATGAACAACCTATAAGCATTCATTTATCAACATTTAACATGCAAAATACATACGGGTAAACATACATAAACTTGTAAAAACGTTTTAAATACATTTTCATCCCCAAAGATGTTTAAAACAAGTAGAAACCAGGGTCTAGAACTCACCTGATGCAACTTGGGTGTTTCTTCCT
Source organism: Flaveria ramosissima (assembly GCA_025215565.1). NCBI lineage: Eukaryota > Viridiplantae > Streptophyta > Magnoliopsida > Asterales > Asteraceae > Flaveria > Flaveria ramosissima. The sequence continues at coordinate 39,302,298 of CM046042.1, forward strand.
TTCTAACCCGCTTGCAATGAGTTCAAACACCTAAAAACAACACCACACACACACACACCCGAGCACATACACAACACATAAGTACATAAGCATATAACCGGGATAAAACCCGTTATAAACACATAAAAACCACGAATTCTTACCTTGAATTCGACTTCTCTTCTTCTTCTTTTTCTTAAGCCGAGAACTCCTCTGCTCTCTCTCTCTAAAACCGAAGAAAGATGATGATGTGAAGTGAGGGTGAGCGGTCATGCTCACATTTACACCAACTTTTTCAAAGATTTGTCCTTTTGGACACTTTTAGTCCCTCTACTTGGACTTTATTGCTTTTCTTTCTTTTATTCTTCATTTCTTGTCTTTTTTAAAATAACCGGGTGTTACAAAGTGATATTGTCATTCCCTTCAACCCATATACCAACAACCTGAAGATCACGTGTTTAATAAATAATAAGTATAGTAAATGTAACACATTATACTTAATAAACATAAAATAATGATTTATAAACCTCTGATGTCATTGGTCGATTGTACACCCTAGGTCTAAATGACCTAGGTCCGCAAGATTACGAAATGTAATGACATAAGGATTTGTAGAAAAAACACGTGACAAAATCTCTGTAATATTCCGATCAAGATTTGGCTATTGGAGCCGGTGTTCTAACTCTGTTTTAGGATCATAAAAATACAGTTGTAAATATCTAGGTGTTCCATCCCTGGAGACTAATTGGTTAATTCTATGATAAATCCCTTTATAAGCACGAAAGGTATATACACCATCTCTCATATTGGTAAGTGTATCATCTAACGTGACACCCATCGAGACGAAAGAAAAATTGGTGTTATAAGCTCGTATGTTCGCCCTAAACATTCTGCCAATTTAATTTTGCGTCGTGAAGAGCTGGTACAATTCAACAAGGATTTCTATAGGTGCCAATTTGGTTTGACCATTCATGCAACAAAAGATAGGGAATTCTAATTTAAATTATTTTGTTGAATATTTCTGACATGAATTTTGTTCCTTTAGTATGAGAGACACTTTAGGTACGTGGTCATAAACAAAGTTATATGGATCATCTTCTATGACCACATCTCGTACGGGTGGTTGATCACCGAACGGAATCTGCATAACATGTATACCATTTGAAATACGTTGGATGTCATCTCTCTGTGCAACATAATATCGTCTATTAGCCTCCCTTCATCTTTCACAAAAACTACAATAATCACTCACTTTTGCCATTTGTAATGTTTGACCGACATTGGGGTTTAAGATAGTAAAAGGTATCCTTTCACGTGACTGGTTAAGCGTAACTGGTACAAATGGAGCGTTTTGAGAGACACTGGCGGTGCAAACTTTTGTTGTTTTGTTGTTTAAAAAGTATCATCTATTATATTCTTTCCGTTTTGCAACTCGTGATGTAGATGCAGTTGAGGACAAAATATCATTCTGGTATTTTTCGTAAAATATTAATAAATATTAATAAATATCATAATTTTATTTACGTAAATTAGGATGGAATATTTAAGTAAAATATTGATAATTTGATCAAAATATTAATAAATATCATATATTTATTTACGTAAATTATTGAATTTATTTTTCAAAATCAAAATCAAAATATTAATAAATATCATAATTTTATTTAAGTAAATTAAGATGGAATATTCGGTGGATACTTATTTGAATTTTATTTAAGTAAAGTATTTGGTGGAGTTTGTTGCTAAAAATTAGGATGAGATTTTAATTGAATTGATAGTTAGTCTAGGGTTATTATGTAAATAATTGTAGGGGTAATCTGTAAGTATGACCCTTAAAATTGATGGTACCTTATGCATTGAGATAAGTTTTTGTTCTTATTTTTAGGGTATCTTAAAATACCCCTCTTAAACACTTTATATATAGTATATATATATATACATAAAAATATATTATATATATATATTTATTAATAGGGAAAACTTCACAGAATAGTAAGCAAGTTTTAACAGTTTTTCAATTAGGTCACTCATACTTTTATTTGTTCTAATAAGGTCATGAAAGTTTTAAAAGTGATTCAATTGGGTCACTAATATTTTTATATGTTCCAATTAGGTCTAAAAGTTTTAGGAGTGTTATAATCAGGTCACTCATATTTTTTAATTGTTTTAAATAATTCCTAATTTTTTTAAATAATTCAGTTTTTTTATAAATATTGTTATTTTTTTAATTTCAATTTTTATAATTTTTTTATAATTTATGAATGACCTAATTAGAACAATATTGAAACTTTATTGATCTAATTAGGACAAAAATTTTACGAGTGACTTGATTGAAAAAAAATATTTATGAGTGACCTAATACTATTTAACAAAGTTACCCTTATTAATATAATGCATGATTTTAACTTTTTTATGTTGATTGTATAATTATAATAGTATTAAGAACTATATATTCACGTCTAACAATAACATTTTATAATAAATTTAGAACGTATTGTCACTGATAATATAAAACGAACAATTTGAGTGAAATGTAATTTTATTAAATAGATAAATGAATAAAGAAAAAATATAATTTTTCAAAATTTGAGTAAACATGTATCACATATACACTGAGTGTGTAAATGAATTTTGATTTCAATATTATGTGATCATACAATTTTATCATCAAATACAATTTAAGAAAAACGTTTACAACTGTTCCCATATCAATTATATTTCCAAAAATAATAATTCAAAAATTAATTATAAATGTTTTTTAGTAAATATAGATTTAACACCTATAAGTTTCATTCTAGTGATGACAAGTGGATAGAGTTTAGGCGACAATAAGATGAAGTGCCTAAAACTATGCCATGTGTATTCAAAATATTTTGATTTGTTAGTATAAATGTTAGGCTCTTGGACTACAGTAGAAAGAAAAACTATTAAACTAAAGAATGGAAATTATTAATTATATCTTTAATTTTTAAAGACTAGATACCAAATCTAAAATTTTAATAAAGCCACAGGGACTAAACGTGAAATTTACTCTTAAATTTTTTAACGGTCATATTTAATCTGCTTATTCTGCCTCATTTAACGTACACCATAATTATTAATTTATACACACATGTTAAACTCTTGATCTCAATAGAGTTTCATCACCTCAACTTAAGTGATTTTACCATTGGACTAAACCCTCACCCTTTTTTAGTTATACCTTAATCAGTAACGGCACTTACAGCAGTTTCCGTATAATTATCCCTGTCTTTGAATTATAAGGGAAAATAAATGAAAAATTTCCATGCAGATTTCTAAATTAGCACTCTTCTTCCCTCCTAAATTGCTCTCTCCCTCAATCCTTGTGATTGCAAATCATAGACACCCATAATTGTTCCAACCCCAAACGTTCGCTTTTCATGAATCCTGATTGCAAATCGTAAACACCCTCCGTGATAATTTGTTCTTTATAAGTGGAATCGAGTCTATATAGTTCTTTCAAATTGCAGTTCTTATTGTTATTATTTTTAATTGCACATCAAATTTGCAGCCACTGTCTTAGTATGCTACCACCCAAAGAAATTGTTTTCTTCTTTATTGATATATGTGATGTGATTTCATCCGGATCTATGCCAATGCCTTGTAAATCGTTCGCAACTTGTCTTTGAGTTTTTAAATTCTAACTTGTTTAATCGATATTAAAAGATTGGGTTTCCAGTTGTAGACATTTTTATTTCAATCAAATATAAATATACAATTACAGGATAAATATAGAAATGATACACATTGGCAATTTACAAACAATCACATCAATTTGGTGATTTCGAGGGATTGACTTTCGGCTGGATTTGTGGTAACCGAAATGTCCAATGATTTGAGCCAATAATCTTGCTGTTCATGTGCTATGAATAGTTGGTTGCTAATATACCCCCATAGTCGAAACATGTGGTTATCGGATGTTAAGTCTATTTCGAAAATCTTCGAATAAAACCCATGGAATTCCTTTTGTAAATGTGTCGGCTATTTGGTACCTGGATGTAGCATGTAAGACCTGAACGTATCCACAAGCGACTTTTTCCCCAATGATATATCCATTTTTATGTGTTTAGTTTGTTGATTTAGATGGGATTGCAGAAGAGATAAATGAGACAGACGTTGTCACAATAAACAACCATTACGTACTTTGGTGGTTTATTGAAGCTCAAACAGTAAGTTTTAAATCCAACAAACTTACAAACAATATTAGCAAATCCGTGGTATTCGGCCCCCATGCTTGAGCGAGATAAGATTAGTTGGGGTTTTGAGGACCAAGAGTGTAGATTGTCGCCCATGTAGACACAATACCCAGACATTGACCAACGCGTGTCTGGGCACCCACCCCAATCAGCGTTCCTATAGGTGATGAGGGTTGTGGAAGCCGTTGACCGATTGTGAACCCGTAACCAATTGTACCTTTTATATATCGAAGGATTGTTTTTAGAGCATGCATATAGGAGGTACGTGGAGCATGCATGTGCATGCACACTTTTTGTATGCGTAGGCGATGTCGGGGCAGGTGAACGCCAGATATCGGAGAGCGTCTGCTAGGTGATGATACCTGGTACCGTTGGGTAGTGGATTACCATATGTGGTATTAAGTTTTTGCTTTGTGTCTACTGGAGTTGAAGTTGGGTTGCATAAACTCATTCTCGCCCGTTCAAGAATGTCTTGAGCATAAGTCTTTTTAGATAAAAAAATGATGTACCTTAGTGATGAACTATAATGCCCAAGAAGTAGCTCAAGGGTCCTAAATTCTTCATAGCAAATTCTATGGAGACAGACTGCATGAAGTGAACTCAAAGGCAAAGTTGAAGGACATGGGGTTGGTTCGTGATGGGAGCACCGACATCGGAAAGTTGGTTGGATAGCATTTTAATTGCGTGACAATAAGTGGACATGTTGGGATAGTTTTCTAGCCAGGTTATGACAAGTTTGTGTTCAAGGTAAAGGGCATGCTCGTTATTATAGTCTTGGAAGATGTCTTCGAGAGAGATCCAAGCTTTGAGAGCGGTGGAGTTGTTTTTAAGAATGGTGTGTAAAAGGTAATTTAATACCGTGCTATAGATCTACTAAATAACAATGGCATCTAAGCGATACTACAGATCAATATCCGCCTGTGTGACAACTTTGTGTTGGCTTGAGGCTTAAACTTTATTATCAGTTGTGGTTTGGACTAGATAGGTGGAGTGACAGAAGAGTCGATACAATTATACTACAGATCAATATCCGCCTGTGTGACAACTTTGTGTTGGCTTGAGGCTTAAACTTTATTGTTAGTTGTGGTTCGGACTAGATAGGTGGAGTGACAGAAGAGTCGATATGATTATACACCAAAAACTTTATTGTCAGTTTTGAGTGTTTGAAGACATGCTTTCTGCACTCGATCCATACCGACATGCCTTATTTTAAGTGCATCCCAAATCTCCTTTGCACTTTCACAATTTGCAACTTGTGATATCATCTCTTCAGGTAGTCCTTGAAATAAATACGCAATCGCCGCCGTATCTTTCTTTTCATCAGGCTGCGTATTATCACTAGGTTCTATCATTTCCCATAGTCCATTTGCCCTAAGTATGGTTTTCATATGAATAGACCATACAGGATAATTTGTTGTTTTCAACATAGGACATTTGAATTGGGAAAAAAAACTAACCTCTTTATGTATTACAATTGCATTTTTATCGGTTCCTGATGATGACTCTTCTGTCATCTTAACTTAGATTTTCTTCAAAAACACTAAGCTTTCAAATAGGAACAATTTCTAATCGGTTTTTCCTTTCAAAAACCAAACGTGATTCCGAAAGTTCAATCTAACTTTCCAACGGAATCAATAACAATTCAATTATTCCCTACCTATAGGTATAGAATAATTAAACAATATCCAAGAAATCAAGTATATAACTTGAATTATAAATTCCTTTTCAAAAGAATCTTGACTTGGTCACGGGTTGACTTCGATCGCAACGCTCTCAATTTAAATAGAAACAAAGGATGTTTCTTTTCCTTTCTTTCTGATCCACGTAAACAACAACCAAAAGACAAAACAAAAGAAGTATTGTTCTTCTTCTTTTTGACTTCCGAACAACAGCAAGTGAAACAAAAAAACAAAACTTGTTTTCCTTTTAATTTGGTAACAGTCAAGGATTATATTAATAACCAATTTGTTGTAAAACCGATTCAAAGAAAGAACGAAATTGACAATGAATCCACTACCGAAATGATTCAAATGTTATTGAATATTGAGAACAATTAAGAACTGAGAAAACTATCTAAAATGAATGAATTGAATGAATACTATTCTAAAACAGCAACTGATCCTTATATACACGAATCATGCTTAACAAACATAACAACCTATTTACAATTTACCCCTTTATGTTTAGGAAACATATCTTCCGAAGGTAAACTTAACTTCCGAAGTTATGGAAATACTTCCGAAGCAAACACTCTTCTTCCGAAGAATAAACCTGCTTCTTCCGAAGCCAACAATATTTTCTTCCGAAGTATTCTTATGATTCTATGATCAACTCTAACTTCTCACAATCTCCACCTTTAGAGTATGCATCATAGAACACCAATAATAGCATCAACCAATACCAAGCTTTGTAACACAAAACTCAAATTTAGAACCTTGCACCACCTTTGTAAGAATATCTGCAAGATTCTCATCTGTTCTAACTTGCTTTACCAGAACTTCTTTATTGCTAATCACTTCTCGAATAAAATGTAATCTAACATGAATATGTTTTGTCCTTTCATGAAAGACACTGTTCTTAGCAAGTTGTACAGCACCTTGATTGCCACAAAATACCACTGTATCAGACAATCTCATCCCTAACTCAGTAACCAGTCTTTGTAACCACAATGACTCTTTTATAGCTTCAGTTAGAGCAATATACTCTGCTTCGGTAGTAGACAATGCAACCACATGCTGCAACTGTGACTTCCAGCTTACCACATTGCCCATCACTCTGAACACATACCCTGTGATGGATCTTCCCTTGTCAAGGTCTTTTGCAAAATCAGAATCAACATACCCATCAATTCTATCTCGACCTTCACCTTCCTTCAGACCAAAAAACAATCCCCAATCTTTAGTATGCTTAAGATATCTTAGAATCCATTTAAAAACATTCCAATGAACTCTCCCAGGTGATGAAATAAACCTACTAACCAGGCTCACAACATAAGCCAAATCAGACCTGGTACACACCATTAGATACATAAGACTTCCCACTACATTTGCATATGGCACATTCTCCATATATGACAACTCATCTTCAGTACAAGGACTGTCTTCCATGGACAACTTGAAATGAGCTCCAATAGGAGTTTTAACACCCTTACACTCATGCATACCATAAAGCTTCAAAACTTTATTTGCATAAGAAGTCTGTGACAACTTCAGCTGCCTAGAACTCCTATCTCTGGTAATCTCCATTCCTAAAATCTTCCGAGCATTACCAAGTTCCTTCATTTCAAACTCCATCATGAGTAACTTCTTTGTAGCTTCAATCTCATCTTGTACCTTACATGCAACCAGCATATCATCTACATACAACAGCAAATACAAATAATCCCCACTAGAACATCTCCTATGATAAACACAACTATCATAGTCACTCCTAGTAAAACCATGAGTCATTACAAACTCATCAAATCGCTTGTACCACTGTCTTGGTGACTGCTTCAGACCATACAACGACCTCGTTAACAAACACACTTTATCCTCCTTGCCTTTAACCTCAAAACCCATAGGTTGCTTCATATAAATCTTTTCATCCAAGAACCCATGTAAAAACGCTGTCTTAACATCTAGTTGTTCCAACTCTAGATCAAGAGCAGCTGTAATAGACATAATTATACGAATAAAAGTATGCTTTACTACTGGTGAAAAGATCTCATTATAGTCAATACCTTCCCTTTGAGTAAATCCTTTAGCTACTAACCGAGCTTTGAATCTAGGACCCTCTGCACCAGAAACACCATCCTTGACTTTATACAACCACTTACAAGCTACCAGCTTTTGCTCTATTGGCTTATCAACCAATTCCCATGTTTCATTTTTCTCCAGGGAATTCATCTCCTCAAACATAGCACCATGCCACTTGTCACTTTCATTTGATGACATAGCCTCATCAAAACTCAAAGGTTCATAGATACTCTCCTCCTCAGCAGCTGTGAAGGCAACAGCTGACACATCATGACCTTGCCTGTATCTGAGAGGAGCTACAACCTTTCTTCTAGGTCTATCTTTGGCAATACTATGAGTAGTATGGGGCTCAAGATTCACTTCACATTCAATCCCACTGCTTGACCCAGCAGTCTTGTCTGAATCAACCTCATACTCCACCTGTCACACCCCAACCTTGACGGCGGAAACGTCGAGATGTGAGGGTTACGATTGTTCACAGCCACATAACGCTATTATTAAATACAAATATAATTTAAACATAAGTTTCAATTGTAACGTTACAACATATGTCTCAAAGAATTTAAAAGCATAACATAGAATGTAACAATCATTCTTATTTCATTTATTTAACTAGGTCCATTCCTAGATGTGCAAGCTTCAAAGAGTAGATCACAAACTTGGGGTATTCCTGAAACATGTTAAAAATAAAAGGGTCAACATAAAAATGTTGGTGAGCATTCCATAGTTTTCAATACATAAGTATATAAAAGATGGCAATTCAAGTCATAAGTTAGTGAATAAAGTGATTAGGGATGTTATGAACAATGCAACAATCAAACCTCGACAATAGTTTTACAAGTCTCAAACGTTAAAAGTATATACGATCAGCTAAGTGTACTTGGATCAACCAAGCAGGCTTGTCTTACCCATAGATCTATGACTTCGCTGGGCTAGCAATAGTTAATGATTGTACATATAACGCCATAACATGGTAACCACAAAAGTTCAACTAACCACAACTTTACAAGATGAATTGCCATAGGTTTACAAGTCTCAAATAAGTTTACAAGTGCAATGATAATAAGTTAACATGTTTCACCCCAAAGTGTGAAAATAAGCAAAAAGGGGTATGGAAATACTCACATGAAATAGATAAGGTGATAGTAAGAAATTAACGATGCTCCAACGATTCCTTTTTACAAGATACCTAACGTATATATATTACATGGTTAAGTTTAAAGATAAGATTAACGAATAAACGTGAACTAGGGTTTCTATTGGAATTTGGGGGTTTAAATAGTTAAATGAATCGTTTATGCTTTGGTTTAATAAAGATGGTATAACTTAATAAGACCAAGAATATATTCAAAATGATTCAATAATATAATTTATTGAATTAATAAAGATTAAATAAAATGTGTGAAAAGATATAAATAATATAGAAATTAATTATTTAAAAATTTGTTAAAGATGATTTATTGAATACTTAATTATATGACTTGCAAAATAGTATAAAATTATTTAAAGTTATTTTATAAAGTTTTTACACCTTTTAAATAACCTTTATAAAGGTCTTATAATGTCATAAAGGTCCTATAATGTCAAGCCTTAAAAAAATGAAAACTAAAGTATAATTAAATGTTATATTGTCTTATAAGTTTCAAGGATCTTAAATGAAAATTTAGGAAATAATTTTATTAACTAATTAAATATAACATACTTAATGAACAATTAATTATTCAAACAATTATTTAAATAATTATTTAAATAACTCTTTTAATAATTATTTATTTAACATATAGATTTATAATGTTTTAAAAATCTACATTTGAATCATAATAGGTTTGTAACATTTAAATTACATAAATAATTAGTAATGTCGTTATAATCTTTGATTTTATTTTTAGATTATTAAATTTTTAGAAAAGATCTATATCTTTAAAATTTAATTTAATATTTTCTGAAATGTTTTAGTTAACAACCTATTTTTATTAAAATCTATTGGTATAATATAAATTTTCTAAATAGCAAAAATGTAGGAAAATAAGTTAAAAAACAAGGTTGGCAGAGGCCCGGTTCGAACCCGGGACCTCATGCCAAGTAGTGACACAGGTTACCAGTCGGGCTAGCGCCCACATCTGTTTAGAGTTTCTTTTAAATCCTTTTAACATTAACTGGTTCAACCCCCAAATTTTCCATATGAACCCTAGAATGATTTGGATCCAATCGAACATGAGACTGATCCTGATACCCAAATCAAAGATAGGGTTTTTGTTACCTAGATGAATTCGAGTGTATGGGTGTGTGTAATTACCAGAAACATGACCGAATCGATGTTGAAATGAGAAGAAAACGTCGCGACCACAGTTGGGTATAGTTCGAGATGCAAACATCGTTAATACTCAAATTAACTTCGTGTACAGATTCAGGGTGTTATTCCGATCGAAAGCCCTTTATCAATTTGAAGTCACATTGTTCAGAAGGAGGTTCCCGATCAAGTTGCAGACCCGCGATGAGAGGAGAAATGAATTCGATGTTTGGGTGTTTTCAGATGGAATTAAGCGTTGGGAATAGATTAGAGATAGTTATGTGGTTGTTGTTGTCCGATTAATTGGATTATTATTGATCTTTAATGGTAGAACGGCTCCAGGATTGAAGATGACGGTTACTTGGTTCAAACGGGTTCATAACCATTGTTTAAACACGTTTAATGTTCATAATGGGGTTCGAATCGTTTCCACGAAGTGTTTAGGAGCGTTTAGGGTACTTTATTGCACAATTTAATGGGTTTTGGACCTCACCGGCGCCGCGCCGGAGCTTCGCCGGCCGGCGGCCGGAAGGTCGGGGAGAGAAAATGGGTGGGGGGTTGGTTTTTAGTTAATTACACATTTAGTCCCTGAAGTATCCCTCATTTATTATTTCATGCATAAAGCTTTTATGTTAAGTTTTAGAAATTATAAATTCCCCCTAGACTTTATAAAGCTCATTTAAATAATAAACCAAATCAATTATTTGTTAAACTTTTATAAACTTATAAACTCTATATCTTAATTATTTAATTTCAATAATAAAAACTTATAACTACTAAAGAACTCTATAAGTTTACTAAAATTTACTTTATAACTTAATAAATTTTAGTAAAACTTTTCTATTTAATTATTTATTTGCAAAATGATTAATAATATTTTATAACTTTGCAAAAAGAAAAATTATATATATTTATCTCTCCATAAGTTGTTTTAAATAATAGAAGAAAAAAATGTATATATATAACCCACAATGAAAGTTGTATTTAAATCCATTTAAACTATAAAAAATAATTTTAGTAATTGAGACTCAAATTGGGTTCAGGTTTCGGGTTTAAGTCTTGAGAAAATACGGATGTTACAGTCTCCCCTACTTTAAGAAATTTCGTCCCGAAATTTAATCATAAGTAGACTAATTTCAAGGATAAGAGGAGACTCGATTGTCATTTCATATTTTCTAGTGAACTCTGGACAGCGTTTAAACTCAACAAGAATTGTATGACGTTTTGATGTACTTAAGTTTGTTAAGTTTCATCATTCATGATTTCATATATTTGTTGACAAAGGTTACAAGATTATTAATCTAGAATTTTTAATTGGTAAACGTTTGTATTTTAAACGATTCAAAACAATTGGGAAGGTTTTGTCACGAGGGAAGCACTAAGTATTAGGGTGACACGAGACTCGGAGATAAGTTCATGATGCTTTTGGATGGAATACGAAATTCATAAGAGCTTTTCAACAACTAACGTTAACAAGGTTCTTAGATGATCGATTCTTGTTTACTATATCGTTGAGGTTTTCAAAGTTTCATTAGTTTAACGTTGATACGAGAATCGTGTTCGTTATGACTAAGGATTCAATTTAGAATGAAAGCATCATTGTAACAGGCTTTCGGAACAAGTGTAGTTTTTAGGAAAAGATGTTTAGAAAGATTTTCAATGGTCATTAAGAGAAATGGTAAAGAGTTGAACAAAGACATCGTTCATGATCGGATTGGAATTTAAATAATTTAGAATATCGATGATGAAGACAATCACAAATAGCTTTCCAAGTACAGCTTGCACATGCGGTTTATCAAACTCATGAACACAACCGTACATTGCTATAACCAGAAAGGCATGGCATAAATTTATAATAAATTTTATCTTGTACAAAAGATTGTTTTAGGAGTGTTATCATCATGCAATTAGGTTTTGATGATAACTCAGTATGAAGATCGATAAAAAGGTTCCATAAACTAGATCAAACGTCAAATTGAAATATAAAAGCGTGAGAGAAGAAATCGATTTAAAATTTAACTGTTCCAGGCTTGGAACTAGGGTTACCCCAAAGTAACAACGACCCCTTTTGAGTTCAAGATTCATGCTTTAGCTTGACTGGCTGGAACACTATCGTCGGTAAATCAGATAACGTGTTCACCCTTCAAGCTATTACATGTTTCTTGTCAATTGAAGTCTTAAAACCTTGGTAAGTTTGAGATCAAAGAATGGGAATAGTCATCACCAAGTTTGAGATCAAAGAATGGGAATAGTCATCAAGGTGTGGTTTTCACTCCTAACTTAATGGTGTATTCCCAAGGTATGACCACTAACTTACCAATCAAAAAGTTCGATCCCAACTCCTTGTTGAGGATCCATAGAAATAAGACGAGGTAACTCACCATTAAGGTAAGGGAAATCACTCCTATCTTAACGGTGAAGTTTTACAAAAACAAAATATAACAAGATAAACTTCTTCATCAAAATCCAGAATTCACTCCTACTTTGATGAAGTCGTCTCCTTTGTACAAATACAATTCATAAAGATGATATTATCATCAAGGTTTGGAATTCACGCCTATCTTGATGATTGAATTTCATAATATCAAGAAAACAATCGAAGATTGACATTTGTCACCAAAGTACGGGTTTCAATCCTATTTTGGTGATATCATGTCATTTGTGAAATGCCATTCCAAAGAAAATAATTGAAGTCAATCCTCGGAATAAGGAAATCACCCCGATCCAGAGGATGAAATTTTATAAATCACATTTGGAAACCATTTATCGAAACGAATAGAGAATCATCAAAGTAAGGGAATCACCCCTGTTTTGATGAGTTAGAATCATTTAGGAGATACGGGTGTTCTTAGTCATAGGTTGACTTGCAAACACTTGCATCTCTCACGGTGCAGACGGTACGGAGTTTGACTTAACGACGAAAGAAAAAATAATATGAATTAGAAATTCGGAAAATTTCAAGTTACATCAATGTAACAAAAGGAAAAATCATGCTTACAAGCTTAAGATCAAAGTTCGAGATAGCAGAATTTGTTTTGATGGTGTTCAAATCTTGAATGGTTTCAATCGGGAAGACGAAATCAATAGCAGGAAATTATTCAACACCACAATGAGATGTGAACATTCGATTCACAATTGAAAGGAATACATGGACTTCTCAAGATATGTGGTCAACCATAGCCTTATTGAAGACACGCGTACTTATAAGTGATCACTCATCTCAAGGGTTTCGAGTCAAGTAAATAGATTCAATGATCGAGTCAAATCACCATTTACACTTTGCCTAGACAAAGTATCTCGAGATGTAGGAATTCCACTTATAGCGTTGCATGTTCTTAGTTACGGGACACATCCTTAAGAAGACTTGAGGACCATAAGTAACGGTTTAAAGTTTTTGATGATCATTCGGTTTAGATTCCCAATATCTTTGGGTATATTAAGATCCATGTTCACGTTGGTCAAGATATAGAAATAATTACATGAAACGCTCAACGTATAACGGTGTTTAAACGTAAGAGTTGAAATGTAGGTTAGGTTCAATATTAACAGGAACATTGTGTATGATAAGAACGAGAAGATATTAAAACTTTGGTGATAAACCAGATCAAAGAATCAAGGATTTTTAAGACACAAAGAGGATGGTTCCATTTGGTAACGCATTACCATTTGGAATCGTTGACACGTCAAGGTAAATTGACCCATTTGCCATAGAGACTCGTGTATGTTGACCATAGTTTATCACTCATCCCAGAAATCCCCAGGTAAGCATAACTGGTCTCACAATGAGATTTATACGATATGCTTGCCTTAGCCCGAAGGCCTTTTGCCAGGAAATCCAGAATACAGGTGTCTATGTGTCACACAAATTTCTTTGGTTTATGAAATCAAAACCTTGATGAGATTTTCATAGATTAGACATAGAGTCTAAGGAATTGAACCCAGATGATAAGTGTAGATTCCACATGTCGTTGAGAATAGGTTTAGGAAGTTCATTTGTCGGGGAGAGTCAAAGAGTCAAAGTTAAGTTTAGGGAGACAAGTAACTAAGTTTAAGCATACATAGGCAATCCTATGCTAAGGCATCAAGTTGCACAAAAGGCATAGCATTATGTAGCATGCAAACAACATGTAAGCACAAAAGTATAAGGATCTTTCTATGAGGTTCATGCAACTATAGTCTAGGTCACCATTTCTAATAACCTAAATCCCTATAGTTATGGGCTCTGATACCAATCTGTCACACCCCAACCTTGACGGCGGAAACGTCGAGATGTGAGGGTTACGATTGTTCACAGCCACATAACGCTATTATTAAATACAAATATAATTTAAACATAAGTTTCAATTATAACGTTACAACATATGTCTCAAAGAATTTAAAAGCATAACATAGAATGTAACAATCATTCTTATTTCATTTATTTAACTAGGTCCATTCTTATTTCTTGTTACACCACCTCAATCTCAACTTTATCTGGAGACTGAGACCGGATGTTAACACCTACCACATCCTTATACAACATGCCTTCTTGGAACTCTACATCCCTGCTTACTATTACCCGAGGTCCTTGTCCTTCCAACCTCCATATTCGATACCCCTTGACACCCTCAGAGTACCCCAAAAGAACCTTTTGAGCCCTTGCATCAAGTTTATCCTGACTAACATGAAAGTAGACCACTGACCCAATCACCCTCAAATGGCTACAATCAGGTTTAACACCTGTCCACATCTCCATAGGAGTCTTCATACCCAATGCTCTAGATGGAGATCTGTTAATCAGATAAGCTGCAGATGTAACCAATTCACCCCAAAAACCTTTTGGAAACCGAGCATTAATCCTCATGCATCTTAGCCTTTCCAACAAGGTTCTGTTCATCCTCTCAGCCAAACCATTTTGTTGGGGAGTACCGGGTACAATAAGATGTCTGGCTATCCCCTGAGTTCTACAAAACTCATTGAACTCACTATTACAGAATTCCAGCCCATTATCAGTCCTCAATTTCTTGACCTTCCTCTCACTTTGAGTTTCTACTAGAGTTTTCCACTCTACAAACTTCTTAAAAGCCTCATTCTTATGCTTAAGAACATACACCCAAACTCTTCGTGAGTAATCATCTATGATAGACAAGAAATAACTAGCTCCACCTATAGTACTAGTTCTGGCAGGCCCCCACAAGTCAGAATGAACATAGTCTAACACATTAGTAGAGATGTGTGTACCAGTCTTGAACTGAACCCTCTTAATTTTACCCAAAACACATGTCTCACAGAACCCTACATCATTCACCTTAAACTCACTAATGATGCCTTGTTTCCGTAATTCAATGAGACCCTGTTCACTAAGATGACCAAATCTCTTATGCCACACTAAAAAGCTATCATTCTTAGTAAGTGCCACACATGCACTTCCATACACTGCAGATCCCTCTAATCTGTATGTATTATTACTCCTCCTAGTACTGGTTAACTATACTAAGGAACCCTTAATAATTCTAGCCTTACCATCCTTTAACCCAACATAATAGCCTGACTTCTCAAAAGTCCCTAGTGATAACAAACTCCTTTTCAAACTAGGAATATACCTGATATCACTAATATCAACCTCAGTGCCATTATGTAACTTAAAAGTGATAGTACCTGTCCCTAGAATTCTACAAGGCCGATCATCCCCAAGCTTTACTTCACCAAGATCTTCCATCTTCAACACTTTAAAGAACTCTTTGACAGGAGTCATATGAAAAGAACACCATGAGTCAAGTATCCATTCACTCATGTCTTCATCACAAGACACATTCAGAACATCAGAGCTGTCATAGCCATCCAACGATCCTTCTGATACATGGCTATTTTGCCCTTTTCCTGAACTTGACTCAACTCCCTTCTTCCTCCTCTCCAGGCAGTCTTTCTTGAGATGTTTTTCCGAATTGCACACATAGCACCTTCGTTTGGTTCTTGATCTTGATCTAACTTGGCTCTTTCCTTTAGACGACCTTTGTTCTGATCTCCCGCGCACAACCAGCCCATCACTTGAATCTTCTTGTACATCACTCCTTTTCTTCAATTCTTTGGAATTCATGGCTGCAAGAACCTCATCCATTGATAACGTCTCTCGACCATACATCAATGTGTCAACAAAGTGTTCATATGACTTTGGCAACGAAGTCAAGAAGATGATAGTTTGGTCTTCATCTCCCAATTTCGTGTCACTGTTTTCAAGATCCAAGATAAGTTTGTTAAACTCATTTGTGTGATCCTCCAAAGCCTTGTTTGTTGCCATGTGGAACGTATACAAACGTTTCTTTAGGTACAGTCGATTTGCCAACGACTTCGTCATGTACAAGCTTTCAAGTTTCGTCCAGATTCCGGCAGCCGAGTCTTCCTTCGACACTTCTCGAAGCACCCGATCTCCCAAGGACAAAATTATTGCACTGTGCGCCTTCTCCATGATCTCATGCTTCTCTTTCTCTGTCAAATCCGCCGGCAACTTTGCCTGCCCTGCAAGCGCTCCCACCAATCCCTGGTGTACAAGCAGCGCTCGCATCTTGACACGCCATAACCCGAAATCATTCTTCCCATCGAACTTTTCAAGATCGAACTTCGTGGACACCATCTTTGATTCTCCAATTTCTCTTCCGATCACAGCCGTGATCTTGTTCTTTCTACAATTGAGCTGAACTTGGCTCTGATACCAATTGTTGTAAAACCGATTCAAAGAAAGAACGAAATTGACAATGAATCCAATACCGAAATGATTCAAATGTTATTGAATATTGAGAACAATTAAGAACTGAGAAAACTATCTAAAATGAATGAATTGAATGAATACTATTCTAAAACAGCAACTGATCCTTATATACATGAATCAGGCTTAACAAACATAACAACCTATTTACAATTTACCCCTTTATGTTTAGGAAACATATCTTCCGAAGGTAAACTTAACTTCCGAAGTTATGGAAATACTTCCGAAGCAAACACTCTTCTTCCAAAGCATAAACCTGCTTCTTCCGAAGCCAACAATATTTTCTTCCGAAGTATTCTTATGATTCTATGATCAACTCTAACTTCTCACACAATTAACAGCCCTCTTTTTTTGCTTCTGTTAATTCAAACAGAGGCACTAATGACACAATCACATCAACCTCTCAAAAGCCTTTGATTTGTAATTGGTCCCACAACCAAATAGTCCTCTTCGGTATTCGATTCTTTGCAATAAAAGGCAGACAACAAACACAATTTGTCTCCATCTTTACGAAATTAAACAGCCTCTGGGTCTTATCTCTAATCGGCGGCCAAAGAACAATTGCAATCGCCTACCCTCTAGTGTGATTTGATTTCTTAACAAAACACAACCCCAATCGATGCCTTTTACGCAATCGAAACTGAAATAGTGGTTTCCGAACACCCTCTGTTTCGGTGTGCAAGCAACAACAAACAACAAAATCGAGTCTTTGTTTCTGTTTTCTTCGACACAACCACTCCGCCAACACCAATTCGTGTTTGGTATCTAAGATTGAAGACAAGTAGCAACAATCAACCACTGTGATCGGCTTATTCAACGCAGACAACAACAATTGATTTTGTTTTCTGTTGACAAACAATGAACAATCCAAAATCCCTGATTTTACGACTGGTCTCTTACGCCCGAACACCCCTGGCTTCGGTTTCTTGCGATGAACAACAGACAACCATAATCCCAGATTATGTTTCTGTTTTTCGTTTTCAAACAGCCCCACAACACCCTCTATTGTGATCGACATCCAAATCAGACAACAAAAATCGTTTTTTGCTTCTGAAATTTAGATTAAACAATGATCGGAACAACAATCAACGCCTCCAATCGTGATTGGCTTCTTCCGATTAACACAGGAACAACAATCAACGAGTTCTATCATGATTGGCTTCTTCCTTGACGCAACAGACAACAAAATCACTCTTTTGTTTCTATTCGTTTTCAACACAACAATAACAACAGAAACGATACTTGTTTATGCCCCCTCAAATTCGTATTCAGACTCCAATTCGTCTTGAATGAAGCACTCGATCAATCCCTCTATGATCGTGCAACAATCAACCACCGATTATGGTATCGTATCTCTAAATATGTAAACGAAACTAGAATCTTCAAGAGCCCCAGGATCTCATACCAATTGTTGCCCAAGATCAACTTATGAACACACAATTGAATCACAAATATTCAAATACACTTGAACTTCAATGTGATAATACAATATAATCGACTACTTCAATTGTTTACACACACACACACACACACACACACACATATATATATATATATATATATATATATATATACATGTTTTGGTAGTTTCTTACTTAGAACATATACACACTTGATCCATTGACTTTACATAAATACATAATAGATACACAACATACTTTAGGCTATTTACTTATTTGACCCATTAACTTTATACCATATGGATTTGGAAATTATAATCTAACATTATGCCTATGTCTATTATAAAGAATATTTAATAATTTTACAGCAGTTTGCAACCAAGGGATGTCATGCCTATGTCTATTGTGAAGTATATTTAATCTTTTTTACAACAGTTTGCAACCAAAGGATGTCTTGATTAGGGATGGATGTTGCATTAATTATCACATTACTATGACTAAAATCAAGTATGTTGAAAGTATAATTACTTAATCCATACATATAGGTGTGTCTAAGTATAGTTAAACTATTGTGTCGTTTATGTAATTAGTAGAAAGTCAAACTTAGAGCCTAAGTATGTAAAGTTTATGTATGTATAAGGGCTTAGTATGTCAAACCTAAAGTTGTAAACTACCACATAAGGTATATATAGATGTAAAGTGTCAGTACATTTGTAACAACAATCATATCAATTATACGTTTGTTCAATATTCTCTCAATTTTTATTCAAATCTTCATATTCAAGAACATAATCAAGAGCCCATCGATCCTAAAGGGCCAACAATTGGTATCAGAGCTTAAGACTCAAATCTAATCGATGATTTGTTCTTGAATTTGCAAGTGAAACCAAAATTGATTCAATGATAAATCGATTTTAGACCAAAATCGTTTCAGAAGACCCAAAACGAATCATACCACAACAAAATCGATCAGATAATCGATTCAGTGTTGTTAAATCGATTCAGGAGTAAATCATTTCAGAAGGGTAAAAATGATTCAGAGAACAATAAATCGATCCGATAATCAATTCAGCATTGTTAAATTGATTCAGTGATAAATCAATTCAGACCCGATTGCAGAATACAAGAACAAATCAAACAGAAGAAGCAAATCGATATCGTTAAATCGATTCAGAAAGAGAGACAACACCAAATCGATCCGATAATCGATTCAGCGTTGCTAAAATTGATTCAGTGATAAATTAATTTAGACCCGATTGCAGAATACAAGAACAAATCAAACAGAAAAAGATCAAATTGATTCCGTTAAATCGATTCGGAAAGAGGGAAATAACAACAAATCGATCAGAATAATTGATTCAGTGTTGTAAAATCGATGCAGTTAAATCAATTTAGAACCAAAACAAGTCGATTCCGTTTCAAATAGACTCAGACCAGAGAAGAAGAAAGCAAATTGACTCATAATTTAGAGAGAAGAAATCGATTCAGAACAAATCGATTTAGTAATATTGTTCACCAGTGGTGAATCAGGTTCAGACCAGAGAAGAAGAAGACTTTGAAAAATTAAGAACAATCAAAGTCAGAGAAGAAACAAATCGATTCAATCAAAAAGTCAATCAGAACCAAGAAACAAGAATTAATTTCAGAATCAAATCAATTTAGTGCAAGTAAGAATCGTTTCAGATTGAGTAAGATTCAATGCAGTGGGTGTTTGAGAGTGCTTTTTTTCCTTATTTATTAACTTATCAACTTTTAAAAAGTTAAAAAGTCATTTTATAGTGTTTGGCAATATGATGGTTGTGAGTGAAATAAGTTAATAAGTCACTCCATACTAACTTATTAACTTATTAAAAAAGTCAATAAGTCAATAAGTTGTTTTAACAAAGGAACCCAAACATGCCCGCAATAAGAAAAAAAGAAAGAAATTTACCGGTTATTAAAGGATTTTGTCGGAGTTTCCATCATCGTTTTTTTGTCGAAAAGATAGTAGAACCGCCGAGAAGTGAAGAACCACCCTAGTCTCGGTTCAACCATTGTTTGGAGTATCATCTATAGTCGCAAGCATCATCGTGAACCACCAAAAGAAGAAATCAATTGGTTCAACCATTGATTAAGGAAAACGGGTCTGGTGCCCTTGTGTTGATCGTGAAGAAGAAATAGGTTCCGTGCCCTAGTTCCCTAATTTTGTTTAATTAAAAACTCAAAGGTAGAATTGGGATTAAAGTCAAAAGAGAAGAATCAAGGAAAAGCGGGTTTTTAAAAGGGAAAAGAAAGTGGTCGTAAACCACTAGAAAAAGGAAAAAGAAATTTAAGTCAAAGTCAAAAGAAAATTGGGAATAATAGTTTATTCAAAAAGTGAAAGGATGCAAGAAGGAAACCGAGACGAAAGGAGATCAAAAACAAGCATTGTTCGTGAATTACAAGTTAGAGATTCACAGTTGAAGAATCAAAATCTCATAATGGAAGACGAAGATACAATTCTCCTATTAGCACAAGTGAAGAAGATTATATTCAAAAGGAATGTGAAGACAAAGGGAAGCTTGTTCGTGTTAAAGATAAAGTTCAAGAGATCAAAGAAGACAATGTTGAAGATGTTGAAGCATGAAGTCGTTTAAGACATGGATTAAGAAATTAGGAGCCAATGTTGAAAGTATAATTACTTAATCCATACATATAGGTGTGTCTAAGTATAGTTAAACTATTGTGTCGTTTATGTAACTAGTAGAAAGTCGAACTTAGAGTCTAAGTATATAAAGTTTATGTATGTATAAGGGCTTAGTATGTCAAACCTAGAGTTGTAAGCTACCACATAAGGTATATATAGATGTAAAGTGTCTGTACATTTGTAACAACAATCATATCAATTATACATTTGTTCAATATTCTCACAAGTTTCATTCAAATCTTCATATTCAAGAACATAATCAAGAGCCCATCGATCCTAAAGGGCCAACAAGGTATTTGTTGTTATGATCAATAGTTGATTAGAGCTACCCAATGTTCTTGGAATTTCTTCTGTTACCAATATTCAAAAGTAAAAAAAAAAGGTTGAAAAATAAGGTCAGAGTTCCAATCATTTGTCCTATTTTACACATCATATATTCATACATTATGCCGTTGACTTTTGAGCTAAATAAATGTTGCAGGTTGTGCTAGAGACCTTAGAACCAAGCTTACAGTTAGCACGTGTTTTTCTTGCAGAAGTAAGTGATTAGTTGATTGGCTAAATATGATAAGTTGTGAGCACTTACCATTTTAATTATATTGAACGTTAGATCTAAATTATAAATCTTGGTTTTCTATTTGTTCGATATGGGTTATGATTTCTTGCCTATTTTTTGATATTTTTGTTCTGATGAGAATGATTAATTGCATTTTCAGCATTGGTTTACCATAGTTCTTCAACGGATTATTCCATTGTTCTTGAGTTTTAAATTTTATGTTTCTCCAACTTTGATCCGTAATTTGTTATTACTGAGTAATAATAGAGGCTATTATTTGAGCACTCAACGATGTGAACCATACCCTCAAAACGGCTAATCAAGAGTTGTTAAATTCTTTTAATTCAACAACAATAAGACTTCTAGAGCTCTTGCCCACAATGCACCTCATTAGTAGGTTTTTAATGTACCTTTCTACATTATTTCACGCACACTTAAAATTGTTTTGTTTTTACTTTTGGGTAAGACACAAGTCTTATATCAAATGATTGATTCAAAGTTGTGGAAATAAAACTTTGATTTGGCCATCAAGAGAAGGAAATACTTTTTTAACTATTACTTTAATGGTGATAATAGTTTCTTCTCCATCTCCTTTAATGGTGATTCTTTATTTATGAATATTGCAATATTATATGTTTAAAATTGATCTAAAAAGTTGTTAACTTATCGCATGATAGTGTATGTTGTTGTTAGACTTAATATTATATATTATATTACCAGCGGTGAGTGTAACCGCTGGTAAGAATAATCTTGGCCGTTGAAAGATGCTGAAATTAAATCTAGACCGTTTAAACTAAGCGGTTACGACGGTTACAGAGTGGTTTTCGGTGGTTTCTGAAGGAAGTTAACTTCTACGATAATGGGGGTGCAGTTGCTTCATTTTCGCAGGGGGAAAACGTGGGTGGGTTGTACAACCTATAACTGTTTAAACTTGCCTATAAAAGCAGTCCTCTGTCCCATATTTTGTTTTTGAGAGTGGGTTCTGTAACTGAAACGAAAAGGAGACAAGAGATCAATGGAAATGAGCAGTACCAGTACCACACCAACCATAGATTCACCAAAGTCGGAGGAGTTAGTATCGTAAGATCTTCTTATGTGATGGAGTACACAAGTTGTTGCCTCACATCATTGTAGTTAAGATTTAAACTCCCCTTAAATCTCTTTGTATTTTCTGCTCATCTACATCACTTAGTATCACTATGTCATCATATGCTTGAGTTCATCACTTCTCAATTTCCGATTTCTGGTTTTAGGTTTACACAAGAGGAATTTAGGCGTGTAAACCTGGTCTTACCCTAAGATGGGAAATCCCCTTAGCATTCTTGAACTCCATTACAATTCGGTGGTGCTATTCTTAAAAGACTGAATGAGTTAGATCAAGACCTACCCGGAATGGTTCGATACTATTGTTTACGCTACGAGTAAGTTGCCGGATTTTATGAATTTCATATCGTGTGTTCGTTTGAGATTGTTTCGTAATTAGGTTTTTGTTCTTTATGCGCTAATTTTGAGATGTCTGATATCAGGCATTTACCTAGATTTCACTTTTATAAATTTCATTTAGTTAAGGTTGTATATATGGTTTCACGACATCTATCTTCAACATACTCAAAAGTTAGATATACTTATATAGTAAAATGGCATTCTATACTAATATTCATATGGAGTTTTTCCAATTTTCAATGGTTATATATATGATTACTGTATCATATTTACAACTATATCTTAATCTCAAATTTACAATTGGCAAGCTGACTGGATTAAATAATGGAAGCGGGATGAGTTATCTTCACAATATTGTCTAGGTGGATATATTCCTCAACAAGATGGAGCTACAGATGTGATGACTAATAAATTTATACTAGTAAGCAAATGTGACTTTTTTTATGAAACTTAAATGTGTGATAATTAGATTAAATTTTATGATAATTGGTGTGTATATATTTTTTTTACTGTAGTTAGCAGTTGTACTGGATTCAAATCCTTCAATTTGAATTCATTTGTTATATTTTCAGGTATGAATTAGTTGTTGGTCGTTCTCCTCTTTACACTAATTCCATATATGCACTTATGGAGTATATCAACAAGGTATGGGCCACTAAACCAAATTCAACTGTAAACCATAATTTTGTGATATACAAAGTCAACTTTATGCTACTTCCAGGATACAATGAAGTATCCAGAAACCATTAGTGTAAACTTCAGAAGCTTTCTTAGAGGTTTGCTTAATAAGGTATTATTATATGTTGGTGAAATACTTATATTTTGTAATTTGTATGCATTTTTGTGGTTTGTTTATTATGATCAGCCTGCAACATTAGTGAGAGCAGGAACCTCAAAACATGCTGACTTGGTCCAAGTCTTCGGATCCTCTTGAAGTATATTTAAACCTTGTATTTAACTTATCTTATTTATTTTTAGGTCGGATTATAGCCTAATAACAAAAAAATTGACATCTTGAGTATGTTAATGAATTACAAGGAGTGTCATGCCAATAAGGCATCAACAAAAAAGGATTTGGGGTGTCACCATATATACATTTTGTATCTTTTACACTTGGCTTCAAGTTTAAGCTTGGGCTCCACTTTCATTAACTTCAAAAGTTGGCATCTCACCCCAACACATTAACCTAGCCCTGCTATGATCATTTTTCTTTTTGGTCATATTGTTAGGGTGTTTTTGTGTTCAAGCTGAAAAAGATGCTGAAAGATAAGCTACATTCAAAAAATTGCAAAATAGTGTTCATCTTCATCAAAATTAATTCACCTCTGAAAACAAACAAAAGGTCCCTCCCGCACACCCCTTTTTTGGCACACAGGTGTGTGTCATTAATCGTTTTTTTAACGGATGGGTGTGTTTTTTAATCTAAGTTTTTGATTAACTTTGATGTATGACAAAGTCATCATCAACCTAGAAGATAGTGGTGTTTTAATAACGAGAGATACATGGATATTATGAGCCACGCCAATATAGCTTTGTACTTTCTAGCCATGTATATCTTTTCAATCTATTATCATGTCCTTAGTATTGATTTTTTTTCTAATACGCATATTAGGGACTCTCATAAAAGGGTTTTCGAACATCTACGAAGGGAATTTCAAACAAGGTAGGTGCATTTTCTTTCCACCTTTTGTTGTCACATATTTGGTTATTCTAATATTATCTTCATTTATTCTTAAATGGTTGTTTAGACAGTGAACATTGGAAGGATGGCTGTTAGCAACTACAAGGAAGCGAATGTGATTTCTTTTCTTATTCATTTTCTCTAGATATTCTGATTTTACTAAACACAAAAAAAAGCTTTTAAACTGCAATTCTAGAAAAACTACATTTCTGTAATGTTTATTTGCTATGAGAAATGTTTTTATTTTTTTATATAAGTCTCATGTGGAGGCGGACATGAAGGCAATGTAGTCAAGTGATTTTGGTTAACAAGTGGTTCAAATACAAGTAAACTCATATTCAAGTGAATTTAATTCAAGTGACATGACCTGTTGGGACTGCAAAGAGACTTACAAGAGCATCTTAAAGCTAATGTATTAAAAAATGCTTTGGCCTGTTAATTGTAGGCTATTACTTTTCATTACACTTAAAATTGGGTGTATTTGATATTACAAAGTAGTTAAATTATATATAAATGGATGTTTGCTTTGTTTGGGCTGCTTAGTGGCAACTTGAGCTTCTGTGCAGGGCCAAAACTTTTTTATACATATAGTGTTTAATATCCCCAACTAATTTATCAAGGTGAAGTGTTATGTAAATGGTTTGAACATGCATTTAGATTTTTCAAGTGATAATTCCCTTTACAATTTGAAACATTCATTTGATAAGAGCTTAAAATGGTTCAAATGAATTGGAGCAATATGCGGTTAGTGATAGTTTTTAGGCGACCTATCTATTATTTACCAAATATGGACGTTAACTAATATTTTCATTTCACATGATTGGTAATGCTTTTATGTTTAGGTTGCTTAGCACTTGCTTCTTATCTTTACTGAGTGGTTGTCATATAATACTTAGCCATTTTCTGCTTAAGCATGTTAAGTCTCTGTAGTTTGGTGTTAAACGGGTTAGGGTTTTTTTTAGAATGAACTTAACTATGTTGGTGTTACATTAACGTTAGAGTACCCGACCACCGGACGGGTATAAAACTAGTTTGATTAATTCTAAGTTAGTATAATTATTGAATTATTTTTGTATAAAATAAGTTTGGCGGTTTAGGTAGTAAATGGTGGTTAATTGACCCACCCGTTGTAGTTTGGTACCCGCCAAGTTCAACAAATATAAATACCCATCCCCCCTCATTTGTAAAATTATGATGGTATGTACAAGAATGTTTCTATAAAATTCTTTCAATCATCCCTCAACATGGTATCAGAGCGTTACGCTCTTGGGAAGAAGAAGATCCTGTGAAGAAGAAAGGCCAATCTTAATCGAAAGTTCTTGTCTCTGTAACAGAACAAATTTGAATTTTCTGATCAAAGAACGAAGGCTTTGTAATGGAACAAATTCGAGACAAAAAGGAAAACCAAAATCAGATTTCGCTTATCCCAAATTTTATAAGGAGAATATAATTTGTGAAACAATTTGAAAGTCATTGTTGGAATCAAGATACAAAGTCCCTGCGGCGACTCCGTTTTATGATCTTAGCAAAACAAAAGTCAAAAGGTCAAACTTGGGAAACATAAAAGGTTAGATCTTTCTGGTCGTTTCTAAAAAAAAGAGAAAACCTCGAAAACAAACCTTTTATTTAAACCTATAAACTCAATTTGTTTAAAACTATTTCTAAACAAATTATAATATTTATAATTTGATTCCAACAAATTTAGCAAGTCAAAATCGAATCTACATGATTCGTATAACAAGCAAGAACCGAACCCTTGTGGTTCATATAACAAGCAAGAACCGAACCCTTGTGGTTCATATAGCAAGCAAGAACCAAACCCGTGTGGTTCATTTAGCAAGCAAAGATCAAACCAATCGTGGTTCAAATAGCAAGTAAGAGAAACCATAGTGTTTCGAAGCAAGCAAGAAAGACCCGTGTAGTCAAAGCAAGCAAGAGAGACTTGTGCGATCATAACAAGCAAGATAGACCAATTACGGTCAAAGCAAGCAAGTTAGTCTTGTGTGGCAAATTCGACCTATTTGGTGAAACAAGACGACCTGTGTGGCGTTTATCGAAAGAAAACCTGTGTGGCAAAGCAAGAAAGAAGACATGTGTGGCAAATTAAAGCAAGAAATATGACATGTGTGTCATTTATAGAAAGAAGACCTGTGTGGCAAAGCAAGAAGAAGACCTGTGTGGTTAAGTAAGAAAGAAGAACCGTGAGACAAAGCAAAAGCAAGATTAGCAA
This sequence comes from Flaveria ramosissima, assembly GCA_025215565.1. Lineage (NCBI taxonomy): Eukaryota > Viridiplantae > Streptophyta > Magnoliopsida > Asterales > Asteraceae > Flaveria > Flaveria ramosissima. The sequence continues at coordinate 39,329,238 of CM046042.1, forward strand.
GAAGTAACCATTTTGAATCAATTAACAAGAGTAACAATAGCAAGCAAAACCACGCAAGAATCAAACAACTACATGTAATTTTGGATATCGAAAGTTGTAGCAAGGACAAAAAAGAGATGTTAAACTTCAAGAAAAGTCTAACAAACAAGAATGAAAGTGAAAGCGACAACAAAACTATGTGAAGAAAGCAGACATAAATGCCTGAAAGGATAAATCAAAATTAGGGGGAAAATGCTAGTCTTAATATTTGATTAATCCTAAGTTAGTATAATTACTTGTATTATTTTTGTATAAAATAAGTTTGGCGGTTAAGATAGTTGATGGCGGTTAATTGACCCACCCATTGTCGTTTGGGTACCTGCCAAGTTCAACACAAAGAAAGTTTGGTTTCAGGTCAATTTCCCAATTGTTATATGTTTAGCAAGAAAGACTCAGGTAAAGTAACCAGCTATAAAGTGGACTTACTTTTCTTGATTTGTTTGTCTTTTCCTCCGTTTCTATTGTATGAGTTACACCTGATTTTAAAAAAATTGCATTAGTTTTTTTCTTCGTTGTCATTTTTTTTGGTTTGGTTTACATATTTTGTCATATCTCAACCTCTCAAGTTTTATTCAGAGGGTTGTTGGATTTGTCCTTTCTGGCCTAGCTCTGCCTATGTGACGTAAATTTAGTTAAGAAACAAGTCTATTCAATTGTGATCTATAATCTATAATGGCGCGTACGTTGCCGCCGCAACACGCGGCGGGTTATAATCCTAGTTCAAAATAAAAAGCTGAACCAAACCACACGTGATACGCCTCTAATTGAATTTCTTTTTTCACCATTAGTCATATCATATGCTCTTCACAATTTCACATGTATTTTTTAATATGTTTTAATCATTTCTGGTATATGTATGTTCTCTATATCAACTCAAAGATTAAACTAAATGTAATTGATTCAAATACAAGGCAAATAAAGAATCAAAGATAATATTAGCAAAAACAAAACAAAAAGAAAAGAAAAGGTTAACATATATTTTAAAAAGTTAAACATATTAACCATTCACTAAAAACAGTAATTTGGATGATTGGTTGCATGTAATAAAAGCAATAGAGCAATCAAAATCCAAAACATCATAGAAATAACTAGTCTCATCAAATAGCCAATCCGATGCCTTCAAGCTTGTTAACTCATTGTTCTTGGTATATGAGCAAACTTTTTTAAGAAATATATGTTAAAACAAGCAAACTTTAGCAAACTCGTATATTATACGGGATGAATAAATTAAATATTTTATATAATGAAAATTTATTAATTATAAATCTATTTTAAAGAATATCTTGTTAAAATTATTTTCTTATTATAACTCCTAATTTTAGTGAAAAAGAAAGTGATTTGATTAATGTAACAGAATATAAAGATATCTATTGTGTGTGCAGTTAGTCTAAAGATGATAATCGTTTCTAAAGATATCTCACACATACTAGACCATATATAACCTACAAACTTCAATACATGAGTAGATATATGAAAAACCAAAATCAACTCACATGCAAAGTAGTCAAGCATTTAATAAGATACATCAAAAGAACACTAGACTACAGAATAGAATACATCAAAGGAAGAAACAAAGTAATCATTGGTTTTAGCATTAGCAATAATGATGTAAACCTAGATGATGAAAAAGGAACCATAGGAACAATATTATGCTACAATGAAGCACCTATTACATAGGTAAGACATAAGAAAAATATAGTAGCATTATCATCTTATGAGTCAAAATTTATAGCAGCTACATCGGTAGCATGCCAAACATTATGGCTACAAGGACTTCTAAGTGAAGTCGCCGGAGAATGCAAAGCGGCACTATGCTTACAGAAGCATTAGGAAGGATTAATTTCATAGAAAATGAGAAGCTTTATTAGAGTCAAAGACCTTAAAGAAGAAATCAAGAATTAAAGGTGATAATATTAGCCTTAATTCATTGATTTAGCACAGGCTAGATCACTACTTGTATTATTATTATTTAGCCTAAGATAGTAAAAATTATGTTCAGTTCAAGGGTATGTAGAATGCTCTTATAATTTCCTCTCAAGAAAACCGATTCTACCACCCCGGTGATAATCAAAGACATGTATATTGAAATTAAAAATAAAAAAGAGTTGTAAAAGAAGTTATTATTTTAAAGAATATGATTTTTATGATAAAAAAATTTACTTCAGTTATACGTCGATCTTGAGTTTCTTAGAGTAAGAATGTATTGAATGAATTACATTGGGCCATGGGTTGAAAGGAAATCAACTTCAACTAGGACAGAGAATGTTTGGAACTAATGGGTCCGTGATGATGATTATGGCCATGGGCAGTGTTTTTGGGTCTGATGATAAATTGATAGGTCCCCTTACTACCTCATAATCCCTACCACATGCACTCGCAATTAGGCTAAGACACCGGCCCGACATGCATTTATCACATACACGTCTTTGTTTTTTGGTTACACCAATGCTAGCCTTATACAATTCAATAATTATATAATGTATTTGATCCAAAAATATATAATTCACGTTTGTTAACAAAATATATTATTATCCTTAGTATGTTGGTATTTATTATGATGGCTTCTTCAAAATAACTTTATTTCGTTTTGTATTTGTACATGGACGACAAACAAGCACTATAATTAATTAAAGTTTATCAAAATGGCATAACTATGGCTTAGGGTTGTAAACGAGCCGAGCCGAACCGAGCCAGGATGGGTTTGAGCTCGAGCTCGAAGCTTATCGAGCCGAGCCGAGCCAGCTCGAAAATTTTTTACGAGCTCAAAACACCGGCTCGAGTTCGATTTAAATATTTTTTTTTAATTTTCACATTAACTTATATGAAAATACAAAAATATATATTAGGGTTTTTACATTTTGTTGGGTACTCCGTACTTATGGGAACAAAGATTATTATTTTGGATATAAACAATTTACTATCAAAATATATATTTTTAAACAAAATACTTAATGTTTTAAAAAAGAATCCATTTTTATTTTTAAGAAACATTTTTAAAATTCTAATATAAAAATAATAATCATAATAATAGTAGTAATAATAATAATATTAATAATAATTATACTATATAAATATATATATACATATATTATATGCACCGAGCCACGAGCCGAGCCAACGAACCGAGCCACGAGCCGAGCTCGAACCGAGCTAACCCTGGCTCGAGTTCGGCTCGTTTAGAATTCGAGCCGAGCCGAGCCGGCTCGTTTAGATTCGAGCTTTTTTCGAGCCGAGCTTTTTTCGAGCTTTTTTCGAGCGAACTTCGAGCGAGCTTCGAGCTACGAACTTATTGTACAGCCCTACTATGGCTCAAACATTTACTTGATGAAACTAGTTATAATAAATAAAAGAGTCTGTGATTTCCTTTTAAATATTTATTAAAATGAAACAGTTGTAGATATTTATAGGGTCTCATGATCTAAATAGTTATCTATAAGAATTCTTTACAAACCCCTAAAAAACATTTATGTCACGGAGTTATCATTAGACACTTGTGTGGCACTTAGAATTCGTTTAAGTTTAGCATTCTTGACCCAATGTTAGTTATAACTGCACATTTACTAATATATGTTGTAAGCTCTGTAATGAACGTTGTTTTATTTCTTACGTGAGAAGATTACAAGTGTGTTTGTTCAAGTGCTTTACAAGATGTGTGTGATATTTTGGGTGATTACAAATGATGTCTCATGTCTCTATATATACTAGTTTGAGGCTGATCTAGATGCTTTTTTTATCTAGGTCTTTCTAAATATAACTATACATGTCTAATTTCTAGAGAATTCTACAGATATATCTAGCGATTTCAATGTTTTCTAGAGAGTTTTTGGGCAACCATGATGCCTAAGGTTTGCAGGCCCTTTTATGGTTGTTCCAAGTCCCTTAAAGGTTGTCATATGGGTCTAGATAAGTGTAGGTTGTTTCAAAATCTTCCTGACAATCCTGGATGCTTCCAAAAGTGCTCGGAAAACCCAAAATCTGAGATATGCGATTTAATTTAATATCATCTGTTAGATCAAAGCCACCATAGCGGAAATTACTATGAGATCGTTATCTTCATCGAAGATCATGTTCCCTACGAGTAAGGTTATTATTTGATGTCTATATATGTTTAATGATTAAATTGATATCGATCCGCTATCGTATGTTATTTATAAAAGAAATTAATCAACACCATGTTTATACTATATTATAATTGTATTTTAGGATTCGTTTTGTATGGTATGTACGTAATTAACTGAAGAAAAGTATGTACTTCTCGATATAAAATACAGTGCGTTCAATTTTTGAGATATTAATTTATTTGCATGGCAAGTGTTTCTACAAAATTAACAAGCATCTTGATCCGCTTATTTGCTTTTGTTTAATCTATAACCTTAATAAAAAAAGTTTTTTTAAGACACATGTCATCATTCTAACATATCAAATGACACGTGTTATCATTCTAGCATATCAAAAAAATTATTTTTTCGCATCTCTTTCATAATAAATACAAAAATTATAAAAACAATTACTTTGACTTTCATTTTAACTAAAATATGTTAAACAAATATGTTTATATTTGCGTTTCTTGTCTCTCTCATATTAAATAATAATTATTGTAAATAAGTAAACTAAACTATTAAACATATAAAATATAAATGCAGTTATTTTAATAATTTATTAATACATATTAAATATAGAGTAATAATTTCTAATTCATTATGTTTTATAACTTTTAAATATTCATTATATTTTTATTTCACCAATAGATAATAACATCTGGAAATAAAATATTCATAAAACTAATAATTTTAATATGTTTTATTTATTCTACTCATATTATACATGTGCTCTAACCTAGTTGTGAGAGTAAATAGATGGAGAAGAACAGTGATCAAGATATAGTAGTAGCCATTCTAAAATAAAAGATATATATCTCTCAAGATATAATATTTGATTCTTAAATAAACTATTACCCTGTATATGAAAAGAGAAGTTTGATTAGCGGTTGTGTTTTAGTTGTTTGTGCTTTGGCCACTGAAGTTTTCTAACTTTGCATTTAACCCCATTTCCTCTTTTAAATGGGTTCTCTAAAAGTTTCTTTTAGAGAGAGAAAGGATGTGTGTGGGTGAGATGGAGCAGCCGGCTTGGTTGCCGCGGCGGCTATGATTCTGGCTTGGTGGTAGGTTCTCCCCCGTGGTGGTTGTTCCTTCGCAGCCGGTCTTTCATCATCTGGTTTGCCCTTAGGCCCTTGCATGTGTTTAAAAGGGTTTTGTTGGGTGATTTCAGATGGGTTTTCTGCTTATGGTGGTGGTGGTGGTCGTTCGTTTCCGCCAAGGCGGGCCTCGGCTTCCGCATCGGTCATCAAGTGGCGCTATCGCCAGAGCCGCCCGTTTCAGATGGGTTTTCTGGCTCTGGTGGTGGTGCTGACCGTTCGTTTCCGCCAGGGCGGGCCTCGCCCTCTGCACCGCCCACCAGGTGGTGTTATTGCCAACGCCACCCTGTCGTTCGTCTCTTTCTCCGTCGTCGATACCGCTCGCGAAAAATAGAGACGAAGACATATAGAGAGAGAGGGGCGGTTGCGGTGGTGGTTTTGGGGTGTTTCCGAGAGGTATTGCTACCGCCCTCCTCCTTTGGCGACTATGATCCTGTTCTTTGTTGAGTGCCGCCCTACTTGAGAGGATTTTGGGGGGTTGTCGTCGTGTGAGAACCTTTGCCTCTTGCCTGTTCGTTTCCAGCAAGGCGATCCTCCTGTACATCGGTGGTGTTCTCTGATTTTGAATGCAGGCCACAACCAGGGAGGGTTGTTAAAGCTCTGATTGGACTTATGTTCGGTTTTGAAAGGCCCTTTTGAGGCATGGAATCTGTTTGGTCAATGGTAATGAATGTGACATATGTGAGATCCGCTTTTCTGGGATCTCGGAATCTCTGTTGTGATGGGTTGGCGATTATATGCACGACGACGATACCCAAATCACTTGTATGCATCCGAGTGCTAAAGGGTGCAAACATTGTGCCCTCAACTTTTTTCATGTATTTCGTGGCCCTTTTCAACCCTGCTTTCTTGGGTGCGAACTCATCTGAGATCGCGTTTAATGCCGCTGAGACCGTGATGCAGAAGGAGTGTAGGTCTTTGTTGTTTTGGCGTGGCATCCGTGTAGGATGCAGCCACAACGAGGCCGTCTTCCTGAGTCTCCAAACACCTTAAACTGCTGATGATAATAGTCTGTGCTCATACTGTTGTTTTGTTGACCATGTTAAACTGTGTTTGTGTATTCTTCCTTCTATGCTGGTCATGTTAAACTTTATGTTGGTAATATTAAACTGTTTGCTCGATGATGTTGTGCGAGTCACGTCTGAGAGTTATTTTGTCTCTGAATATAGTTGTTCGTTGGTGAGATCGAATATGTTGTGAGATCGACGATGTTTACGTTGGTCATCTAATGTTGTTGGGTGATACTTTCTGGGACTCTTTGTTTTGGTTTTTTTATGGCTGTGATGACACACCAAAACTTGTGTCGGTTGCCTTTGTGTGGCAGCCGTTTCTGGCTTGCAACCACAACCGACCATGTCTGAGCCCCGCTTTCAAGACGCGCAACGCGCGTCGGGAAATAAACACTAGTTTTATAAATAATCTAAAATAAACGGTGGGCGGGTAACGGGTTTGATAAATAAATTTAAAAACACTATTAAATAAAATAGTGAAGGAATTGAATAAGAAGACGAAACGATTTGTTTTATCCTCCGCAAATGCAATCACATGGGTGTCGCTTTCTAAGGCAATTCAACATGTTTACCGGTACAAATACAATGCATGCACCTTATACCTTTACAAATAAATATCAATCAATTGTTATATTTGTTTTTTTTAACAATAATTGTTATATTTGTTATTAATAATTTTTAGCACAAATAGTTAATATGAGACACCTAAAATATATAAATATGTTAAGGATTTAGGTTCAAATCTCTTACCCTGAGTAAAAATACTCAAGGTTAGGACAGAGAGGTTTTACAGTTATGTGTTTTCTTCATATGGGGTTGGGATGGTCTCAGCTAAAACAAATATGTGCACCCAATTAAAATAACATATATTTTTCAAAACCGTGTCGTACATTTGTCGTTAAAAAAATTCCTATACTTGTTTCTATATTTGCAATTTAATTTTACCTAAATAAACAAATAAAGATTTTTTGTAATTAATTTTGTTTTGCATATAAATAAGGTAAATGTTCCAATATAAAGTCTTTAAAAATTAGAAAGTGTAAAAAGAACTAAAATGTTGACGCATGTTTTTTTGTCAAGATTAGATTGATAGCAAATTCCCCCCTTTTCAAGTTTCATATGTTTTTTAATGTCCGTAGCTTTACATATGAAATTATGCTTTTTATATATAATATAAAAAAATCATTTCAATCTTTAAAACGTGTATAATACTCATATAAAAATACAAAAAATATTTCATGTTTTTTAGCTTATTGTGTAATTTCGTCAGATTATCGCGTAATCTTCTAAATTGAAGAGGATTGTACAATTACATTACAAGGATTACACAATGAACTAGAAATGTAAAAAAGTTTACATTATTTAGCACTGTGTTACTTGAGAATCATCATTTAGAAAAACACAATGCATTACACAATAGTCAACATTAGACACAATAAATAACACAATGACTAGCACTCGACTCGATGATCAGCATGAGACATAATAAGCTACTTGATGATTATTACACAATAACTTAATCAGGATTACACAATAAACTGTTAAACGTAAAAAAATACATATTTAGCATTGTATCATTTAAAAATTATTATTTTAGAAAAACACAATTACCAGTATTAGACACAATGATTTGAACAATATGATACAATAAACTGATATTAGACAATCATTTTATGAATATTACATAATGAGCTGAAATAATATGAAAAAAATTATTTTCTCTATATATCAACTTTATATGCATGTTAAAAATTTAAAAAAAAATGCTTGTTCTTATTGTGTAATATTATTTAAAAAATAATATTGTATGTAGAACGTTAAAAAAATAGTGAAACTTAAAAATATGACTAAGACTAAAAATACTATTCGTCTATTATTTAAAGTTTCAATTATTTACCATTATGTTATTGTATTTCATAGCGCTTAGATCTAAAATCTGATGGTTAATAATCCTTCTTTTTTTTTAATTTTTTTTTGCAATAACTTCACCCTATAAATAAATAACTTAGTAAAGCACTCAGATTGGAGTCTTTATGATCTCTCCTACGTTTAAAATTTAAGGAAAGTTTAAAAAATCCACTCTAGTCTATTTTCTTTTATGGTTTTTCTTATCTAAATTAAAACTTATAAGGATTATATGAGTTGAATAGTGAGTTCTATATTTACCAATTCACTATTCATGTATTATAATTCTTTTGTGAGAAGAAGTGAGAGAAAATAATAAAATTTGATTAAAAAAGTATTATATAAACGAATAGAGATAAAAATAAAAAAATAGATGTGGGAAGTTTCTTAAGAATTGAATAAAATTTATGATTTTTGATTAATTACAAGGACAAAACAAAAACTCTAGTGGAAATGCTCTAATTCATTTATCATTTGTATTCTTATAAGTAAAAAGAATATCATACTTTATATTTATATCTCAGTTTTTAAAAGCTCTTATATTTCGTTATCATTATATTCTTTTTTTTATTATATCTTTTTCTATTTTTACATTTACAATTTTAACTATAAACTATTTTATCTTATTATCACTTACTTCTAAAATTTATATTTTGGCTTGGACTAGACGGGTCAACAAAATAACACATCTAGAACAATAAAAAATGCAAAGATCCATGTTTCTTGGCAAGGTCTTTTAGAACATGTCTAAATGACAAAAACAAGAAGCATGATAAAGAAAAAAACGATTATCTAGACAATAAAAATGTGAATTACACTTGCTAATTAGAAATTAAGATTCTCATACTTGTAGCTTTTCTTCACTCAAAACTATTGCTCATCAAAACCCACCACTTGGTTATATCTTAAGAGGACCATGCTCAATAAAAACCTATCTCCATTAACCAGTTAACCAAAGATTTGATTCTCTGGTGGGAACCCAATTTCGCATGGCGAGAAGATGAGCACTATTTGTGAGAACGATGGAGAATTTGGAGGGGAATATGAGTGCCAAGTAATTGGAGAAAAGATATACAGTGTCAATAGTGGAGTGCTAAATATAAGGAATTATTGTGCATTCTCATTTAATTTTAAGGATATAGAAAAAGGGTTAACGAATAGGTTGGAGCATTTTTAAGTAAATACCAAATCTATTGTAAATGTTGTAAACCACTAGTATTAAGACCCTCACCTTGAACGAAGGACGTAAAACCATGAAAAATATGAACATTGAAATGTTGCCCTGGACACCCCATGTTAAATGTAAGAAAAACGAAACGTGAAAGTTGTTGATAACAATAGAAACTTTATATAAAAATGAAAACTATTGCAAAATCTTGGTTGCTGAGAGGTCATTCATATTATTCAAAACTCTATATTAAAAAGGAAACCATTGAAAAAGAAATGTAGATATAAATAAAAGTGTTTCAATGAAAAAAAAAGTTAAAAACTTTAGCATTGATAAAAATAAGCACATATAACTTTGGAATTTATATGACGTACAACATTGTTTTGAATAAATTTCCACTAAAGAGTGGATAGAAATAAGTAGGTAGCAATGGCATTTTTGGATTTTATAAAATATAAAATTTTAGAGTTTATAAGAAAAAAACAAAAAAAAAGTTTATAAGTGTCCAAAATTAGAAAAAGATAAATATAAGATATAAAGTGTAGATATAACTAAACCTGAATGATGAAATTAGACTTTTTTTCAAGTTCTTAACATATTACATATATTAATAAAAAATTCTTGCAGGTTGTAGTGTTATACCCTACATATCAAGAGTTTGCAATATGCAAATTGTTAGTGTGTGTATAGAGGAAGGATCCCTTGAAAACCATGTTATAAATGAAAACCATAAAACCAATGGTTACATATATGTAAGTACGTGTTACTAAGTATACAACTAAGACTTACGTATATGTATGGGTTATGTATGTCAATACTTGTTACCAAGTGTACAACTAAGAGTTACGTACATATAGCTCCTACAAGTTACATATACGTAAGTCGTTTCGTTATCATTGATGTTGCTTGGAGTTTATATGAAAAAATATATAATGACTTTGACAAATAAGATTGAAGTTTACTTAAATATATTTTAAAAAATTAAAAAGTTAAACAATTATAAATTATGTGATTGGGTAGTGGTGGTTTTTACGGTTTTTAATTATAAACATCGTTTTCATTTGATCCCTCCCCTATATATATGTATATATATAAATGAGTTATCTTAAGAAAACCAATATCTTAAGAGAAAACCAAGAAATCTAAGATCCATCAATCACATAATTTATAATTAATTTATATTTTTATTTTTAAAAGGGCACTTGAGTAATTTATCATGTTATTGTTTATGGTAAATATCTATTCTTTCAATTTAAATCCCTTGATTCTCTCATTTCCATATCTCTCTTAAATGAATTGATCAACACCATTTCTATTAAATCAAGCATTCATATACAACTATCTTGATTGTTGAAGAGTTTGCTCATATTTTTTTCTCTGCATTTGATGGTTATCTTGAGATTTTGGAATCTATCAACAAAAACAAAAGAATAAAGCAATATTGTATTTTGATTTTTGTGATACTACCAACAAAACAAAAGGTGTGTAATCTTAATATTGGGTTATGATTTTGATGTAAAGCAGATTTCTATCAGCAAGGTTTCGGTAAAGGTTTCTATGTTCAATGACCATGAAGAAAACAAAGTCAAAGAAAAAGAAATCAGAGAAACAAGAGGTATATAATCGCAACTCGTTCAATCGATCACCAAAAGTATAACAAAAAAGGTATTCGAATTCATTGAAAAGGAGTTTGATTTTAGTATAAGAAACTGATATCATGATGATGATTTACGTATATGAGTTATGTATACACAAATACGTAATAGAAGGAGTCATCTTCTAAAGATATCAATGATGATTACAAAAGTTGACTTCATCCTATTGTTCAGTTACGTATATGTAGCTACGAGTTACATATGTAATACAAGTTGCATATTTTTAACTCATCAAAGTTCAATCAAGTTAAATTAATAAAATACTCAATTTATATATATGTGAAACAAGTTACATATACATTAAATTTAGTTTTATATACGTAAATGTGGGTCAAAAACAAAAAAAAACTACTACTTATATATGTTAACTTCTGTTGATAATTTTTTTCACAACTTAAGTTCTGTGTTTTATTTGTGATAGTTACGTATATGTAATATGGTTACATATACGTAACCATGTGTACATATGTGTCACATAATTGACATCAAGTTACATATACGAAACCATGTCTACATATGTGTAAATTAATGAGTTCAACAAATTATTTTGTATCTGTTATATGTTATAGTTATGTATACGTAATTAACAATCATTGTATATAGCTTGTCAGAAGATTTTCAATTTGATTTTATTGTGTTTATATAAATCTAAACAAGTCATTTGTGTGTTTACATATACGTAAGCAAGTTTACATATGGTTACGTCAGTTCATTGTTGGAAGGTTTAAAAAAGCAACAAAGGTGAAGTCAATTGTTGTTGAATATGAAGATAATAAAGATGAAGTTAATTGTTGATCAATATAAAGATGAAGTTAACTGTTGGATTTTTTAAAATGTAATTTATAAGAAAGAAAAGAGAAGAGTGAATATACGAATTTCAATTGTGTTTATAACACTAACATTTTTTTATTTCAGATTTGACCTTATATTATTAATATAATCCACTTAAATTTTGGATTATTTACTAAATGCCATGGTGTATGTCAACCATTGATCAAATGGATCAATGGTTTAGATTTGGTTTTCTAATAAATCATGGTTTATTTAGCAACCGTCCCCTATATATATATATATATATATATATATATATATATATATATATATATATATATATATATATATATATATATATATATATCTATATATATATATATATATATATATATATATATGTATACATATATACACATATATATATATACTATATATGTATACATATATATTGTATACATATATATATATACATATATATATATGTATACATATATATATATACATATATATATATACATATATATATATATCTATATATATAGATATCTATACATATATATATATACTATATATATATACATATATATATGTATACATGTATATACATACATACATGTATATATATACATATATGTATATATATGTATGTATATATATATAGACATATATATATACATACATACATATATATATATATATAGATATATATATATATATATATATATATATACATATATATATATACATATACATATACATACACATATATATATATACATACATATATATATATATATATATATATATATATATATATATATATATATATATATATATATATATATATATATAGAGCACTACTTTAATAAAAATATGTCTAGGAGGGACACATGTCAACTTCATATTTCTCCTCACTAATATTTTCATGCTTCTCTATCCTATTTAATAATCACATTAATAACTAATAATATTATTTAGATTTTTAAATTAAAATAGTTTTTTAATAAATTAACTAAGAGATCTTTTTAATAATATTATTTATAAGAAAATAATTTTTCATACAACTAGAAAATTTTTTTTAAATACAAAATATTTTATAATTGGTGTTTTTTAAAAGTAATTTTTTTATAAACAAAAAGTAATTAAAATTGAGAGTTATAAGAAGAAAGATTTTAAGTATGACATTTTTTAAAACATTCGTTTTGAAATAAAATTTTATTTTATTTATTATAACAACGATTTTAATCACATCTTATTTTAAAGTATCAAATTTTTGTGTAATAAACTTTTATTCTATTCAATATTTTTTTATTCAACCCATGTAATATACGAGTTTACTAAAACTAGTATATACATATACATATATATATATATATATATATATATATATATATGTGTGTGTGTGTGTGTGTGTGTGTATTATAAAAGACACTAGGTTTGGATGGTTTTAGTTACATGCCCCTTTTTATTCATGAAATAATATCAACTAATTAGAGGCTAATTAAAGATTTTAAACAAATCTCACAACGTAACATAATTAGTGAATGAGTGAGATTAATTACATCCGACAAGGGATCCAAGTCAAGTAGATGACCTGTAAGTACTATCATGTCTCACACATCTAAGGTGTGTGAATATCTCACCAATTTGGATCGTTCATCCAGATCATATTCCTTCCATGAGTAATGAACCATACCAAGGTAGTATGCATGAAATAGCTGACTATTCTCTTGTGATATACATATACCATGAGTATATAAATATGAAGAACCTAGTATTAATTATTTGTTTTAGACAATAATTTTTACTAAGTTACTCTTTCTCTCTCTCTAGCTTTACACATGACAGATATAACTGATTTTCTCGTCAAAAGATGATCAAAGGACTACCCCAATTCCTAAAGCATATTGAAAGGACAAAGTGGTCTTTTTACAAAGTCTCTTAAATTTAAGAGTTTTACAAGTTCATAAGCATAATGTACAATTCCTAAAGCATAGCAGATTCTCAAGACCCTAGAATTTCAATTCATGTTCATTGATACCCACCTGTGCCTTTTTTTTCTTCTTCCCCCCTTTGGCAAAGAGAGAAAGAAAGTAGCCGGAGATAGAGGAAGAAGAATCGAAGAGAGCACGAGAAAAAGCAAGAGGCAACGAAGAAGGAGAAATCAGCCTTGGCCTCCGGTCGACCACCTTCATCCGACTTTAGCGACAACAATGATGCTTCTTTGAGAATGAGAAGGCGATGATGAACTAGGGTTCTGATGATTAGATCTACTCTGCATACCTCAGACTCGGTGGCCCTTGGCATCAACGGTGTTGAAGGAGCCATAGATGTGTTCTAATCATTTGTGTTTAATAGTAAGGTATCCTCAACTTTTTATCTTCTATTTATGTGAATCGTACTTGGAAATTGATTTTGGGTTTAGGTTGAGGTTCCAACAACAGTAGGGGTTTATCCGGAGAAGGTGAGGTTTAGCGACACCAATCTAGGCTCCCAAGGTGATCAGTCGTCCTCTATCTGTCTAGGGTTTCGTTTTGTTGTTGCAATCTTTTGGGGATAGCTCTTTTAAGTTAATTGAAGAATTATGTTATTCCTTTGTGCTAATTTATTGAGTTTTGCATTCCCAATTTTAGCGCTCAGATTCATCTTAGGTTTATCAATATGGATATTGAATATTTTATTCGAGTGTCACTAATTAAACTGACCACAACCCTGATGGCATTTGGGACTTTAGAAGGTTATAAAATCATGCATGCCATAACTTCCTTATGGCATTTATTAGTTAATATTGCATCTTATAGTGTTTTCCAAGTTAGCCTGTTTGTGTTAACTAAGCTGAAATTGGAATATTATATTTATTTTTCTCTTTTGAGCAGGTCAAATGGATAAAGGTTAAATGGGACAAATAGGTCATTTTAGAAAACAATTAGCAGGTTTGGTGGAAAATTTCTTCCCAAAATTTAATCATAAGAAGGCTAATTCGAATAAATTAGGATATTTGGATTTCATTTAATTCTCATGTTCCCAAGTAAAATGTGGGTCAAGTTTAAGCTCACAACGAATTTTGACAATAGCAATTCGATTACGCTTAAGTTACTTGATTTCCACAGATTTTACGAAGAAATGAATATTATCATAAATTTAATCTTCATCGAAAGAGACAACTTCAGCATGGTAACCAATGAATGCCTACTATGACATCAAATCTTCCAATTTTCATTGGTGTAAGGTCGATAGAAAAATTATGATCCTTAGGATTAAAGATGCAATTCCGGATAGTAGGATTAATTGTGATGAGTTTTCCAAAATGGGTACAGATTTGACGAAAAGACATTCAGAAAGATTATTATATATATATATATATATATATATATATATATATACATATATATATACATATACATATATATACATATATATATACATATATATATACATATATATACATATATATATATATACATATATATATATATATATATATATATATATATATATATATATATATATATATATATATATATATATATATATATATATATATATATATATATATATATATATATATATATAGGGGAGAGTTTAAGAGGAAACTATGTTTTAGGAGAAAATGTAAGGCCCCGATCCCGGAAACCTCACAGTTGATCATTCACAGCATTAAATACATTAAACATTATAAATTTGCAAACTTAAGCAGCGGAATCATTTTAACAAAAACCATTCATTTCATTTCATTAAACCCTGTTGTTAAGCAATACACTGTAGTTTGATCGAATACAAAAGAACTGTTTAATTGCATTACAAAACAACAGAAATAGTAGTTATGAATGGATGTCAGTCTTTCCCTGCCGAGTAGCTTCACCCTCGTGCCATCCTCAACAATAATTACCTGCCAACTGAAAATGCATAAAAGTCAGCGTTGCTGAGTGAGTTCTAGTTTTATAAGTAATAAAATACTTTCTGTAAATAGTATATGAAAATACTCTTTTCTTTTAAAATATAACTCTTTACTGTATATGCGAGCACACACCAACTATATGAACAAATACTGTTCGTTCTCTTTACTGTATGCCTTGTTTATTCTCTTTTCTTTATTCTTTATCTTTCACTGTCTGTATGGACCAATGAGCAATACCCCAACTATATGCGCGATGGAAAACGGGTGATGGGCCATCTATATCCCTCGAAAGGGTAAACTATATCCCTCGAAAGGGTAAACTATATCCCTCGAAAGGGTAAACTATATCCCTCGAAAGGGTGTTGTGTACTGTATACAAGGCCGACCCAATCACCCAGGGTACGCTACAAGGGTCCTGCCAATCTCCAAGACTGGCCCTGTGTGCATAAAAGGGTAGCTAACCCGCAGCACAGTTGAGCTAACGACAACACGGTCGTGTACCTCCTATAAGACTTGTTAACATTTTATTAATGTTCCTCTTCTTTCTTTATTGCTCTTTTTCTTTATTATTACAATATACTTTACGTTACGATAATAAAGATACCACGCAAAGTCACATTCTATAAGTAATAATAATAATAGCAATAAATATAATAATAAGGAACAATCATAAGACAATCATAATCAATCACTATCATGCATGAACCCATCATTAATAAACCCTAGTCAACCTTGGTCAAAACCCTAAAGGCACAGACTCCCAAACATTCTGCATTAAATTCTAAGGGTTTAGGCGCATGGCACTATGTGGGCGCATGGGCTCTGTTCAGACGTATGGGTACTTGGGCGCATGGAACACTTAGGCGCATGGGAACTCAGGCGCATGGACTACTTAGTCGCATGGCCACTCGGACGCATGGGTACTATTGGGGTGTATGACCCCTTTCAGTGGCATGGACACTTAGGCGTATGAAATACTCAGGCGCATGGGCCACCCAGGCGCATGGGCCATTCGGACGCATGGGCCATTCGGGCGCATGGGCTATACTTAAAACATTTCTAAGTTAATCTTAGGCGCATGGGCTACTGTTTGAGCGCATGGATTACACTTAAATTATTCTATGGCATTTTCAGGCGTATGAACCTCCTGCATATTATGTTCCTAATATGTTTTCAACCCCCAATTCATCAAACCCATTTGTTCTAAGCTTAACATGGCTATTCTAAACATGAACAACCTATAAGCATTCAAGAATCAACATTAATCATGCATAATGCATACGGGTAAACATACACAAACTTTGTAAAACATTGTTAATGCATTTTCAGCCCCAAGAGAGTTTAAAAACAAGTAAAACCGGGGTCTAGAACTCACCTGGTGCAACTTGGGTGTTCTTCCTTTTTACCCGCTTGCAAAGAGTTCAAAACACCTAGAAACAACATCCAAAAACACACACACCCGAGCACAAACACAACCCATAAGTACATAAACACATAACCGGGGTAAAACCCGTCATAAACATGTAAAAACCACGAATTCTTACCTTGAATTCGTTCACTTCTTCTTCTTCTTCTACAAGCCGAGAGTTTTCTCCTGCTCTCTCTCTCTAAAAACGATGAAGATGGTGATGTGAAGTAAGAGTGGGCCATGCCACCTTTACACCAACTTTTTCAAACATTTGTCCTTTTGGACACTTTTAGTCCCTCCACTTGGACTTAATTGCCCTTCTTTCTTTTATTCTTTATGTCTTTTCTTTTAAAAATAATCGGGTGTTACAGAAAACCATAAATACCACTTTATAGCCCTTGATTGATTTGATCTATGGTTGATATTGACTGATGGTATTTTTGTTATTATTTTTACAATTTTGAGCAATTAATAAAGCTTAAAGGGTAATATGGGAAAGGTAAAATATATTAATTTAGAAACTATTATATATAATTAATTAAGTTTTCTAATTTATTCTTTCTCTCTCCTCCATCCTTAATTACGGTCAAACATACGTGTATGTAACGATCACAAAATATTTAATCATAACTAGAATTTTGATTAAAATAACTATATGTAACACTTCGTTCATATATGGAACGTTGTGTTACGTATATTAAACATTGTTTTACGTATATGTAAGCATGTGTATCAACAAGCTTACGTATATGTAAACCAATGTACGTATGTGTATGTATCTAGTCAAGTTACATGTATGTAACCTAAATACTACTATGCTTGCTTAATTGATACATATATGTAAGTATCCAGTATACGTATGTGTTAAGCGAGGTTTAATGTATATTGGTGATTGTAGCACTGAATACACACTTATGTGTAGATGAGAAAGTTGGAGAACTTATTTGTAACGATAGATACATAAGAGAAATCATGTCAATTAATTTAAAAAGCTTTAAAAAATAATGGTGCAATCAATTACTAAATACCATAAAATTAAAAACAAATAAAAAATCAAAATATTATATGATTGTTCTTGATACATATATGTAATAGATGTGTTATGTATACGTATTATTCCTATTCAACTATATTTTACATATATGTAAAACAAAAAAGATATTGCCAAACAAAAAAGATATTGTCAAACAAATTTTAAAACGTCATTCTTGTTGCAGTGAATACACACACTTATGTGTTTAAAAAGAGAAAACTTAAAATCTTTTTTAAACAATAGAGATAGAAAATAAATCATATAGATTCATTTAAAAAGCTTCCATAAATAATGATGCAATAAATTACAAATAAGCCCTTTAATTAAAATAAATAAAAAAGAATCAAAATATTATTTGATTGGTTGAATATAGTTTTCTTGATTTTTAATTATAAAAGTGGTTTTCATTTGATATATTCCCTATATATATATATATATATATATATATATATATATATATATATATATATATATATATATATATATGTTTTATTTATTTATTTATTTTTATATAGAAAAGAAAGATTCCAATCATAAACGTACTAAATCCCAAGACACTTAACTTATAATGTGTCTCTTTTTTAAAAGAAAAAAAAAAGAGATTCCAATCATTTACTAAATCCCAAGAGTAAAATTATAATGTGTCTTTTGTGTTTTTGTTTAATAAAAAGAAATGAAGGCTTAAATGATTGTGAAGAGACAAGCAACAATTATGCCTCCAACAAACAACTATACAAGAACCAAACTAGAAGTAGGTAGCTAATTACAATATCGAGAATATGTATAATGCAACAAGTACAGAGCGACCAAATGTGAAATGTTAATTGTTAATTGATCATTTATTTATAAATTTATTGAATTGAAAAGGGCCTTTGCTGTACGTCGAATCAACTTGTGTAAGAGGATATGATAGACAGACATACAAGTAGAAGATCGAGTTGTGGCATAGCGAGAGGCCGATGGTCACTCTCAGCAACCTGCCTGCCTGCCAGCCATACTCAATCGACAACAATGTACCTGGGCCCATCTCCCAAGGCCCGCATGTAGCATGTTTTTTATTAATCAATTTAATTACTTACATAATAATATTACAACACACACACACACATATATATATAATACCATACATGCCTCCCCCAATTCTCTCATACATACATTCAATTCCCCCTTTGAATTCGATCAATTTCTAAAAATGACGGGAGGTAGAGGTAGTGGAAGCAGTAAGCTAACAAAGCTCAAGTCCGTGCTGAAGAAGTGGCACTCCTTGGGCAAGCAGCCTTCAAGCAGCAGCAGCAGCTCCTCCAATAATAATAATAATAATATTGCGGTTACTGCAGATGAAGAGGACGTTAACAATCAGTGGCACGCTGTGTACGTTGGCAAGTCCCGACGGCGTTACCATATAAGCTCAGAGGTGGCCGAACACCCCGTCTTCCAGGAGCTGCTGGAGCGTTCCGGGGACAGGGACACCGTCCACTGCGAGGTCGTTCTGTTCGAACACTTGTTATGGATGCTAGAAAATGCAACACCGGATCATCAGCCTGACTCTTTACAAGACCTAGTCGACCTATATGCTTCCTAGCTCCATCTAACTCAAATTCAATTTCTCATACCGGCCATATCTCAAAGCATTCATTATGGATGATCAAGACCTACTATACTCCTCGTATACATGAATACATACATACATACATATGTATATGCATGATTAGTACAAACTGAAATTTTCATTTTTCTAAGTTGTACTAGCTAGCTTATATATTAATTATGATCACGTACCGGCCTAGTTGTATTTAGGACGCTGCTGGCTATAGTGCTTTCCTTAATTCATTTTCTGGATTAATTAATGGTACGGTACTGTAGATTTAATCAATTAATTAAGAGCCACATTAATTCCGGTTCCAGTTTCAAAACAGATTGCTTTTGGTTCTTTACATGTATATATATGTCGCTTGTTAAGTGAGGTGGCTTGCAAGTTGTAACGTACCGTCAATATATGGAACAGCTGTGCCTGATGGATGTGCGTATAATATGTGGGTCCACTCCAAATATCATCATCATCATCATCATCGTCACTACTATAATTCCTATTACCAGTATATCAAATAATTACTATTTTTGTTCCAGAGGTGAGGTTGGATGTGTTCAAAATTGAATATATTAAATCTTTTAATTTTTAAAATTTAAATTTTATGACAGTTTTGATTCATTACAATATGTATATTAATTTAAATTAAGTTAGAAGATATTTCAATCATTTTATATCTAAGGGACTTTTAAGTATTTTTAATACGAGTTGTTTATCTAACTTAAAATAATAAAATAAAATATAAATATAAATACAAATAATAAAAAAAGAAACTATTGAGATGATGAAAAGGTTCTAGCCTTTTGAAAATGTGACCTAAGATCTAAATTAGTAATCTAAAAATCTTCATCTATTTATTATTTTATTAGTAATTATCATTAAAATATATCAAGAACATAAAATTATCCCTCTATTATGCAAATAAACATTAAATGTATTAGGAACAACATAAACATGCATAGAATTATTTGTGTATTTCATCTATAAAATCTTTTGTATTTATAAAAGATTTATAACAAAATGAAAGGAAACTAACATTCGGGATAAATCATCTGTATTTGGTTTACAAAAAGTTTAGATGCACATTTGTAATAGTTTTAGACGAAGCAATGTTAAACATTTAATGACAAATATTATAAAAGAATGCAATTATTATTTCATGATCATGTAATCTAATTTGAAACCCACAAGAGAAAAAGAAAAAAAAGTTTACATCACAAATATAACTATAAAAACCGTTTTTTGTTCAAAAAATATCGTCTTCAAAGAGAACTTATTTTTACATATGAAATTAATAAAATATTAATTTTATAAATAGTTTAAGAAAGATTGTTTTGATAAAAAAGACAAGAAATACGCCTTAAAGATTAAATAGTTACATAAATAATTCACTATATATGGAATGATTGAGGTGTCTTTCAACTTAATAAAAAAGTCAAAAATAGTTAGTGTTAGTGACCGAAAGTATTACAAAACACAAACATTAGGGACGAAAATAGTTAAAGGATTTCTTTTTGCATGAAAATATTAAAAGATTTATTATTGGACAAAAAAATTGAACACTGTAAAGCTCATGACCCAAATAGGAATTATATATTATATTATCATTGATGAGTGTAATTGTTTGTAGAACTTATTACAGCCGTTGGATCAAGTTGAAATTAAATCCTGTCCGTTTAAACTCGACGGTTATAACGCTTACAGAGTGGTTTACAACAGTTTTACACCATTTACACCGTATGCGGAGAAGTTTCAAGTGGTTACATGCTATCCCGTTTTTCATCCTCACGTCGCTGAAAAAACCTCCACTTACAAACCTTATAAAACCCTTCATCATCCACATTCCAAACGATGTTGCAACCTCTATATCTTTTGATGGTAATTCATCAAATGACTAGAGCTTGGATTTCAACATCAATGGAGTTAAGGGTACATTGGTGGGATAGAAGCCATATTATTTCACAAATCATCAGACGTCTTCTCACTTGAGTTACTCATTCGAGCATGGTTTGATCCTCGTAGAGTCAAAATCTCGCTTCTTTCCCTCCCATCACGCAACTGAACAGAATAGCCATGGGTTTGGGAAGACTAACCTACATTTGAGAGTGGACATGGTTGTTTTTCAAGGGCCCACTTCACTTTCTTCATCACTGGCTTGACAGGTATGATTGGTTTCTTACACAAAATCCTTAACTTGAAGGTCAGATAGCATAGGGTAGTACCAAAATTGGGATTTGGGTTTTGATCGATGTCGTGTGGTCGGTCAAACATATATATTAAAGAGTATCTAATCACCTTTAATAGTAAAGGGTAAGCAGGGTGTCGAATCCACAGGTAATCACAGGAAAGTGCTAGCAACAATTAATCTAAAAAGACTAAACATTGAAAAGGAAATTGCTTGATTAATTGAATTAAGAAAGAATCAAATTAACAAAATAAAAGTGTAGGTTTTTAACAATCTTGGTGAAAAAGCAACCCACTTCAGGATTTAGGTTTGACAAAGTTATAATTTTTCTTTAATGAAACCTAATGAGAAGTCATTGATGGTGACTTGCACATGATAAGATCTAAGTGATAATTATGGATTAAAGCTTAAAGGACTTCATTCACACAATTACCAATTTGAATAATGAATTTCTAATTCTAATAATAAATCACACAATGATTAAACACAACCAACGTTATAGAATATCAAAATTAGGTTTAAGCATAATCAAACCGTTTAAATAATCAAATCATAAATTGAATCCAAAAGAACTTAAAAATAGTTCAAGATCCAATCTCAAATCTAGGTTACAAACTAAGATAAATAAGAACTTGCACAAACCCATCCCCCGAAGTGAATCACAAACGAATTAGCATTGCCTCATCATTGAATCTTCAAAGCCAATTGATTGAATATATTGATGTTAGAAGAGCTTGAGAATGGTCAAAGATGGTTAATTTTCATCCAAGATTGATGTGTAAAGATGTAATTTCCGTCCTACGGTTTATTCCCCTTTAATACCCTTCAAATTAGGTCAAATTGTAACAAACCCAAACCCTGGCGTCAGGCTAGGTGTCAGTCAGAAGGTTTTGGGTTTACTGACGCCAATGGTGTCGGTGGCCCCACCCCCTGCACAAACTTGATTTTCATGTGTAACTTTTCGAGATCTTTCCGTTGATAGGTAGTGGGACCCGTAACTCTTTTCCTAGCTCAAGTTATGCTCGTTTTAAGTTACTATTGTTTTGGAACTTCTCTTTTACATATCTTCACCTCCCGAGCTCCAATTCTCGTCCTGTTTCTTCCAATTTCTTCATATTCTTCACATTTATCCTACAAATACAATAATATCCCAAAAGTAACTCTATTTCCCATAATTTGACATGTGAACACGGAAATAAAGCCTTTAAACGTCGAACTTTCACCACCAGATGTCAATCGCCACACTTACCTTTTGCTTGTCCTCAAGCAAAGCTCAATTGTAATTTATAAAACCATCATTACAAATATACATCACTAATCACTTATTAAAACTCGGTTAAGTTCCAAAGTCTTGCCCTTATTCACAATACTTATATCGTTTAATAGATTTACATCCTAGCAAATTAATTATAGTCAAGTAAAATAAGAAATCACCCAACTAGGCTTAACGTGCTTTTGATTTTTAGTCTCATGCGCACACCCCTCATAATAATTCACTCGTCTCGGTTTATATCTGGACTAGTAAATAATGTACTAGTGTACTCACTCAATAACCCAATATACCATCTTGTCTACATAAGCTTGTATAGCAATCACACCTCCACCACTTGCATACATCTTGCATACATCCAAATGACTTACGGGTTTTTGGGCTTAGGTAAAGGTAGGAGATATTTGGATTTTCATAGTGACTAACACAAACAAAAATATAAACCAGACCATTAAACCATCCTTATTAACATGACTAACAGAGCTAGATCAATTTGATCCATTCTAAACAATTGCTTTTTTATTTAATTTTCTTTTTCATCATTTTTTTTTCTTTCATAATATAAGCTTGACTTCGGATGCTCTTTTACTTTGAATGGTTTCATGGTCGGTTATCAACTAACAGCTTGGACTTTATATATCAAGTTTAATAAAAGAATGGTTTAAGGCTCAACATGGCTACTAAGGGTTAGCACACTTTACATTTTACATGTAACTTTTGGTGATGATTAGGTTAATGTTTATTGCAAAGCTATGAATATTCTTCAATGATTGTGTATGTTTGTTGAACCAAATGAAATGATAAATCTTGTAGGTGTTATAATCATATCTTGTTGGAAAAATTTATGATTTAGAATATCTATTCATGAAATGCATACATTAGTGTGTGGTTTATGGCATTTGACTAGGAATGATAAATGATGGTTGATTATTTAGTAAAGTTGAACAAGTGTACATCCTTATACATATGTTTGTGAAAACCATTGTGTGTATTATGAATATCTCCTTACATCTTGTATGCATAACCATAGATAATACGCATATTTATGATTCATGTATTCATCTTAGGAGATTCATAAATTAAAGGACTTACATAGCTATTGTTACATTACATGAATTGAGGTGGTTACCATGTGTTTATCATGTTAACTTTTCAAACATTTGTGCATCTGGTACCCTTGACGGAAGTCCTAACCATCTTTAACTTTGGCTTAATAATATCACTGGGTCTTCGTAACATAACTTTTGGTGGCTATTATTTGTTTATCGTTTTAGCTTTCTAAATAGTTATATAATTATAAAACCTTGTCAGGAGTGTAGTTTACATCCATGTTTCATGCGTAAAATATGATCTCACCATAGGTTCATGTATGTTGTCATTGTTTTTGCTAAGCGGATTCGAAGTCTAAGTGATATCTTCCATTGATTGATTACCTTCTTCTTCGTCTACTATTTTCCATTAGTTTAAATATTAGATAAATTAGTTAATCATATTATTCACAAATCATATTTCATCGCTAAATAATGACAAATATTTAGTGTCATGAGCTCTCGTGTCCACGGATCGTTACTTGTTTCTTACCAAAAGCTATACTATTATTCGATAGGTACACTTGCCTATTGTATGTGTAGTTAGTCATAAGGTGAAAATTATTTTATAATTTTAAATCTTAATTGTGTAAAATCCATTATATATATATATATATATATATATATATATATATATATATATATATATATATATATATATATATATATATATACCTATATATATACATATATATATATATATATATATATGTATATACATACATATATATATATATATATATATACATATATATGTATACATATATATACATATATATATATATATATATATATATATATATATATATATATATATATAGTATATATATATATATATATATATATATATATATATATATATATATATATGTATATATATGTATATATATATATATATATGTATATATATCTATATATGTATATATATATATATATATATATATATATATATATATATATATATATATATATATATATATATATATCAAACACATACCAAGTTTTTGGCGACATACCAAGTTTTTGGCGTTGTTGCCGGGGACACGACAATTCTGAGAAAGATTTGAGTTATTAATTAAGCCAATCCTTTGTATTAACTTATTTTAGTTTCATGTAGTTATTTTGTTACCTTTA
This sequence comes from Flaveria ramosissima, assembly GCA_025215565.1. NCBI lineage: Eukaryota > Viridiplantae > Streptophyta > Magnoliopsida > Asterales > Asteraceae > Flaveria > Flaveria ramosissima. The sequence goes on from CM046042.1 coordinate 39,354,587, forward strand.
TCTTTCTTTATGCTTTTGGCAGCGTTTGTGTTTTAAGGAAGCTTATGTTCGCATCTTCACCGGCTGATGATCTTGTAGAGCCTTGTTCTGAACCCGAAAAGGTAATCAGGAGGAACTTGAGGGCAAGATCTCAAAAAGTAGCACGGGAAATCGTAAGTGAAAAGGAAGACACAAATGAGACATAAAGTGAAGAAGAACACACCGAAGACACGATGGTGGGGCACGATAATAGAAGAACAATATATGATTTTGCCAAACCATCTTTAAAAGGTGCAAGACCTAGGATCGTACGACCGAATGTGCAAGCTAACGACTTTGAGATCAAATAAATCACAATTCAAATGATCCAAAACAATTGTCAATTTGATGGTCGTCTAGATGATGATCCAAACTTTCACCTTGCCAATTTCCTGAGATATGTGATACATTAATGGAGTTAGTGATAATGTAATTGGACTTCGATTATTATCATTTTCACTACGTGATAGGGTAAATCAATGGTTGAATACACTTCCTGTTGGCTCCATCACCACTTGGGATCAAATGGCCGAAAATTTTCCCTTGAAGTACTTACCACCATAAAAAACTGCCAGATTAAGGGATTTAATCACATCATTCATGCAAGATGAAGGAGAGTCACTTTATGAAGCATGGAAAAGATACAAGGATTCAATAAGGAAGTACCCACACCATGGATCGGAACCTTGGTTTCAAATCCAAACGTCTTATAATGGCTTATGCCCGGAAAGTCATCAGATTATTGATGCATCCGCAAGAGGTGCATTGTAGGATAAACACCCGAGCAGGCATATAAGTTAATTGAAGATTTTGCCAACAACATTTGTTCATGGCAAGCTCCAAGAACCAGGCAACCAAGATAAGGTGTTGATCAAGTGGATACATATCATTCTTTATCTACACAAGTTGAAGCACTTACAAACCGATTGAATTAAATGTAGGTGAACATGGCTCAAGTAGTCTGTGATCTATGTGGGGGATCCCATATGAGTTTGGATTATCAACAAAGGGAAATGTTCAACCCTTCGGAGCAAGTTGACTATATGGCAAGTCAAGTTCGTCCTCAAAACAACCCATATAGTAACACATTCAATGCGGGTTGGAAAAATCATCCGAATTTCAGTTGGAAGGCAAGTGGTAGCATCCAATTCTCTAGATTTCAACCAAGGCCAACATATCAAAACCATCAACAACAAAGTCATCAACTATATCAACAACAAACTCACAATCAATTTCGCCCTCAATGTGATCTGGTTGTCGAGACTCGATCAAAAACAATTTAATTTATTGGTCTTAGCTACCTTTATTGTGCAAGGGTAAGTAAGGTCGTCTCCTCAGAGAATATGTGAAAAGTGTTTAATTAACGTGACTCGATTAACTAAAAGACTCAAACTTTATAATTAAAAAATAAAACTTGGAATGGATTAATGAACACAATTGCATAAATCAACAATCTTTATAAAGAACTTAATTAAATAACGAAAAACAATCACTTTAGGGTTTCCAATTATGCAAGATCAACAATTGATACTATTAAATTAGGGTTTGTAAGAAACAATACTTCAAAATCTTAGCTTTTGATTAAAGTGAAAACAAAGAAACAATCTTTTAAGACTCGTTCATTCACAATGTTACCAATTCACTTATATCACGTTGCCTACTTTTCTTAATGAGTTCACGATGCAAGGAAACCGAAAAACTGATAATTAAGCAAACAACTTTATTTATAAGTAACTTGTTTAAATCAATCAAAACATAATGTTGCATTCAATAGATCAATGTCTAATACAAAAACCTAATCAATCATACCAATCGTCTCACTTTACAAGAATCGTACTCCCGAAAGCAACTGAGAACGATTTAGCCACTCATCGTCTTCATTATTTCTTCAATGTTGATTAAATGATGAATGTGGATGATTTGGAATGATTAGAAGAAGTTCTAATGGCTGTATTTCGTCCAAAAATTCGTTCTGGGGCTCAAGGAATGTCTCTCTCAAAACCCTAATAATTGGGGGTTAAATAAGATTTAAAATTTGAAATAATCCTCCAAATATCTCCTTAGACCGTAGCTTACGGCCTATAGACCGTAAGTTACGGCCTACCCTCAACCAGACGGCCAAACCTTCTGCTTTACGGGGTTCACAGACGGACTTAGCACAAGGCCGTAAGTTACGGCCTTAGGCCTTAGCTTACGGCCTCCCTGAACTTCTTTTCACAATTTTTTCACATGTAACTTTTCACGAGCTTTCCGTTGACAGGTTGTGGGCCCCGTAACTCTTTTCCTAGCCCAAGTTATGCTCACTTTAAGTTACCATGGTCTTGAACCTTTGGTGTTTGCATTTCTTCACTTCTCGGGCTCCGATATCCATCCCGCTTCTTCCGTACCCTTCATGTTTCACCAAACTTAGTTCCGGTTTCCCGTTTTGCATATTTTGGTAATTGCGCATTTGGTTCTCGTGGTTTCATCCTGTGCTGATTCACTAAAAAATAAGCTTCTTTAGGCTCCAATTCCCTACACATCAAAACAAACTCAAAGTAACTTCATTCCATACTAACGATGATGTAAAATCACATAAATAGATCAATTAAACCTTGAATTATTATCACTCGATCACATTCCTACACTTAACCTTTTGTTTATCCTCAAACAAACTTGCTTGCACAATTCACCTTAATTAATCAAACATGCTAACTTATCACAATTTTGTATAAGTTAAGGTCTCAAGGCATACTTAGTTTTAAACTTTTATCATGTAAGATCACAACCCAACATGCAATATCAATTATGTTTTAAGCTTAGAATCTTTAGTTGGCATAACTTCACCTTCCGCTCAAACATTTATGCATTCACATTCCTTACACTGAACACTCCTCTCGGTTTATTTTGTGGACTAGTGATTATATACTAGTATATCTGGAACTCTCAAACCAAAAATGTACATTTCATCATAAGCTCGTATAATAATCATATCGCGTGCAACTAACACAATATAATACATAAATCAAAAGGTCTTTCATGGGTTGTAATATTAGGCTAAGGTTTAAGGTGGGAAAGAATAGGGATTTATAGTGGCTAACGGGTAATGAAATCCAAGTTAAGCATGCTAGATGTCATGTTTATTAATTTCTATCCTCTAATAGCAATCATATCATAGAGTTCTCACACTATTTTTGTTGTAGCAAATGTTGGTCAATTTAACCTTGTATTTAGCTTTCTTTCTTTTTTCTTTTTTTTCTTCTTTTTCATATATAAATATATATATATACATATACACACACACACACACACACACACACACATATATATATATATATATATATATATATATATATATATATATATAACCAGATTCAAATCAATCATACTATTATTGAATAATACTTAAACGATACTTCTAGACATGTCATGGATTGGACTTCATCACTCGAGGTTTCATAAAAAGGCTAAGGCTTTATTGATTTATTGTTTCGGGTTATTCAAACGGCAAGTTGGGGCTCAACATGGTGTCTAAAGGAAATTTATCAAGGTATGGAATTTAAAAGAAAATGTTTAAACAAATGGTTCATTCCTAATGCCTCTATCACATTCATGCACATATTGGTTCATGATCTTGACACACATCAATTACACGAGTTCTAACTTAAATGCACGTTATGGTTTCCCTCATTATGAAAAAATATATAAAGCAAATCAACATATGCTATAAATTGCTCAATTAGGCTCAACTCTCACGAACACGGTGGACAAGGGTTAAAAATGTGAAGCACATATGTCATCTACCATCCAGTTCGTTATGCCTCCAAAGAATTCTAACTAAATTTTTATAAAACTCATGTTGGGATGCTTTTATACCATTTTAAAACAAGTATGTCATAAGATCTATACATGCACAAACAAATGATAATTAGTCATGTATGAAAAAACTTTTAGGTATCATGCACAATTAAGTTTATTTGAAGATTTATTTATTTATTTATTTATTTTAAAAAAAGGTTTAATTTTTCCATGTTCCCCTTATCCCCACACTTAAGATACATTGTCCTAAATGTATGGTGGTCACAATTGGTATTTTTCTAATATAGGGAAGTAGATCTTTAATTTCATTCCCATTATTTCTAAATAAGACAATTCATTGTGAAGGAAGACTAGTATGTCATATCCTAACATATTATCAATCAATTTCAACAAAAGCATGAAAGGAATATTGGTCAACACCAAAGTAGTGGAAAGAGCACATGGACCTGATCGCAATCATTATTGGAAACCGTCATCACCCGCTTGTGCCTCCCCACACTTGAATGCTTGCGTCTCGTGATTGACTATCAAAACAAAACAAAAACACACAACTAATAGAAGAATTAAAACTCACTTTCGTAGGAATCACAATTGCATTTAGCGTATGCAACAAGCCTTTAAACCCCTCGGTAGACCCGAGTGGACAAGTTGTAGTCTCGTGAGGGTTTCTAGTGAACACACCCACAAAGTTCTCGGGTTGCCTCCTGTTAGCGCTAAGTTTAACATCTTCAGCCAGACGTTACCTGCAACCACTTATGGTGGTCGTATTGAGCATTTTCCTGCCACATTACCAACAAATGCTCGATAGTAGACATACTGAATCTCTATTTTCTTTGTCATGGTCTCCATGCCTCTTGAATCAATGTTCGACATCTTAAATTTACATTTTCCTATCGAGTTACCAATGTATGCATGGTAGTTGACATGTCGGTTCCACACCTTCTATCATGTCCTTGACATGTCTATAAAATCATTGTGAGCTCTCCTTTGAAGAAGTTGTCCGATGTTCTCTAAACTCACATTTCTCTTCTTCAAACACGAGCCATTATCCCCCGTTTTGTCACATTGCATCATAGATATTGAAGGACTATCAGAACCACATGGCAATATCTTAGTCTTTGGTTTCTTAGGAGGTGTTATGTCATCTATTAGGTTTAAACATTCAATTCTTTGCTCTAAAAGACCTATAACCTCTTTATCCACTTCATCATCACAAGCATCAACCACCAATTGTTCTACACATGATTCTTCAACAACTGAAGGAAATTGTGTGGTATTAATCTCTATGATCTCATCCTCAACTTTAAAAGATGGTGAGATTAATTCTTCTAATTCTATTTTCAACAGTAACGCGTATGGGTGTTCAAAAAAAGGTCTGGTACCAACCAAGGTGGAGAAATCTGATATCCGAAACTATCCGAAATCCGATCCGAATCCGAATAAATCGATCTGAATCCTTATTCGGATATTCGGATCGGATCTCATCCGAATCCGAATTCCTTATTTGGATTTTGGATCGGATTTCGGATTTCACAATTTTTATATTCGGGTTATTCAGATATCCGAATAACACTTCAACTATATTTCTAGCCCAATACTCATTACTCAACTATCTATCATGTTTTCAACTCAATACACAAGAATATTTACACATTCTAGTCATAATCTTAAATAATTATGCAATGATTGACCGTAATTCTAAATTAGAGATTCTAATCTTCGGGTTCCATGCAATTACCTACTATGTTTTAATTTTGAATTTGCGTACAAGTCAATTTTTTTAGTTTTATATATTTTATTGTGATTTCCGACTTGTAAAATATTAAAAATAAAAAATTAGCAAAAAAAACAAAAACAAAAAAATAGAAAAAAATTGTTATTTGGTTTATTTGGATTATTCGGATAAATTCGGATTATTCAGATATATCCGAATCCGATCCGAGTTGAATTCGGATAGATTCAGATCATATAGAAAAATCCTTATTCGGATCAGATCGGATTTCGGATAGGGTCCTGAAATTTTCAAATCCAAATAATCCGTTATCCGATCCGATGAACACTCCTAGTAACGCGTCACGCTTGATAGTTAAGTAGTCAAATTGTTGTTGAAGATGATGTTGTGACAACAACATATTTATCTCGGGCAATATCAACTCCAATCGAGCAATATTTTCCTCCTTAGATTGATACGTATTTTGAAACTGCATAACATTCTGAATAACATTCTCTTGTGTAGTAAATTGACATTGATTCTGATCATCGTATGTCACCTGAGAGTATTCTTTATGATAGTGGTTATAATTCTCCTGATGACTTGAGCTTGATGTCATCTCTAGTTTATAGTTGTTACAATCCCAATCTTGCTCAAAGTTGTAATTCACCTATGACTAATAATGTCCTTTATAATATGGAGAAGATGACTCGTAGTTCGGATAAGATGATGGTACATCATCATAATAGACATCCAATCAATATAATTTTCTTCTCGCCTCTTCACACTTTTGAAATACTCAGGGCAATGATCTCACGTATGAACTGGACTTCCGCAACATGTACATGAATAATAAACTATATTCATGTTGAGGTTTAAGTACTTCAGAATAACCTGCAAGTAATAAAATACCTAGCGTAACACCGCACAAAAACAAAAACAGAAAACAAAAGAAAACAAAAAAAGTTACAAAAAAATAATAAAAATAAAAAATAACACTTTGCGCACTAATTCCCCGGCAATGGTGTCATTTTGATCTGGTTGTCGAGACTCGGTCAAAAACAATTTAATTATCGGTCTTAGCTACCTTTATTATGAAGGGTAAGTAAGGTCGTTTCCTCAGGGAATATGTGGAAAATGTTTAATTGACGTGACTCGATTAACTAAAAGACTCAAACTTTATAATTAAAAATTGAAACTTGGAATGGATTAATGAACACAATTGCATAAAGCAACAATCTTTATAAAGAACTTAATTAAATAAAGAAAAAAAATCACTTCCGGGTTTCCAATTCTGCAAGATCAACAATTGATACTTTTAAATTAGGGTTTGTAAGAAACAATACTTCAAAATCTTAGCTTTTGATTAAAGTGACAACAAATAAACAATCTTTTAAGACTCGTTCATTCACAATGTTACCAACTCACTTATATCACGTTGACTACTTTTCTTAATGAGTTCACGATGCAAGGAAACCGAAAAACTGATAATCAAGCAAACAACTTTATTTATAAGTAACTTGTTTAAATCAATCAAAACATAATGTTGCATTCAATAGATCAATGTTTAATACAAAAACCTAATCAATCATACCAATCGTCTCACTTTATAAGAATCATACTCCCGAAAGCAACCGCGAACGATTTAGCCACTCATCGTCTTCATTATGTCTTCAATGTTGATTTGATGATGAATGTGGATGATTTGGAATGATTAGAAGAAGTTTTAATGGCTGAATTTCCTCAAAAAATTCGTTCTTGGGGCTCAAGAAATGTCTCTCTCAAAACCCTAATGATTGGGGTTTAAATAAGATTTAAAATTTGAAATAATCTTCCAAATATCTCCTTAGACCGTAACTTACGTCCTATAGACGTAGGTTACGACGTACCCTCAACCAGACGGCCAAACCTTCTGCTATACGGGGTTCACAGACGAACTTAGCACAGGGCGGTAAGTTACGGCCTCAGGCTTACGGCCTCCTTGCAATTCTTTTCATAATTTTTTCACATGTAACTTTTCACGAGCTTTCCGTTGACAGGTTGTGGGCCTCGTAACTCTTTTTCTAGCCCAAGTTATGCTCATTTTAAGTTACCATGGTCTTGAACCTTCTGTGTTTGCATTTCTTCACTTCTCGGGCTCCGATTTCCATCCCGCTTCTTCCGTACTCTTCATGTTTCACCAAACTTAGTTCTGGTTTCCCATTTTGCATCTTCTGGTAACTGCGCATTTAGTCCTCATGGTTTCATCCTGTGCTGATTCACCTTAAAATAAGCTTCCTTAAGCTCTAATTTTCTACACATCAAAACAAACTCAAAGTAACTTCATTCCATACTAACAACGATGTAAAATCTCATAATTAGATGAATTAAACCTTGAATATTATCACTCGATCACAATGCTCAAGTAGTGGTTCACAATTAGAAAAGAAATCCAATTTGGAGGAGATGATGGCACAATTCCTATCTACAGCCTAAAGTCATCATCAAAGTTCTGAAGCTCGTCACCCACAACACGAGAAGGAGTTGAGAAACCATTGACTCATAATGCAAAGTATAGAAGCTCACGTGGGAGAAATTTCAAGGCAATTATCTGAAAGACAACAAGGTGGTCTTTCAAGTACACCAAGCACAATCCAATAGCTCATGTGAAGGCGGTCACAACTAAAAGTGGCAAGACCACTGATTCAGGTAACATAGCTTCTACATCGAAGCCAATTGTTGAAGAAGAATTTGAGGTTCAAGACAAGGTGAAACATACTAGGCAAAACCCATCGAGTACCACACAAGTCAAAGAACCATTAAGAGTTTACAAGCCCACTATTCCTTATCCTGATAGATTGAAAAAGGAAAAGATGGAAGAACAAAATGGTAAATTTTTTGAACTTTTCAAAAAATTGCATATTGACTTATCATTTGTTAAGGCTTTGTCACAGATGCCAAGGTATGCCAAATTTCTTAAACATATTCTAACAAATAAGAAGGAATTCGAGTAGCTTTCACAAGTGACTTTTAATGAAAAATGCTCGGCGGTTTTGTAAAACAAGATACCCAAGAAGATGACTCATCCAGGGAGTTTCGTTATTCCTTGTCTAATTGGTAGCTTATTTGTTAGTAATGCATTAGCCGACCTAGGTGGTTGCATCAATTAGATGTTGTACTTGTTATTTGCAAAACTAGACTTAGGCGAGCCTAAGTCGACCCGAATGAGCATCCAAATTACCGATCGATCTGTGAAATACCCTAGAGGCATAGTTCAGAACATGTTGGTTAAAACTGATAAATTTGTCTTTCTTGTTGATTTTGTAATTCTTGACATGGATGAAGATAAAAATGTACCACTTATCTCAGGTCGACCATTCTTAGCTACCTCGAGAGCCTTAATTAATGTATGCAATGATAAATTAACTCTAAGGGTAGATGAAGAAGAGTTGGTCTTTGATATTAAAAATTCCTTGTAAAATTCATAAAATCATGATGATTCATTATATTTTATTGATACTATAGACTCACGTGTTAAAGGTGTTAAAGACGTACAAGAAAGCTATGACTTGGAAGATCATAGATATAAAATGAATACATCCTTCCTTTGTACCCATAAGATCTTAATGGAAGATGATTACAAGCCGGTGGTGCAACATCAACGTCGCCTTAACCCTAATATGCAAGAAGTGGTGAAGAAGGAAGTAATCAATCTACTTGATGCGGAGTTGATCTACCTGAACTCCGATTCCCCATGGGTTAGTCTGGTTCAAGTGGTACCAAATAAAGGAGGTATGACAGTTGTGACAAATGAAAAGAATGAGCTTATACCTACAAGAACCGTCACAGGTTGGAGAGTTTGCATCGATTACCGCAAACTCAACGATGCAACAAAAAAAGATAATTTTCATTTACCCTTCATAGATCAAATAATAAAACGTTTATGTGGGAATATGTTTTATTGTTTTCTTGATGATCTTTCTGGATATTTTCAGATTTCAATTGCTCCCAAAGACCAAGAAAAGACGACATTCACATGTCCTTATGGCACTTTTGTGTATAGAAGGATGGTCGTTGGAATAAATATGCATGTTAATAATGCATATCATTTGTCCTATTAAGTGTTTTTTTGTTACAAATTCATCTTTATCTATACTTAATTGCGATTAATTTGGAGTTTGTAGTTTTGGATGGTTGCTTGATGAGTCAATTAAAAAGATAAGAAATGTATGAAAATTTTGGAAGTTTAGATGTTGTTATGGTCATGACTTATTCTGATAACATGCATCAAGCCCCTTTTCCTATGCATTATGGACATGACTGATTCTATTATGGTCATAACATGCATCAGAACCCCCCCCCCCCCCTTTAAGCCCTTCTTCTTCTTTTAGGGAGAGATGAATTTAGTAGTGAAAACCCTAGTTTTTCTCCATTCTTGTGGTGACTTTGAAGAAGTTCTTTCAAGAGTTCAAACTAGGCTGAAGATCAAGCATTTCAACGAAAGATTCAACTCCATACAACCTACCTCTACTCATCGTTGTTAATCTCTAGATCTATCATTTTTCCTTCCATTGTTATGAGTTTGATTGTAATTTTTGTAAGCCTCATGGGCTAAACACTATTTATCACTTAGATTAGATAAATGTTAGCATACTTTGACATTTTAAATATGACTTTTGGTGATGATTAGGTTAATCTTTATTACAAGGCTATGAATGTTCTTCAATGATTGTATATGTTTGTTGAACTTGATGAAATAATGAATCTTGTGGGTGTTATAATCACATATTGTTGGAAAACATTGTGTTTTAGAACATCTATTCATAAAATGCATACATTAGTCTGTGGTTTATGGCATTTGACTAGGAATGGTAAATGATGATTGATTATTTAGTAAAGTTGAACAAGTGTGCATCCTTATACATATGTTTGTGAAAACCATTGTGTTTACTATGAATATCTCCTAGCATCGTGTATGTGTAACCATAGATAATGTGCATATTTATGATTCGTGTATTTGTGTCAGGACATTCATAAATTTAAGGACTTACATAGCTATTGTTACATTACACGAATTGAGGTGGTTACCATCTATTCGTGTTAACTTTCCAAAGATTTGTGGGTTTCGTATCTTTGATGGGAGTCTTTATCATCTTTAACTTTGGATTAATAATATCATTGCGTCTTCATGACATAACTTTAGGTGGCTATTATATGCGTATCGTTTTAATTTTCCAAAAAGTTATATAATTAGATAACCTTTACGAGAGTCTAGTTTACATCCATGTTTTATGCGTAAAAGATGATCTCACCATAGGTTCATATATGTTGTCCTTGTTTTGCTAAGCGGATTTGAAGTCTAAATGATATTTTCCTCTGATTGATTACCTTCATCTTCATCTACTTTCTTTCATTAGTTTAAGTACTAGCTAAATTAGTTAATCATATTATTCAAAAATCATCTTTCATCGGCTAGATAATGACAAAGATGTAGTGTTAGGAGCTCTCGTGTCCATATATCGATACTTGGTTCTTACAAAAAATTATACTACTATCTGATAGGTACACTTGCCTATTGTGTGCGTAGTTAGTTATAAGGTGAAAATAATTTTAAAGCTTAATTGTGTAAAATCCATTATTTAAAAATATATGTCTCAAACACACATCACTAACCATCACGACACCACCATCGCCACTGACCACCAAGATAGGTCACCACCGGCCACCACAACCAATCACCACTAGTTACCACCACCATTCGCCACTACCACCATCACCATTGGCCACTAAGATTAGTAGTCATTACCACTACAACCACCTCTGACTGCCACCACTAACGGTCACCACGATCGTCGCTGTCACCACTGGAATCACTTTTATATTTTATTCCTTCATCTTTTTCTACTCAACAAACAACATAAAATAATGATTCATTTTAGTCCCATAGGATACTCAAATAGGAGAACAAAATGTAATAATTGATTTAGTCCTTTATCCATTCCATCCATTTGATCATTCCACTACCCTATAACAAATAGTTCATTCCATTACCCTTGAACAAATAGACTCTTAGGGTGTATTTGGTATGTATGAATTCAATGGAACTAGAATTTGAATTCCATTGGTCAATGTGTGGTTGGTAAAATTTTATTGGAATTGGAATTTAAATTTTATTCTTAACGTTTGGAATCTGAATGAACTCCTCAAATTCATTTAAACGAAGGATTTCTATTTCCTTTCAAATTTTGAAGGAATTAAAAAAATGTGAATCTCCTTCATAAAAGAATTTGGGGCCACTAAAGATTGTTCACCTCCAACATCGACCACCATCACCCACACTAGCAAACATTGCCCCCAGTTACCGCCTTCGACACCCGTCGTGCCGCCACCAACCTCCAACCGCCGCCTCCACCAATGTTTGCCACAAACCGTCACCACCATTTGCCGGCGACCGCCCAAAACCGTTCGATGCCCCGCACACTTCTTATTTGTTACCCTACCTCTGACAAGCCAAATCCAATTCCTTTCACCTCTAATTCAAACTCCAGTTTTAACATATTCTACGAATGAAACACCCCTTAGAGTTTTTAAGTTTGTTGCTTTAAGGAAAAAATGGAAAATTGGAAAAGTTAAAGAGAGAAAAAAAAGGCCTTGGCTGATGAGAGATTAATTTTTTGTGGACGAGATGAGGGAGTGTAAACGAAGAAGAATGTGGAGACATCAGTAACAACCACAAGTGAAGCGACATTGTTGATCGATCGATTTATATGTGCTTTTATATGGGAGCAATTACTCTCTTAATTTGATTTCTTAAATGTATTTCTTTGATATTCACTTGCTTCTTTTATTTTCATTTACATTCTATAATGGAGACTATTTGTCGTTATGGTTAAATCATTTCTGGGTATAGATTTTGCCACTAATTGCATTAGCTTTTTCAAATGCTCTTTAGTTGGAAGGCCACCATCAATGAAAATTGAGGTTAGTATATTCTAGTATTGTGTTGTCTTTGTAGTTGTTTTTTGTTCTATTGTGAGTTGCTTGACATAGAAAAATTAGATCAAGACTTTCTGATGCATTAATTAATTAAATCACCCACCAAGTCCATTAATTTCTTAACATTCACGGATCGTTAATAAAACTTAATATTTTGGTCTGCTATAGTTACTAATTTGGTGTAGGGAAATAGATGATAAAAGTATGTAGTGTCGTTATCCCAAGAATGGAGAAATGATGATCTTATTAGAAAAGCGTATGTTACAAGTGAAATAGTTTTAGCGTATTTATATGTACAATTTAATGGTAACTACTACCGATGTTAATATAACCACCATAACTAACTAACAGTGTTAAATAGTTAATCTAGTTAGGTCTAAGGCTCCCTTGAGATCACTAGGTCGGTAATGTTTGTTAAATTTAATCCAATAATCTCCCCCTTAACTTTAACATGGTTCAATACTTGTGACTCCTAATAAACTTCTCATTTCATAAAACTTCTTCCTCGGTAGTGCTTTAGTTAGAATATCTGCCTTTTGTAGCGAGCCAGTGACATATTCTATAGTTATTTTTTCTTCTTCCATGCATTCTCGTTTGAAATGATATCTTGTATCTATGTGTTTGTTTCTCCCATGGAAGACTGGGATTCTTCATTAGTAGTATGAAAGATTTGTTGTCTACTCGTAATATGGTCTTGTCTTGTTGTCATCCTGTTAGTTCACTTAATAAGCTCCTTAGCCAAATTCCTTGACATGCTGCCAAAGTTGTTGTAATAAACTCTGATTCACAATATAAAATTGTGATGGTAGTTTGCTTGTGACTTGCCCATGATATTGGTGCATCGTTGAAGTAGAAAACTATTCCAGTTATGCTTTTATTGTCATCAAGATTTGTTCCATAACTGCTATCATTGTATCCAATTAGAGTTTTGTTGCCATTTTTTTATAGGTAATTATATAGTTTAGTGTTCCTTTAACATATCTTCGTAGTTGCTTTGAAGCTTGCATGTGCTCTTTCTTTGGCGTTGACATATATCTACTTAACATTCCAAAAGTGAAATTTATATCTGGTCGTGTATGGGTGAGGTAGCGAAGACTCCCAATTATCCTTCTATATTCTGTTTCATTTATTGGCTCACTTTTCTCAAACTTTGACATCTTTGTTCTCAGATCCATTGGGTACATTGTTAGATCAAAATAATCCATTTTTGCCTTTTTCTATATCTTCATAGTGTAGTTTCTTTAATTTATTATAATTCCCTTTGAATCTTGTGTGACTTCGTTTCCTAAATAGTAGTGTAGTAATCCTAAGTCACTTATGTTAAATTGATTCTTCATTTCCCATTTGATGTTAATGATGTCTTTTTTGTTTCTTCAGGTAACTAATAAGTCATCTACATAAACTCCAATAATTAACTAAGACTTGTTTTTATTGTAGGTTGCTTGTTCTTGTGGACACTTCGAAACCCTAATTACTTCAAGGTCTTGTCTAGTTTCACATTTTATGCTCTAGGTGTTTGTCGTAATCCATATAGTACCTTTGTAAGTTTGTAAACCTTACTTTTCTTTCCTTACTTTACAAATCCTTCGGGTTGAGTAACGTATACTTCTTCCTTCATATCTTATAGATTCCATTATTGCAACCGGTGCAAATACTTCATCAAGGTCAATACCATGTTTTTGAATTTAGCCTTTTGTTACTAGTATTGCTTTATATTTAGAGATCTTTCCCTTCTCGTCTCTTTTAATCTTAAATATTCATTTTGATCCTATAGTTTTTGTCCTAAAGGCAATTCTATCAAAGTCCATGTCTTGTTTTTCTCAATTGAATTGATTTCATCCTTCATGGCCTTTTCCCAATTTGATTCACTTAATGCCTCTTTCACATTGTTAGGTTCATCATGATAGGTCAAAAGTAGGCCTCCTTGTCTATATTTAGGCTTGATTTCAACTGTGCGACCATAAATATCTCCTAAAGGTCTAAAGCCTTTGATGGGTTCGTGACCAGTGTCCAATGATGTAGTTTTTGTATCTTTTTCAAATCTAATGGTTCCTTTTGCAATGTATCATTTACAATTAAGAGACAATAGTTTACTTTTAGTTAAGTAAATTAAATAATCAAACAAATCGTGTAACACTAACCATATGCTTCTTGTGGATACGATACTTAATTTACCCTAGATACCTAGGTTAATAAGGTTTTTGCATGACTCCAATGACAAGTCATCAATAGTCAACACACGTATGCCTAGTGTTGTCCTTCTTTTTGACTAAGAGAATTGGGTTGAAAGACTTGCAAGTACTGGCACCCAAGAGCTTTTTAGCTTGTCTCTTGATTGTTGTCTTTTAAAACTCAAGTCGTTTTTTCGCAAATTCCTGCGGGTATTCTTGTACAATGCCTATTTTCTTGATACTACACAAATATTCATTGGGGTTCTGGAATTCAACCGATCTAATGTTCTTTTTTAGGGCTTGGACCAAATCTTCCCAAAATACAATGGATTGTCCTGCTAGCCAATAATACAAGTCCAAAGCATCCCCTTCGAGATGCATTACAGCAATATACACGTTCTTATCATCTATTGTTTGAGAGTAACACTTTTTTGTTGTTTTAATTGTCTAGCCTCAGGGGTCGCCGACACTAAAGGCTAAAAACTCAATCTTAGTGTAGGGTCGGTGAAACCGAATGGAAAGCCACGAACGCTCTCCATCACCATATCAACCTGATCCACTTGTAGATTTATGTGCCTTCAAATGTAGCAACATCATCCTTCAACAATTCTGTGGACTCCAAATAAGGCACTGTTGCCAGTTGAGCCATGATCGGTTCTGGGTTGAAAGTGTTGTGGTCAGGACTATAGGCCTATATATTTCATGAAAAGCTAGATGGGTGTTGGGAACGTCCCCGTTAATTTAGCCTTTGAATTAGTTGACGTGGAGAGAATTGTCAATTTGGTTAATGGATAATTTTGAATCCTCATAAACAATTGTAGCTGCTTTATGACCCTTCTAACTTCATCAGACTTTGATTTTTCTTCCTTCACATATAGACTTTAACCGGGCTCATATTATTAGATCATAATATTTGACTTATTCTTGTTTGTAACCTTCAGCTACTAATCTATCCCATATTCATCTACTTTGTTCCTAAAGATCCATTTTATTTCTATAATTATCTTGCATTGGGAAACTGAACAAGATCACGTACTTAACTTCTAGCAAATTGACTTAATTCTTCTCTCATGGCCATGAGGCAACTTTCATCCAAGTGGACCTTTAAATTTTGGGGTTCAAAGTTTAGATACAAAGGCAAATAGGAGCTAATATTTTGAGCTTGATACCTAGTGGTTGTTAGTTAAAGTCACTTATGTGTTCCTAATAGTTAAAGTATGTTGAACGTAGTCGCTTGTTTTTTACTCATTACTTGATTTTACACTAATGATGAGTTTCTTTAAAATACAAAGAAACCATATGATTATGTAATTTTATCACATTTACCTACCCAACCAACAAACGGATATAAAACTAGTTTATGATATATATTGTGTGATTAAATTGTCCATTGGAGTCCCCATTAGCCGAAACCAACTTGAAAGCAGACGTATATGGAATATAAAAAACTGACTTCAAATATAAAATATTAGGAGAATTAGGAAGAAAGTCGATAACCAATGATAAAAAGAAACAAGATAAGCATAAGCAATGGTGGCTCTAATACTAATATTCTAAAAGCGAGGTTCAACTTGTTATTCGAAAAGACCTGGTTAGCACTCAGCCACCTATTTATTTATTTGGTCCATTAAAGCATCCACATAATCTATTTAACAACAAACAAATGATCAGAACCCATCATCATCCACCAAAAGGGCATTTTAGCAAGAGACAGCATTATATATACTACTATACGCCCCTCAGTCGTCATATAACATTTAAGCTTCATCGCTTTTGATATATGTGTGTGTGAGAGAGAGAGAGAGGGGAGAGAAGTTACTGACAAAAAATATTCATCACAAATTCCAGTTTGGATTCAATTACACAAATGAAATGGCTGGCAATGAAATGAGAATCACAGAAAACACATAGGCATACACAACCAAACCAAGAGCAAACTCAAAATGCTCTCCTCTGCACTTTATTATTATTATAATATATATATATATAGATAATATTCATGTGGTCCTGAAACCCCTCCCTCCCTTTTGCATAGCACGGCTTCACACTTACTACTCATCAACAGCCAATGGAACAGATTCAGCCTGCAAAACACACAAATTATTATCATTATTAATCATATAATCAATAATCGCTTGGGCTTAGACAAATTTATTTAAAATATGTGTGATGCGGGCTTAGTTACCAATTTACGGTACTTGAGAGCATAGAACATTTCAAGATATCGACGGATCTCAAGCCTGTCCAGCTTTGAAACATGCTTCCAGAATCCATAAACTCCAGCTAACGTCAACAACCTATCCGAGTAGATCTGCCATGTATATCTACAAAGAAAGCAAACATTCACTCATTATGCATGTTCAAATCAAATTGTGTTATATATATTTATATATGGTGTAAGAATTTGCTTTAGTTACTTCTCCTGAATACGCTGCAGGCCACCCTTAGAAATGGAGTCCCAATGAGAAGGATCTTGCTTGCTTTTCTCAAAGAAATTGACAAGCAACTCAGTGACCTGCTCCCCATGATAGGGGTCGATGTGGAAGCCAGACTTTCCGTGAACGATGATCTCAGCAGGGCCTCCATGAAGGGTCGCAAAGGTGGGCAGGCCACAGGTCATGGCCTCCACCACTGTCAACCCAAAGGCCTCGTAAAACGCAGGCTGAATAAATGCTCCCCTGGTGTCAGCAATCACACGATACAGCTCCCCGTTCCTCACTCTGTTCATCTGTGAAGAAATCCATCTGAACTGACCGTTGAGCTTGTACTTGTCAATCAGCTCGTGCATCTTCTTCATCTGCGCTTGTTCTTCAAGATCTTTAGATTCCTTCCTTCTGTCACCACCCACCACAACAAGGTTCACCAGCTCACGAAGCCGCTCGTTCTTGGCATACCACTCCACCAGTCCAGTTAAGTTCTTCACGTTGTCCAGTCTCGCCATTGTGAATAGAATCGGCTTATTCTTGTCCTTCAACACACACCTGCAACAACACGATTCATTCAATCAGACCACATCGTAAATATACATATCACACGTATGTATGTAATAGAGACGGAGGAGAGTACAGGTGTTCTTCGTTCTCAACAGAACTGAAAAGAAGCTCCTCGATTTCGGGGTGGAGTGCTGTGAGCCTCTTCTCTTTCTCGGTGTAAGAATAGTAGATCCCCATATCGGCGCCGGGTGAAACAATATTGAACTTAGGGTCAAAAACATCTATCCCATGGACCACCCTGTACAGTCCAGGCATTGTGAAGGCGGTATGACTCTCATACTGTCCAACCGTGTCCTTGCTGATAACAACATCACTCATGTTTAGATGGAATTAATTAATTAAGCAACGTAGGTGTGTTTGTGTTTGTTTATACCTTCCAGCAATCTCTTGGAAAGTACTAGTGATGATGAAGTCGGTATGATTCATGGCAATAAGATCAGCTGTAAACTGAGCAGAGAAATGATACTTGTCCTCGAAGTTCTTCCAGTAGATATCAGAATCAGGGTACTTGGTTTTCTCCAGGGCATGAGCAATGGTACACTGCAGTTACATAAACTTTAGTCCTCAGAAATTTTAACAAAATCTTGCTGCTGCGACAGTTTAATTGATTACCTGAGTGACACCCAACTTGTGAGCCAGCAAAGAGGCAACCAGGTTGCCCTCACTGTAGTTGCCGATGATCAAATCTGGTTTTGCCTGCAGCTCTGCTGTAACTTCTTTGGCAACATCCTAATTAATAATGATATATGCAAGCCATTAGATGAATAAGCAAAGCCAACACGTACGTACATAATTAACTAACTAATAATAATAATAAGAAGAAGATGATTGATTACCTCGGTGAAGGTCTCGATGTAAGGCCACACCTCAAAGCGAGAGATCCATTTCCGGAGGATTCCCTTTTCGGTTCTAAAGGGCACCCGGAGAATATGAGAGTGCTCTGAACCGAACACTTTCTCAAGACGCTGCCCGCAGGTGGTTCCGACGGCATCAGGGAGGAGCCTTGTCACCTATTATTAATTAATTAAGAAATAAATGGTGTTAATTAATTAGTTAGTTGATTAAGATGATGAAGTCAAGTCAAGTAAAGTCAAGTGTGAGTGATGGAGTGATTAATTACAATGAGAATGCGAGGCACAATATCAAGTCCTTGCTCCTTAATCCTCTTGAGCATCTCACGCTCCAAAGCAGGAACCTGATCGAGGATGTAAACGACCTGACCGCCGGTGTCAGGGTATCCGAGGACGTTCTCTTGAGCAAAGTAGCCGTGGGGAGAGAGGATGACTACGTTGAAAACCATTGGGATCCTTCCGAGGAATTTCTCGAGAGTGCAGGCGTCGGGGGCTTCGAGGAGGTCGAGCAGCATGTGGATCATCTCCATGACACGCTCTGCTTTATCACCCCAACCTCTCTCCAACCCGATCTCCTGAAACTTGTGTTCGAAGTCGGAGTATGGAGTAGTGGCGTCCAGTGTTGATAGGTACTCGGAGGCCTTCCTCAACACAGATTGGAGGGAATTGAGGTTTTGGATTCTATCATTCAGCATCATAGTCTGCAGGAAATGAAATGAAATGAAATGAAAAGTAAAGCATCATTGTATGGGATGTTTGGTTTTTAGGTACCTTGCCCTTGTAGTTGTGGGTTCGGAGGAAATCGAGAAGAGGGTGCATGCTATCCTTGTCATGAAACATTTTGGCGGAGAGGTGTCTGTTAAGGAACTCCACCCCGTTGCCAATAGACTTGGTCAGGGTCGGACGAGGGAAAGACGCCGTGAAGGGTTCAAAGTCCAGTTCCAGAACGAAGTTGCCATTCGACCTATAGACATTCATGTATGTATGTTAAAGTAATTCCTTACAGAAAGAGAAAGAGATCGAGAGCTCGATGGATGGATGGATGGTTTTAATTACTTACGTTCCATTAACCAGTTCCTCTTTGAAGTGCAGGTACTCGGGAACACTTAGTTCCTCAACCACCAGGGCATTCACATTCACCCTTACATACTCCCAAACACCAGGTCTAAGACGAATAGCCAGCGCCACCCATGGAGGCTGCACGATTGCTTCCTGTTCGTCCATCCACCCACACACACATATCAATATCATATATAATCACTTTATTTATATATACTAGTACTAAATTCACACAAGAAGAAATGATGGATTACATCCATCCACCGATCACATCTTCTATATAGTAGGTACCTACCTGTGTGCATTTTAGAACTTCATAAAAGGCACCATCGTGGAGTTTGCTCTGATCCTCCTTGCAGATCTCCTCAAACTCCGACATCAGCTGGTGAGGCTTCAAGATGCCTTTTCCATGACTTTCGATCCTTCAATTTCACAACACATAAATAATTAATTAATTAATTAATTATAAAGGAAAGTAATTAGGCGGTGATATTATTAACTGCTTATACCTTGAAAGAACCATCAGGATTTCATTACGATGGGTTGCCAGAGTAGAATCGAGGCGCTCACGAAGACTGTGTACACGGGTGAAAACACGTTCCGCCATGATCGGTAACAAACACAAACACAAACACTACACTGCTTCAAAACAGAACAAATTACCAAGTTAGATCGATCGCAAAGTTGTTTAGTTTTGGTTTATAAGCCCACACTGTAGGATGTTTCTGGAGATGATTGTTGAAAAAGCAAAGTCAATTCAATGGCGGCCAAACAATTAGTTACCTAACATATTATTCATTTGTTTATTATTAAAAATCCAATACATAGTAAAAAGAAATGAATTAATAAATGGGATGGGAGGCAAATTCATAGCTCCAAGAGTACAAGTCTAGAAATAAGATGAGTGAAGTTGAGAAAATATGAAACATGTAACAGACTAACAGAAGAGGGAGATGGGTGTTTGTTATTCATCTCTCTAACAGAAAAGAAGAAGAAGAAGAAGAAGAAATAATGAATAAAAGCATAAAGCAGCTTTTATATATGAAAAATATAATACCTCTTTCTACTTGCTTTTTTTCAGGAGAAGAGAAGAGAAGAAACGAAACGAACGAAGAGTTGAAGAATAATAAATCATCAACTGAAATGAAATGGGATGAGAAAACTGGGGTGGGAAGGGTGAGATTTATAGGCAAACCAAAATGAAAGTAGACAGACAATAAACAAACACGCACTCTTCTTTCTTTCAACTTTCAACCCTTTCTTTTTTCTTTTTCTTGTACCACCTTCCTATTTTTATTTAGGGTATTTCTAAATGCACCCTACTCTAATTTCTAATTACACCCTACTCTATAATATTAATTACATTGACTAATATTTTCATTCTTTATGTCCAATCAAATTGTGATTAACAACTAAAAAGTTTGAGTAAAATTAATAAGATTGTTAGGTCTTCCTAAATGCACCCTAGTAAATCTTCAATATAGTATAAAATCAAATGAATTTTTGATGATGTTTTTTCTTATTCTTTTTTTTATTATCATTTACTGTTCATTAAAACTTTTTATCATACTATTATTAAATAAAACTAATTTTATACTTATTATATTATTTTTATATTGATATGCCTAAATTTATTTCAGTTTGTTTATCTAAAAGAAAAGTATATTTTTTTGAAAAATTATTACGCTTCTATTTTTTTTATATTTTATTTATTCTTGCCTTCTGTTATTATCTAATAAACACTCAAAATTATCTTTGTTTGATTTATCCTTTAATAGAGGTGCTTGTTTTATAAATAATATTGATTTAAAAATACTTTATAATATGTTGTTCGATATGAGCGTTCAAATTAGTTAATTGTTTTTAAAAACTATTTATGCGTATATAAAATATAATATATATACACACACATCTAGAAAATTGTTTTAAATTATTTAAAATAGTTTTTACGATGAATAACTTAGATGATGGATAAGGTGAGATCAGAAAAAAAAAATTATTGAGGTAAAGTTGAATTAATAAAAAACATGAGTTAAAGAAATTACATAACGGGTGTTAAAAAAATAAAAAAAGGACGTATGCGAATAGTTTTCAACTAAATTAAAATTTGTCTTAAAAGTATTAAATCAGTTTTAATATACGAAAGCTTGAAATTTAATATATTTAGTTTAAAATTCAAATAGTGCTTTACGTCCAATCTTTAAGTTTTTGAAGTTAATTATATTAATTAAATAGTAATAATGCTTATAGGTGCATTTAATACCTGATTGTAATTAATGAAAGATTAGAAGGTTTATAATGATTGTGTGATAATTAATGAATGGTTAGTAAAGTTTGGGTTTTTCTAAATACACCCTGGGCTATTTTCCATTCACACCCTAGTCTATGTATTAATTATGTTTATTTATAAAAAACCAATTAAAATT
Source organism: Flaveria ramosissima (assembly GCA_025215565.1). Taxonomy (NCBI): domain Eukaryota; kingdom Viridiplantae; phylum Streptophyta; class Magnoliopsida; order Asterales; family Asteraceae; genus Flaveria; species Flaveria ramosissima. Next base: position 39,376,589 of record CM046042.1, read on the forward strand.
GCTCTTATAAAAGAAAACTGAAATCTAGAACTAGAAAGTAATAAAAGAGTTAATGATACATTAAACAATACACATATATCAAAAAACCAATAAATTTAAAAGAAAATGAAAAAGAGTATTTTTCTCCGAAATTATTGTTTATGAAGTTTTTTTTCAAGTGATTATTAGTTAAAAATATTTATCAAAGTGGAGTTGATATTTATTTTCGTATTCTTAACTAGCATAATATACAATCTTTTTAATTTTTTATTCGATGTGTCTATTATTTATGTTAGCAGAAAATGAATGTTTGCCTTTAAATGTTTCAAAATTTTAGTTATAAAAGATATAAAATAATATAAAATTGTATGTATGCATTATTAGCCCGTATGTAATTAATCTTTCATGCAATGTGAATCTAATTTGACAAAAGAAACATAAGTTTTCAAAAACTCTTTATACACCGCAAATGTTGATTTAATCGGGGAACGTTGTTTGGAAAAGAAAATATAGGCAGGGATTCTACTTCATGAGTATAATTAAAGAGTGGGTTTAAAAATAGTAATTAATGAGTGGTTGGGAAGTTTTTAATGTTTATGTTAATAAATGATTAGATAATAATAAATGATTAGATAATAAGATATTAGTAGACTAGGGTGCAAAGAGCAACACCCGTAAAGTTTTTAATGTCTCTAGACTAGGGTATTGTAGAGTAGGGTGCAATTAGCAACACCCTTTTATTTATTTATGTTTCTACCTTTTCTTATGCGTCATCGTCACATGTTTTTCTTATCAAATCAATACATGAATTCTCCCTCCCTCTCTTCCTCTCCCTCTCTCTCTCTCTCTTTTAACATAATAATACATACGAAACAAGTGTTAATTCTCTTTTCTTTTTAATTAATCATACATTCAAGCGTACAAAGAATTATCTTTAGCGTGTAAGGACACATTTCAATCCAAACTTACCGTTGTTTTAACTTGCGGGGCATTTTGGTGTTTTACTTCATGTTACTTATTTTTTAAGCGCAACTTAAAAGAATTATATTGCTCTAACTTACTTATTGTTCAACCCTATTCTGTTTTGTAATCTTTTAGAGATCATATTCAAATATACCACACTATTTTAATCTACAACAAATTAGCACCTAGAAGAAAAAACCAACCATTGTTTTCTCTTCTTGCTTTTATTCTTTACATTTTTGTTTGAGTTGGTAACAATTAAGTATCAAATTAACGCACTACAGTTTACTAAAGAGTGGGGATCCGTTGTAATCTAGAAAAAAGAAAATATCAAAGCCTTAGTTAAACCACATATAAATATCAAGAAATTCTCTTCACCGTTATTCCCACGCTTTGAATAACTTTTTTGACCGTCACTTATGATTCCAGATTTTCCAAAAGAAATATATTTTTAGTTAATTCCGAATTTATAAGAATTAAAATTTAATATTTGTAAAATGAAACCTATGGCAGGCGATAGGTATCATGGTTTCGGTAGAGATGCAAACAAACACCTGAATTATTTAATTAGTAACTTACTTGTACAAATAATAGAATAACAAACACCTTATCTATTATTGTTGATGTTTTATGTTTCATAGTCTCTCGTTTATATTAGAAACCATTTAACTGTACGTGGTTTAACCATAAAACAGGAGACCCTTTCCACCACTGTTTTTTTCCCTAGTTTCTTATAATATAATATTAAAGAACAGGTATATCATATATATATATATATATATATATATATATATATATATATATATATATATATATATATATATATATATATATATATATATAAAATAAATTGATTGATATATAACTAAAAGTACTAGTTACTTTTGGTATCCTTTTCAATTATATATCTTCTATCACATGGTTATTAGTTAAAACTAATAGTACTTCGCTCAAGTGGTTAAAGTGAAATATTCAATAAATGCAAAATGATAAGGGTTGAATTAGTAGTTTTTTTTTTTCAGTTGTGAGTTTCTCTTGAGGGGTTGGCGGTGCAATCCGACTAGAAAACAGATTGATAAGTACGATTAAAATAACACTTATTATCCGAAACAAAGTCGTACATTTATATTTAAAAAAAGTTATCACTCAAACAAGACTTTCGTATAAGGTGAATTTGGGAAAGATATATAGGTTGGCTATAGTTTTCAGTTGGAGGAAACACCATAAAATCAAATACATCAATTACTCTCTTCGTCTTATAAGGATTGTTTACATATTATTTTATTTTTATTTTATTCTATTTAAAAATGGTGGGTCACTTTTATAATTATTGTTCTTTGTTAATTTTCAACCGTACAGGTTTTGTAAATCAACGGTGGATAACATTGACTCTTTTCTATTAACTAATCATAAATATATTATAATAACTAGAGTACAACCCCGTGTATTACACGGGTTGAATTAAAAAATATTAAATAATTACTAATGAAAAATAAAAACTGTAAAACATTATTTTGATATAAGGTAGAACTGAAATTACGTATAAGTAGTTACTTTGATTAATTGATAAAATATTTATATTATTTCTAAAACTTTCGTTATAAAAAATTATTGTTTTAATAAAAATTTCATTTTTTATTTATATTTTGTTGTTTAAAGAATTCGGGTTTGTTTTGTAAAATAATTTTATATATAAAAAGAATGATTTTAAAATAATTTTATTATTATAAAAAGTCTCGTTGTTTTAGAAAAAATCATATTTTTAGAAAATTTTGTTTTTGAAAATGTGTATTTTTTAATCAAAGCATTTAGTTTTTATTTAATGAAAATGTCTTTTAATATTATTGATTTAGTGAGAACTTAGATTTATAATATAGAGAGTGAAAGAGAAAAAATTGGAAATTAGTTATTTGATTTTTTTAAATGAAATAATTAATTTTGGCGGGAAAATAAATGGAATAATGAATGTGGTAATGACATGTGTCAAAAAGTGTAAAGGTTTATTAGTATAGATTATAACTAGGCTAAAAACCCGTGTAACACACGGGTTCAATCTAAAAATATTATTGTCGTTTAAAAAGGTTCATAAGTAATAATGTTAACATATAATACTTTGTATATCAATTTTTATATATATTTTTTAAATTAACTACATCTAATATTAGTAGGTTTTTCTCTATTATATTGTTGTATTTTTGAATTTTTATAATAGATAAATATTAATTTAACATGTATATATATAGTAGCGAGGATAAAAAAAATTAATACTTGGAGATTTAGTAGATGTTGTTGTTTAAACTGGAGACTTTTGTAAAGATTGGAATATAAACCGACCATTTTATGAAAACACACAATCAAGAAATCTATTACATAGATAAAAAGAATCATAGATGATTTGTAGAGTTTTTTAATCTATATCTACTTTTGATTTGTTAACGAAGATAAAAGATCATCACACTCGTTTGTCAAGGTTTCTCTATCATAAGATAGCTACTAAGTAATTAAACGATTGTTTAAAGAAAGAGACCAAGTTATGATCAGGATAATAAATCATTGAAAAGTTTTGTAGGGTCGAACTATTACGAACTAACTTTTTTTTTTCAATTTCAAAGAGAGTCAAATTGTTAATTTGATCTGTATAAAGAGATAAGCCTGAAATTTAACTAAAATATATTGGAATTAATAAATACATCAAAAAAATAGAATGCAAATCACAAAATTATATTGTTGTATTTTTGAATTTTTATAATAGATAAATATTAATTTAACATGTATATATATAGTAGCGAGGATAAAAAAATTGATACTTGGAGATTTAGTAGATGTTGTTGTTTAAACTGGAGACTTTTGTAAAGATCGGAATATAAACCGACCATTTTATGAAAACACACAATCAAGAAATCTATTACATAGATAAAAAGAATCATACATGATTTGTAGAGTTTTTTAATCTATATCTACTTTTGATTTGTTAACGAAGATAAAAGATCATCACACTCGTTTGTTAAGGTTTCTCTATCATAAGATAGCTACTAAGTAATTAAACGATTGTTTAAAGAAAGAGACCAAGTTATGATCAGGATAATGAATCATTGAAAAGTTTTGTAGGGTCGAACTATTACGAACTAACTTTTTTTTTCAATTTCAAAGAGAGTCAAATTCTTAATTTTATCTGTATAAAGAGATAAGCCTGAAATTTAACTAAAATATATTGAAATTGATAAATACATCAAAAAAATAGAATGCAAATCACAAAATTATATTGTTGTATTTTTGAATTTTTATAATAGATAAATATTAATTTAACATGTATATATATAGTAGCGAGGATAAAAAAAATTGATACTTGGAGATTTAGTAGATGTTGTTGTTTAAACTGGAGACTTTTATAAAGATCGGAATATAAACCGACCATTTTATGAAAACACACAATCAAGAAATCTATTACATAGATAAAAAGAATCATAGATGATTTGTAGAGTTTTTGTTGATGAAATATTCAAAGAAAGAAGAACCATGGGTGTTATATCATTTCCATAAAAAGATGACCTGTAATTTAGGGTTAAATTCCCTTATTTTCTCCAAATTGCTCTTTTACCATAATTAGATGGGAAATGAACCTAGACTAACATTTAGAATAAATACATAATTAGGCGGGAAATGAAAAAATTAGAGCCCTAAGAGAATGCCATGTGGCACTAAAGATATTGTTTTATTAATAAGTATAGATATGTATTTTTTTTCTTTATGGATAGCAATTCTAGAATGGGAAGAACTTCTCCTGGGCTATCATTAATTACTCAGAATAATGTTTTTATTTTTCTGTAATCGTATTACGGCAGCAAATTGAATTTTAATAATTCAAATTATTACCTATTAGGTAATAACCCCGGGTATTACACGGGTTAAATAAGAAAAATACTAATATTTATCAACAATTGTAAAACATTAAATATAAAAGTATTTTGATTAGCTGATAAAACATTTTTACTATTTTTAAAACTTTCGTTTAAAAAAAATACTGCTTTACAAAAATTCGTTTTGTTTATCAATATCTTATTGTTTAAAAACTCCGGGTTTGTTTTGTAAAAAAACTATTCTTATATAAACTTTTATTTTTAAAAAAATTGATTTTAATATATTATATAATTTAAAAAAGTTTCGTTGTTTTAGAAGAAAATTCATAAGTTTAGACAGATTTAATTTGAAAAAGAATATTTTTTTAATCAAAAGACTTAACTTTTATTTAATGTCTTTTAAAAATTAATGATCAAAAGAGGACTTGGATTTATAATATAAAAAAGGAGAAAATTTTAAAAATTAGTTATTTCACTTTTTAAAATAGAATAAATAGTATGGGGGAAAAAACTAAGGTGAGTGGAGCTTGTGAGAATGACATGTGGCATCTCATACAAAAGATTATTAAGTTAGATTTTCTGATAATAATTCATACTATTAATTTGGTCAGTAATACTCTCGACTTTCACTTTTATAACCAACAACAGTTACAGTGACATAATTTTCATTTTTTTATGTTCGATTCGTATCTATATTTAGTCTCAATGTAGCTTGTATGCTTTTTTATTTCGTTCGCAATTATTGTTGTGAACCGAATCAAGTCCAAATCAAACGTAAAAAAATTGAAAATTATGTTATTAGGATTGTTGTTGGTAATAAAAGTGAAAGTTAGGAGTGTTACCGGCCTAATTAATAATATGGATTATTATCAGTCAATAGCTAATAGTTTGTATTATTAAAATTCAATTTGCCTTGTATTAGTTTCAATGTGAGGTATTTCTTTGCATATCAAAAGATATTATATATTTTTAAAACATTAACTTTTTATTGTATTAATTTAATTAGTGACTCACACATTTATTACTGTTTTTAACTATTTAATATTTTTTATTCAACTTGTGCAATGACGATTAAAACAAGCCAAGAACAATCATTATGTAAAGTTGATTTGCATTTAAAAAAATTAGGTTTTCTCTTAGTTGTATGTTGTATTATATAGAGTAAAGTTAATAATTAAAAAACAGATGTACAAAAGAAATGTTTAAAGATTAGTGAGAACTATATATTTGTGTCTGTGTAATTGTAGTTCTATTGTTTCTCGTGCAAAATAAGATATTAATTTATTTGCAAAATTTAACTGCTTCTAGAAGTACTTAATAATAGTATTATTTTTTTAATTAATCATATTGTATACAGATACTAACCTAGTAATCCATCATAAAGTGTTACCACTCGAATCTACAAATTTTGATTGAAGCAAAAACACCATTTATCATCATATCCAATTCCTGATATTAGGAGTGTTCAAAAATATCAGTATCTGAAATATCCAAAATTTCGAATCCAAAATATCGGATTCAGATTCGGATACTATTTTTGAGGATTTTCGGATATCAGAATAATTCAAAATGTTTTTATAAAAATTAGGAAATAATAAATATCAATTTAAAGTTTTCGATATCTTCGGGTAGTTCAGATATATTTATAAACATTTTGGATATCCGAAATTGTTTTTTAATAAAAATAATTATATTTTTAATGAATTATTAAAAATACATATTTTTAGTAAATTATTAAAGATATGTATTTTTTTAGAATTCAGATATCCATTAGGATATCCGATATTTCGGATTTGGATTTGGCCAGTAAAATTCACTATCTGAAATTCGCATATTTGATTTCAAACACCGCTACCCACTCTAATATTTAGAGTAGTTATTTATCAAATCTTTAGATCTTATGTAGTAATAGAATGCTTGAAAAGCAGTACAACTAATTTCTGTGTAGAGAGAGATAATATTAGATGTTTTCTAAACGCTTAAAACCCATAAAGTTATGTAATTTATTTCTATTTTGATTATGGAGTTTTAAAAAAATCATACGTTTTATGTGTGCAAATTTATTATTGTATAATAATATAATCATAATTATATATTCTCAATACATATACGAATACATATATATATATATATATAGGGGAGTGTTGGATCATAAGAGGCTGGTGCAACCAAAACCATATCACTTAGAAGATTTTGAGTACTACATACAAAGGACTTCCGAAGCCAAGTATGGGACTTCCGAAGGAAGAAAGAGTTCTTCCGAAGTCTAAGTGTAAAATACACTTCCGAAGGAGAACTCCAACTTCCGAAGGTAAAGAAGCTACTTCCGAAGGTTCAAGACTTGAAGACAAAGATCTGAAGTCAACTTCCGAAGAATTAAGAAGTCCTTAAAGCCTCGGAAGCATAGAAGCATCTTCCGAAGTATAAGTGGCTTCGGAAGAACTTGTTCTTCCGAAGCCAGTTAACCTTCGGAAGACACTTCTATTATCCAGTAGACATAAGTATGGTCTGTCTGACAGTCCGCTGCAAATCTCTGAGATACTGCATGGCGTTTTCTCAAAAGCCATGTAGTTGACCATACTTTAATCTACTGTTTACCTTTTATGTTAAGTACAGTTGCCATCTTTAGTTGGTGACAAAAGGTAAGTCATGGACATGTCATGACTACCATATCTTAGATAATACTTTATCTAAGATACCTTAACTATAGCATTGTAGTATATGCTTTAGTCTTAGGTTTCCAGCTGGTATCAAGTATAACCGGCTGTAGGATCTAGTATATATAGTTTCTCATTGTAACTCATGTAGTATGCTTGTAAGTGTCTTGTAATCTTGAGTTGAGAAGTAATATATACAAGTACCTTGAAAATACTTCTGCTTGTTGCTTTGATTACTTATTATATTATCATCAACTCTTGTCAAAGACATTGCTTCATCTTGTTTGAGTGACTATTATAAGTGAGTTTGAGAGAAATACAAGTGTTAAGTGACAAAACCCAATCCTGCAATTGGTATCAGAGCTTTTTAGGCTCTTGATTGTGAGATCTTACCATCCTAATCAACCAAGTTTTTTACTCCTCCTTATACCTCACTCAAAATGGCCCTCAACAAATCTGAAGTTGAAATGGGAACGATGACCAAAGCTCCCATCATCGATCCTGAAAACTTCAGGTCTTGGAGCAGAAGAATGGAAGGCTTCATCAGATACCAGGATAGCAAGATGTGGCAGTCCATCGTGAATGGCCCGTACAAGCCAAAAGTTGCTGGTGGAAACGGTGCCATGATCGAGAAGGCTGTTGAGGACTATTCCGATGAAGACAGGAAGAAGCTCGACATTGACAGCAATGCTATGACTGTTCTCATGACTGCAATCCCAAACTCCATCATGGTGGGGTTTGAGCATTGCAAGTCAGCCAAAGAACTCTTTGATGCACTTGCTCAAATGTACTCGAGCTCTAATGATTCAAAGAAGGACTCACTGAAGCAGCAGTTCGAGAACTTCACCTATGTTGCTGGAGAAACTTTTAGCCAGCAATACTTCAGGTATATGGATCTTATCTCCTCCCTCCAATCTGTGGGAATCACTCAAGAACTTAGAGACCTTACCAGAAAGTTCATGAGTGCTCTACCCAATGAGTGGACTTTCTACTGTGTCTCCATTAAGAGAACAGAGAATTTAAACACTCTCACCATGACCGAACTCTATGGGATCCTTGATGGATACCGTTTGGAAATGGAAAGCAAGAAGGGTCACCAAGCAAGCAGACCCTTGAGCCTTCCTGCTAGCAACGCTTTAATGGTTGCTGAAGGCTCAGGTATCTCACAGTCTCAGCAGTACCTGTCATACACCCAGCAACCATCTTGTTCATCTGGGCCTTACATCACATTCCCTGAGACTCCAAGGTCTCATCAAGCTCAGCAAAGCTCCTTTCAGGAGGGCTGTGCGTTTGTCTCAGGGAGTGGACACTCCAATGATCATCAGTTTTGCTTTGATGATCTTGAGTGCTTTAGTCCAGATGACATAGAGTATGTGGACATTGTCCAGCAAATGGCTCTCCTTACCTACAGAGCGAAGAAGTTCTTTAAGAGAACTGGAAGGCAATTCCCTCAAAACCCAATCACTAGCAAGTTTGGGTTTGACAAGAGCAAGGCTAAGTGTTACAACTGTAACCAGCTTGGCCACTTTGCAAGGGAATGCAAGGCTCCCAAGTCCAACCCGGGAACCTCACAGGCCTCCACACATCCTTCTACACCAAAGCCCAATGGGAAGTCAACTGAAACTGCAGCTATGGCTCAAGAAGTTGACTGGAGCTTTATGGTTCAAGATGTGACTCCTGCTCAAGCACTCATGGCAGGAACAGATGAAAATAAGGTATATGAACATCTCTGCACCCCTGCTTGTATTGCTAAGGTAAAGTTGTACCAGGACTACAATATGGAAATTAAATCCGATATTGAGTCTTTAAATGTGCTAAAATCTGACTTTAAAAGAGCTGAATCTGACTACCAAAAGAAAATTGAGGAGTTAGAGAAAACTGTATCTCTTTTAAAACATGAACACACCAACTATAAGACTCAAATCAAGGATTTAATATCCAAATTGACTGAGGCTCAAGCCCAGCTTGTCACAGCTGAGGCTCAAGCCAGGAAGTATGCTATTGCTGAGCAAAACTTCCAAGCCATACTTGCATCATCCTCTCACTCCAAACTTTGTTATCAAAACAAAAGTGGGTTGGGAACCAATGAAATTGCTCCACCACACTCTTATGAGTCTGTAAGACAACCAAGATGTGGTACTGAAGAGCAAGAGGTTCCATCTGTTGACCCACCTTGTAAAGAGTCAAAGAGTGATGCAACTGTGGAGACCATGACCATCACAGGGAAGGAACAGGTAATTGAGCCCTCCCAGACCAATGATGATCAATCCCTGACCACCAAAGCCAGAAGAAGCAGGACTAAAGTAGCCAGAAAAACTGCCAAGAAGGTGGCTGAATCCAAGCTGAAGATAGACCCAAAGCAAAAGGGTGTATTCATATCAGCAGGATTCCAGGTGGTTGGACCTTCTGATTCAGGAAAGGAGTATAATACCAGTACTCCTGTCCTACCAAAGGATCAGAAGTTAAAGGGAAAGGTTGCTGATGAGGAGAAAAAGAACAAGAAACAGCAACCCTCCAATTCCAGAAAATTAACATTGCATGCATAATGTGTGGTTTGCAAAATCACATGGCTAAAGATTGTTATTACAATCCTGCTAGCACACATTATGCAAATAATGTTAAAAGAGAAGGAGTCAGGGAAGGTTTCACATTCGGACCATATCAGATGGTTCAAGTGTTGAAAAAGGGAAAGCTTGTTTCCGAAGCAAGGCTTGTCTCGGAAGAAAACTCTTCTTCCGAGAGGAAAAAGGCTTCGGAAGTGAAAGCTGTAAAGACTCACAAAAGAGTCCCCTTGAAACCATCCCAGAAGAAGACTGCTTCGGAAGAAAAGGTGGTGAAGGTCTCTTCCGAAAAGAAAGAAGCTTCGGAAGAATGCCAAGCTACAAAAGCTTCATCAAGCTCATCTTCTATGATCAACCAAGGGATGGAATGGAAGATCAAGGAAGATGCTGTAGCCCAAACCTCTTCTTCAAAGACATCCATTGAACCCCCATGCATAAACTTTGGTTCAATCATGTCACTTTCATTGGAAGAACCCAAGACCAAAAAGGCTTGGGTTTCCAATCAAAACTAATTATCTCACCTTATGTGCAGGGACATCCATATGACAAGAATAACAACATTTGGATAGTAGATTGGATGCTCCAGGCACATGACAGGGAACAGATCTCTCCTTCAACAATTTCAACATTATGATGGAGGTCCTGTCCAGTTTGGAGGTGAGGCCGGAGGATATATTTCTGGCAGAGGAAGTATATCCAATGGAAAATTAAAAGTTGACAAAGTTAACTTTGTCAAACAGCTTGAACACAACCTGTTAAGTGTTTCTCAGTTTTGTGATCAAAAGCATCAAATGCTTTTCACAGAACATGAGTGCATCATCCTCAAACCTGGGATGACAATTCCTCAGGAATTGGTGCTTCTTAGATCTCCCAGGAGAGGGGATATGTACAAGCTTGATATGAACAATGCTTCCCAATGGGAGAAGTATCATGCTTTCTTTCCAAAGCTGATAGTGATGAGTCAACACTATGGCATAAACGAATGTGTCATGTCAATTTTAAGACAATGAATAAATTGGCTAAAAATAACTTGGTACATGGTTTGCCTAAAAAGGAATTTTTCTGCAAAGATAACTGTGTTGCTTGCCTGAAAGGGAAACAACACAGGTCTTCTCATAAATCCAAAGTTGTTAACTCTATCACTACTCCATTACACTTATTGCACATGGATCTATTTGGTCCCACAAGTATAATGAGCATTGGAAGGAAATCATATTGCCTTGTGATAGTTGATGATTTTACTAGATTTACATGGGTATTCTTTTTAAGAACTAAAGATGAAACTGCTGAAACTTTAAAATCTTTTATTCTTAAAATAGAAAATCAAGTTGATCACAAGGTTAAAATAATTAGAAGTGATCAAGGGACTGAGTTTAAGAACTTTGTTCTTGACTCATTCTGTAACTCAAAAGGGATTGCCAGACAATACAGTGCTCCTAGAACTCCTCAACAAAATGGTGTTGCTGAGAGGAGAAATAGGACACTTATTGAGGCTGCTCGGACTATGTTAGCTGATTCAAAGCTGCCTCTAACATTCTGGGCAGAGGCAGTCAGCACTGCATGCTATGTGCAGAACAGAGTTCTTGTAGTAAAGCCACATGGAAAGACCCCTTATGAGCTATGGAACAAGAGGCCACCGTTCATTGGCTTTCTAAGGTCCTTTGGCAGCAGGTGTACCATACTTAACACAAAAGACAATTTAGCAAAATTTGCTGAAAAGTCAGATGATGCCATCTTTGTTGGATATTCCTCCCATTCTAAAGCTTACAGGGTTTATAACATTAAAAACCAACAATTTGAGGAATCCTCCAACATTGTAGTTAATGAGCACACTCCTTGTGTTAGGGGGAATGGCCCTGATCATATTTTTGATTTAGAATTGTTTCCAAACTATTCTAAACCATCTTGTGAGAATGTTTCAGCTGGAACAGGTGCTCAAGGCAATTCTGATGAAGATCAACTATTTGAGCTTCCCAGACCTGCTCCAAGTTCTCCAAGAACAACAAATCAAGTTCCTACTATTGAAAGATCTGACAGTATAACCATTTCAAGAAATAGTGGAACTTCAACAAGGGACTCACCTGATGATCTTCAAGTCTCCTCAGGTGATCCTACACAACACCAAGCTGATGGAAGCAGCATTTTGAAGGAACAGGCAACTGTTAATGATGCTTCACAGCAAAGAAATGATGATGTTTCTCTTTCATTCAATCAGTCCTCATTGAATGAGATTGAAACAACAGCTGGACCAAGTATTCAAGCTCCAGAGCAAAATATGTCCAACTTGGACCTATCTTTGCAGCTGGAGGTGATTCCAAGACTTAGAATTCACAATACTCATCCAGCTGAAAACATCATAGGGGAAGTCTCTGAGGGTGTGAGAACAAGGGGACAAACTCACAATGGGAATGTCTGCCTGTACTCATGCTTCTATCCCAAATGGAACCCAAGAAGGTGGAAGATGCCTTAAAGGATAGTAGCTGGGTTGAATCAATGCAAGAGGAGCTGCTTCAATTCAAAAGACAGAAGGTTTGGAACCTATGTCCGCTACCATCTGGTCAAGTACCTATAGGCACCAAGTGGGTTTTCAGAAATAAAAGAGATGACAGAGGCTTGATTATCAAGAACAAGGCAAGACTAGTGGTTCAAGGATACACTCAAGAGGAAGGAATTGATTATACTGATGTCTTTGCACCTGTTGCAAGACTTGAGGCAGTTAGGATCTTCCTTGCTTATGCTGCATCCAAGAATTTCACTGTCTACCAGCTTGATGTCAAGTGTGCCTTTCTATATGGGGATATAGATAGGGAAGTCTATGTATGCCAGCCTCCAGGATTTGAAGACCCACAGCATCCAAACTATGTGTGCAAATTGGATAAAGCTCTATATGGGCTGCACCAAGCACCTAGGCTGTGGTATGAGACATTGTCTCAATTTCTTCTGAAGAACGGCTATACTAGAGGAACCATTGACAAGACTCTCTTTATCAGAAAGTCTGGGAAAGACATTTTGCTAGTTCAAGTCTATGTCGATGACATCATATTTGGTTCTTCAAATGACCAAATGTGCAAAGACTTTGAGAGCATTATGAAGAAGAAGTTCGAAATGAGTTCTATGGGAAAAATGGACTTTTTCCTTGGAATTCAGGTAAAGCAACTGAAGGAAGGGTTTTTCATCAATCAATCTAAGTATGTCAATGATATCTTAGAGAGATTTGATATGAAGGATTGTAAAGCAGCAAAGACACCCATACCCAGAAACCATGATTTATGCCCTGATTCTGAGGGGGAGGATACTGATCAACATCAGTATAGAGCAATCATTGGTTCTCTGATGTATCTCACAGCAAGTAGACCTGATATCATGTTTGCAACCTGCATTTGTGCAAGATATCAGGCTGCTCCAAAGGTGTCTCACCTAATTGCTGTCAAGAGAATCCTCAGATACCTCAAAGGAGCACCTAAGTTAGGTCTCTGGTATCCAAGAAATAGTGATTTTAATCTCTATGGATACTCTGACAGTGATTATGGTGGCTGCAACATCAACAAGAAATCAACATCAGGAGGATGTCAATTTCTTGGTGGAAGGATCATCTCATGGCAATGCAAAAAGCAATCCTGTGTCTCTACATCAACTGCTGAAGCTGAATACATTGCTGCTGCAAGTTGCTGTGCTCAGCTGCTGTGGATTCAAAACCAGATGATTGACTATGGATTCAACTTCATGAGCACTCCTATCCACATTGACAACAACAGTGCTATATCCATCACAGAAAATCCAGTAAAGCACTCAAAGACAAAGCACATTGACATCAGGTATCATTTCATTAGAGATATTCATGAGAAAAATCTTATCAAACTAGTCAAAGTCAATTCAAATGAACAATATGCTGATTTGTTCACCAAAGCATTTGATGAACAAAGATTTAAGTATCTTATTACAGCTATTGGGATGATAAACATTGACTAGTCAATCTCAATTGAAAACCTTTTCAATATGTAAAGTCTTATGTCAATACAATCTAAGCCCTGTTACAAAAGATCCTTTCTTATTTAACTAAGTATAAGTTCTTCCGAAGAGAAACTTGCCTTCGGAAGATATCTAGCATAACTTCCGAAGCAAATTTCTCATAGGATAATTTTCTTCTCGGAAGAGTATTAAGTCTCGGAAGAAGCGATTGAGGTAATCTCAGATCTACTTCCGAAGCACTTAATACTCTCCACTCGAAAGCAACATGTATCTTCGGAAGCAATTTATTTATCTTCGGAAGTACATTTGCCTTCGGAAGAACTTTACCTTCGGAAATACCTTATACTCGGAAGAAGGATTTTACTGTGTAACGGAAATCTTTTGGGCCCCACTCTGTAAAAAGTAAAGATTTTGTTAATGATGTCGGATTATTTAAATGGCTTAACCTTACCGCCCCTGTCACATCATCCTCTGAACCCTCACATCATCTTATCCAAACCACCCTTTAAACCGCCATTTCACCCATTTAAATACTTCCGGTTAATCACTTACACTCTTTTTACCAAATTCACTGCCCTAAAAGCTTTCTTCTTCTCCAATTTACCTCTCTCTCTCTCAAGAACTTTTCCTCTGCTATCTTTCTAAATGGCTCTAAACCCTCAGCACAACCAAGTCGCACTCCTTGACTCTTCAAGGGATGCTGACTTCTCTGATATTATCTCTTTCTTAGCCCAATCTTCATACTACACAGCACTGACTGTAAACCCTACCATTTACACCAACCAAATGTCCGAATTCTGGGCAAATAGTCGGGTTGAAACCCTAAATGGGGTTCGTGCTATCAGGTCAAGTGTATGTGGCCAAGAGTTGGTCGTTACTGAACAAATCATCAGGGAGCATCTTGAGCTCCATGATGAAGGCGCACCGACGGAATTCCCCAAGTCTGAGTTAGATAACTCTTATCTCCAAATGGGATACGGTGGAGATGTAAGCAGGTCTACAGTCTACAAATTCAACTTCTCATACAAGTGGAAGTTCCTGCTACATGTGGTTCTCACTGCTTATCTAACAAATCCGGGGGATGGGATCAAATTCCCTATGAACTCGGGTGCCTAGTTCATGGGTTGGTACAAGGCTTGCGCTTCAACTACTCCAGGTTTGTGCTGACTAACCTCATGGGAAATCTGCAAAGGGACACATTCTTTATGTATCCCAGATTTCTACAGCACATAATCAACTGCGAGCTAGATCAGAGTAAGCTTGTCTGTGCAGCTGCTCTGTCTGCTCCTCAAATGAGGCCAACTATCTTCAAAGTACTGAAGAGAGTGTCTACCAACTACACTGGAAGGGATACCGCACTACTTCCAGGTATGATTGAGCCAATGGCTCCTGGTGACATCCCTGTTATCCCCACAGGTGATGAACCCACACCAGCAACTACCCTCACCATTCCAAATCTACCTTCTCCACCAATAAAAGTCACCTATCAGAGACGTACCAAACGAACCCTTGTTCAATCTACTCTGATTGAACAAGCCCCTCCTCTTCAAACCAAAAAGGCTAGAGTGGAACAAGGGGCTCCCACTCAGCCAGAGGTCCCCCAATCCTTCACTATTGACCTCAATATGGGTCTTGAGTCTCCTCAGTCTCAGACCCATGAGCCCATAACCCCAGCTGATAGCCCTCAGGGTGAGTCTCTATACTCCCCTGAGCAGCCACCAAGGGACAGCTCAATGCCTTTTGACATTGATCAAAGTCCCGGGTCTTTAGGTCTTCATTCCTTCTCTTTTACTGACCTATTGACCGGAGCTGGTGAAGAGACTATGTCTCTCCAAGGCAATGAAGTTGATCCACAACACCCCATTAAGGATCAACAGAGCCTAGAGAAACCTCTTGTTTCTAGCCCACACCAGCAAAGCCCTACTGAGGTGAGTCCCACTGATGTGGAGGGGACTCATGTAGATTCAGCTGCCACTACTGAAGGAGCCTCATTGGATCCTCAGGACAGTGGTAACAATAGTCAGACTGAATCTACGGCAACCATGCCCTATGATGCCTCTGAAAGAGACATCATTGTGCAAGGGAAACCAGGGTGCCAAGAAACCACATCTGGTGGTGAGGATGAACATACTAGGTATGTTACCTCATCTCCCCGTGATTCTTCAAAGAAGATGAGGGAAGAATGCAACTCACAATAAGAGACCTACTTTCTAAAGTCTCAAACCTTGAATCAAAGGTTAAGACTTTAGAGGATAGGTCTGCCACTCAGCAACTTGAGATTGAAAGTCTCAAGGTAAAACTAGCTGAGAAACAGATTGAGAGATCTGTTAGGCATGTACCCGTTCAAGTCTCCTTGACCTCTTCCTCTAGCTCATCTACCTCTCAAGATGATGCTACCAAAAAGGGGGAGAATGTTGAGGAACTAAGTCAAAGACAGGATTCCATCAGTCAAGCTCTCACTTCTTTGAGCTCAAAACAACAAGCCGCCATCTTCCCTGAGCCTCCTCCAGTTGTGATTCAAGTGGATCAAAGGATGCTTCAGGATCTAAATAGGATCTTCAACAAGTTCCTTTTAGAGTCCCTCATTGATCAACCCAGTCCGGATATGTCTGTGATATACTTTGGAGCTCAAGAGCTTCAGAGGTTGAATGCACCTCCTACCACTGTTGAGGAAGTTGGTCAACCTAAGGCCCAAGTGGAACCTGAGATTGATTTCGAAGGGGAAACTAGGACTGATGGCCCAGCAACTGAAATAGTTGGGACAGAAGGTGTGTTTTCACAGGCTTCCGAAGCACAATTTGAAGCCTCGGAAGAACCAACTCAAACTTCCGAAGCTGAAATTGCTGCTGCGGAAGGACTGTTCTCTCTTTCCGATGATCTAATAGTCACAGATGCAATTCTGGAACTTGCATCTGAGGTTAATAGGGAGGATTTTCTCAGCCAACCACTAGCCATTACATCTGCATTGACCTCAGCTCCTACCTCCACCATCCAACCTGAGTCTTCTACCCAAGAACCACCAAAGTCTAGCACTTCCGAAGACATTAAAGGTAAAAGGAAGATGACTTCGGAAGAGCTTCTGGAAGAAGAAAGGCTGGAGAAACTTAAAAGGAAAGGAAGACTGCCAACTGGGAAACTGTTAGCTGCAAGTTCAAAAGCAGCTGCAGCCAACCAAGAGGCAATCAACAATAGAAGAAGGGTGGAGGTAATTGATAGACTAGTCAGTCTAGGGGCTGCCTCGGAAGATGTACTCCTGCTACCATTAGAGGAGCTGATAGAGCTTGAAAAGGCAACCTTGCTGCAAAAACAGCAAAAAGAAGAAGCTGCAAGGTTGGCCTTAGAAGAAGAAAGGCTGAGAAAAGAAAGAGAAGCTGATCTGCAGCTCAGGAGAGAAAGGATCACTTTCCTACTCTCCAGAGGATTCTCTCAAGAGGAGTTGTCTCCACACAACAGTGACACGATCTTGTGGCTCTTTAACAAAGAGCAAGATCAAATGGAGAAGGAGAGAAAGAGAGCTGCAAGGGAGAAGCTGGTAGAGAAGAAGAAGAAGGAAGAAGAGGCTGGACTGTCTGCCGCCAAGAAGATAGGTGACAAAGCTTGGATGAAGAACTATCTTAAAGCTCACGGCTTCTCTGGCAGGCAAGTGGGTCCAATGTCTGAGAAGACTCTGCAACGACATGTCAGTGACATCAAGGCTGACATTCGTGCAGGGAGAAGAAAGGAGATGTATAGAAGGGGACAGGGGATGACCTTCAAAGCCACCCTCAGCCAAATATCCAAACCCAACATCAACCTGAACCAATACCCTTTCCCTTCCCAATCAAAACTGAACCTGAACCTTTCACCCCTGAACCTACACCTTCCCATCTACCAACTCCCTCACCTCAACCACCTAAACTACCCATCATCCAACCTAAAGCCTTACCCAGAACCCAACCTCCTAAACCTACCCAACAACCAATCAAACCATCCCCTCAGCCTTCTAAACATCTCTCAATGGAGGAATTCAAGGAGATCAAAACCAAGCTCATCAACTGCACTACTCTGAGCGACATCTCATGTGAGGAGGATACAGTCAACCTGACTTATGTTGATGGATCCTCAAGTTCCCTCACAAGAGATGAGTTTCTTGATCTGCCAAGAGGAACTTTGGACCAAGCCGCAAGACTCTTTGGCCTCAATTCAGATACATTGAATGAGGAAGAAAAGAAGCTGAGGAGAAGGCTGGTGACTCTGCTGGACACAAAGAAAGGAGATAGGGTACCAAGACAATCTCTTGTACCCAGAAAGAAGATAGTCCAGTGGAGGTTCGAAGACTCTTCTCACAACTTTGTTGTTGAGAGAGAGAATGGTGAGATTAACAGGCTGAATGCCTCATCTCTGCTACACTTAAGCAGATTTGATATTGCTGAGTTAGCAGAGAAACCATTCTCCAACCCCTCAAACTCCGAAGTAGCTGCTCACATCAGAAATCATCTAGGCAGCCTTCACATGGCCGAGCTCACTGCAAGAAGCAAGGTCGAAGAGGAGTCAAAATGGAGAGAGGAGGAGGAAAGGAAAGGATCAGCAACCAAAGGCAAAGCCTTTCTTCAAATGGTTGAAGGTCCTGAACTTGAGTCCATAGTTAGATGGGAGTATGACTACAACTCCCGTCAACTAACTCTCTTCAGGGGGTCACAACAAAGGGTGCATGTCATTCAAAGTGATAGACTGGATCTCCTATCCACGAATGACTTGTACAAGCTTCTCAGCACTACTTCCGGGAAGAACAGAGAGAGACAGACAAATATCTTCTGTCCCTGGTGCTGAAAACTTTGAGAAGTAGAGATAAGTGAAGTTTGGTAGCATCAGCCTAGGGGGAGTTTGTTGGATCATAAGAGGCTGTTGCAACCAAAACCATATCACTTAGAAGATTTTGAGTACTACATACAAAGGACTTCCGAAGCCAAGTGTGGGACTTCCGAAGGAAGAAAGAGTTCTTCCGAAGTCTAAGTGTAAAATACACTTCCGAAGGAGAAACTCCAACTTCCGAAGGTAAAGAAGCTACTTCCGAAGGTTCAAGACTTGAAGACAAAGTTCTGAAGTCAACTTCCGAAGAATAAAGAAGTCCTTAAAGCCTCGGAAGCATAGAAGCATCTTCCGAAGTATAAGTGGCTTCGGAAGAACTTGTTCTTCCGAAGCCAGTTAACCTTCGGAAGACACTTCTATTATCCAGTAGACATAAGTATGGTCTGTCTGACAGTCCGCTGCTGCAAATCTCTGAGATACTGCATGGCGTTTTCTCAAAAGCCATGTAGTTGACCATACTTTAATCTACTGTTTACCTTTTATGTTAAGTACAGTTGCCATCTTTAGTTGGTGACAAAAGGTAAGTCATGGACATGTCATGACTACCATATCTTAGATAATACTTTATCTATAGATACCTTAACTATAGCATTGTAGTATATGCTTTAGTCTTAGGTTTCCAGTGGTATCAAGTATAACCGGCTGTAGGATCTAGTATATATAGTTTCTCATTGTAACTCATGTAGTATGCTTGTAAGTGTCTTGTAATCTTGAGTTGAGAAGTAATATATACAAGTACCTTGAAAATACTTCTGCTTGTTGCTTTGATTACTTATTATATTATCATCAACTCTTGTCAAAGACATTGCTTCATCTTGTTTGAGTGACTATTATAAGTGAGTTTGAGAGAAATACAAGTGTTAAGTGACAAAACCCGATCCTGATATATATATATATATATATAGGGGAGGGTTCCTAAGAAAACCATGTTTTACAAAAAAACCAAGAAAACTAATTATCCACCATTGATTTATGTAATCAATGGTTGAGATCATACAATGGCAAGATTGTAATTAAATAAGGTTTAAATGACTTAATTATAAGTTAATAAGGGTATAATGGGCAATACACATGTATAAATTATATAGAAACTTTCATTTAATTAATTCAATCCCTACAATTAATCACTCTTTCTTCTCTCTCTCAAATTAATAAAATATCTAACTCTCTCTTATTTACCAATATTCTAATAACAAATTTAAACAATAGATCATACTAATTTTTATATTGGACTAACTGAATATACATGGAATAAGAAAACAAACAATTGAACACCAGTTGAGTTACGTATACGTAATCACGTTATATAACAGTTTGTTTTAGTATGTAACATTGTGATACGTATATGTAACATTGTATCACACACTTATGACATAATATGTTTCATATATGTAACCTAGTTAAGCTTCAATTTCATCATCAATATGAAATCTCAATTTTTCTAAGTATCTAATTCACGTTGATATATTTTGTTATGTATATACAATCGTTTTATTAACATATATGTAATTATAACACATAAGCAAGTGCAAAACATGTTATTAAACTTGGAAATTTGCACATATGTAGACGTGGTTACGTATATGTAACTTGATTTATACATATGTTGGCGTGCACCCATATGTTAAAATGCTTACGTATATGTAACTCGACGAAGATGAAGGTGAATAAGAAAACCAAAGCCTAATATAAAGAAGTTACGTATATGTAACCTGACACTCCTTCTTCCTGTTCTTGAGTTGCCTTAATCTGAAGTTACATATATGGAACCATAGTTACGAATATAAACCCAAGTTAAACATGTCTTCATCTTCTTCCTTTGTAACCATCCATGGTGGCAAGAGCATCAATCGATTTTGTCGGTTTCTTCATCAACGATGATGTCCTCATAAACTGATCCATAAATTGATTTCATTGAAAACCAACTAAAGAATTGATTTCATGGATTTTTTGGGTTTCATCTTCCTCCTGCGTTAGCCTGTAACTTGATTCCATCACCTTTGCTAACCTTTGACCTTGATTTCATAAAATCATCTTCCTTGCTAACCTTTAAGCTTGAAACCATAATAGAACAACACAAATCAAGAAAACAATAATAACGGAAGAGATGGATTGAACGAATCGTTCCCAAGAATTGTGCAGATTAGTTTGATCATGGGGAGTAAACTTAGGGATTTAACATTAATTAAAATAAATTATGTATAATATTACTTAAATACCCTTTGAATATAATAAATATAAATAATTAAAGAAAAATTTTGATTGGATGAATTTGGTTTTCATGGTTTTCTCAAAATATGTTGGTTTTCTTAGGATCCTTCCTATATATATATATATATATATATATATATATATATATATATATATATATATATATATATATATATATATAGAGAGAGAGAGAGAGAGAGAGAGAGGGAGGGATAAAATGAGAACTAGAAACCAATGTGAGACAACTAGTTTTCAATAGTAAAATGGTAATTAATAAAAACATAATTAAAAAAACCATGAAACAAAAAAATAATAACAAAATAAAAAAAGTAAAAACATAGAAGTGTTTCCCTCGTTTCCCTCTATCATGAAAAAAATTATAAAAATTTTAAAAATCTCATATTTTTACGAACGTTATTTTACACATATGTAATATCTGGAATTACACATGTGTAAAACAGGATTTACATATATGTAATGACTAATTTACACATGTGTATATAACGGGTGGATGATTTTTTTTTAAAAATATATCAATATGGTAGGAGTTGAAAAGATAAAAAAATACTAAAATTAATAGTGAAATTTTTTTATAAAAATAGTGTCGTGAAAAAAAGTTATGAACGTTTAAAAAAAGGTGGAAATGTCATGTGATTTGCACGTGACAAAAATGTGTGGTTGATATTGGTTCCTAGAGTTCTCATAAAAAATGGTGGTTCTCAAGATAACCCTACTCTAGGTATATATATGTATGTATGTAGGGAATCGATCATATGTAAACCAATTAAAATTGTGTAAACCAATAAATCAAATCTCAACCGCTCATTAAATTGAAATCAATGGTCTAGAATTTTTATAATAAAAAATATATTTTGGCTCAAATGATAGAACCCACATACAAAAAAACAAAAAATGGTAATATGGTCTTTTCTCACCCAACCTATTTTTTGACTTTTAATTAATTCAAATCACCATCATCACTTCGTATTTACCAATCTCCGTCTATCTCTTTAAAATCTCTCAGCATTTCATTTTCACCACCACCATCTATGGTGGCGACGATAATGGTCGTGGAAATGGCCGCGACAACGGCGACAATGTTGGCGGTGGATGCGACAACGGTGATGGCGATGGCGGTGGGGTGGCCGCGACATTGGCGAAGGTGATGGCGGCAACAGTGGCGAAGACAATGATGATGGTTTGTTTTTTTCATTGGTGTTCAAGGTTAGATCTGAGTGTTTTGGTTATTAAATGCTAGATTTTTAAGAACTTTTTTATTAAATACTAAAGCTTATCATTCTTTCTCTTTATAAAAAATCAACACCACCGGTGGCTGACCACCATCTTCGACTGTGACGGTACGGTTTTAATCTTTCTCTCTCACTAGTTTTCACGGATCAATGATATTTAATTGGTGTTCAAGGTTGGATCTGGTTTTTTTATTGTTTAAGAAACTTTTTGTTGGTGTTCAAGATTAGATCTGGTTCTTATTTGGCTTTTTTTAGTGACCACCATCTGTTAGTTTGTGTGTTAGGTTGTGGTATGTGTTCGTGTAGTTTATGTCAGGTTGTTTGTGGTTTTGAACCCTCAAATTTTGTTTTATAATGATAAAATATGGTAGATTTGTTAGGTTTTTTTGTGAAAGTTGATTAAGGCATTAAAAGAAACATAATTTTGTTATGTAGATTTGTTAGAAGTTTTAATGGGACATAAACCAACTAAAAAACTCTAACAAGTGTGTTATATAGAATTACACACTTACCCCATGTAGTAAAAAAGATCTAAAAACTTTAACACATGTGTTATCATATTTAACACATGTGTAAGTAATATATTTGACAAACTTTTCATTTATTTGGATAGTTATGAAACTTTAACACATATGTTATAAAATTTAACACATGTATTATCAAATTTAACACATGTGTAAAGTAATATATTCTGATAAACTTTCTATTTAACATATGTGTAAAGTAATATATTCTGATAAACTTTCTATTTAAGTTTATTTTTATAAAACTGTATTATCAAATTTGTTTTCAGTCTTTTTTACTTCTTATTCGTTTCGGTAACAATCATTTTATGATTCTAAAGATTTTTAGTTTATTTTTCTATGTGTTTAGCCTTTTGTAGACACATCATAAACATTCATTTTATGACACATAGGTGTGATGATGATAAATTTATGTACTAGTGTTGTATAGCCCTGTGTAGACGCATCATAAGCATTATGGCATGTCTATTAATTGATAACAAATGCCATTTTATTTATGTGTTAAATTGGTAATTAATTAACTATATTTAAAATTGTATTTGGATAAACTAATTACTAATTATTTATATAAAATTGTTTGGCTCCTGTTTATATAAAATTAATTGTGATTTTTATCAAACTGTATTTTAAGACTAGCTTAGAAATAACTACAGTGACTTTTACACATATGTAAAACAATTTTAACACTTGTGTAAAAAAATAATTTACACGTGTAAAAATGTCTTACACATACATTTATTAGTTAATTTATTTTTATTGTTGAAATCGTAAGTTTACGCATGCGTAATGATAAGGTTGCACATGTGTAAAAATAACTTGCATACATGATAAATTACTAAATTTATAAATGTTTTTTAACACATGTTAATATATTTTAAATGTTTTTTTTTGTTTTTTAATGATACATAACTCCGTTAGTTATGTATCACGTATGTGGCTCATGACGTAGCGTATAACACCGTTACAATTAAAAATATAAATTAATTTCACAGTTTTTTTAGAAAAGACTATTTTTTGAAGTTATTTAATGTCATGCGTTTGTTAACAGTTGAGTAGTTTGGAAACAAAGAGACATAAAATTTGAGTGATAAATTTATATTTTTTATTTTTAATTATGTCATATGTCATGTCACATGCCATGTCACGAGCTATGTCACGTGTCATGTCATCAAAAATTGAATGGGGTTAACGAACAATTAGTTCGAGATTGTTACGGGTAATAAAAATGAAAATTGTAATTAATATTGGTCAAATTATTAGTTAGAATTAATATTGACCAATAGTCAAATATTTTAAATTATTAAAGTTCAATATATATATTGGAAAAGAATCATATGAAAACTATGTTTATAATTGAAAACCGTGAAAACCACCACTATCTAATGACATATTTTATAAATGATTTAACTTTGTGATTGTTTAAATTATATTTGAGTAAACTTCAACCTTATTTTTTGAGGTCATTATATATTTTTTAATTTAAATTCGAAGGAACGATGATGATAGCAAAATAACTTACGTATACGTAACTTGTATGAGTTACATGTACGTACTCTTAGTTTTACACTTGGGATCGCGTACTTACATATGCATAAACCTTACATATATGTAACCCTTAGTTGTACACTTTGTAACACGTCCTTACATACATGTAACCCCTGGTTTTTATGGTTTTCATTTATAACATGGTTTTTAAGGGATCCCTTCCCTAAGAGAGAGAGAGAGAAGGGATCCTAAGAAAACCACAAAGTTATGTGAAAACTTGAGAAAACAAATAAAACTAGTCACATAACTTATAATTTTTTTATCACCACCCTTTATATATATGTGTATATATATATATATATATATATATATATATATATATATATATATATATATAGATATATATATAATATATATATATATATATATATATATATATATATATATATATATATATATATAAATAAGGGTATGGATCAAATAAAAAACCGTAACATGATTTTACATACATGTCACATACAGGTTAAGTATACGTAACCATTTTTCATTCGACATAGTGTTACGTATACGTAAAACTCTTCATTCTCGTATTTATGTTTCACATATATGTAACATATACTTAAATAACCTTTTAACAGTTAAAATAACATAAAATTTATGAATTATGTTATTGGTTTCTATAGTTTTATTTGGTTTTCACAAAACTATTGGTTTTCTCAGGAACATCCCATATATATATATATATAGATAGATATAGAGAGAGAGAGAGAGAGATAGAGATAGAGAGAGAGAGAGAGAGAGATAGAGAGAGAGAGAGAGAGAGAGAGAGAGATAGAGAGAGAGGAGAGGGAGAGATAGAAGAGAGAGAGAGAGGAGAGGAGAGAGAGAGAGAAGAGAGAGAGAGAGAGAGAGAGAGAGAGAGAGAGAGAGAGATAGAGAGAGAGATATCTAGATAGAGATAGGATAGATAGAGAGATAGAGAGAGAGATAGAGATATAGATATATATATATATCTATATATATATATATATATCTATCTATATATATATATATATATATATATATATATATATATATATATATATATATGGGAGGGTTCAAATGAGAACCACCTTTTTTTGTGAGAACTCTAGGAACCAATCTCAGCCACTAATTTCTTATCACATGCAAATCACATGCCATTTTTCCCCTTTTTTTAAAACGTTCATAACTTTTTTTCACGATATTTTTTTTTCAAAAAAATTTCACCATAAAATTCAGTATTTTTTTATCTTTCCAACCCCTACCATATTGATATACTTTTCTAAAAAAATCATCAATTTGTTATTTACATATGTGTAAATTTAGTTATACACATGTGTAGTACTGGATTTACACATGTGTAAATCCTATATTACACATGTGTAAAATGAATTTCGTTAAAAAAACGGGAATTTTTTTTGTTTTTATAAATTTTTTTTATTTTTTTTATAAAAGAGGGAAAGTAGGGGAACATTTTTGTGTTTTTATTTTTTTATTTTTATGTTATTTTTTGATTTATAAATTTTTTAAATATATTTTTGTTAATTACAATTTTGCCATTAAGAACTAGTGGTTGAGATTGGTTCCTAGAGTTCTCACAAAAAAAGCTAGTTCTCATTTGATCTCTCCCCTATATATATATATATATATATATATATATATATATATATATATATATATATATATATATATATATATATATTACTCTTATTAAGGGTCAGGATCTTTTCAGAACTTATAAAGATCGTGAGAACTACGAGAACTAATAATAGTCATTGATTAATATTACTCTTATTTTATATTTATTCTATCATTAAGGGTAAAAATGTATTTTTACATATGAGTTTTCTCTTTCCTTCTTAATTATAGCAGTTTTATTGTATTTATGGTTATTTCCTTTTCATGTAATCCTAAAATCAATATAATCAAGAACGCAAAACATATTTTTTAAAATTATTGACAAGGAGAAAATCATTCACGATTATGATTTGTAATGAAGAAAAAGTCAATCATGAAGAAACAATGAATGATGATCTCATACGATTTCTGATTTTAAAATCACACAGATAAGTCAACTAGGTTTGTTTATATATGATATGAATGTTTACTTCACTTTTAATGTTTATGAGAATTTTGTAAAAAAAATTTACACGTCAACTGGATTTTAGAATTTTAAAAAAATTATTTAATCATCAACTATGAGAAAATTATATCAATGTCCATTAAGAACATCTCATAGTTATCTCGATCTATATAAATATTCTTTCCATCTGATTTAAATGTATGAATAAGTTATTTATGTGTAGATTTTTTACTTAAAAGTGTTTAGCATTAATGTGATTGGAAAAAGATAGTAGATATTAGACAAGCATAGTGTTTTTAGTCATTATGTTTAAACTATTTTGTTCCTTTGTGTACGGAGCGTTGTTTTATTTTTAACAATACTAATTTCAAAATCACATAAATGATTATTTCAGTAATTTCGAAAATTGCACAAACAATAAGTTTCATTCGAATTTACTAAACAATTAACCATTTGTTTAAACCTTAAATGACTTGTTCAAGTATGAGATACTTATTTAATGTTTTTGAATGGCTTAACGCTATAAAAATATTTGCACTGAACTTACCTGAAAAATTGTTTTATTACCTTTCCTAAGCTCCACTACAAACTGTTTTTTCTATTAATTTTCCTAAGTTTGCGCTGCAAACTATTCCACTTGTTTTCTTTTTCTAAGTTTATGAATTAAGTTCTTATCTTGTTAAAATGAGAATTGAATTTGTTTAATTTCAGTTTATGAATTAAGTTATTTCAACTAATCCTTGTTTTACATGTGTAAAATAAATATTTACGTGCACGTAAATTAGCTACTACATATCTTTATTTTTCTATGTATATGTAAATTGATTATTTCACGTAAATTAGCTACTACATATCTTTATTTTTCTACGTATATGTAAATTGATTATTTTCATGTGTAAATAAAACTGAAAAACCAAAAAACCATAACCTGCTAGAAGAAGTCCGATTAAAATATATATATATTTTTATATTCCATTTCATTTTTTTGTAATCTTAGTGTTTGTTTCGTATTTAATACAACTTTTTTGAATGTTGTTTTATTTTATCTGCTTGAGCCGTTCGTATTATTTTGGAAATATTATGAAATTTAATGAAAAGGGGAAATGTGTAAAAACGTGTTTGTATAGATTAAATATCTAATATAATATTGGAATAGTTTGAATTTGCAAATGTTCAAAAAAATTTATTATGTTCCCTACACATTTCTTAAGGTAGATTTAAATAACTTTTTAAATTTAATGTATTTTCATGCATACTTTTGAATTGTTTATGTTTTATATTGTTAAAACTACACATATGTAAGTAGTTTATATTGTTGAAACTTTTGACTCTATTATTTTTTATATATGATTACATACATGTAACTTTCAAACTGATGTTGGTTAATATTATAATATATATATTTTACATATTACATATATGTAAAATTATAAAAAAAAGATTGAGTTATAATACGTTAGTATAAAAAATTTGTAGAAAGAGAATGTATATAAGAGATTTAATTAATTAGCCATGTAATTGAAGAGAGAAAATTTTGAGAGATTACTAATATATCCATTTCCGTAATCTAAACACATTAAATGATATATTAGTTTACATTTTTGATCTTATTATAGCCATTGATCAAAACAATCTATGGTTAATACTAGTCCTGCGAGTTCTCATTTAAAAGTAAGTCCTGTAAAGAATCTAACATTATATATATATATATATATATATATATATATATATATATATATATATATATATATATATATATATATAACTAGGGAACTTCAGCGCGCATTGCTGCGCGCACATTGGCGCTACCAATAACGATAAGCACTGCATTTATCTTCTGAATGTAACAATTGAAACTTATATATAAATCTTGACATAAACCCAAACGTTTTGACGTTAATATTAATAACATTAGAAACTTTATTTAAAAACGAAACCGTTAACATATTCACATAAGAGCGTTGACAATATTAAAGCATTTGGAAACCTCAAAAAATAGAATTCACATTAAAATAAAATAAACCAAATAATAAAAAGAATTCAAAAAACCAAAAGAGAGTTCACCAAACTAACTTTTGTGGGTTTATATGGAAATCACATCTATTTAAATAGATAAAAAAATAAACATATGGCTCCACTAAAAGACAATAGTGATTCATTAATAATTAATGTAATATACTAGGATTGATCTGTGTTTCGCGATGGATTAACGTTACTCGAGTGGGTATGAAGGCTCGAGGTAGCGTGGTAGCACACTGTGGCAGGAATTCAGTCGGTATCAATTCAATTCATTACGATGCGTAAAAATACGTAAAGAATAAAAGCATTTGAGAATTTATTAAAGACGGACATAATTTTTTCGATTTTCAATATACTCCCATTAATAAAACGAAAAGAAAAACCTAAAAATATAGTCGCAGTGTAAGTAAAAAGGGTATCGAAAAATGTTAGATTTTTTTATTATGTAACGTCCAAACTCACCAAACTCGCTGTGCGTGTACCAAACTAAAGATAAACCCATAATATAATATGTTTGATTAATTGTGTAGTTAAATATATGAGTTAATTTATAAAAGAATAAATAAAGAAAAGAAATACAAAATTTAATAAAATGGACTAATCATCTTAAGTCACTATTCATGTCGTCTTGTAGTTGTTATATAGATAATATAATATAAGTATTCAACGCCGATAAAGTATTCAAAATTTACAACTATATATCTATATATATGTCCTCAAAGATAAAATAATATAAAGGTAAAATTGTAAAATTAAGTAATTCTATTGTGTTATATATAAGTCACGTCGTAGTTTAAATGATGAAAAAAGAAAATGATGAAAAACGGGCAGAGGAGTACATATAAATATATAATTAATATTGGAAAACCATGTGCGGTTGGTTTAGTAGTATTATATTATTAATCGGAAAACCATCAACTGGTGATGTATTCTATCCGGTTTGCATGGAAAGACTCCTCCGGACACATGACAAATAAGGCATTTGCCTCGTTTTAAGAGCGACTATACATGCAAATGCAATACAAATGCAATCAAAGTGAGAGCCACGTGGCTGCCTCGACAACTGCCTTACAACTCCCCAATCCTCATTAAATCCTCATCACGTCCTTTTTTCTTTCTTTTTAATCTCTCAATAAACACCAAACCAGGACCACGGGTGTATCTTTTACTCTTCTTTCTTCTTCACGTACGTGTCACATAAGTCACTCTTAAATGTTGACATGAATTTTTCATTTATGTTTAAACATTTTTAATTAATTAAATATAATTAGAAGGTTGGATGAGTGTAACACCCGGATATTTATTATTTTGAAGCCGGCGAAGAAAGAAAAAGAAATAAAATTCAAAGTCGAGGGATCAAACTCGTCAACGAAGAAAAGTCGGGAAATGAGGTGATATTAGTGGGGAGAGGGCAGCCAACTCTCCCCATTTCCCCCACATTTCAGCCAACATAGAGAGGAGAAGAGAGAAAAAAGAAGAAAAAGAGAAAAATGGGTGTTTCGGGTGGCTAAACTCGTCGTGTAGCAAGCCAAATCGAATCCCTTGACGTTGTGCTCGATTGTGTGAGTTCTAGGACCCCACTTTTACTTGTTTTCAACTGATTTTGGGGCTGGAAAATGTTAAAAACCCGTTTTTAGTGTGTGTATGTGCTTGACCCATTTGGGTGTGATGTGTATGATGCGTTTCGTGTATGTTTCCGGGCTTGTGCGTGCTTGTATGGTGTTATGATATGCATTCCTAAGGTCCAGGAGAGTTAATTTAGGCTTAGAATGGGTTTGGATGAGCTTGGAGGCCGAAAATGGCAGATTGGGTTCGGGATGAACTCCATTCTGCATCAGCTAGGGCTAGGCGACCGAATGGAGGCTATACGGCCGAATGAGAGGCGATTGAGGGTCATTCGCACGATTGGGATTCATTCGCACGATTGAGGGTTCAATCGCACGACTAAGGCTTCAGTCGCACGACTGGGAGTCCAGTCGCATGGGGGATCGCACGACTGAGGGTTCAGTCGCATAGATGCTTAGTCGCATGAGTCCATTCGCATGAGGTCAGTCGCATAGGTGCCCATTCGCAGTAGTCCCATTCGCACAAGATCCATACGCACGATTGAATGTCCATTCGCATAGATGTTCATCCGCATGAGTCCAGTCGCATGATGTTCAGTCGCATGGAGGCCATGCGACTGAAGGGTGTCCATACGCCCGAGTAGGGCTGTTGCACTCGAAGGAATGTGTAGTTTGACTTCTGGCCTTCGGGGGAAGGTGCAGATGTAAGTTTTGACGTAAAGTAACCCGTAAGAGCATGTAAGAGGACGGTTATGGCCTTAGAGAGCATGTAGGGCATGATGATGATGATGTTGCATGTTTATGCATATTATGAATGGATGATGTTGCTCTGTATGATGATGATGAATGTGTATGATATGTTCCTTATTATGATGTATGCTTATCTTTCTTGTGGCTTTACATGTCATGTTAATGAATGAAGTAGTATGTAATGTAAAGTGAAAGATAATGAAAGAGGAACATGAAGTAAGAATGCATGCATTAATGAATGATGAATGAACGAAAGAAAGGCTTGCAAGCATATATATATATATATATATATATATATATATATATATATATATATATATATATATATATATATATATATATATATATATATATAATATCTATATATATATATATATCTATATATATATATATATATATATATATATATATATATATATATATATATATATATATATATATATATATATATATATATATGGGGTGAGCGACTTTGTGTTGCAAAAGACTCGGATGAAGTGCAATCATTTAGATTGCCTATGGGGTGAGCAACCTTGTCGTTGCAAAAGACTCGAGTAACGTGCTATCGTGATGTTGCCTTGGGGTGAGCAACTTTGTTGTTGCAAAAGACTCGGATAGCTCGCTATCATTAAGATGGGCAATGAGGTGAGCAACCCTAGGGGTGCAAAAGACATGGATAGCGTGCAATCATTGAGATTGCTATTGAGGTGAGCGACTATGTTGTCGCAAAAGACTCGGAAGAATGAATGAATGAAAGAAACGAAAGATAATGAATGAGATGAAAAATAATAATGACATTATCTGTGTATACGTATGTTGAATGATCGCATGTGAAAAGGAATGGTTTTAATGAAAGTAAAGTATGTTTATTTTATAAAAACTATAACTCACTCAGCAACGCTGACTTTTTATATGTTTTCCAGTTGGCAGGTAAAGATTGCTGAGGATGACACGGCAAGGCTACTCGGCTCTTTTGGGATGATATCCATTTATAAAGCTTTTGTGATGTAATGCAAACATGTATTTTGTAACCGGATAATGATGTATTATTTGGCAAAAGTAA
Source organism: Flaveria ramosissima (assembly GCA_025215565.1). Classification (NCBI taxonomy): domain Eukaryota; kingdom Viridiplantae; phylum Streptophyta; class Magnoliopsida; order Asterales; family Asteraceae; genus Flaveria; species Flaveria ramosissima. The sequence goes on from CM046042.1 coordinate 39,408,394, forward strand.
TTATAATGAAACGAGATGTCATTTTTGAGTGTTTCCGCTGTAATGTTTTCATAAGGCAAATGTAATTATATGGCATATGTGCGATGAATGACCAACTGTAGGCTCCCGAGAACGGGGCCTTACAATGATAAGAGATGTACAACTATAGAGGAACTTTTGACAGATGGTGTAAATAATAAGTTGGGTAATGTATATTTACAGTGTTAAGATAAATAAGGTTTAATTGTTTTTTAAACAGTGAAGATAGCCGTTGAAAGGTGCTAAAGATCATTCCGACGGTCATGTCTCACAGGTAGCCATAGGGTTCACCAATTCGCAAATGCCATGTTTCAACAGACCTAAAATTAATGAGGTTGTGGTGTTCCCGCGGGTTGCTCATGACGTCGGCCCCTTTGCCTGCCGTAATTGAAAGAAGTAATTAGAATAAATCATTAGTCCGAGGGGAATGGTATAACAGTCGGAACAAAAGTTGTGTTTTGATAAAGATTAGCTCGTGACCGAGATAGCATCGTGCTTTTTGGTGTTCTATTATTTGTAAAAAAATAGAGATTCATTAGTAGAGTATGCCAAACCAATGAAGAGACCTCAGTCCTTTGACTTTGTGATTGGAACAATTTCATGAGAGTTCTCCAATCAGATGTAAATTCTTGTCTTGCTTTTCATTATCACAATTTGAAGCATTTTCAACCAATGTTCTAGCAGTCTCATCTAACTTGATTTTACACCTTAATTTGTTAATTGATCCAAAAAAAAAGTTTAATATTTGATCCATCTACAAAAAGATGTATTCCAATAAACAACACAAAACAAGTTTGTGTCATCAAAGGCTATTTTAGTAAAACTATATTCATTTAAAATCAAATGAGAAATTAAAATAAAAATTTATATGAGTTAGAAGATGTACAGTGCAAACTCATTCAAAAATATTCTAATTTAAGGAACTAAAGAACTACGATAGTACAACAGGGAAAAACCTCCTAGACGGAAGGGTTTGTAGGGGCCAATGCCCATGGCGGGTTTGGGGCAGCACCCTGATGGGATTGAAGGGGCAAAGTGCCGAAAAGAATACATAGGGTTAGCATAGAAAAATTTTATACTACTGAAGACTTTTTATGGGTTTAAACAGACATCTCGCACTTTTGGTTCTAGCTCGTTACAGATCCTAAAACTGGATTTAAAATTCAGTTTACATACATCATTAATTTTTCTTGAGGTTCAATTATGCGTTATGTTTTGGTTTATGTGGTTAACATTCTTATCACATGGCATTCCTCTACCTTTATGGCCGACTTGATTGGACAACTTCATTGTCAGTTTCCCCTAAAGGATTTAGGCAATCTAAGCTACTTTGTAAGGATACACGCTACCTAGCTTCTTTAACGACATTCTTCATCTCTCTTAACAATAGTATTTACAAGATGCATTACAGTGCACCAGTCTCGGTTAGTGTTGGCCTTTATTGACTATAATCTCCACTAACATACCACTCTCTTATTGCTCTAGAGTATTGATGGAGGAGCCCTTGATGCATAAGAGCATGGTTGGTGATCTAGAGTACCTTGTTTTGACCAGCGAGTCTATGTGATTAGCAAGTTCTCATAATTTGTCCAGCATCCTACTTATTGCTCGTCATAGGATGGCGGCCAAACGCATCCTTAGATACCTTAGCGGTGATTTCTCAGTCTTCAAATTTGCTATGCGTCCACAATTTTTTTTCTAGATTATTAATCTCTTAACCAAAGAATTGTTAATTGCTCGATTTGATACTTTTAACGTTCACGTTACTAGACAGTCGGACACGTTTAACTTGAGGACATATTGGCCGATTATCATTATCTCTATTGTATTATTATATTTGTTATTGTAATTTACTAGTTATCGTTAAGTTTGTTATTGTCATCTCTAGTTTATATGTCATTAAAATAGTGATTAGCACTTTCTCATTAGTTTGTAATCTTTTTACACCTCGATATTAATACAAAAAAATTATATATAATGGAATATATGAAACACCATGAGTTCTTTCAACTAGCTGAGCTTAATTCACGATGGATAAATCTTAATAGTTTTTTGTTGTTGCAAAATAGCTTACTTAGTAGAAATGACCTAATTCATCATCATTCAATGTCATAAGTTGCATTTCTTAAGATTTAACTATCATATATTAAACAGTCTAACATGTATCACATTCTGAGTGTTTGTTAATGATGATTGATGTTGGTGTTGGTAGGTTGTTTAATAAAGAGAAAAATGGGCAACTTAACTTGTGTATTTCTAATTAATTTATTTTATGTAATTAAATGGACGTATATAAAGTGAAGAAGATGATCATGAATTGACTCTTTGATGTGAAGCAAACAAACTATTTATATTGTACACTTTTTGTTCAATTAAAGTTGAAGTTGAAAACAAAAAATGGTGCGTTTTTAATTATAAAGAAAAATCCAGAGAATAAGAATATGGCATGATTCCAGTGGATAACGTTTGTATTAATTAATTAGATGGCCACCAATCAAGGAAACCACCTACTTTGTAATTTAATTTATAAATCAGTGGTTATGAAGTTAATGATGGACGCTACTCGCTTAAAGCCCACGCTTTCTTGTGACATGCCCCAGGCTGTCTACCCACCCCACTATCATTTCATTTCATTTCAATTCATTTATTCACATCAATATTCAAAGATAAACCTAGCTACGTACAATATATATATTTTTTTCAGAAAATCACAATATGCTATCAGGTGTAAAGCACCAAAATTTATCACATATGTGGATCCCAAACGTGGACGTACATGTTGTCTTGTAAAGATCGATCGAGTAGGATATCCATTAATGTTAATCATATAACGTTGAAATTGGTATTTGTTATAGTCATAACCAACAAGCTGAAGTCGTCTGGTCATTGAAAAGGGCAATGTACCTGTGACAGTGACTACATACCAAACAACTTGTTCTTGAGACACTACAAATTAAGTTCCATGACATTAACCAACACCTAAACGTAACATAACCACACAATACACTATACAAAACTAACTAGACACACCAGTCAATATTTGTAAAAATTAAAGTGCATGAACGTCACGTGATGTCTTTCTTACTCTTTAACCTACCATTTTTCTGAATTTTGATCGATATGCCACAGTTATTTCTTGTCTTAGCTTTCTTCTTCGGCCTTCGGTACTTAACATTGAATTTGAGGATTCATGTGTTTTATGTTGGAAATACATGCCCAAGACTCAACGTGCAACAATTTTGTCACTAATATAATCCCAATAGGTCACACACTAAGCAATTATTTCACATACGTGCTTAAACTTGGCTTTAACACGTGTATCCGGTTGATGTCAAGTATATTATTATTAAGTTAAATTATATTATTAAATGAATCGATTTCATTTAATAGTATATTTTAATGATGTAGCATAAAATATATATACAATATGCTTATATATGAATCTTTATTTATATATTAATAATATAATGCAAGTATTATTATTTTTGTGTTGCATATTTTATATTCTTGCTTTAAGTTTACAAGAGTTTTAATATTAAATACGAGTAGGATGCCATGTCATGGATCCAAGTGCAACAAACACAATCTTCTCCCTTTTGTTATGTTCAAACTTGTGAACTAGAGAGTTCATTAATGTATTCTTGACATCCTGGGATTTTTACTAGCATCAAGTAGAACCAAAAGTTGCTTGGTGCAGATTACTTTTGTAGAAGGAGACACTTGGATCCTTAATTTATTATCTTCATCAACTAGCTACCACTTCCCTTCAAAGATTGTTATTTTTTAAATACCCTATGGTTGTTTTGTTCTAAGTTCTAAGAACTACATATGAATCCTTAGTGGGTTTGTTAATTTTTGAAATTACATGTCTAGAACTGCTTCTGTTGCTTAAAACATATAAGAAACCCAATAATTAGTATCTAGAGGCTCTTATGATTGTTCTTGAAATTTTATGACATATTATTGGTTTTCTTGTTTAAAAACCAAGAATATATTATTTTTCAAGTAAGAGAAAAAATATATGGTAGCTAACATTTTTTTTCATAGTTATCAATTTGTACATGCATACAAGTAGATAGCAAGTTACTAAAAAATATCAAGATTATGAATTTGTTGTGTTGTTGGTACAAAGCAAGCCATGACCTTGTGTTTGTGTTGGTTGATTTGATTGGGTTGTAAATTTATATTCCTTATTTGGGCATGTAATAATTATCTTTCAAGTCTTGTATGTATTTATTTTGAGATGTAAAAAATAGATTAGTTTGTTTTTTTTTATTTTAAGATATAAGCATCAAGAAAACTTCAAAATGAAGTCCAAGAAAAAATACAACAAATTAGTTCAATAAAGGAGGTCACCAAGATATATCTTGAAGCTAGTGGAGCAAAAGTTTAAGATATATAATTTTTGTCCCTAGACTATCTTGGTGTTCTTTTGGCTCTCAAGAACATCAAAACCCTTTTAGCTTGGCATTGAACATATTTTTGCATATGTTTATATTTTATGTTTTAATGATTCTGTTGGACGTCTAGGATTTCAAAAGATTACAAACCATTTTTTAACAAATGAATGCAAATGAAGAGTTTGATAAAAATTTTTTATTAAACTCTAACACAAAATATATAAACATACATACATACATACATACTTACATACATACATGTATATTAACAAGTGTGAAAACATGTAAAAAATAAAATAAAGATTATTATTTTAAGTTACACAAAATTTGAGTTTAGAAAATAAAATAATAATATTTTATTTTATAAAACTCAATGGCTAATAAGAAAAAGATTTATTAATAGCTAAACTAGTTCGACACTTGTAATACATAAGTACTAATATCTAGGATATTAAAACCGGAGCGTGTGATCTATTACAACATAAGATAAAATAAAACTTAATTTTATTTAAATGTAACGATTTTTGTTGGATCAAGGATGGTGCAACCAAAACAAACACTTAGAAACAATTTTGGTACAACTGTGAAAGAACTTCCGAAGGGAAAAGCTGCACTTCCAAAGATTAAGGCTAAAAGAACTTCCGAAGAGGAATCCTGACTTTCGAGACAAAGTCATTCTTCTTCCAAAGTTCAATACTTAGAAGATTTCAAGACAATGACTTCCGAAGTATGAAGCAATGAAGATCAGCACAAGTCTCGGAAGAAGTACACTCTTCCAATGTACAAGTAGCTTCGGAAGAACTTGTTCTTCTGAAGCCAGTTAACCTTCGGAAGAACCTACTATGAACCAGTGGACATAAGTATGGTCCCTCTGACAACTCGCTACAACATCTGAGATATTGCATGGTGCTTTCCCATGCTTATGTAGTTGACCATACTTTATTCTACTATTCATCCTTTATTAGTTAGTACAGTTACCAACTTTAGTTGGTGACAAAAGGTAAGTCATGGATATGTCGTGACTACCAAATCTAGGATAGTATTTTATCTTAGATACCTTACTTCTAGCAATGTAGTATTTGTTTAGTCGTAAGTTCTAGCCGTTAATCTTTTGTATAACCGGCTGTAGATAGTAGTATATATAGTTTTTATTGTACCCTTAGTAAACAATGCTTGAAAGAGTCTTGTTAAAACTTTGAGTTGAGAAGTAATATATACAAGTATCTTGAAAACCTATCTCTTGTGTTTGTTTACTAATTATATTCTTATCAACTCTTAAGGGATTCTGCATCATCAAATCGAGTGTGATTTAGTAAGTATGAGAGATAACAATTGTGTTGTGTGATCAAACTCGATCTTGCAATTGGTATCAGAGCTTCTTAGGCTCTTGATTGTGAGATCTTACCATCCAAATCAACCTGTTTCATCACTCATACACTTACCTCACTCAAAAATGGCCACCAACAAGAAATTATCCGAGTCTGAACTGGGAACGATGACTAAAGCTCCTATCATCACCCCTGATAACTTGAGATCTTGGTGTATGCGTATTGAAGGTTTCATTAAGTATCAAGACATCAAAATATGGAGATCTATCATCAATGGTCCTTACAAGCCAAAAGTGGTTGCACCGGCTGGTACTGGTGCCATGATAGAGAAAGCCGTTGAAGATTACTCAGATGAAGACCTCAAGAGAATGGACATCGATAGCAATGCCATGACTGTACTGCTGCTTACAGCCATACCAAACTCCATAATGGTAGGCTTTGAGCACTGCAAGTCAGCCAAAGAACTCTTTGACGCTTTGAAATCGATGTATTATGGTTCAAATGAGTCGAAGAAAGATTCCATGAAGCAGCAATTTGAAAACTTCACACATATTGCTAGAGAGACCCTCAGTCAGCAATACTTCAGGTATATAGATCTTATTTCATCACTTCGGTCTGTAGGTGTGACTCCTGAGAAGAGAGGCCTATCAAGGAAGTTCATGAGTGCACTTCCTCAAGAGTGGACTTTCTACTGTGTCTTTATCAAGAGAACAGAGAACTTGAACACTCTTACAATGACTGAAGTATACGACATTCTTGATGGATACTGTGTAGAGTGGAGACTCAGAAAGGCCACCACGAGAGCAGACCCTCCAGCCTTCCTGCTAGCAACGCTTTAATGGTTGCTGAAGGCTCAAGACCCCCAACCTCAACAGTACCTGACTTACTCCTAGCATGTAAGGCCCCGTTCCCGGGACGCCTACAGTTGGTCATTCATCGCTCATAAAACATATAATTTCAGTTACATTAGGAAAACATTGCAGCGGAAACATTCAAAAATGACATCACTTTTCATTATAAATACTTTTGCCAAATAATACATCATTATCCGGTTACAAAATTCATGTTTGCATTACATCACAAAAGCTATATAATTGGATGCCATCCCAAAAGAGCCGAGTAGCCTTGCCGTGCCATCCTCAGCAATCATTTACCTGCCAACTGGAAAATGCAATAAAAGTCAGCGTTGCTGAGTGAGTTCTAGTTTTTATAACAAAACATACTTTACTTTCATATAAAACCATTCGTTACTTTGACATGATCACACATCATACGTACACATAGATAATATCGTTATTATCTTCTTCATTCATTCATTCGTTCCTTTTAACTTACTTGCGCATCGGACATCTTCCATACCAATACCATATGCTACACCCCATATAGTCACAGCTACCGGGCCGAAGTCAATAAATGAACAGCTAAACGTATGCCACGGTACTGGGGTTAACCAATCAGTCTTAGCTACTGGGCCGAAGTCAATAAATGAACAGCTAAACGTATGCCACAGTACTAATGATAACCGACGGTCATAGCCACTGGGCCGAAGTCAATAAATGAACAGCTAAACGTATGCCACAGTACTAAGGGTAAGCGGTAGAGGTTCCACATAATGGTCAATCACAAAGAAGGACCCGTTATCCGATGCATGCAAGGCGTGTCATCACTTTCCACTTTACGTTACATAATACTTCATTTCATTCGTCATAATACGTAAAGCCATAAGAAAGGTAATCATACATCATAACAAGGAACATATCAAACATATTCATCATCATCATACAGGGCAACATCATACATTCATAATATGCATAAACATGCAACATCATCATCATCATCATCATGCCCTATATGCACTCTAAGGCTATAACCATACTCTTACATGCTCTTACGGATTACTTATCGTCCAAACTTACATTTAGACCTTTCCCCGAAGGCCAGAAGTCGAACTACACCTTCATTCGAGTGCAACAGCCCTATTCGGGCGTATGGACACTCTTCAGTCGCATGGCCTCCATGCGACTGAACATCATGCGACTGGACCCATGCGGATGGTCATCTATGCGAATGAACATCCAATCGTGCGTATGGACCTTGTGCGAATGGGACTACTGCGAATGGGCACCTATGCGACTAAACTCATGCGAATGGACTCATGCGACTAAGCATCTATGCGACTGAACCCTCAGTCGTTCAACCCTCATGCGACTGGACTCTCAGTCGTGCGACTGAACCCCAATCGTGCGAATGACCTTCAATCGCCCTCATTCGGCCGTATGGCCTTCATTCGGTCGCCTAGCCCTAGCTGATGCAGAATGGAGTTCATCCCGAACCCAATCTGCCATTTTCGGCCTCCAAGCTCATCCAAACCCATTCTAAGCCTAAATCAACCCTCCTGGACCTTAGGAATGCATACCTTAACACCATACAAGCACACACAAGCCCGAAATCATACTCTAAACACACCATACACATCACACCCAAATGGGTCAAACACACACACACATAAAAACGGGTTTTTGACATCTTCCAGCCCCAAAATCAGTTGAAAACAAGTAAAAGTGGGGTCCTAGAACTCACACAATCGAGCACAAAGACAAGAGCTTCGATTTGGCTTGCTACTCGACGAATTTGGACACCCGAATCACCCGAATCAACCCTTTTCTCCCTTTTTCTCTTCTTTCTCTCTTCTCTCTTCTTTGGTGGCTGAATTTTGGTGTGTGTGGGGAGAGTGGGCTGCCCTCTCCCTACACATACCACCACATCTCCCAACTTTTCTTCGTTGGCGAGTTTGGCCCCTCGACTTTGGACTTTATTTCTTTTCTTTCTTCGTCGGCTTCAAAATAATAAATTTCCGGGTGTTACATAGCAGCCATCATGTTCTTTTGGGCCATACATCACTTTTCCTGAGACACCAAGGTCTCAACAGGCTCAATCAAGTTCCTTCCCGGACAATTATGCCTTTGTTTCAGAAAATGAACATTCTAGTGACTTTCAAGTCTATTTTGATGATCTAGAATGTTTCAGCCCAGATGATGTTGAATACATGGACATAGTTTAACAAATGGCTCTACTGACTTATAGAGCAAAGAAGTTCTTCAAAAGAACTGGAAGGCAGTTCCCTCAAAACCCAATCAAGAGCAAATTCGGGTTTGACAAAACCAAGGCCAAGTGCTACAACTGCAATCAACTTGGTCATTTTTCCAGGGAATGCAAAGCTCCTAAATCCAACCCAGGAGCCATTCAAGCTCCACACATCCTGTCGCATCTAAAGCTGCTACAAAGTCAACTGAACAACAAACCGCTGCTGTTGCTCAAAAAGTTGACTAGAGCTTCATGGTGCAAGATGTGACCCCTGCTCAAGCACTCATGGCTGGAACAAATGATAGCAAGGTATATGAACATCTCTGTACTCCAGCTTGTATTGCTAAAGTCAAATTATATCAGGACTATAACATGGAAATCAAATATGATATTGAGTCCTTAAACATCTTAAAATCTGATTTCAAAAGGGCAGAAACTGACTATAAAATGAAAATTGATGAGTTAGAGAAAACTGTATCCTTTTTAAAACATGAATACTCCAACTATAGGGCTCAAATCAAAGATTTAATTTCCAAGTTAACTGAGGCTCAAGCCCAGCTAGTCATAGCTGAGGCCAAAGCACAGAAGTGTGCTATTGAAGAGCCACTCAAAGGTCTATTATCAAAATAAAAGTGGGTTGGGAACCAATGAAATTCCTCCACCACACTCTATGAGTCTATAAGACAACCAAGATATGGTACTGAAGAGCAAGAGGTTCCATCTACTGACTCTCTACCTCATCAGAAGAAGAATGATGTAACTATAGAGACCATCACAGGAAAGGACCAAGTAAAACAACCCATCCACACCAGTGTTGATCAACCCTTAACCACCAAAGCCAGAAGAAACAAAGCTAAGGCAGCCAAAAAAACTGCCAAGAAAGTGTATGAGTCCAAGCTGAAGATAGACCCAAAGCAAAAGGGTGTGTTCATTTCAGCCGGATTCCAGGTGGTTGGAAACTCTGATCCAGGAAAGGAGTGTAGTACCAGCACTTTTGTCCTGCTGAAGGATGAGAAGTTGAAGGGGAAGACTGTTGATGATGATAAGAAGTGTAAGAAACAACAGTCTTCACATCCCACAAAGGTTAACATTGAATGCATAATATGTGGTCTGCACAACCATATGGCTAAAGATTGTTACTACTGTGACATCTCTTAATTTTGTTAACTTAGAAGTTAACCATGTAAATCTTAAAAGGGCCTTTTATGCCATTTTGAAACTTTGGAGATTAACAAATTAATATAATAATAATAACATTATAAGTGTTACATGTTTGCTTATCATTATAAAACTTAAGGTGTTAATAATCTTAAATAAATTATTATTATTATAATGATGACAATATTAATAATAGTAATTGTAATAATACTAATAATAATCAAACTTATAATAATAATATTATTAGTATTGGTAAGATTACTTATAACAATAACTTATAAGGGTTAATGAAACTAAATAATGTTTAAAACACAAAAACTAATTAAGTTTGGGGGGTGCTTTTGCCAATTAATAAACTTTTAATAGAAGTTTAAGCATAAAATAATAAACAAACACAAGTTGAGGGACTGTTTCTGTAAATTAATAAAACCCAAACCAAAACCCCCCTAAACCCCGTATTTCCGGCGTGTGCTCCGGCCGGGTTCCGGCCGAGCTCCGGCAAGCACCAAAAATCCACAAAAAACACTCGTTTTTGTACTCAAATCGATCCAAATCGGTTCGTATGCAAGATTCGAGCATGAACGCCTATAATAATTGAGAATAAAACATCGGTTACCACTCAAACAAGTGCATAACCGAAGCATCTTAAACCCAAAACCGTTTGGACAATAAATTGTAATAATAATCAAATTAAATCAACCCAAACGAGCGTCTATCTATCTTTATTCTATGGTTACTTCCAATTTCACCTGAGAAACTCACAATCTTCGAATTCGACTCTCTCCTATTCCGCGATCTGCTTGACACTCGAACACCACCTTCCGAGCCTTCTAACTTGCAATTGATAGAGGGTTTTTCATCATTGGCTTCATTAGAGACTTACTGTGCAACGAATTTGATTAACAACGTCGTTTGGGTAGCAAACAAGTGATACGTGGTCGCGATCGGCTCGTGTACTCGTTCTCCATCAAAATCTCATCAATTCGGGTAATTTGACACATCCTCACACTCGTTTTCGTTAGGGGATTAAAAGCCCTATGCTTAATTCGGGAATCACCATCGATTTCATATTCAATTGGATCCAAATAGAATTAGGGTTTATATGAAATTGGGGGAATTCTGCAGTTAATGTTTTTGAACATTTGAAATGATCTTTTAAACAGATTTGGGCGCTGGCCCAGCCGGTTTAAGCACTAAACGAAGGTGCAAGGGGCCCGGGTTCGATTCCCTGCACCTCTATTTATTTTTTTAAAAGCCTCTTTACTTACAAATAAAATTACAGAAAAATTATAATTAATATAAAAATCATTTTGATAATTAATATAAAGATTTTAGGCACTAAAATATTTTCTGAAATTTTTCTAATTTAAATATATTCATAAATATATATATATATATATATATATATATATATATATATATATATATATATATATATATATATATATATATATATTGATCCAAATGGATTTAAAATGGATTTAAAAATCATGATTGTTGTTCTTAAAAAAATCTAAAAATTGATGGTTCTAATTTAAAAATCTAATTTAAATTTTTCTAATTTAGTTATTCCTTACAAAATGGATTTAAAATGATGGTTCTAATTAATAAATTATCATTGATCCAAACGTTACTTTTAAAATCATGATTGTTGTTCTTAAAAAATATGTATTTATTTAAATTTTTATATTTAAACTTTATTAGTTGTTACAAAAGGTTTTCTTTTAAATTAATTAAATATTTATTTATATATGGTTGGACTTAAAAATATTTATGAACACTTAATTCTTTAAAGAATTAAATTCATAATTGTAGTAATTATATACAATTACTTAAGATATTTAAGAATATTATTATAAAACATATTGTAGCTAATTAATATTTTGTTATTAATCAAAATGTTATTTTCTTATTATTCTTAGATAATTAAAAAGACTTAATTGTATATTGAACCTCATCATTATTATATTTAATTCCATTTTTTAAAATACTTAAATACATATATAATTCTTCTAATGGTTTAAAATGAGAATAATTATTCTATAAATTTAGTTACTTGTCAAAACTCCTTAAAACTATCAAAACCCTAATCATTAATAGAATGTTAATCTTATTATTAACTTTAATCTTTACCTTGTAATATATATGTTAGGTGCCTTGTAATGGATACGTTGGATTATCTTTTAATCTTTTATCATCTTGAAATGCATATATCAATGTGAGTATTTCCATACCCCTTTTTGCTTATTTTCACACTTTGGGGTGAAACATGTTAACTTATTATCATTGCACTTGTAAACTTATTTGAGACTTGTAATCTTTATGGCAATTCATCATGCAAAGTTGTGGTTAGTTGAACTTTTGTGGTTACCATGTTATGGCGTTATATGTACAATCATTAACTATTGCTAGCCCAGCGAAGTCATAGATCTATGGGCAAGACAAGCCTGCTTTGGTTGATCCAAGTACACTTAGCTGATCGTATAATCTTGTAAACGTTTGAGACTTGTAAAACTTTGTCGAGGTTTGATTGTTGCATTGTTCATAACATCCCTAATCACTTTATTCACTAACTTATGACTTGAATTTCCATCTTTATATACTTATGTATTGAAAACTATGGAATGCTCACCAACTTTATAGTTGACCCCTTTATTTTTAACATGTTTCAGGAATACCTCAAGTTTGTGTTCTACTCTTTGAAGCTTATTACATCTTGGATTGGACCTAGAGATAGAATGGATGATTCATGTTATTTGTAGCATTTGTACATGATGTATTCTTTGTTGAAACTTTTGCTTGTAATGTCATCAATGAGACTTATGAATAATATATTTGGAATTAATAAATAGCGTTATGTGGCTGTGAACAATCGTAACCTTCACATCTCGACGTTTCCGCCGTCAAGGTTGGGGTGTGACAGATTGGTATCAGAGCCCATAACTATAGGGATTTAGGTTATTAGAAATGGTGACCTAGACTATAGTTGCATGAACCTCATAGAAAGATCATTATACCTTTATGCTTACATGTTGTTTGCATGCTACATAATGCTATGCCTTTTGTGCAACTTGATGCCTTAGCATAGGATTGCCTTATGTATGCTTAAACTTAGTTACTTGTCTCCCTAAACTTAACTTTGACCCTTTGACCCTCCCCGACAAATGAACTTCCTAAACCTATTCTCAACGACACGTGGAATCTACACTTATCGTCGTGGGTTCAATTCCTTAGACTCTATGTCTAATCTAAGAAAATCTCATCAAGGTTTTGATTTCATAAACCAAAGAAATTTGTGTGACACATAGACACATATATTCTGGATTTCCTGGCAAAAGGCCTTCGGGCTAAGGCAAGCATATCGTATAAATCTCAATGTGAGACCAGTTATGCTTACCTGGGGAATTCTGGGATGAGTGATAAACTATGGTCAACATACACAAGTCTCTATGACAAATGGGTCAATTTACCTTGACGTGTCAACGATTCCAAATGGTAATGCGTTACCAAATGGAACCATCCTCTTCGTATCTTAAAAATCTTTGATTCCTTGAACTGGTATCTCTTCATTCTTATTATACATAATGTTCCTGTTAATATTGAACCTAACCTACATTTCAACACTTACGTTTAAACACCGTTACACATTGAACGTTTCATGTAACTATTTCTATATCTTGACCAACGTGAACATGGATCTTAATATACCCAAAGATATTGGGAATCTAAACCGAATGGTTCTCGAAAACTTTAAACCGTTACTTATGGTTCTCAAGTCTTCTTAAGGATGTGCCCCATAAATAATAACATGCAATGCTATAGGTGGAATTCCTACATCTCGAGATACTTTGTCTAGGCAAAGTGTAAATGGTGATTTGACTAGATCATTGAATCCATTTACTTGACTCGAAACCCTTGAGATGAGTGATTACTTATAAGTACGCGTGTCTTCATTAAGGCTATGGTTGACCTCATATCTTGAGAAGTCCATGTATTCCTTTCGATTGTGAATCGAATGTTCACATCTCATTGTGGTGTTGAATAATTTCCTGCCCTTGATTTCGTCCTCCCGATTGAAACCATCCAAGATTTGAACACCACAACAACTTCTGCTATCTTGAACTTTGATCTTAAGCTTGTAAGCATGATTTTTCCTTTTGTTACATTGATGTAACTTGAAATTTTCCGAATTTCTAATTGATATTATTTTCCTGTCGTCGTTAAGACAAACTCCGTACCGTTTGCACCGTGAGAGATGCAAGTGTTTGCAAGTCAACCTATGACTAAGAACACTCGTATCTCCTAAATGATTCTAACTCATCAAAACAGGGGTGATTCCCTTACTTTGATGATTCTCTATTCGTTTCGATAAATAGTTTCCAATTGTGATTTATAAAATTTCATCCTCTGGATCGGGGTGATTTCCTTATCCCGAGGATTGACTTCAATTGTTTCCTTTGGAATGGCATTTCACAAATGACATGATCTCACCAAAATAGGATTGAAACCCGTACTTTGGTGACAAATGTCAATCTTCGATTGTTTTCTTGCTATTATGAATTCAATCATCAAGATAGGCGTGAATTCCATACCTTGATGATAATATCATCTTTATGAATTGTATTTGTTCAAATGAGTCGACTTCATCAAAGTAGGAGTGAATTCTGGATTTTGATGAAGAAGTTCATCTTGTTATATTTTGTTTTTGTAAAACTTCACCGTTAAGATAGGAGTGATTTCCCTTACCTTAATGGTGAGTTACCTCGTCTTATTTCTGTGGATCCTCAACAAGGAGTTGGGATCGAACTTTTTGATTGGTAAGTTAGTGGTCATACCTTGGGAATACACTATCAAGTTAGGAGTGAAAACCACACCTTGATGACTATTCTCATTTCTTGATCTCCAACTTACCAAGGTTTTAATCAAGTGACAAGAAACATGTAGTAACTTGAAGGGTGAACCAATGTCAGTGTTTGGACCTATCAAGCCAAAGCATGATTTCTGGACCTGAAAGGAGACCCGATCACTCTAGGTTAATTTTGATTCCGAGCTTGGAGCATTTAAATTCTTAAATTGATTTCTTTCCCTTTATCCTTATGTTTTGATTTGATCTAGCTATATCGAACCATTTATTCCCTACTTATCAACTTTCATTTTGAGATATCATCAACACATGATTGTGTGATAGTAGTCTTCTTAAACAATTTTTCTACTAAATAAAGACATTATCAACTTGTGGTTATGTCTTTCTAGACATACGAATGTTCTCGACTGTGCTCATGGGTTTGATGAACTGTGTATGCAAACTATACTTGGAAATTTGCTACCTTGCAAAATATAAGTACATTTCCTATTGTTCACGTCATTTTTTAAATCGTCTTTAATCAATAACCATTGAAAATCATTAAAACACTATCTTGATTTCGATCAACGAGACTCGTTATTACTTACATTGTGACGCGGATATAAAGGTTCATAAACCTTCGTAACTTGTAGTCATGGGTTTGGCATAAAGGAAAAGACGTAACTTGGTATGTATCCAAGTGTCTTACCTTCACATATGACAAGACCTAACATTTGTGATCCTATGGATCTTCTGTTTAACTTTTCATTCACTAAGTGTCTCTTATCTTAGCCGTCATGATGACAATTGGTGCATTATAGACCGATTGGTTAATTGCATATCAACTCATGTGGGATAACGGGTCGAGAAATTGACTTGTATCCATCTCAAATAGTCTTATACCGTGGTATGTCGTTAAATATCGATCGTTAATTTTAATGATCGATTCATTTTCCTGCTATTAGCAATGTTTCTAGTCATCGTTATGAACTCATTCCAAAATCTTCGCATATCGTATTATTCTTAGACCGACGGTTTGGTCAAAGGAGCAATACATATTCACATGATATGCGTTAAGATCGTTTCGGTGACGGTTGGGATTCTTAAATCCTGACGGTTAACCTTTCTTATCATTGTTGGTCTTTTATTGATTTCTAGACATCATTTCACTACAAAATTATATTCTAGAAGTTGTGACTTATAAATCCAAGGAACCACGGTAACTTGTCATCGTTTTCCAACGTTTCATCTCAAAACGTCACGCGTTTATTATGATAAGAATCTTGTAAGATTCCATAAAGTGAAGCGTTTCACCTGTAATCAAATGTCAAACACAGTTCGTTGTACACTTACCTTTCATTATAATTCCTTTGTTCATCTAAGTTCATTTTTAATTTCGGGACGAAATTCTTTTAAGTTGGGGAGACTGTGACATCTCTTAATTTTGTTAACTTAGAAGTTAACCTTGTAAATCTTAAAAGGGCCTTTTATGCCATTTTGAAACTTTGGAGATTAACAAATTAATATAATAATAATAACATTATAAGTGTTACATGTTTGCTTATCATTATAAAACTTAAGGTGTTAATAATCTTAAATAAATTATTATTATTATAATGATGACAATATTAATAATAGTAATTATGATAATACTAATAATAATCAAACTTATAATAATGATATTATTAGTATTGGTAAGATTACTTATAACAATAACTTATAAGGGTTAATGAAACTAAATAATGTTTAAAACACAAAAACTAATTAAGTTTGGGGGGTGCTTTTGCCAATTAATAAACTTTTAATAGAAGTTTAAGCATAAAATAATAAACAAACACAAGTTGAGGGACTGTTTCTGTAAATTAATAAAACCCAAACCAAAACCCCCCTAAACCCCGTATTTCCGGCGTGTGCTCCGGCCGGGTTCCGGCCGAGCTCCGGCGAGCACCAAAAATCCACAAAAAACACTCGTTTTTGTACTCAATCGATCCAAATCGGTTCGTATGCAAGATTCGAGCATGAACGCCTATAATAATTGAGAATAAAACATCGGTTACCACTCAAACAAGTGCATAACCGAAGCATCTTAAACCCAAAACCGTTTGGACAATAAATTGTAATAATAATCAAATTAAATCAACCCAAACGAGCGTCTATCTATCTTTATTCTATGGTTACTTCCAATTTCACCTGAGAAACTCACAATCTTCGAATTCGACTCTCTCCTATTCCGCGATCTGCTTGACACTCGAACACCACCTTCCGAGCCTTCTAACTTGCAATTGATAGAGGGTTTTTCATCATTGGCTTCATTAGAGACTTACTGTGCAACGAATTTGATTAACAATGTCGTTTGGGTAGCAAACAAGTGATACGTGGTCGCGATCGGCTCGTGTACTCGTTCTCCATCAAAATCTCATCAATTCGGGTAATTTGACACATCCTCACACTCGTTTTCGTTAGGGGATTAAAAGCCCTATGCTTAATTCGGGAATCACCATCGATTTCATATTCAATTGGATCCAAATAGAATTAGGGTTTATATGAAATTGGGGGAGTTCTGCAGTTAATGTTTTTGAACATTTGAAATGATCTTTTAAACATATTTGGGCGCTGGCCCAGCCGGTTTAAGCACTAAACGAAGGTGCAAGGGGCCCGGGTTCGATTCCCTGCACCTCTATTTATTTTTTTAAAAGCCTCTTTACTTACAAATAAAATTACAGAAAAATTATAATTAATATAAAAATCATTTTGATAATTAATATAAAGATTTTAGGCACTAAAATATTTTCTGAAATTTTTCTAATTTAAATATATTCATAAATATATATATATATATATATATATATATATATATATATATATATATATATATATATATATTGATCCAAATGGATTTAAAATGGATTTAAAAATCATGATTGTTGTTCTTAAAAAAATCTAAAAAATGATGGTTCTAATTTAAAAATCTAATTTAAATTTTTCTAATTTAGTTATTCCTTACAAAATGGATTTAAAATGATGGTTCTAATTAATAAATTATCATTGATCCAAACGTTACTTTTAAAATCATGATTGTTGTTCTTAAAAAATATGTATTTATTTAAATTTTTATATTTAAACTTTATTAGTTGTTACAAAAGGTTTTTTTTTAAATTAATTAAATATTTATTTATATATGGTTGGACTTAAAAATATTTATGAACACTTAATTCTTTAAAGAATTAAATTCATAATTGTAGTAATTATATACAATTACTTAAGATATTTAAGAATATTATTATAAAACATATTGTAGCTAATTAATATTTTGTTATTAATCAAAATGTTATTTTCTTATTATTCTTAGATAATTAAAAAGACTTAATTGTATATTGAACCTCATCATTATTATATTTAATTCCATTTTTTAAAATACTTAAATACATATATAATTCTTCTAATGGTTTAAAATGAGAATAATTATTCTATAAATTTAGTTACTTGTCAAAACTCCTTAAAACTATCAAAACCCTAATCATTAATAGAATGTTAATCTTATTATTAACTTTAATCTTTACCTTGTAATATATATGTTAGGTGCCTTGTAATGGATACGTTGGATTATCTTTTAATCTTTTATCATCTTGAAATGCATATATCAATGTGAGTATTTCCATACCCCTTTTTGCTTATTTTCACACTTTGTGGTGAAACATGTTAACTTATTATCATTGCACTTGTAAACTTATTTGAGACTTGTAATCTTTATGGCAATTCATCATGCAAAGTTGTGGTTAGTTGAACTTTTGTGGTTACCATGTTATGGCGTTACATGTACAATCATTAACTATTGCTAGCCCAGCGAAGTCATAGATCTATGGGCAAGACAAGCCTGCTTTGGTTGATCCAAGTACACTTAGCTGATCGTATAATCTTGTAAACGTTTGAGACTTGTAAAACTTTGTCGAGGTTTGATTGTTGCATTGTTCATAACATCCCTAATCACTTTATTCACTAACTTATGACTTGAATTTCCATCTTTATATACTTATGTATTGAAAACTATGGAATGCTCACCAACTTTATAGTTGACCCCTTTATTTTTAACATGTTTCAGGAATACCTCAAGTTTGTGCTCTACTCTTTGAAGCTTATTACATCTAGGATTGGACCTAGAGATAAAATGGATGATTCATGTTATTTGTAGCATTTGTACATGATGTATTCTTTGTTGAAACTTTTGCTTGTAATGTCATTAATGAGACTTATGAATAATATATTTGGAATTAATAAATAGCGTTATGTGGCTGTGAACAATCGTAACCCTCACATCTCGACGTTTCCGCCGTCAAGGTTGGGGTGTGACAGATTGGTATCAGAGCCCATAACTATAGGGATTTAGGTTATTAGAAATGGTGACCTAGACTATAGTTGCATGAACCTCATAGAAAGATCATTATACCTTTATGCTTACATGTTGTTTGCATGCTACATAATGCTATGCCTTTTGTGCAACTTGATGCCTTAGCATAGGATTGCCTTATGTATGCTTAAACTTAGTTACTTGTCTCCCTAAACTTAACTTTGACCCTTTGACCCTCCCCGACAAATGAACTTCCTAAACCTATTCTCAACGACACGTGGAATCTACACTTATCGTCGTGGGTTCAATTCCTTAGACTCTATGTCTAATCTAAGAAAATCTCATCAAGGTTTTGATTTCATAAACCAAAGAAATTTGTGTGACACATAGACACATGTATTCTGGATTTCCTGGCAAAAGGCCTTCGGGCTAAGGCAAGCATATCGTATAAATCTCAATGTGAGACCAGTTATGCTTACCTGGGGAATTCTGGGATGAGTGATAAACTATGGTCAACATACACAAGTCTCTATGACAAATGGGTCAATTTACCTTGACGTGTCAACGATTCCAAATGGTAATGCGTTACCAAATGGAACCATCCTCTTCGTATCTTAAAAATCTTTGATTCCTTGAACTGGTATCTCTTCATTCTTATTATACATAATGTTCCTGTTAATATTGAACCTAACCTACATTTCAACACTTACGTTTAAACACCGTTACACATTGAACGTTTCATGTAACTATTTCTATATCTTGACCAACGTGAACATGGATCTTAATATACCCAAAGATATTGGGAATCTAAACCGAATGGTTCTCGAAAACTTTAAACCGTTACTTATGGTTCTCAAGTCTTCTTAAGGATGTGCCCCATAAATAATAACATGCAATGCTATAGGTGAAATTCCTACATCTCGAGATACTTTGTCTAGGCAAAGTGTAAATGGTGATTTGACTCGATCATTGAATCCATTTACTTGACTCGAAACCTTTGAGATGAGTGATTACTTATAAGTACGCGTGTCTTCATTAAGGCTATGGTTGACCTCATATCTTGAGAAGTCCATGTATTCCTTTCGATTGTGAATCGAATGTTCACATCTTATTGTGGTGTTGAATAATTTCCTGCCCTTGATTTCGTCCTCCCGATTGAAACCATCCAAGATTTGAACACCACAACAACTTCTGCTATCTTGAACTTTGATCTTAAGCTTGTAAGCATGATTTTTCCTTTTGTTACATTGATGTAACTTGAAATTTTCCGAATTTCTAATTGATATTATTTTCCTGTCGTCGTTAAGACAAACTCCGTACCGTCTGCACCGTGAGAGATGCAAGTGTTTGCAAGTCAACCTATGACTAAGAACACTCGTATCTCCTAAATGATTCTAACTCATCAAAACAGGGGTGATTCCCTTACTTTGATGATTCTCTATTCGTTTCGATAAATGGTTTCCAATTGTGATTTATAAAATTTCATCCTCTGGATCGGGGTGATTTCCTTATCCCGAGGATTGACTTCAATTGTTTCCTTTGGAATGGCATTTCACAAATGACATGATCTCACCAAAATAGGATTGAAACCCGTACTTTGGTGACAAATGTCAATCTTCGATTGTTTTCTTGCTATTATGAATTCAATCATCAAGATAGGCGTGAATTCCATACCTTGATGATAATATCATCTTTATGAATTGTATTTGTTCAAATGAGTCGACTTCATCAAAGTAGGAGTGAATTCTGGATTTTGATGAAGAAGTTCATCTTGTTATATTTTGTTTTTGTAAAACTTCACCGTTAAGATAGGAGTGATTTCCCTTACCTTAATGGTGAGTTACCTCGTCTTATTTCTGTGGATCCTCAACAAGGAGTTGGGATCGAACTTTTTGATTGGTAAGTTAGTGGTCATACCTTGGGAATACACTATCAAGTTAGGAGTGAAAACCACACCTTGATGACTATTCTCATTTCTTGATCTCCAACTTACCAAGGTTTTAATCAAGTGACAAGAAACATGTAGTAACTTGAAGGGTGAACCAATGTCAGTGTTTGGACCTATCAAGCCAAAGCATGATTTCTGGACTTGAAAGGAGACCCGATCACTCTAGGTTAATTTTGATTCCGAGCTTGGAGCATTTAAATTCTTAAATTGATTTCTTTCCCTTTATCCTTATGTTTTGATTTGATCTAGCTATATCGAACCATTTATTCCCTACTTATCAACTTTCATTTTGAGATATCATCAACACATGATTGTGTGATGGTAGTCTTCTTAAACAATCTACTAAATAAAGACATTATCAACTTGTGGTTATGTCTTTCTAGACATACGAATGTTCTCGACTGTGCTCATGGGTTTGATGAACTGTGTATGCAAACTATACTTGGAAATTTGCTACCTTGCAAAATATAAGTACATTTCCTATTGTTCACGTCATTTTTTAAATCGTCTTTAATCATTAACCATTGAAAATCATTAAAACACTATCTTAATTTCGATCAACGAGACTCGTTATTACTTACATTGTGACGCGGATATAAAGGTTCATAAACCTTCGTAACTTGTAGTCATGGGTTTGGCATAAAGGAAAAGACGTAACTTGGTATGTATCCAAGTGTCTTACCTTCACATATGACAAGACCTAACATTTGTGATCCTATGGATCTTCTGTTTAACTTTTCATTCACTAAGTGTCTCTTATCTTAGCCGTCATGATGACAATTGGTGCATTATAGACCGATTGGTTAATTGCATATCAACTCATGTGGGATAACGAGTCGAGAAATTGACTTGTATCCATCTCAAATAGTCGTATACCGTGGTATGTCGTTAAATATCGATCGTTAATTTTAATGATCGATTCATTTTCCTGCTATTAGCAATGTTTCTAGTCATCGTTATGAACTCATTCCAAAATCTTCGCATATCGTATTATTCTTAGACCGACGGTTTGGTCAAAGGAGCAATACATATTCACATGATATGCGTTAAGATCGTTTCGGTGACGGTTGGGATTCTTAAATCCTTACGGTTAACCTTTCTTATCATTGTTGGTCTTTTATTGATTTCTAGACATCATTTCACTACAAAATTATATTCTAGAAGTTGTGACTTATAAATCCAAGGAACCACGGTAACTTGTCATCGTTTTCCAACGTTTCATCTCAAAACGTCACGCGTTTATTATGATAAGAATCTTGTAAGATTCCATAAAGTGAAGCGTTTCACCTGTAATCAAATGTCAAACACAGTTCGTTGTACACTTACCTTTCATTATAATTCCTTTGTTCATCTAAGTTCATTTTTAATTTCGGGACGAAATTCTTTTAAGTTGGGGAGACTGTGACATCTCTTAATTTTGTTAACTTAGAAGTTAACCTTGTAAATCTTAAAAGGGCCTTTTATGCCATTTTGAAACTTTGGAGATTAACAAATTAATATAATAATAATAACATTATAAGTGTTACATGTTTGCTTATCATTATAAAACTTAAGGTGTTAATAATCTTAAATAAATTATTATTATTATAATGATGACAATATTAATAATAGTAATTATAATAATACTAATAATAATCAAACTTATAATAATGATATTATTAGTATTGGTAAGATTACTTATAACAATAACTTATAAGGGTTAATGAAACTAAATAATGTTTAAAACACAAAAACTAATTAAGTTTGGGGGGTGCTTTTGCCAATTAATAAACTTTTAATAGAAGTTTAAGCATAAAATAATAAACAAACACAAGTTGATGGACTGTTTCTGTAAATTAATAAAACCCAAACCAAAACCCCCCTAAACCCGTATTTCCGGCGTGTGCTCCGGCCGGGTTCCGGCCGAGCTCCGGCGAGCACCAAAAATCCACAAAAAACACTCGTTTTTGTACTCAAATCGATCCAAATCGGTTCGTATGCAAGATTCGAGCATGAACGCCTATAATAATTGAGAATAAAACATCGGTTACCACTCAAACAAGTGCATAACCGAAGCATCTTAAACCCAAAACCGTTTGGACAATAAATTGTAATAATAATCAAATTAAATCAACCCAAACGAGCGTCTATCTATCTTTATTCTATGGTTACTTCCAATTTCACCTGAGAAACTCACAATCTTCGAATTCGACTCTCTCCTATTCCGCTATCTGCTTGACACTCGAACACCACCTTCCGAGCCTTCTAACTTGCAATTGATAGAGGGTTTTTCATCATTGGCTTCATTAGAGACTTACTGTGCAACGAATTTGATTAACAACGTCGTTTGGGTAGCAAACAAGTGATACGTGGTCGCGATCGGCTCGTGTACTCGTTCTCCATCAAAATCTCATCAATTCGGGTAATTTGACACATGCTCACACTCGTTTTCGTTAGGGGATTAAAAGCCCTATGCTTAATTCGGGAATCACCATCGATTTCATATTCAATTGGATCCAAATAGAATTAGGGTTTATATGAAATTGGGGGAATTCTGCAGTTAATGTTTTTGAACATTTGAAATGATCTTTTAAACAGATTTGGGCGCTGGCCCAGCCGGTTTAAGCACTAAACGAAGGTGCAAGGGACCCGGGTTCGATTCCCTGCACCTCTATTTATTTTTTTAAAAGCCTCTTTACTTACAAATAAAATTACTGAAAAATTATAATTAATATAAAAATCATTTTGATAATTAATATAAAGATTTTAGGCACTAAAATATTTTCTGAAATTTTTCTAATTTAAATATATTCATAAATATATATATATATATATATTGATCCAAATGGATTTAAAATGGATTTAAAAATCATGATTGTTGTTCTTAAAAAAATCTAAAAAATGATGGTTCTAATTTAAAAATCTAATTTAAATTTTTCTAATTTAGTTATTCCTTACAAAATGGATTTAAAATGATGGTTCTAATTAATAAATTATCATTGATCCAAACGTTACTTTTAAAATCATGATTGTTGTTCTTAGAAAATATGTATTTATTTAAATTTTTATATTTAAACTTTATTAGTTGTTACAAAAGGTTTTCTTTTAAATTAATTAAATATTTATTTATATATGATTGGACTTAAAAATATTTATGAACACTTAATTCTTTAAAGAATTAAATTCATAATTGTAGTAATTATATACAATTACTTAAGATATTTAAGAATATTATTATAAAACATATTGTAGCTAATTAATATTTTGTTATTAATCAAAATGTTATTTTCTTATTATTCTTAGATAATTAAAAAGACTTAATTGTATATTGAACCTCATCATTATTATATTTAATTCCATTTTTTAAAATACTTAAATACATATATAATTCTTCTAATGGTTTAAAATGAGAATAATTATTCTATAAATTTAGTTACTTGTCAAAACTCCTTAAAACTATCAAAACCCTAATCATTAATAGAATGTTAATCTTATTATTAACTTTAATCTTTACCTTGTAATATATATGTTAGGTGCCTTGTAATGGATACGTTGGATTATCTTTTAATCTTTTATCATCTTGAAATGCATATATCAATGTGAGTATTTCCATACCCCTTTTTGCTTATTTTCACACTTTGGGGTGAAACATGTTAACTTATTATCATTGCACTTGTAAACTTATTTGAGACTTGTAATCTTTATGGCAATTCATCATGCAAAGTTGTGGTTAGTTAAACTTTTGTGGTTACCATGTTATGGCGTTATATGTACAATCATTAACTATTGCTAGCCCAGCGAAGTCATAGATCTACGGGCAAGACAAGCCTGCTTTGGTTGATCCAAGTACACTTAGCTGATCGTATAATCTTGTAAACGTTTGAGACTTGTAAAACTTTGTCGAGGTTTGATTGTTGCATTGTTCATAACATCCCTAATCACTTTATTCACTAACTTATGACTTGAATTTCCATCTTTATATACTTATGTATTGAAAACTATGGAATGCTCACCAACTTTATAGTTGACCCCTTTATTTTTAACATGTTTCAGGAATACCTCAAGTTTGTGTTCTACTCTTTAAAGCTTATTACATCTTGGATTGGACCTAGAGATAGAATGGATGATTCATGTTATTTGTAGCATTTGTACATGATGTATTCTTTGTTGAAACTTTTGCTTGTAATGTCATTAATGAGACTTATGAATAATATATTTGGAATTAATAAATAGCGTTATGTGGCTGTGAACAATCGTAACCCTCACATCTCGACGTTTCCGCCGTCAAGGTTGGGGTGTGACAGATTGGTATCAGAGCCCATAACTATAGGGATTTAGGTTATTAGAAATGGTGACCTAGACTATAGTTGCATGAACCTCATAGAAAGATCATTATACCTTTATGCTTACATGTTGTTTGCATGCTACATAATGCTATGCCTTTTGTGCAACTTGATGCCTTAGCATAGGATTGCCTTATGTATGCTTAAACTTTTTTGTCTCCCTAAACTTAACTTTGACCCTTTGACCCTCCCCGACAAATGAACTTCCTAAACCTATTCTCAACGACACGTGGAATCTACACTTATCGTCGTGGGTTCAATTCCTTAGACTCTATGTCTAATCTAAGAAAATCTCATCAAGGTTTTGATTTCATAAACCAAAGAAATTTGTGTGACACATAGACACATGTATTCTGGATTTCCTGGAAAAAGGCCTTCGGGCTAAGGCAAGCATATCGTATAAATCTCAATGTGAGACCAGTTATGCTTACCTGGGGAATTCTGGGATGAGTGATAAACTATGGTCAACATACACAAGTCTCTTTGGCAAATGGGTCAATTTACCTTGACGTGTCAACGATTCCAAATGGTAATGCGTTACCAAATGGAACCATCCTCTTCGTATCTTAAAAATCTTTGATTCCTTGAACTGGTATCTCTTCATTCTTATTATACATAATGTTCCTGTTAATATTGAACCTAACCTACATTTCAACACTTACGTTTAAACACCGTTACACATTGAACGTTTCATGTAACTATTTCTATATCTTGACCAACGTGAACATGGATCTTAATATACCCAAAGATATTGGGAATCTAAACCGAATGGTTCTCGAAAACTTTAAACCGTTACTTATGGTTCTCAAGTCTTCTTAAAGATGTGCCCCATAAATAATAACATGCAATGCTATAGGTGGAATTCTTACATCTCGAGATACTTTGTCTAGGCAAAGTGTAAATGGTGATTTGACTCGATCATTGAATCCATTTACTTGACTCGAAACCCTTGAGATGAGTGATTACTTATACGCATGTCTTCATTAAGGCTATGGTTGACCTCATATCTTGAGAAGTCCATGTATTCCTTTCGATTGTGAATCGAATGTTCACATCTCATTGTGGTGTTGAATAATTTCCTGCCCTTGATTTCGTCCTCCCGATTGAAACCATCCAAGATTTGAACACCACAACAACTTCTGCTATCTTGAACTTTGATCTTAAGCTTGTAAGCATGATTTTTCCTTTTGTTACATTGATGTAACTTGAAATTTTCCGAATTTCTAATTGATATTATTTTCCTGTCGTCGTTAAGACAAACTCCGTACCGTCTGCACCGTGAGAGATGCAAGTGTTTGCAAGTCAACCTATGACTAAGAACACTCGTATCTCCTAAATGATTCTAACTCATCAAAACAGGGGTGATTCCCTTACTTTGATGATTCTCTATTCGTTTCGATAAATGGTTTCCAATTGTGATTTATAAAATTTCATCCTCTGGATCGGGGTGATTTCCTTATCCCGAGGATTGACTTCAATTGTTTCCTTTGGAATGGCATTTCACAAATGACATGATCTCACCAAAATAGGATTGAAACCCGTACTTTGGTGACAAATGTCAATCTTCGATTGTTTTCTTGCTATTATGAATTCAATCATCAAGATAGGCGTGAATTCCATACCTTGATGATAATATCATCTTTATGAATTGTATTTGTTCAAATGAGTCGACTTCATCAAAGTAGGAGTGAATTCTGGATTTTGATGAAGAAGTTCATCTTGTTATATTTTGTTTTTGTAAAACTTCACCGTTAAGATAGGAGTGATTTCCCTTACCTTAATGGTGAGTTACCTCGTCTTATTTCTGTGGATCCTCAACAAGGAGTTGGGATCGAACTTTTTGATTGGTAAGTTAGTGGTCATACCTTGGGAATACACTATCAAGTTAGGAGTGAAAACCACACCTTGATGACTATTCTCATTTCTTGATCTCCAACTTACCAAGGTTTTAATCAAGTGACAAGAAACATGTAGTAACTTGAAGGGTGAACCAATGTCAGTGTTTGGACCTATCAAGCCAAAGCATGATTTCTGGACTTGAAAGGAGACCCGATCACTCTAGGTTAATTTTGATTCCGAGCTTGGAGCATTTAAATCCTTAAATTGATTTCTTTCCCTTTATCCTTATGTTTTGATTTGATCTAGCTATATCGAACCATTTATTCCCTACTTATCAACTTTCATTTTGAGATATCATCAATACATGATTGTGTGATGGTAGTCTTCTTAAACAATTTTTCTACTAAATAAAGACATTATCAACTTGTGGTTATGTCTTTCTAGACATACGAATGTTCTCGACTGTGCTCATGGGTTTGATGAACTGTGTATGCAAACTATACTTGGAAATTTGCTACCTTGCAAAATATAAGTACATTTCCTATTGTTCACGTCATTTTTTAAATCGTCTTTAATCCTTAACCATTGAAAATCATTAAAACACTATCTTGATTTCGATCAACGAGACTCGTTATTACTTACATTGTGACGCGGATATAAAGGTTCATAAACCTTCGTAACTTGTAGTCATGGGTTTGGCATAAAGGAAAAAAGACGTAACTTGGTATGTATCCAAGTGTCTTACCTTCACATATGACAAGACCTAACATTTGTGATCCTATGGATCTTCTGTTTAACTTTTCATTCACTAAGTGTCTCTTATCTTAGCCGTCATGATGACAATTGGTGCATTATAGACCGATTGGTTAATTGCATATCAACTCATGTGGGATAACGGGTCGAGAAATTGACTTGTATCCATCTCAAATAGTCGTATACCGTGGTATGTCGTTAAATATCGATCGTTAATTTTAATGATCGATTCATTTTCCTGCTATTAGCAATGTTTCTAGTCATTTTTATGAACTCATTCCAAAATCTTCGCATATCGTATTATTCTTAGACCGACGGTTTGGTCAAAGGAGCAATACATATTCACATGATATGCGTTAAGATGGTTTCGGTGACCGTTGGGATTCTTAAATCCTGACGGTTAACCTTTCTTATCATTGTTGGTCTTTTATTGATTTCTAGACATCATTTCACTACAAAATTATATTCTAGAAGTTGTGACTTATAAATCCAAGGAACCACGGTAACTTGTCATCGTTTTCCAACGTTTCATCTCAAAACGTCACGTGTTTATTATGATAAGAATCTTGTAAGATTCCATAAAGTGAAGCCTTTCACCTGTAATCAAATGTCAAACACAGTTCGTTGTACACTTACCTTTCATTATAATTCCTTTGTTCATCTAAGTTCATTTTTAATTTCGGGACGAAATTCTTTTAAGTTGGGGAGATTACAATTACCTTTCATTATAATTCCTTTGTTCACCTGTAATCAAATGTCAAACACAGTTCGTTGTAAGATTCCAAGACAAACAAGGCTTGGGTTTCCAATAGTAACTAATCTTTTCACCTTATGTGCAGAGACATCCACATGACAAAAATGGAAATTTATGGATTATGGACAGTGGATGCTCCAGGCACATGATAGAGAACATATCTCTTCTTCAACAATTTCAATATTTTAATGGAGGACTTGTTCAGTTTGGAGGTGAAACCGGAGGAGACATTTCAGGCAGAGGTAGTGTATCTAATGGTAAGTTGAAGGTAGATAAAGTAAACTTTGTCAAACAACTTGAACATAATCTTTTAAGTGTTTCTCAATTTTGTGATCAAAAGCACCAATTGCTTTTCATGGAACGTGAGTGCATTATCCTCAAACCCGGGATGACAATTCCTCAGGAATTAGTGCTTCTTAGATCTACCAGGAAAAGGGATATGTACAAGCTTGATATGAACAATGCTTCCCCACTGGGTGAAGTATCATGCTTCCTTTCCAAAGCCAATGGTGATGAGTCAACTCTGTGGCATAAAATAATGTGTCGTGTTAATTTTAAAACCATGAACAATTTGGTTAAGAATAACTTGGTACATGGTGTGCCTAAAAAAGAATTTTTTTGTAAGGATAACTGTGTTGCATGTCTAAAAGGAAAGCAACACAGGGTTCCTCACAAATCCAAAGAAGTTAACTCTATCACCACTCCATTACACTTGTTGCACATGGATCTATTTGGTCCCACAAGTATAATGAGCATTGGAAGAAAATAAATATTGTCTTGTGATAGCTGATGATTTTACTAGATTTACATGGGTATTCTTCTTAAGAACTAAAGATGAAACCGCTGAAACTTTAAAATCTTTTATTCTTAAACTAGAAAATCAAATTGATCACAAGGTTAAATAATTAGAAGTGATCAAGGAACTGAGTTTAAGAATCAAGTTCTTGACTCATTTTGTAACTCAAAAGGGATTGCCAGACAATATAATGCTCCTAGAACTCCTCAATAAAATGGTGTTGCTGAGAGGAGAAATATGACACTTATTGAGGCTGCAAGGACTATGTTAGCTGATTCAAAGCTGCCTCTAACATCTGGGCAGAGGCAGTCAGCATTGCATGCTATGTGCAGAACAAAGTTCTTATAGTTAAGCCCCATAGAAAAACCCCTTATGAGTTATGAAACAAGAGGCCACCATTCATTGGTTTTCTTAGGTCCTTTGGCAGCAGGTGTACCATACTTAACACATAGGATAATTTGGAAAAATTTGCTGAAAAGTCGGATGATGCTATCTTTGTTGGATATTCCTCTAACTATATTGCCTATAGAGTTTACAACATTAAAAATCAACAATTTGATGAATCTTTCAACATTGTTGTTAATGAGCACGCTCCTTGTGTTAGGGGGAATGGACCTGATCATATCTTTGATTTAGAATTATTTCCAAACTATTCTAAACCTTCTTGTGAGAATGTTTCAGTTGGAACAGGTACTTAAAGTGATTCTAATGATGACCAACTGTTTGAGTTACCCAGACCTCTTCCAAGTTCTCCAAGAGTTGCTGAAAATCAAGCTCCCACAATCGGAAGATCTGATAGTATGACTATCTCAAGAGCTAGTGGAGATTCAACAAGTTGTCAACAAAGTGAGCCTCAAAACTCATCAAGTCACAACTCATACAATGCACAACACCAAGCTGATGGAAGCAGCATTTTGAAGGAACATGCAACTGTTAATGCTACTTCACAGCCAAATGATACTGATGTTGTCTCTCCTCATTCAATCAGTCCTTATTGAATGAATATGAAACCTCAGCTGGTCCAGGTGTTCAAAATCTTGAGCAGAACTTCTCAAATCTAGATCTCTCCATGCAATTGGATGTGATCCCTAGGCTCAGAATTCAAAACACTCACCCAGCTGAGAACATCACTGGAGATGTTTCTGAAGGTGAGAGAACAAGAGGAAAAACTCATAATGGGAATGTATGCTTGTACTCATGCTTCCTTTCTCAGATGGAACCAAAGAAGGTAGAGGAAGCTTTAAAGGATAGTAGTTGGGTTGAATCAATGCAAGAGGAGTTGCTTCAATTCAAAAGACAAAAGGTTTGGAACCTATGTCCACTACCATCCGGTCAAGTACCCATTGGCACAAAGTGGGTATTCAGGAAGAAGAGAGATGATAGAGGCTTGATTATTAAGAACAAAGCAAGACTAGTAGTTCAAGGATACACATAAGAGGAGGGAATTGATTACACTGATGTCTTTGCACCTGTTGCAAGACTTGAGGTAGTGAGGATCTTTCTTGCTTATGCAGCATCCAAGAATTTTACAGTCTACCAGGTTGATGTCAAGTGTGCATTTCTATACGGGGATATAGACAAAGAAGTCTATGTGTGCCAGCCTCCAGGATTTGAAGACCCACAGCACCCCAACTATGTGTGCAAATTGGATAAAGCTCTCTATCGGCTGCACCAAGCACCTAGGCTGTGGTATGAGACTTTGTCTCAGTTTCTCCTGAAGAATGGTAACACGAGCTGTACCATTGATAAGACTTTATTCATAAGAAAGTCCGGAAAAGACATTTTTCTCTTACAAGTCTATGTTGATGACATCATATTTGGTTCCTCAAATAGCCAAATGTTTAAAGACTTTGAGAGCATTATGAAGAAGAAGTTTGAGATGAGTTCCATGGGGAAAATGGACTTTTTTCTTGGAATTCAGGTAAAGCAAATAAAGAAAGGGTTCTTTATCAATCAATCTAAATATGTCAATGACATTTTAGAAAGATTTGATATGAAGGATTGTAAGCCAGCAAAGACTCCTATACCCAAAAATCATAATCTTTGTCCTGACTCTGAGGGGGAGGATACTGATCAACATCAGTATAGGGCAATTATTGGATCTCTGATGTATCTCACAGCAAGTAGACCTGATATCATGTTTGCAACTTGCATCTGTGCTAGATATCAGGCTACTCCAAAGGTGTCTCACCTAGTTGTTGTCAAGAGAATCCTTAGATATCTCAAAAGAGCTCCCAAGTTGGGTCTCCGGTATCCTAGGAATCAAAATTTCAATCTCTATGGCTATACTGATAGTGACTATAGTGGCTGCAACATCAACAAGAAATCAATATCAGGAGGATGTCAATTTCTTGGTGGAAGGATAATCTCCTGGCAATGTAAGAAGCAATCATGTGTTTCAACATCAACAGCTTAAGCTGAATACATCGTTGTTGCTAGTTGTTGTGCTCAGCTGCTGTGGATTCAAAATCAGATGTTGGATTATGGATTCAATTTCATGGAGACTCCTATCCATATTGACAACAAGAGTGTCATTTCCATTACAGAAAATCCGATCAAGCACTCAAAGACAAAGCACATTGACATCAGGTACTATTTCATTAGAGATATTCATGAGAAAAACCTGATTAAACTAGTCAAAGTTGACCCAAATGAACAATATACTGATTTGTTCACCCGAGATTAATTTCAAAGGGAATATAGGGACTGATGGCCCAGCAACTGAAACAATTGGGACAGGTAGTGCAATCCCACTAACTTTCAAAGCTGAAGTCAAAGCTGCGGAAGGATTATCCCAATCTTCTGAAGCTGAGATCCAAGTTGTGGAAGGGTTATCTTCTTTGTCTGATGATCTAATTATCACAGAGGCAATTCTTGAACTGGCCTCTGAGATAAATAGTGAATACTTTCTCAAAACCCCTCTCACTCAAACACCTTCATCACCACAAGCTCAAAACACCACCCACCAACCTGAATCCTCTACACCTGAATCCTCTGCACCTGAACCTCCAAAGACTCAAGCTTCCGAAGACATCAAAGGCAAAAGGAAGTTGACTGCGGAAGAATTGTTAGAGGAGGAAAGGTTGGAAAATATTAAGAGAAAAGGTAGACTCCCCACTGGGAAGCTATTAGCTGCAAGTAGCAAAGCAGCTGCGGCAAACCAGTAGGCTATCAATAACCAAAAGAGGGTGAAAATCATTTACAGACTTTTCAATCTTAGAGCAGCAAGTGAATATGTGTTCCTACTACCACTTGAGGAGCTGTGGTGTTAGAAAAGGCAACCCTGCTGCAGAAAGAACAAGAGGAAGCAGCAAGGTTGGCCTTAGAAGAGGAAAAGCAGAGAAAGAAAGAGGAAGTTGAACAACAGCTGAGGAATAAAAGGATAGCTCTCTTAAGTTCTAGGGGATACTCTCTTGAAGAACTAGCTCCTTATGATAATGACACGATCTTGTGGCTTTTCCACAAAGAGCAAGATCAAATGGACAAGAAGAGAAAAATGACATCCAGGGAAAAGCTTAGAGAGAAGAAGAAGAAAGAAGAAGAAGCTCAACTTGTGGCAGCCAAAAAGATGGGAGACAAAGCCTGGATGAAGGCTTATCTCAGGGCCCATGGCTTCTCTGGCAGAAAAGTTGGCCCTATGTTGGAAAGGACCCTGCAGCGACATGGTAGTGACATCAAGGCTGACATTCGCTCAGGAAGAAGGAAATAGATATACAAAAGTATACAGAGGATGACTTCCAAACCTTCACCACAACCTCAACTTCAACCTGAACCAATACCTTTCCCTTTCCCTATCAAAATTGAGCCAACCACTGAGCCTTACACCCTTGAACCCACATCATCAACCATACCCTCATCCTCTCCCATTGCATCACAACAACCACCACCACTACCTATCCTTAAACCCAAAACACTTACCAGAACCCAACCATTATCCACCCATCAACCACCCAAGTCATCCTCTCAATCATCCAAACCTCTGACCTAGGAAGAATTCAAGGAGATCAAGAGGAAGCTCATCAACTGTACTACTCTGAGAGACATCTCTTATGAGGAGGGGTCCATCAAATTATCCTTCATTGATGGCTCCTCATGTTCCCTCACAAGAGAATAATTCCTTGATCTGCTAAGAGGAACATTGGACCAAGCTCTCAGACTCTTCGCAACTAATTCTGACTCCCTTGAGGAAAAAGAGAAGAAGCTAAGAAGAAGGCTGGTGACTCTATTGGATTCTAGTAGGGGAGACAAGCTACCATCTCAGCCCCTTGTTCCTAGGAAAAAGATAGTCCAGTGGAGGTCGAAGACTCTTCTCACAACTTTGCTGTGGAAAGAGAGAACGGTGAAGTCAACAGACTTAATGCATCTTCTCTGCTACACTCCAGTAGATTTGACATTGCTGTGTTAGGAAAGAAACCATACTCCAATCCCTCCAACTCTGAAGTAGCTGCTCACATCAGAAAGCATC